>OZ035882.1:80067539-81297552 GCA_964034835.1 Muscina levida
ACTTTCGAGGGCCAATACTGATGATTTGTCTGCTATAGACCCGCCTAGTCCTTCTGGTATTGACAGCAATACTGGGTTATTCGTAGATCTTCATTCTTCACATTTTCAG
Organism: Muscina levida; assembly: GCA_964034835.1. NCBI lineage: Eukaryota > Metazoa > Arthropoda > Insecta > Diptera > Muscidae > Muscina > Muscina levida. The sequence continues at coordinate 80,067,649 of OZ035882.1, forward strand.
TCAGATGAATACCGTCAACTTGTAGATAGAGTAAAAGCAAGCTTAGATAAAATGCCTGATCTAAAAATTGTGGATGGCTACATATACCGGCGAACCGAACATGCAACTGGCGAACAGATGCATGATGATCTGTGCTGGAAACTGTGGATTCCACGGGAAATGGTCCCTGATGTTTTGAGGAGGGCCCATGATGATCCTATCGCGTCTCATGGTGGTATAAATAAGACTTTAGGTAGAATACGTAGGTTCTATTTTTGGCCTAATTTGGCAGCAGATGTGAAAACATATATTGGCAATTGTGAGGTGTGTAAATCCACCAAACATCCAAGTCAAACCCTTAGACCTCCGATGGGAAGAACTTCTGAGACCCAACGATTTCTTCAGAAGTTATATATCGACTTCCTCGGTCCGTACCCACGATCTCGTTCTGGTCATATCGGAATATTTATAGCACTTGATCATTTTACTAAATTTCCATTTATAAAACCGGTAAAGAAGTTTACTACTGATGTGGTCGTAAAATATATGGAAAGCGAACTCTTTCACATGTTCGGAGTACCCGAAACCGTAGTTTCGGATAACGGATCCCAATTTCGATCTCATCAGTTTGGCGATTTTCTAAAGAAGTATGGAGTTAATCACTTGTTTACGGCTGTGCATTCTCCGCAAGCAAATGCTGCTGAGAGAGTAAATAGATCAATATTGGCTGCTATAAAGTCTTATGTTAAACCTGATCATAAAAATTGGGATGAGCTTTTGAGTAGTATTGGATGCGCTCTTCGATCGGCAAATCATAGTGCTATTGGTACTTCTCCTTATTACTTGACATTTGGCCAGCATATGGTTACCAATGGTTCCACGTACCCTCTGCTACGACAATTGGAGATGTTGGAAGATAGGTCCGTGAGGTTTGATAAGGGTGATTCACTTCAAGTTATGGGTAGAAGAGCTACTGAGCTAATGGAAAAGCAATTTCAACGCAACGAGAAATCTTATAACCTTCGATGCAGGGAAGTTTCTTATTCGGTTGGTCAGGAAGTCTTTCGCAGAAACTTCAAACAAAGTAATTTTGAACAGGGTTATAACGCTAAACTTGCTCCAACTTTTCTAAAAGCGCGTGTGAGACGAAAGCTGGGAACATCGTACTACGAGCTGGAAGACCTAAAGGGACATCTTATAGGCACCTACCATGCCAAAGATATTCGCCAATGACTGATATGGCAACAAGTGTAAATGCAAGCGTTATCAGCATTGGTGCTTTTAAAAAACCCCCAAGTCTGATTTTTCCGGGGGGGATTTGTAACAGCGCTTGCATTGAAGAAAAAGCCAAGATTCAGTAAGATTGTTAAATCACAAATAACTGATGGATATTTGTTCTTTGCAGCATTTGCGCCCTCTGTACGTGACTGGTTTCCCTTTGCACTTGCTTATTTATCAAGGCTTTGACGTTTTATGCTGTTTGTTTGTTCAATGATTAATTAAAATCTGGAAAAGAAGCGTTATATGAAAGCGTCTACGAGGCTTCATGCTTTGTAATTTCGGCTATATCGGCCATTTTTAAGTCTTGGCGACCTAGCAACTAGTTCATCTAAACCATAAACCTGGTACAGTTTTAATAAAGTTTTCTTAAAAAAAAGTGAAGTGAATATTAAACAACTTGTTCTTCCATTGCCCCAAAGTGTGAATTGCACAGCACGTACAGTAAGTGAGTTAATGATATACAAATAGAGTATTCTGTATACTATCGGAATTATTAGCCTTTCACATATTATAGATATATGGTATTGAAGTAACCTTCATTAATTACTGCGTCTAGCCGTTGGACATAACACCTGGCGGAAGCAGGGAAAATTGCCATTCAAATATATCCCACATATATACATTTGATATATTATATCGAAATAATAGCCCATATATCATCTGCTATCTAAAGGTATTTTTTTTCCTACTTGTTTTTTTTTGTAATTGATAATGTCACTCATAATAGTGAACATCTATTTCTCACTTCTGTAGAATCGAGAGTTCCAACATAAATCGGCGAATCCACTATTATAAGAGTAGCAGTGACAGCTGAACTATTATATCAACGTCTTTTTCGTCACCAATTTATTCAGTGCTTTTGCGTTTATTGACTGGAGTACAAGCGGTTTATGTGGTTAAAGTGTTTTTTATCACGCTTCATATTGTGGTTCTGAGACAAAGAGGAACATTTAGTAAGGCACAATATCACAGCTCCGCTCTGGAAGAACCAGAACGGGACTACAAAGGTGTTCCACAGCATAACACTAAGCCGGTCTAAGAAGTAAAGAAAAAAATAATTTTTAAGTTTGTGATAATTCTAGGAAAAAAAGAAAGAAAAAGATTTGCTTAGCGAGAACATCGATGTAAGTGACCAGTTCGGTAAAGTCAATGCATATTTTTTTTAGATATTTGTGAAAAAGTAACTATTACAATATTGATAATACTAGCGATAATTTATTTGTGTCACGATCATTTCTTCTTTATCAATTTTTTTTTTATCATTTCTCATAACCTAACATTTAAAATCTCTATTACTTTGTATTCCATCAAAGTCTTAACTCTTATATTTCAAACCCGTTTTTGCAAAAGCTATAACCCATATTACGCACAACTTAACATATTAAAATATTAAAATTCATACATACGAACAGTGCAATACTGTTATTGCAAATCTGTATGTTAATTTGTGTAAGCAATAGGTTTATAGTTTTTGTTGTTTGTTAAGGTATCTCTCAAATTAGCAGTGATAAGATCTAATTAACATTGTGTTTTTAATATAACAGAGGCGGCTTAACAGCGTACTATTTCTAAGAGAGGCGTTAACATCAACCATGAATATATAATTCACCTCTCTTTAGCGGAACATCTCTTCGAAAGTACTTTCGTCGGGGGACCAACTGCATTGTCAAAGTAAGTGAGTGATATTATTTTGTTTTATTTACGTTGAGTGCTTCTAGTTATAAAAGTCGTTCTATTTTCTCACATTTGATGAGGATTATAAAAAAATCATCGATTCAAGGTGGCCATATGCAATTAATAAAGTAATAACCAATACGAAACAAAATATTATTCTGGCCTTATTAACATCAAAGTGTCGCATTGTTTAAAAAGATCTTATTACTTCTAAATTAATTCTTAAGAAATTTTAATTATCCATATTTACCATTTTCTTTTTATTATATATTTTTTGTTAAATTTAGTAATGTAAGTTTTTTTATATTAAATTCCTTTAAATTAACTTTTGCGTTAAATGAAAACAATGTGAAAATGAAGCTATGTAGTTATAGATTAGGTTTAATAACAAAAGTAATACTGAAATGAAATATGAATTTATTTTTAATAAATCAAAAATGATTTGTGTTTAGAATAGTAAATATTCTGTTTGATTTCGTGAGCTTTTGGTCACACTAGCTTGACAAACTATATGGGTATCACAGTCAAATATTTTCTAATGGGTTTTCGTTTTTCTTGTGATCACGGTTGGGTGGGCTTGTTGAGCAAAATTACACCTCATAGCTCAGCACTCTGATATAGACTACCTCATCTATTATTTATTTTTCCTCTTCAGAAACTTCTTTAGTCTTTCTAAATTTTTTCACAAATTCAAATAACTTCATGTTTCAAAGTAGCTCCTCTCTGTTCTTATTCCTATACTTTCTATAGTTACGCTTTCATTCTGTAAAACTATCACTATTTTCCACTTCCAAACCACAGCACGTAAATTTTATATTTATAAGATAGTTCGGTGGCAAAGGCAATCTAAAGGCATCGAACCCCGCCTCCGACGAGCAATAAGGCCGATATTAGTACGTGCAAAGGCATTTAGATTTCCAAACTACACCAGCCCCTTTCTTAGCCGTAATATGCTACAAAATGATATTGGCAATAGTTAAGTTAGTAGGTCGATTATGTACACCATATATTATGCGAAGTGCAGGAAAACGATTATGCACAATATGCTTATTTTTGTACGACATATTAATACTTAGGGCACACTGTTGCGGTGTAAGACCTTTCACAACGAATTTTCGAACGAAACTTAATAAAAATAATATGACAACTCGGTACTTAACATGCGTGGTCAATATTAAAAGCGTTCAAAATTAATTTGTTAATGCGAGTTTCAAAAATTTTGCAATTTTTTCATTGCTGAATTTGCTTTACTTTTAATATTATATTAATTGCATTAGATAATCAGTTTTCAGTCGAATCGTTAATATTTGGCTTACGAGGAATATTGTTATAAGCAGGGCAACCGGAAATATGCTACAGCATGTTTTTTTTACAACGAGATATTAAAAAATGGGTAATGTATTTACACGTTTCATGGTCCTACAAGTGTTTTGAGACCTATTAGTTAGAGCATATTTTGGCATATTTTACCCATAACGTCATATTTCGGGAAATTTTAGTTTTAGGAGCATAATTTAAAAAAAAACCTCTTTTTTAAAGCATAATTTATGTTTTTTAGGCAATATTTTTTCAAAAATATCCCTTTTTAAGCATATTTTGTGTTTTTGACATTATTTTCTTTTGTCGTATAAACAAGTGTCTTTGCAACTTTGGTTTTTTAAAATGTAACAGCCAAATCATGTTTTACAAAACTGTGAAATGTTAAAGGTTTATTAATCTTTTAACGCGCTTTCTTATTCAGTAAGTAAACAAAACATAAAAAAGAGGTGCTTTTCAACCACCACCGATTACGACCCTGGACATAATGCCTAAAGCTAATCCGATATAAGCAGCAAATTTAAAGGCGGTTGTAGAAAAGTTTCCAGACTTACGAGCTGATGGTGGATTTCTCTATTCTAAAATCTGCAGCAAAGTTATTGCAGCAGATCGCAGAAAGTGAAAATAAGCAGACCAAACAATTATTTTTGTCACGATTTTCAAGAATTACTGTGCCGAGCTTTTTTGTGTCTGCTGACATTCCACTTTACAAAATGAGAAATCAAAATATAAGAACACTATTTGAGGAATACACGGACTACCAAGTGCCATCCGAAACAGTTTTTTGAACTAAAGATTTAAAAATATTATACAACAATTGCATGGACAATATACGAGCAAAACTAACATAAATAAAGAAATGTGGCCAACATTTTAGCAGGTGTATTAAGGTAATTGCAAGTGAGAAATTTTTACTAAATACAGCAGCCTTGGAAAGGGCTAATTACCCAACAATTGCTAGACTGTGGGACGACGCCATCAAAAATCTGGACGTCAACTTCAATAAGAATAATGTTTAGCTTTTTCTGACGGATGCAGTTCCATACATGGTAAAGGCTGCAAAAGCTATAGTGGCATTTTATCCGAATGTATTAGGAATTTTTATGAAAACGTAAATAAAACTATTGCTAATGTGAAAAAGTTATTTTTAAAAGCTCCATGTAGAGAGGAACTTTTTAAACAAATGTTTCCAGACCTTCCATTACCTCCAGAAGCTATAACAACACGATGGGTAACATGGCTTGAAGCAGTTAACTACTATGCCAACAATTATGAAGACATTTTATAGGTCCTAAGTGCATTAAACGATGAGGATGCACAATTCATTAAAACTTCAAAGGATGTCTTGACAGATCCCCAAACTAGATCTGACTTGATTTATATTGCTTCAAATTACGGTTTTATTGCAAAACATATTAAAAATTTTAAACATCAGGTCTTACGCTTATTTAACAAGTTCAGGTGAATGAAGACACTTTTAAATTGATAGATAACACAGTGCAACACATTTTTTCGGGGGTGAACCAAACCAATATCAAACGATAGCATTTTATGTCAGTAACAAAACCCTAAACTCCATTTTGTTCCAATACGTCGCAAATTTTTTTACAGTGGTTTAAAGTTTGATTTTTTTGGTCAAAAGTCGAATCAAAGAATATGAAAAATCATCTGTTAAAATACGTTTGGGGTATTTCATGTCTTCGGAGACCTATATTAAAACAATCAGGGGAATATTTTCTCGGAACATTTTAACCCTCCCACCCGTATAGGACATTTTTTGCTTAATTTTGAAAAACTGTTTAAATGTCAATTTTGGACGGAGGTCAAGGATTAAAATATTCTATAGAAAAATTCTCCGGAAAACTTCACTACGAGTCACCGAAGACAAATAACCTGTATGAGTCAAAGGTTCCAAAATAAAATCAAAATGAAATGTTAAAAAATCTATTTTTAGACAAACAGTGCAACGCACTTTTTCGGGAGTGAACCAAACCAAAATCAAACAATAGCATTTTACTTCAGTAACAAAACCCTAAACTACATTTTGCTCCAATAAGTCACAATTTTGGTTTACAGTGGCTTAAAGTAAGATTTTTTTGGTCAAATGTCAAATAAAAGAAAATGATGAATCATGTGTAAAAATAGATTTGGGATAGTTCGTGACTTCGGAGACCTATTTTTCTATTTTTTTAAATTTTTAAGCTGTATTTTTTTATTTTTAAAAAAAATATTTCTAAAACATATGAAAAAAACTGTATGACTTCAATTTTTTAGGGCATGTTTTTGATGATTTTTAGGTCATATTTTGCCATTTTTCAGGTCATATTTTATGCGCATAAAACACGATTTTTAGGGCATATTTCCGGTTGCCCTGGTTATAAGCATCATTAATTGGAATTTTCGGAGTTGCAGTAAATAGAACAATAAGTGTAATTGATCTTATTCGTGCACATTTATGTATTATTTTCTTGTTTATATATCCTGAATTAAATTTTCAATATCATTGTTTGCATTTCGGCTCAATGCACTATTGCTTTATTGAACAGCATATTGTGTTATTCTCATTTTTGTTCATGTGGCTTCATTTCTACTAATACAATAAATGTTTGCCCGAATTATTTAAATTCTTATGAAAACACAAACACATTTTGCATCAGTTGCCAGAAATAATTAATTTGGAAATCGCGGCGAATATGTAAAGTAAAATTACCATTAAAATATGTCTAAGCTACATTGAAATTTCGAATGTTATGCCAAAAAACATAATTGAATGCTTTACTTGCCAAACCGAGCAAGTAAACTATTTGATTTTTAAAAACTTTAATTTTAAATCATAGAATATTATGATATGAAGAGTGATAAGGAATGATAAGTCAATTCATAACGTCGTTACACTGTGCCTAAGATGACACATATAAAGTCCAATAATCTCGTATCTTGCTTGTATACCTTTGACACCAACTTTAAACAATGGTTTTTAACAAAGTTTCATACATAAAAATGAAGGAAGGATCCCCGAAATGAAAGATCCCCGAAAAGTATTAAGTGAGTTGTGGGAGTGGGTTCAGGCTGAATGAAACAAAATTCCTGTATATTATGTTGCTCAACTTTGTCAATATACGCTTAATAGGATGGATCATTTGAAGAAAGCTAAAATATGCAGGACTACATACATATTTTACAGATGCATATTTTAAATTTAGCAAACGGTTTGAAAATAATATAATAAAAAATATAAAACATATTTTATAACATACTCTGTTTAAAACATTGGCTCATTTTTGCACCAAAGTGTATGTTAATATTGATAAAGCTTCAAATGAATTTTTGATGATATACTATATAAGTATTAATGGGTTATCTGTATATAGCTGTATATGTATGTATATGTATAAGTATTTGTATGTATGTGTATTTTTCTCCATATGAATGTTACTCCGTGTTTGGGTATTTTCGTTTCTCAGTGCACATATGAGTTGTGTCGTCTTTATCGCACACACGACGGGAGTCAGAAAAAAGAGCAACATCGTTTTCCGACACTTAGCAAGATGTGTTTCCATCTTAACATGCTCAACGGTACAGAGTTTGTGTCACATTTACCTCTCCAAACACACTCATGAAAAGAGTTTTGCCTACATTTTGTGCACATTTTTGAGTTTTTTTCAAACGCTGCTTCTATGCACTTAGCAAGTGATTAATTGCCAAAGCCATTTCTTGAAGAACAAACATCCAACTCTACCAGACACTGATCCTACCTGTCTTAGTAAATTCTAGGAGTAAATGGACCAGGTTAAAGAACACTTATCTTAACATGGTGTGACGAACTACCTATGAAGTACAAAAGTCGTAAGCGCTTGGAATTCATTTCTACGTGCGGCTACTGGTGAATGAATTTCTTTTCCTGCTGCCAAATTAGAAAAAGAATAATGGAATCTTCTTCTTCTTCTTTAATGGTAGCAACAACAGAAATGTATCCATCATTAGCCGCACGTAGAAAAGTATTCCAAGCGCTTCGGTCTTTTGCGCTCCGTAGATAGTTCGTCACACCAAGCATAGTTAAGAGCTCTTTCACCTGGTGCATCCATCGGAGTTTTGGTCGCCCCCTCCTGCGCCACCCTTCGAGTTTATTAACGAAGACTTTTCAAGCTGGGGCGTTTTCGTCCATTCGTACAACGTGTCCAAGTAATATCATTCAATGATATTCCATCACTACTTGATAACCAAGCGTTACATATGACATTCACACTAAAACATCTAATTTCATCTGAGACCTTACATGCAATATAGTCGTCAACACATACCTCTGGGTACCACCTGTTACGAAATACCATATTCGTAAACATACTGCGGCGTAAAAGTTACAAAGTAAAGTAATTTAAAAGTAATTTTAGTGGCCTTTCTGGCGCGAGCAACGTGAAAAGCTACTTAGACTTTTCCACAAGATAAAAAAAACACAATTCCAAACGTGACTCTATTCGGGGTTTATTCAGGTGTTTGTTGTTTTCTTGTCGGACATTATTACCCCCACAATAAAGTGTGATGTTAAAGTTTAAGAAAACGAAATAACTTTTTATTGTCTTTGTTAGTTCACAGCTCTCTCCATTTTTACCGTCCACATTCCTCTTTAAGTTCAAAAATTGTTTATGCCATTCCTTTCATTACATATATAACATATGGGTTTGCGCAGGTGTTTGTATTCCTTCCAAACACAATTGTAGCAAAATCCAATAAATATGTTACCCTGTAACACTCAAGAATTTTCCATGGCATCACCTGTGACTTTCATGGAATGCTTTCGTGTTAAAATTTCAATTTAAATATTACAGCAGCTGTAAACTCGAAAAGACTTAAGCTGCGGACTGATACTTAATATAAGTAAGATTTAAGTAAAAAAATAAATAAGCATCTAAGGCAATTGAATAACAGATTGTTTGATTTTTAACTTTCAACAAGAACAAACTTTAAATAAAATTACGGGCTTCACATCGAAACATTTCATTAAACTGGAAACAATTTATTAAATACATAGAGCTTACAGCAACTGGCGGTGGTGTAAGGAACATAACGGTTCAATTTGTATGAGCCAATCACTGAGATTCTATAAAACCCTTCAGTGTGGCTAAATAAATTGAATTCTTTCATAACATTAAAAAGTAAGTCAATTGTATTATTGAGCAACATAACACAAGTAGTTTCCGCATAATTTAACAAAAATCTATGAAAAGTCTCAATATAGAACATGAAATGTCAAACATTTCCTTACTAACTGTGGTAGTGATTATTTTGCCAATTGATCATTGTAATAGTTAACGACGTCATCGCTGATATTCTACATTCTTTCCTTAGACTACACCAAAATAAATTACTTCACTGTGATAATTTTGTTCATATACGTATCTCAAGAAATTGCAATTATTTTTGCGCATTTACCATTCCTTTTTATGTCTCCCGCAACCACTTTATGGTGCTTAAGTTACGAGTACGCAGCTGTGTCGTATAATCAACAAACAAATATACATAAATAAATATTGAGTATACGCTACGTCAACTACTACTTAAGCGAATTCTGACGAATCATCAACACCGACGAAATGACAGATTTATGTATATTAGACCGACTCATTTTGTATGGGGCCAAAAAAAAGGGGCTCCAATCGACCTCCCAAAATGTACCTTGGCTTGTTTTATGATGAATCCCAAAAAATTCTTGCCTAGGATTAAGATCAAGTGAGCTGGACCGTTTTTAAAAAAACATTTTTTTGAGTTTTTCAAAGATTTTTGATATTTAACTTAAGACAATATGTACTATTTTAGTATCATAGGATAGAGTTTTTAAAGACGCATCTAACGGTATGAAAAACATGCCCACAAATGTAGCAACAAGTCGTTTTTTCAGGGATAATCATAAATAAAATGGATTTTAAAAAAATGGATTTTTAAGTTTTTAGTAGCGACTTTTTCTGAATTAAATACTATTTAATTCGCGAGACATGAAATTCATATTTAGACAAGACATATTTTTTTTAATTACACCGTGTTAGAAGAAAACAACAATTGTATTTACTTGAAGAATTAGTTGGTTGACGATTTAGGCCTTGTCGTGAAGATCTGAAACCATAATTTAAAATTTACAATATACACTAATAAATATGTTAGGGAAAAAAGCTAAAACACGTGTTTACTTAAATCGACTTAGGATAAATATATGTCAATCTGACATAATTCAGAAAAATGTTGCTTGTTAAATTGTTTTGTTCAGCTGTAAAAAAGTTTAAAACTAAAGTTCACCTGGGAGAATTTCACAACATATTTCATTAAGTTTTCAACAAGCATCACGGGAAACATAACTAAAGTCCCTAATGTTATATTGAACAACTCACGTATATAGCAGCAGGTCATAACGTTGGTAATAGTGGTATAGATGAATTACTCATGTGCAAAGTGTACAATAGAGTGGGTCGGTCCCAGTATTAAAAAAAAAAGTTGCACTTGTCTGTCCCTAAATTTGAAGCTAAGGCAACAACGATTCTGGGACACAAGAAAAAAAATTTTTACGCGCACCCTAAAAACGGCCCATTTAGTTTTTTCTGTGCTGTGACGTCATTTAAAGTCCGATCGAGAAAAAAAGTACACTGTTGTTTTTGGTTTTACAAAGGCTACATTTCCTCCATATGTCATTTTTTACTCCGACGTCAAATTTGACAAGTGACTGATTCTAACTCGATTTCTACCCTTTTTTTCCGGAGATTTTTCATAACGCACGTAAAGATCTTAAAAAAATTTGAATATATTGCTTTTGAATTACCCACTTTTATTCATGAACAAAAAAGTTACAAACGCTTTTAAAATGTACAAATGTGCTCAGAAGTCATGTTAAATAAATTAATTCATCATATTAATTTGTTTAAATAACTAAAGTTTATTACAAACCGAGTGAAAATAAATAATCCTATTAATATTATAAATGTGAATGTCTGTCTGTTTGTTTGTATGTTTGTTGCTCAATCACGCCTAAACGGCTGAACCGATTTCAATGAAATTTGGAAGACAGTTAGTGTACCATATTGAAATTACTATAGGCTATATATTTTGTAATTTTTTACCCTATGGGCGGAGTGGGCGTGGCAAAACTTTTTTTTAGAGCTAGAGAGATAAAATTTGATACCCAGATAGTACTCGACAACACGAATATGAATATGCTGACGAAATTTACATTTTGGACCCAATGGGCGGAGTGGGCGTGGCAAAACATTTTTTAGAGCTAGAGATATAATATTTGATACCCAGATAGTACTCGACAACACGAATATGAATATGCTGACGAAATTGTTATTTTAGACCAGTTGGCGGAGGCAAAACTTTTTTTAGAGCTAGAGAGATACAATCTGATACCTTTATAGTGCTCGACAACACGAATATGAATTTGCTGACGAAGTTTTAATTTTTGACCCAATAGGCGGAGAGGCGTGCAAAACTTTTTTTTGAGCTAGGAAGATAAAATTTGATACACAGACAGTACTCGACAACACGAATATGAATATGCAGACGAAATTTTAATTTTTGACCCAATGGGCGGAGTGGGCGTGGCAAAACTTTTTTTTCGAGCTAGGGAGATAAAATTTGATACACAGATAGTACTCGACAACGCGAATATGAAGATTCAGACGAAATTTTATTTTTGTATCCGATGGGCATAGTGGGCGTGGCAAAACATATTTTTAGACTTAGAGCGATAAAATTTGATACACAGATAGTACTCGGCAACATGAATATGAATATCCAGACGGAATTTAAATTTTGGACCCAATGGACGGAGTGGGCGTGGCAAAACTTTTTTCGAGCCAGGGAGATAAAATTTAATACACAGATAGTACTCGACAACACGAATATGAATATGCAGACGAAATTTTATTTTTGACCTAAGTGGCGGAGTGGGCGTGGCAAAATTTTTATTAGGGCTAGAGAGATAAAATTTGATACCCAGATAGTACTCGACAACATAAATATGAATATGCAGACGAAATTTTAATTTTTGACCCAATGGGCGCAGTGGGCGTGACAAAGCTCTTTTAGAGCTAGAGAGATAAAATTTGATACCCAGATAGTACTCGACAACACGAATATGAATATGCAGAGGAAATTTTAATTTTTGACAAAATGGGCGGAGTGGGCGTGGCAAAACTTTTTTTTAGAGCTAGAGAGATAACATTTTATACACAGATAGTACTCGACAACACAAATTAGAATATGCAGATAAAATCTTCACTTTTGAGACAATGGGCGGAGTGGGCGTGGCAAAACTTTTTTTTGAGCTAGAGAGATAAAATTTGATACCCAGATAGTACTCGATAACACGAATATGAATATGCAGACGAAATTTTTATATTTGACCCAAAGGGCGCAGTGGGCGTGACAATACTTTTCTAGAGCTGGAGATATAAAATTTGATACCCAGATAGTACTCGATAACGCGAATATGAATATGCAGACGAAATTTTAATTTTTGACCCAATGGGCGCAGTGGGCGTGACAAAGCTCTTTTAGAGCTAGAGAGATAAAATGTGATACCCAGATAGTACTCGCCAACACGAATATGAATATGCATACGATATTTTAATTTTTGATCCAATGGGCAAAGTAGGCGTGACAAAAGTTTTTTTTAGAGCGAGATACATACAATTTAACATTCAGATAGTACTCGACAACACAAATATGAATATGCAGATGAAATTTTAGTTTTGGACCCTATAGGCATATTGGTTATAGCTAAACTTTATGATATATGCAATATGATACATACATACAATACAATACATACATGCAAACAAAATATTAATTTTCGATCAATGGGCAGATTTACGGTAGCCAAGTTTTTATTTTTAATCAGTGGGTGGAGGGCGTGGCAAGACTGTATTTAACCTTAAAGAGATAACATTTGATACACACATAGTATTTGGCATTATAATTACAAATTTGCGGAGGAAATTTTATTTGTATTTTAGCCCTCGAGAGATGAAACACAATAAATAAACAAAACTATGCGCAACAATTACAAAAATTTAATCAGTGGGCGGAGGGGGCATGCTTAAATCGGATCTTAGCCGCAGAAAAATAAAATTTGGTACACAGATAGTATTCGGCACTACAATTACAATATTGCATAAGACAATTTTAATATTTTTATCCTAGAGACACAATAAAACGTTATTGATTGAACTGGTTTAGGAGTTACTTGGGCTAACGAATTGTTTACCGAGGGTATAAGATCAACGCTTAAAATTATCCCATTAAGAAAGCAAGCCAAACATATTATTATCGAGTTAAGGAAACGTTGCCTAAGTATGTTTTAAATTGGCATATGCACAGCTATTATAACTGTGAGACAATTTGAATTGATATACGTGCGTTATATTAAGTTAATTTTGTAATATTAGTCAATTATGCAATAGCGAAGCATTGCCGGGTCCACTAGTTTCATCATAAAAATTCTACAATTAAATATATTAAGATGTTTAAGAATATAAGAAAGACACGTTAATTTCGACCGCCGATACACAATAGGGTGGCTCGTATTACATCAAGTTATTCAGATAAAATTTTAGTAGTGCGGAATACTTGCTATGGATAAAACAAGTATTTTTGTAAAAAAAATTGAAATCGGACAATATCTTTAGTTCTCGCATCGTGGTCAAATTGGTGGGGAAGGAGAAAAAAATCCACATCAAGCCAAGAAACTGCCGCGGAGTCGCCCCTAGAGGGGTAAAATTGATGACCAACCGCCAGTAATTTTTTCCTCCTAACATTTTCCTCATACATTCCTACCCCCATCTTCACACACTCCCACCTCAAAAATGCGCCTAGAGGTGTTAAATTCATGACAGACCACTAATATTTTTGCAACTCCAACAGTTTTTTAGAACATATCTACCTTATATCTGCAACCCTTAAGGTGGTCCCCACACATTTTTTTTTTGTCTTTTATAAGATCAGCCTCCTAGAAGGGTAACATATATGTCCGACCCCCACTAATTTGTCCAGCTCCATATATTTCACCCCTCTAGGAGGCAGATGATGTCATTAAAAATTAATATGTAAAAAATAAACAAATATTTTATGTGGCCACCTTAATAATTGAAGATAGAAGGTAGATATTTTCTAAGAAACTGTTGGAGTTGCAAAAATATTGAAGGTCGGTCATACATTTAACACCTCTAGGCGACTTTAAGCGGTGGGTGTAGTGTGTGAAGAAGAGGGGTAGAAATGTGTGAGGAAAATGTTAGGAGAAAAAAATTACTGGCGGTTGGTCATCAATTTTACCCCTCTAGGGGCGACTCCGCGGCAGTTTCTTGGCTTGATGTGGATTTTTTTCTCCTTCCCCACCAATTTGACCACGATGCGAGAACTAAAGATATTGTCCGATTTCAATTTTTTTTACAAAAATACTTGTTTTATCCATAGCAAGTATTCCGCACTACTAAAATTTGATCTGAATAACTTGATGGAATTCAAGCCACCCTATTGTGTATTGGAGGTCGAAACTAACGTGTCTTTCTAATATTCTTAAACATCTTAATATAACTAATTGTGGAATTTTTATGATAAAACTATTTATTTTCACTCGGTTTGTAATAAACTTTAGTTATTTAAACAAATTAATATGATGAATTAATTTATTTAACATGACTTCTGAGCACATTTGTACATTTTAAAAGCGTTTGTAACTTTTTTGTTTATGAATAAAAGTGGGTAATTCAAAAGCAATATATTCAAATTTTTTAAGATCTTTACGTGCGTTATGAAAAATCTCCGGGAAAAAGGGGTAGAAATCGAGATAGAATCAGTCACTTGTCAAATTTGACGTCGGAGTAAAAAATGACATATGGAGGAAATGTAGCCTTTGTAAAACCAAAAACAACAGTGTACTTTTTTTCTCGATCGGACTTTAAATGACGTCCCAGCACAGAAAAAACTAAATGGGCCGTTTTTAGGGTGCGCGTAAAAATTTTTTTTCTTGTGTCCCAGAATCGTTGTTGCCTAATCTTCAAATTTAGGGACTGACAAGTGCAACTTTTTTTTCGACCCTATCTAGTGTACAACATATTTGAATTTGTGCAAAAAGTTTCAATTCCTACTTGAGGTTGAGGGATGCAGTCGAAAGTGATGACCAGGGCAGCCGGAAATATGCTACAGCATGTTTTTTTACAACGAGATATTACAAATGGGTAATTTATTTACATGTTTCATGGTCCTACAAGTGTTTTGAGACCCATTTGTTAGAGCATATTTTGGCATATTTTACCGATAATGTCATATTTCGGCAAATTTTGGTTTTCGGGGCATAATTTAAAAAAAAACCTCCTTTTTTAAAGCATAATTAATATATTTTAGGCCATATTTTTTTAAAAATATCCCTTTTTAAGCATATTTTATGTTTTCTACATTATTTTTTTGTTCGTAAAAACAAGTGTCTTTGCAACTTTGGTTTTTTAAAATGTAACAGCCAAATCAACTACATATTTTACACAACTGTGAAATCTTAAACGTTCTAATGCTGTTTTTTGCGCTTTCTTATTCAGTTCAGTTCTCCGAACTAAACATTTAAAAAATGTATACAACGACCGCATGGACATTATACGAGCAAAACTTAAAAATCAATTTTTATGGATCGCAATCGATGAACGTATAGATGCAACAGGCAGAAATGTGACACAAAATTTAGCAGGTGTATTAAGAAAATTTCATGTGAGAAATTTTTACTGCATACAGCAGCCTTAGAAAGGGCTAATTACTAAACCATTTCTCGACTGTGGGACGACGTCATCAAAAATCTGGACGTCAACTTCAATAAGAAAAATGTTTTTCTTTTTGTGACGGATGCAGCTTCATACATGGTAAAGGTTGCAAAAGCTATAGTGGCATTTTATCCAAAAAATACGCATGTGACATGTATTGCTCATGGTGTCAAATTGTGTGAATGTATTAAGAATTTATATGAAAACGTATATAAAACTATTGCTAATGTGAACAAGGTATTTATAAAAGAGGAACTTTTTAAACAAATGTTTCCAGACCTTCCATTACTTCCAGAAGCTATAACAACACGATGGAGAACATGGCTTGAAGCAGTTAATTACTATGCCAACAATTATGAAGACATTTTAAAGGTCCTGAGTGCATTTAACGATGAGGATGCACAATCCATTAAAGCTGCAAAGGATGTCTTGACAGACCCCCAAACTAGATCTGACTTGATTAATATTGGTTCAAATAACGGTTTTATTGCTAAATATATTAAAAATTAGTAAACATTAGGTCTTACGCTTATTGAACAAGTTCAGGTGAATGAAGACACTTTTAAATTGATAGATAACACAGTGCAACACACTTTTTCGAGGGTGAACCAAACCAATATCAAACGATAGCATTTGACCTCAGTAACAAACCCCTAAACTCCATTTTGCTCCACTACGTCACAAATCAGGGTTTTGTTACTGAGGTCAAATGCTATCGTTTGATATTGGTTTTGTTCACTCCTGAAAAAGTGTGTCGCACTGTTTGCTCAAAAATAGACTTTTTAACATTTCTTACTTAACATAATTTCCCTTTGCACCCCATGAATGAGGTATGGGATAGCTTCTCGCGTTGTTGTGAATTGACACGCTTTCTATTTTTAGATTCACAACTAACGGCACCTACTTGTTTATCGACGAATGCGAACGTCACTGTTTTGAGAAGCTCTTACTAGACACGCCGATTGAATCGACGCTTAATACTCCGAAGTTGCTGTCAACAACATTCGAGGGGAGCCGACAATGAAAGAAAAATATATTTATTTTTTTTCATTTAAGATGACTGGAGCCATTTTTGAACCTGCGATCTCCCGCATGGTAGTCGCGTGTTCTAACCACTATGCCACGGCCGGTCCCTAACATTAAACATTTCATTAACATTTAATTTTGATTTTATTTTGGAACCTTTGACTTGTAGAGGTTATTTGTCTTCGGTGACTCTTAGTGAAATTTTCCGGAGAATATTTCTATCGAAGATTCTAATCCTTGACCTCCGTCCAAAGTTGACTTTTAAACTGTTTTTTTAAAATTGGACCAAAAATGTCCCATACGGGTGGGAGCTAGAGGGTTAACATGTTCCGAGAAAATATTCCGCTGATTGTTTTAATATAGGTCTCCGAAGACATGAAATACCAAAACGTATTTTTACAGATGATTTTTCATTTTCTTTGATTCGACTGTAAAAAAAAAATTGTGACGTAGTGGTGCAAAATGGAGTTTAGGGTTTTGTTACTGAGGTCAAATGCTATCGTTTGATATTGGTTTGGTTCACCCCCGAAGAAGTGTGTTGCACTGTGTAATTTATCACAATATTTTGTAGTTTATTACAACAACAATCTCAAATTAGATGCTCAACATACAAAAACACAGTGATACTTGGGAAACTTGGTTTAAGATTTTTTTTACTTTAATGCTAAATAAATTTATGTAATATTTTTTTAATTGTTCCTTAAATAATTATTTCTATTTTATTTTACTTCCTCAACATTTGTGTATGTAAATTTACCAAAAATACTTACCAAGTCTGAATTTAAAATAATATTTTTTTTTTTTTGAATTTTAAGCTGTTTTTTTTACTTTAAATTAAAATATTTCTAATTCATATGAAAATAGTTGTGTGACTTTAATTTTTTAGAGCATGTTTTTGTTGATTTTAAAGTCATGTTTTGCATTTTTCGGGTCATATTTTATGCGCATAAAACACGATTTTTAGGGCATATTTCCGGTTGCCCTGGTGATAACTAAGGAATGAAGGCTATGCGGCCAGTGTGGTTGACATTAATTTGCTTATAAATAAAACTGTCGTAGCCGAATTACATGACCAGACTCAACGATTTCACTTTAATAGGACACAAGGAATCGAACTACATCATTCAATTTTTGAGTTAAGGGCTCATGAGCCCTTCATACATATTATTTTTTAGTTTTGTTTTCCCTTTTGCCAGTTCAGCGCCACATTGTTAGCCGTCTTCCACGCAGCACACCACGCGGATTCCAGGCCAGCGCAGCATGCGAAGGATCATCGTAGGGTTTTCGCAGAGTGTACCCAATACAATCATATTTTCTTTTTCTTATTTCGGTATTTTCTTATTTTCGAATAAGCTTGACTTATTTAGAACAACTCTGTCGAAGATGGCTTATCCGAAAACTCAACTATAGTCTGCGAAAATCGATTTAAGCTCATACACGTTACTAGAACTAAATGTGGCTATTCTTACATGTTACTAACAAAAACATACAATTCACATTTCCATCTGTCTGCTCGGTGCCTATGCTATATTGTGATGGGCTAAAAGACAAAAACACAAAATTGAATAAAAAATGTTTGTCATTTGTTATGTACAAAACCTATGTCCTTTTCTTGCTGAGAGCAAAGGCATGTACGAGTAGTTCCTATAGGTCTAATGTGATTGTCTTTTTTGCTTTGAGTATTACTCAAGAGATTTCTTCACAGGTACATATTTGACAATAGCTCAAGGTTGTTCCACATTAATGGTGCCATAATTTTAGCAACATCTGAATTGAAGTTAATCTTGGAAAACCAAGGGGAATTTTTTTGTACTTTATGTTTTGGTTGATTGCATTCTATTTCCAAGGAATTACCAGCATATGTGAGTTGTCAAGTTAATACACAAGGGGGATGGTGGGGAGAGGATTTATTTGTATATTGAAGTGTTTTCTAACCCCATGGTACACTCGATATTCAGATATATTTTTTATTATATATTCGTGATGTTGAAAAACTAATGTTTTAATAGATTAAATTAGCAGATAATATTTGGTGCTTGATTTCCAATAAGATATTATCAAGAAACACTTGGAAATGCACTGTTTATTTAGAAAAGTCACTAATTGCCCCTATTATCCTACTCATCTAATGATGGAAAAAAGTTAGAGCGTGTAAGTGAATATAGAACAGTTTCGATAATAAAAACAAAAAGAAAAGTCTCAACAAAAGCTTGATAATTAGACATACACGACAATTGTTAAAGTTGATGCAAATACTAAAGTGGCCTAAACCCATCTCTTGTTTAAATTTATTAAATATTGCATATCCCAATATAATTCCACAAAAAATAACATATTACCTCTGAAGAAATGTATGTCCTATCATAAATGCAAACATGCATTTTACATTACCGAAATATTGCACGTCATTGCACATAAGAATTGCGGCTTTGTCCTTGTGGTTGCCGTTTTCTAATTCATGTCAACCAAGATATAACAAAAATTCCTAAGCTTCAGCAATTGCGACACCCACCAGTCAGTTGAACCTACAACATTTTCAGGCACTCTTGAACCAGCCTGTCGATACCCATTACAATATGTTGAAAAACTTTATTACATCACAAGTTGTACTTCGCACTCGTCCACTTGCGATAATTGCACGTTGATACAAAACCATATGGTGCCAACTACTATGTATAACATTTAGCTGTATATGAGAATTTACAGCACAGAGTCTTGACTATATTGGTATTCATTGCACGTTTAATGTTAATTAACAAATTGTGAAACATCAAAACTTGAAATTCACCTAGAAAATAGTTTAGTTTTGGGTAGTATAAACTTTTCTCACATTGCACCTATGCACCTTCCTGGCTCAAGTTGCGTGCTGTCAACCGGAGATGTCACATGAATATCATCATCGTCATCGTGTCTCTGTGCACTACGGCAATGACAGAAGCAGGTTAAGATAGCAGGGCGGCAGTATTATTTTCTGGGAAATACGAAATACAAAAACCAAAAACATGAAAAGTATGTATAGTGCCAAAAGATGGGTTAACAACAGACGCGCCCGGGTTCATATATGACATTGTCAACATTTAGTACTCATACACACTAACATATGTGATAAGTGATTTTGTGTATCAGAAATTCTGTGGCGGTAGTCTTTGTTAGTTCGACAACTGCTGGCCCAGCTGCTAAGCCGCTACATTGATGAAATTTCTATATAGGTTTCCAGGGATGATAAAGGGCTTTACATCAGTGGGGTAAATCGAATTAAAACATTCACGACATCAACGAATATTATCTGATTCGATATTTACTGTCAAGTGGATTGCAGAATTTATAATACTTTTAAATGCATTTGTTGATATATACATGAGTCTTAAATATTTTCTTTGTTTTTGCGTGTCTTAAAGGTGTTATTTTGCACATTATTCATATTTTCCTTTGTTTTATGTACCTAGTTTTATGTATATGAAATTGTGAATAAAACTGAATGTGGTGTTATTTCTAGTTATTTACTAATAAAGGTATCAAATGTTCTGGTTCTTATACAAAATATAATACAAGTAAAAACAAAAAAGTAAGACTAGATTTCTTCTACGAAATCTAGATAAACGTGTTTTAATACCTTAATACTTAGTTGACGATAATTTGTTTTGAGTACAATTCTCATGTGAGTTGAGACGATCGAGTGTTTAGTTTGAGATTTTGTAAGATTGCTTTGCGCCATCTAGGCATGGAATCGAATAAGTTCTGACAGATTCAAACTGGTATAACGTATCAAGAAACCTGAATGTGTTGGCAAATTTCTTCAGAGTTGGACGGATATTTCTTCTTTTTGAAGTTTTTACGACATTCCACAAATTTTCTATTTTATATATAGATCCAGGGGCTGTGGGGCCCACCGCAAGGCACTAATTTTATTGTCCTTAAACCTTGTTTGTGCGTATTTTGGTGTGTTTGGGGTCCTTGTCCTGTTGGAATACCCATCTAATTGATATATTGTCTTCAACATGTGAGAGCATATTATTCTGAAGAATTTCCAAGGAACCCACACTATTATACGAAAACGAACGATCCGAAGCTAGTAAAATATCGGCTTTAGCTTTTAAAAATAAACACCTGAGTATGTTATGTTAGGTCAAGGACACGTGTGATTTGGTAAAAACCATGTCATACTACATTTTTAAGGAAAAAAGAAAAAGAAACAAGGAAAATAGAAGAAGGAAGAGGAAGAGAAGATCGTAAAGAACCATTTCAAGATGTACCTAAGTCAATCATCCGGCAGAGGAGAGAGACGCTAGGACATCTGTATAACCTTGGTCTTAGCCTCCTACAGTCTCGAGCAGGACAGCTACAAAGAAGATATTTCGGCGATCGTTTCGAACTTTTTCTTGTCTTTACAGACACGGCAGTGGTCCGGTATGGACCTATCCCATTTGCCTGTTGCGTGCCTGATATTGCAGTGGCCAGTTAAGATTCCACAAGCCAGTCTCAAGTCACTTATATATACGCCATCCATGTATTCCGATCGGGATCTGATATATTCGTCCTCTCTTTGTTCTATCACATATATAATCGGTTCTAGAGATCCATCTTCTGCAGCCTGTTTTCTACATCCAGGCCTCCACTAAGCCATTAACGTAACAAATGGGTGGGCGAAAACCCATCATAGAGTCATGATCAGCCACAGTACAACCTGGTCTAGCCAATAAGTCTGGCGATTCCTTACTAGCAATATCGTCAACTGAGGGTTCCGGGACATTCCTTACCAACTATCATTTACCATGATGATCAAGTGCAGGATCGGAAGGCACAGGAACACATCCAAAGCCGCTTGCGGTATGCTCCCTTTAGCACCATTAAACCCCATTCTTTGGACCTTGTCCAACATTTTCAGTAAGTAGCTCTTATTTAGGTTCTCCCACCAAATTAGACATCTTTTGTAATTATTGGTCGGACTACCGCAGTGAACATCCGCATTGTCACATTCGGGCAGAGTTTCAAGCTTATACCAAAAAAATTCCGGCACACCTCTTTAACCTCTCCTCGATGTTTCTTGAAAAATTTACCTTCTGCTC
The DNA here is from genome assembly GCA_964034835.1 of Muscina levida. Taxonomy (NCBI): domain Eukaryota; kingdom Metazoa; phylum Arthropoda; class Insecta; order Diptera; family Muscidae; genus Muscina; species Muscina levida. Next base: position 80,089,784 of record OZ035882.1, read on the forward strand.
GATGAAAGTACCTAGGTACTGACACATTTACGGCCAAACTATTTTTTATCTTAAGCTTTTTAAAAATTTTAAAATATTTTTAGAAAACACTTTGCCGTAGAAAAATATTTCTATTATTTTTGTGATGTTGGCACCATAATGTATCAAGGATATATGCGATTTCTGATGTGGACATTTTTGTATAATTTTATTGCACAGTGTAACAAGCTCTACACGCCATTTAGACCGACTTAACTTCACACACCGGTCCCAATTCTCTTTATAGTTAGGTAAATAATTAAAATTGAAAAGATATCTTGTAACAGTGGTGTATGGGAATTATTTAGTGTAGCTGTAAGTAAATGACATAACACCATAATCTTTATTCACACTTGTAATAACATGCCAATTTGGGGTCAACTTTTTATCGAGTCAACAGCAATGTCAATGAGTGTACTGTAGAAGCTTTCAGAGAAAACTAAGAAGTATTTTTTTTAATATCTGGAATTCTTAGTTATTTTCCCATTTCCAATAAAATAAAAAACGACGTCTTTATAACTGCACACTAAAGGGGGTTCCACTTAATACAAATAAAAAAAGTTTTGCCGGTCACCCCCTAGAATGAAAGATAATTTATTTTTTTTTTGCTACGCCCCTTGACCTCACGCATTGGGTTTTTTGTTTCCTGTGTCTCTATTTATAGTACGATCGTAATGTGTGACATATCAATGTTCTTGGACTGACAACAGCTACATTTTATTTTCTGATCACTTTTGACTCCGACGTCAAGTTCTAGAAGTTTCTACCGGAATCTCGGTTTTACCCCCCTAAGTAAATTTTTTTTTTGCAACGATAAAAAAGCTTTTTAAATTCCATGATATTTTCTCTTTTACCGTATATATTTTTATTCATAAACTAAAAAGTTACAGAGGTTTAAAAAACAAAACACGACAACGCCAACATTTGTAAACAATGAGCTTTGGCCTTTAGCGAAGTCAAATAGATTTTTTTAAACCTCTGTAACTTTTTTGTTTATGAATAAAAATATATACGGTAAAAGATAAAATATCATGGAATTTAAAAAACTTTTTTATCGTTACAAAAAAAATTTTACTTGGGGGGGGGTAAAAACCGAGATTCCGGTAGAAATTTCTAGAATTTGACGACGGAGTCAAAAGTGATCAGAGAAGAAAATGTAGCTGTTGTCAGTCCAAAAGCATTGATATCTAACACATTACTATCGAACTATAAATGGACACACAGGAAACAAAACCAGTACAGAAATTTCAGTCAGTTAAACTGACTGATAAATACCATCACCCAATATAAGATATTGTTTAAGTCTTGTGTTATTGAAATTAACCGATTTGTAATTAAAATCAGTTAGAAAGTTTCAGTCCGGCAGCCCGACTTACATTTACCCTTACCCTCAGTAAAATAAATAATTTTCTATTATATTGATATTATTACTCGATTTCGAAAGTGGGCGGAGTGGTACATTTGTATGGGAGGTACGAGAAGGGGTGTGGTTAGGCTTCCAGATTTATTCTCCATAACTTTATCCTGTTATAGCTTTACTAATTACAGAATTTGAGCACGACTGCGTTGGCTGTACTGATATTATTACTACATCCCTAAAGTGGGCGGAAAGGTACATTTGTATGGGAGGTACTATAAGGGGCGTCGCTAGACTTCCAATTTTTTCTCCAAAACTTTGTCCTGTTATAACATAACAAAATACAGAATTTGAGCACGATCGTGTCGAGTGTATTGATATTATTACCTTATTTCTAAAGTGGGCGCAGTGGAACATTTGTATGGGAGGTACCAGAAGGGGCGTGTCTAGACTTCCAGATTTTTTCTCCAAAACTTTATCCTGCTTAAACTTTACCAAATGCAGAATTTGGGCACGATCGCGTTAGGTCTTTTAATAATATTAATCGATTTCTAAAGTGGGCGGTACCAGATGTGTATGGGAGGTACCAGATGGGGCGTGGACAGACTTCCAATTTTTTTCTCCAAAACTTTATCCTGTTATAGCTTTACTAAAAAGAGAATTTGGTTCCGATCACGTTTAATTTATTGATATTTTTTCACCATCTCTATAGTGGGCGGAAAGGTAGATTTGTATGGGAGGTACCAGAATGGGCGTGGCTAGGCTTTCAAAATTTTTTTCAAAACTTTATCCTGTTATAGCTTTACTAAATACAGAATTTGGAGACGATCCCGTAGGGTGTATTGATATTATTACTCGATTTCTAAAGTGGGCGGAATGATGTATTTGTATGGGAGGTACCAGAAGGGGCGGGGCCATGTAGCCCATTTGCAATACCGTAAGTAGTTTTGAGAAAATAATAACTCGTGCAAAATTTCAAAACATTTGGTTGCGTCTTTCGAAAGTTATCGTGCGAACCAGCCGGACAGCCACCGGACAGACAGACAGACAGACGGACATGGCTCAAACGACTTAAAAAATCATGAATCGAATTTGGTTCAAAGAAACCTATTATCTAAAGTCACTCCTTCTATGTGTTACACTTTTGGCTCGTATCAAATGATATATACCTTCATCCCTAAGGGTGATGGTATAAAAACCAATGCGCGGGGTCAAGGGGCGTGGTAAAAAAAAATAAAAAAAATTTTATGAATTCGTTTTTAAATTATCTTTCATTCTAGGCGGTGACCGGCACAACTTTTTTTATCGACCCACCCTACTGCACACCCTCGTACGTATTCATATCGAGCAGTATAGAATTCTTACTCTCTTGGATATTTACTTGATGGTGTGATGCATAACCATCTTCAGCATGAATTTCAACTGTTTATTTTGATATGTTTATCATATAAACGTTCACATATCTTTCATAGCTTAATATCTCACTATCACTTATGAGATGTCTTTGTGTGTGAAGAATGTTTGGCAATCGACTGATGAGGGTACATCTTAAGGAATTTTTGTAAAGTGATACGAGTGTAAATGGAACGGAATAAACAGAACGTCACCTTTAAATATTATCGGTGTGGAAGTTTTTCTTTCAAGTATGTTCAATTTTTTATGTACCATAAGTATAAGTCAATCAGTGGAGGAAATGTTACTGAATTGCAGAAACCATCGCTTCTTGATTCATGTGTATAGAATTATTGGACAAAAATCTGATATATGTTTGATACATAGTAATACTAAGTAAATAAAAAAATTAGGATCAGAGTGAATAAAGTTCTGCAACATTGTTGCGGTGGTCCCAAAGTGCCTTGAAATTGAATGTTATTGTAAATACACAATTTTAAACTTTATTTTCCATTTTAATGTATTTATTAAACTGTTGACATTGCATATCTTATAAATTCGGTCTACATTGATAGATATAAGTAGTTTGTTTGTTTACCTTAAAATTATATTATTTCTCTAAACCCCCTTTTTTACATCAGTTTACTGCCACAGTTCTAATATTTGTATTTACACAGCATTACACAAAAATACTCTTGAATGTAACTTTTACCCTTTAACATAATTTTCGCCTGCAGACTTTCGATTGCATCTTAAACCATCTTAATTTTTTAACACAACTTAAAATCGTTGAAAGACCCTTTTTATGTTTCTGCAACCCTTCAAAAACTTTTACTCAAATTATAAAATTTCTTACATAGAATTTTTGCATTCCTAGAATTCTTCAAGTTTGGCGTAGAAAATGACATGGAAATAAAGTTATTAACTTAACGTTTATGAAATATATGCAAATAAGTGAAATTGTTGAGTATAATTAGTAATTCTATTCATGTTACTTAGATACAAAAAGATTAACTTTAACCCTTATGTGAGTGAAAGGGTACCCTTTTTATTTTCAAGTAAATATATTTAATGGATGCAGATGGTTTACAAAGCTCAAACATTTTGACAACTCTTAGCTTTTAATTGTTTCTATATTTTCATTGGAGTGGGTTTATTTTATCCCTTTAAAAGAGCGTGGCATATCGATATTCTTTTTACACCTTTAAAAGAGTGGCAAGAGTGGCGCAACAAAACATCAAAGCATCGTTTTATATCGATTTTACGTACAGTACGATAAGAAAAATATTCAAATTGTATACAGTTTGTATGAGGGCACCCCTGTCACTCTGCAGAAGGTGTTTTTATTGTCACTCACATAAGGGTTAAGTACCAACTGGGACCGGCCGTGGCATAGTGGTTAGTCATCTTAAAAAAAATTTACTTTTATTGTCGGCTCCCCTCGAATGTTGTTGACAGCAACTACGCAGTATAAGTGTCGAGTCAATCGGCGTGTCTAGTAAAAGCTTCTCAAACAGTGGCGTTCGCATTCGTCGATAAACAAGTAGGTGCCGTTTGTTGTGAATTTAAAAATAGAAAGCGTGTTAATTCACAACAACGCGAGAAGCTATCTCATACCTCATTCATGAGGTACAAAGGGAAATGAAGTAGTTTTAAGTAACAACCAAGGAGGATAATTTCTAAATTTTTTAGTAAAATGTATAATTAAATAAAGATAATAACTTTCATTAGATGTGATTGCATTAGTATGTTAACCACAATTGTTTGTAGCTGACTTACAAATGAGATAAAATTCAAGATAACTTTATAATCAGAGACCATGAAAGTGGTAATTTTGTTGCTAATGAGAAGCATGTTTATTTGTTAATGTTGTATGAATAAAAATCTTATATTTACTAGGATTGCCATGAATTATATATGGGACAGTTTCTTGCACTTGAGGGAGACTAAACAAAAGTAACCTGAATATGAACGACGAATCCGAACGTCAGCAGCTTTTACTTAGCAGTTTGATAGCAAAAAGTCGAAGTTACATATAGACTAAGGTATATATGAAAAAGTATGAAAGCCGTTTTTCATATAAGCAATTTCCAGTGTAGTTAAAAATGTTTACGTCATTTAACAATAAAAAAAAAATGTCTAAATTTCATAATCCATTAAAACATAGTGATATAAGTGTAATAAATAAAACAGAATCAACTTATCGTATTGTCCATTACAATTTGCCCCCCGGTAATAATTGTAATAAATATGCGTTCCAGCCGCGATGTTCGCAATTAGTGGCTGCATTATAAATAATTTAGTTTGCATTTAATCCCATTGCAGTTCATAACCTTGGTCATTAGTAAATAAACAAGAATTAAATGTTATTGCATAATTATGCCGCGTATATGGTAAATGAGATATAAAATTATTTACTATACCACCGCTATGATTGTGTGTGGATGATGGCAGGTGCCAGAATGGGCAATGTGTATTAAATTTATTTAATATACTCAGTTACACATCTAAATCAATGCAGTATGGGTACTTTTATTACTTTGTTTACTGTAACTTCTAGAGCCGTTATAAATATATAAAAAATGGAATAAGTAAATTTAACATAACCTTACAAAAATGATTCCATGGATATAAACATTTATATAAACAAGTCGTGCTCACTATTAATGTATGTTAATAACACATCAAAAAATAAGAAATACATCAGGAACAAATTCGAACAATTCTGTGGTTTTCATAAGCACTTTCTTATATCACATTTTGTTGAATTTGAGTTAATGATGGCAAAAAGTGTTATTTTTGACATTATTTCTAAGTGTCTCATAATTTTTCAAACATGTAACGATTCGAAATTTTTTGTGCTAAAAACAATATTTATTTTCAACGTTTTATAAAAATACTTGCATAACCCAATGTTACGGCATGGAAATATTTTAAGGATGTTGACAAAATGTTAAGTGATAAAAAGAATGGGTTTGATTAAATCTTATCACCTTTGTGTTTACTGTTGCTAAAAAAATAGAAGGAGTAGTTATAACAGAATAAGACATTTACATTTTTATGTGAATAAATAAATAGGGTATAATCTCCTAATTTGTGTCTAATTATTCATATGTCTTTACCTTATGTATATTTTTATACTAGTTAAACTGTTGATCATGGTTATCTACTATATTACAAATAATTTAGAATTGAAAAAAAAACATTTTATTAAATTCAAATTTTTTCTTTGTTTTCAGGTACATTTGTGACAACTTCTTATCTATGCATATTAAGATACTGATGAACTTAATTATTCGATTAAAAATATATTCTTTATGCACTTATAAGCCAGTAACGTGGCTGAATATCAACCGAATTTAAGTTTCTCAGCGGCAAACATCCCAAAAGAGTCTAGCAATAACAGCCAAAAATATCAAACAAAGGCTGTATCTTAAATTTTGCTTTGCAAATATATTATGTTTGCCGAATTATTTAAAACTGTTAATCCAGACTTACAGCGTATCTGATTTAAGTACAAGATGTACGTATGAATCGTTTAATGTACTCAGAAGTCAGCAAGATGTGGTGGAAGTTTTTTGTCGCTTCGGTCGCTCATTAAAGTCTTCAAGTAAAGTTAATCGACTAGTATGACAGTTAATTTTAAAGTTATCCCTATCGAAAGTTATAAAAGTCTAAAAAAACAAAACCCTATAAGTAATATGATTGTTGAACGTATTCTAATAACAATATGTTCGATAACCAATTACAAATCAATCAATGTTAAAAATTAAAAAAAATCCTACTTCTTGCTGTTTATTTAATATCTTACTCTCCCCTTAACTATCTAATAAAACAAAAGTATCTTTAAAGTAGGAAAGCAAATGTAACTTCCAATAATCATTTTGGAATACTATCGACCTAAGCATTTATGCTACCATTTTCACTCTGTGCATCCTAAATTTACAAACAGTAACAGATGTTGAGAATTCCAAGAAAATTTTTCCACATAAATTCCATAAAATATTGCTGCTGTTATGAATGAAATGTTTGTTTTGGTCATGATTTAAATTCTAGAAGAAATAGAATTTTACTTGTTGTTTGTAGCATATGAAAAATATATGTGTATACAATTCGGTTGGCACCCAAACAAATGTTTGGCAATTATACCACAATTTTGAGGTATTAATATTTAAACTAAATGCATCAAAGTAAGACATTAGTAATTTCTAACAGAAATTTTCAGCTGCAGTAAAATTATTAGAGCAGTATATTTGTGAATTATATGCTTTATTATAAAAAATGTACTAATGTATTCGAGATATTCGCCTTCGAAGTTCAAATTCTAGTGCAAATGCAGATATTATTATTTCGGCTAGATATCATCACTGGTAATAACAATTGATTTCATCTCATGCTAGTAGACAGAGATAGTGTCAAGGAACACAACTGCTTACTTATCTCAATTTTTGTCAATTTGTCACTTGCACCCCTTTGATTTTAACTCCCTTAATTATTCTTTGATGATTCAACTATCTACAATAATATTTTATTATTGACGAAAGTGGGCCCGGAAGGTTGATTATGCTAAGCAAATGTATTTCTGTTCACGAATAAAATTTTTGACAGAACGCTGATTTTCAAAATTTCGGCTACAAATTTGATAACGTTGTTGCGCTAGTCACAAACAATCTGTAAAAAAGCGGTTTCCAAAAAGAATCCCTTAAATGGATCATACTTTACAAAAATACATCGTATGCAGAAGGCCAGGAAGAACAAAAAAAGGGATAGAAATTTAATTAAAATTGGGTCTCACGTCATATCCGAATTACCGAACACTGTATCTTGTACGCACATATCTGAATTTTTTGCAAGATAGAATTTACGAAATATTTTTACAAATATTTAAATGAATGAATTATAGCTGAAGTAAGCAAAAGTTGTGTATATCGATATTGCCTTAAATCGAAATTTACATAACAAAATATACAGTTTATTGTACACAAATGTTTGGACTGCCACTTGACATTTGGACATTTGTTAGCAAATGACCACAAAGAGTTTTCAGTTTAGTTTGGGGATATGTTTTTGGTTTTGAAATAAAAACCAACCCAACGTAACTTTTTTTTTGCGTCAATGTGAATGTACGAATTTAATTTTTACCCGCGAATGTCTAAAACCAGAAACCATTTTAATTGATAAAGGCTTTTCGATTTGCAGAGGCGGAAAACCAACAAAATGTGGGCCTTTAAAATGGACGTGAATGAAGAAACGATAGGGGAGCCATTAGATATGAAAACATGGGCCATCATTTCCTAGTATTAAATAAAAAACACATATAATTATTTTGTGCATAAATCTGAATACTTTAAACGTAACTACTGTTTAGGCCTTGTCAGTTCCACCACAGTAAAACAGACAATAGCAAACAAGAGGAAAGCCTCAATGACTCTCATGGGTTTAGTGGAATATGCTGACCCATACAAAAGAGCCACAGTAGCAGATATTTGTACTATATATGTTACGGCGTCTCCCTTGTGTATACTTTACCGCATAGACAAAGTATACACACTTTATAACACAATAGGTTATTTTTTCAATGTGGAATTCAATGGATTTGCAGCGAAATGATAAATTGAAGTTTATTTGACGTTTCACATGAAGGTTTAATGTTTTTTTGTTTTTGTTCTATTTTAATAGTTTAGTTTGCATTTTATTCAAAATGATTAAATTTTTTTTGGTGCATTTGCAAATTGCTTTGGCGGTTGCGGTTTATAAAAACATTTGCAAGTTTGTGTGCGAAAACACAAATTTACAAGAAATTTAATCAAATATAATGTTACAGACAGTAAATATTAATACAGTTGTAACATTTTCATATTTTCATAGCACATACAAGGTGCCACGTTTATAAAAGTTAGTAAAATAGGTACGTGTATAAATTGTATATGGGTTTTTAAACGTATAGAACTTCTGATAGGGGTAACTGTTAAAATAGCTGCTACATTAATGAAGTGTGTTTGTGAAGTATACTTTGTGCAAAGACATGCATCATAACTATAGATCGTGTAAATTTATTTTCAAAATTCGCACTTTGTTCGCTAAACCTATAGAACACTTCGTCAAGTTTACGGTGCGCATAATCGTCTATCTAAGCAGCTATTGCACAACACTATGGATCGACTTAAGACCACATATACTCGTTTGGGTAATATTCAACCGCTGTAATAGTGACTGTGAGAAAGGACTCGAAATTATCAATTCCATCTGGTGTCAAAATTTAAGCCAGGGGACCATTAATTGCGTCCTGAGTTCAATAAATGGAGTTCAAGTGGAAATTAAGTAAGCTTTTTTATGATCAAATCGTCTTTAGCGATGAAGATCATTTCTGGCTTAACGGATATGTCAGCAAGCATATGCTAATAAAATCACTGTTTGATACCATTTATATGCCACAGGCGTCATCAATAGGCTTGTCTATGGTCATACCCCAGCAACGATTGATTATTTGGAAGCCAACACTCGACGCACTATTGGTGAAATAAGACCGGGTATGTTTGTAAAAGTGGTGCAAAATTAGATGAAAAGACGACGTTCATAATGCAAACTCGCGGAGGCCATATTCCAGAAAATACTTTTAAACATTATACGCCTTAAATGTTGTGACATGATTATTCCAAAATTTTAGTCATACCATTTAAAATGTTGTGTTTTATTTAACAAAAAGTTATATTTGTATAAAAAACCAGTACAAAAATTTCAGTCAGACAAACTGACTGATAAATACCATCACCCAATATAAGATATTGTTAAAGTCTTGAGTTATTGAAATAAATAGATTTTTAAAATAAAATTAGTTATGTATTATTTTTTGTCTGCATGTAGAGCAAAAACATACAAAATTTGACCTATTTGTACAGAAGGTACAATTAGGGGCAGCACAACGTGTCTGATTTTTTTTTCGAAAATCAACGTTCAATGATCGCTTACCTTGGCAAAATTTGTCTGAATTCAGTATACATACAAAAATGAAACGTATGTAAAAGGGGAAATATCCCATATATTTATGTGGGAGGTACCAGAAGGGGTGTGCCAAATAGTTAAGGTTGCTGAGGCTTTGCCTCCTATTACAAGATAAATTAACTGACCAAATTTGATTATCCCCACAGGTGCCGGTTTAGAAGTTATGGGAGAAATATTAATTTTCCAAACAAAGTAATTTTTTATGGGAGGTACCAGAAGGGGTGATCCGATATAGTCCATATTCATTCCTGATTAAAATCTTCATAACCGTACACCTTACGCAAAATTTTACTGAATTCAGTGTACTTACAAAAAAGATATGTATGTGAGACTATGGGTGTGGGTTCGGTCATTTGTATGGGAGGTACCAACAGGTGTGTAAAATAGTTAGGCTCTCTGAGGTCTCGCCTCCTATCACAACATAAATTTATCGACCAATTTTCATTACCTCCCAAGTGTCCGTTGGGAAGTTATGCGAGAAATATTAATTTTCCAAAAAAGGTAATTTTATATGGGATGTACCAGAAGGGGTGATCCGATATAATCCATATTCATTCCTGATTGAAATTTTCATAACTGTACAAGTTACGCTAAATTCGACTGTATTCACTGTACTTACAAAAATATGTGTATTTAAAACTATGGGGGCATGTTCGGTATTTTGTATGGGAGGTACCAGAAGGGGTGCGTCAAATAGTTATGTTTTGTAAGGTTTTGCTTCCTATCACAAGATAAATTAATTGACCAATTTTCATTACCCCCCAAATGTCCGTTTGGAAATTCTGGGATAAATATGTATTTTTCAAAAATAAGTAATTTTGTATGGGAGGTACCAGAAGGGGAGATCCGATATAATCCATATTCATTCCTGATTGAAATTTTCAACTGTACAAGTTACGCCAAATTTGACTAATTCATTGTACTTACAAAAAAAGATATGTATGTAGGACTATGAGGGTGAATTCGGGAATTTGTATGGGAGGTACCAGAAGGGGTGAGTCAAATAGTTAGGTTTTCTGGGGTTTTGCCTCCTATAATAACATAAATTAATCGACCAATTTTCTTTACCCCCCAAGAGTCCGTTTGGAAGTTATAGGAGAAATATTAATTTTCCAAAAATAGGTAATTTTATATGGGAGGTACCAGAAGGCGTTTACCGATATTGTCCATATTCATTCCTGAGTCCTATTTTCATAAGCGAACATCATACTCAAAATTTGAGTAAATTAAGTTTACTTACAAAAAAGATATGTATGTAAAACTATAATGGTCAATTAGGTCATTTGTATGGGAGGTACGAGAAGGGGTATGGTAAAGGTTTCGGTTTTCTTAGGTTTGTCTACTTTTGCAAGAAAAATAAACTGACCAAATTTGAATATCCTACGATCGTCCGTTTGGAAGTTATGAAAGAAATATAAATTATTCAAAAATAGGTAATTTTGTATGGGAGGTACCAGATGGGGTGGGGATATTCTGCCCATTTTCAATCCCATAAGTTCGTTTTGAAAAATATTAATACTGGTAAATTTTCGTACTGATTCGATAAGTTTTACTCAAGTTATCCTGCTGACCAGCCAGCCAGCCAGACAGACGGACATAGCTCAATCGTCTTAAAAAGTCCTGAAACGAATTTTGTCTTAAGATACTTGGGGTCTAACTCGTCTCCTTTAATGCGTTACACTTTTTTTCGTATCAAATGATATATACTCTCATCACTAAGGGTGATGGTTAGACTGGCCATAGCGTTATATAGAAAAAATTCAAAATGTGAAATCCAAAAGTTTTCACACTGAAAAATATGAGGTTGGGGATAAAAATAATTATGCATATTTTTTTTTTTTTTTTTGATTCCGAGTACCTCCGGGTTGAGCCCAAACTTTTATTACATAACCCATTTATGCTGAAATGCAGAATATGGGGCGGGAGCCCGATTAAAAACCAAAAATATGCCATTGTCTTCATCTTGGCCCCCAAACATCGGAATTGTAGGTCAAAGTTGGCGCTCAGGCCCATGGGGCCCGGGGGGTCAAAAAAGGGGCCCCTTTCGGTTCTATGACGACCCCCCAGGTGCGGGTACTCAAATGAAAGATATTTTCGAGACGAACCCAACGATGTTATTTTTAGGTTCCTACGGGTCTCCTGGCCCGAGTTAGAGCCATTTCCGGGATATACCAAGAAAAAAAAATATTTTTAACTAAATTTAAAAAATTTTAAAAAAATTTTTGCGTGCGGCGCTGCTAAACCCACCATAGGTGTACCGTCATTTCGCCCAATGTCATTTCGCCCAAAAACAACCATGACATATCGCCCAAAACATGTCATTTCGACCAAAAACCTAACTACAAAATGACATATCGCCCAAATGCTATGACATAAGACCCAACTCAATTTTTTTGGGCGAAATGTCAGACTCATGACGACGGCACGCGCTGCTGCATACGTCGCAGTCAGTCTTGTACTCTTGCCCCCGCCTTAGGGGGGCGTGCCCCCCACCGCATTCGTGTTTTAATAATGCCAGAGAAAGAACTCTTTATTTGGAAAAAAACTGATTTCCGCTCAAGTATGTGAAGCTTCTTTTAATGTTATTTAAATACACTAGTTCATATAATCCTATATACACACTTGCATATGTTAGCATGGTGTGATAATCAAATAAATTTATTATACTTACTATGAATATTTAATGGCGTGTGAAATAAGTTTTGGTACAGAAAATCACACATTTTGTCAGTTAATTTTTTATTATTTGATTCTATAATCCATTTAAATATGTTAATCTTGGGGTGTATACTTTTACTACACACGTGGAAGTTACGTGTATTCCGAAGCCAATAAGACAAGAACAAAATCTTAATTTCAATACTTAAAACGGAGTGCCAATTATTATACTCTTTCTATTCAGCTCTACAATAATTGACAACTGAAATGTCAGATTGATATTTATGATATACAAAGATAATATAACACATAGGTATAGCATTTGGGATGTATTCTACAAATCAGATATCAACAGTTAATAATTTACCCTATAAACTAAAAATGCTCTTCCGCTGATATTCGCAATAAACCATTTCATTCATATTTACACACAAACACACTCAAATATGGAGTGGGTCATGTACAAAGTGTTTTCAGTTCATAGTTTAGATGCCGAGCGAGAATAATGAAATATACATTTGGTATGTAATAAATGTTAATATTAGTTTGCAAAATATTTTTGCAATTGCAAACGTGTATTCTTACCTAGTGCATTCATAACAATGGTAAGTGAATGTATAAAATTTCATACAAGCTAATTTCTAAATGTATAAAATAAAAATAGGAATTCATTTCGTTTGGAACTTGCTAACCTCTAAGTTAATTAACATTCGTTGTGCATAAATAGTAAATGGTGAAATATTTTAAAAAATAACCAGCACACAATTTTCAGTCAAGTCACCTTATCTCTTTCCTCCAAAATGCTGATAAATAATCTCATTTTATTTCCTTCCTTCAAAATGCTGCATTATTATTATTTTACATACATTTTCCAAATAACAAGAATTTCAACACTAATTCCCTTGGCTGCAACAATACCTCATTTGCTTTGAAGAGTTCCGGCACATAAAAGATTTTTCACTTTTAATATTTATATGAATTTTATTAAAATGTAATTTACACGAATTGTAAAATATTACGAGCACACACCAGCGTAAGTACTTGTACTCGTATGTGCGTGTGCTCATCATGTACATCAAAATCATTCAGATTTCACAACATGAAAATATTTAGAAAATTCTGTGAAAAATACCTTAACGTGTGCGTGTGTGTGTACAAAATTTATTTGTATGGCAGCCTACAATTTGCATATGAATGTATGAACGTGTATCTTGACTTTATTCTCCTCACATTATTCTCAATTCCAATTTTACATATTCGAGCAAATTTGTGTCATTATAAAGTCAGCCACCGAGTAATAAAACTGAATGAGTGGGAGATTATTGTAATGGATTTCAAGTGTTACATACTTATACTATTCTTGATAAAGTGTAAAATGAAGAGGTGTCACTGTAAAAATGTTTTAATTACAAAAATTGGTACTATGACAGACTTTTTGTGGTTTTATTTTTGATGTGTTTGTTGAAAAATTAAATAATTCGTGACAGGAAAATATCCGAACTTAATATGGCATCTGCTTAAAAGTACGTGATGGTAGCCATGGAAGTTAGGAATCGGGGAATGGTAATTGAGCCATGAGATTGTTGGGAGTAGTATTTGTGGTCTGAATATAACACTGATCATGATACATGAACTCTAATAGTTGATTGTTGCTGCTTACCCTTATTATGAAAACAATAAGTGCGATACGTTTGTTGTAAACTAAAGACTGCAATATAACATTCGATACGATAAAAAGTGTAACACATTATGTGGCACAAGACCCCAACGAAATGGAGACCAAATTCGTTTCAGGACTATGTCCGCCTGTACAGCTTGCAGGTCGGATGGGTGGTGGGCAAGATAAATCTTCACTTATCCTTATAAGTTTTTACTAGTATTAGTATTTGTATAAACTTGATCGTTTATACTTATTTATATTTAAACTTACCTTTGTTCTTATCTTTATACTTACCCTTATACTTACCTTTGTTATTACCTTTATAATTATCTTTATACTTGCCCTTAAAAATACTTTTATACTTACCTATATATTTATACCTACCGTTGTAGTTAGTTGTATACTTTGTACTTATGAATTCTCAACCCTAATATGTACTACAATTGTGAATTGATTCTTTTTATCTTTGCCATAAAAGTAATACACATGCATGTAAAAATAAGCTAAGGAAATGAATTGTAAAGATGAAATGTAAAATGTACAGTTAGCAATCTATTAAGGAAAATTGCACTTCTTTGCATTACCTCATAGCGAGTAGTCCACTATCTGAATTCCAATTAAACTCAATTCGAAGTTAAATCGCCTTCAATTTATAATTACGCCTGGTAAGGTATATTCTGCTGCCCCCACACGTCTTTGGTTTGCTCTAATTCCATTGAATTTATTCTTCTCTTCCCACTCTAATACAATTTCTCATTGCTGAGAAATTGTATAAACCCAAAGATCGGGTTTATTATTTCACAGCTAAACCGCTACCATTATAAGGTGTAACTGGCCCTAAACCATACAGTCCACATCTTATAAGATCCACAACAGCCATCACTAGCAGGAGATTGATTGGATTCAACTCTCTTGTCTTCAACCGCTCTCTAAACGCTGAAGCCAACCACCTCTTGCCCCCTTAACACAAACACTTACGTTTGTTCAATATTTTTAAAAGTGTAGTTATTAGATTACAATGAATTCAGTCAAATATTAAGCGGGGCAAACGCTTATGAAAATTTGATACAACACACAGTGGCACCACCCCATACATTTCTTGGAAACAAATAGAAGGAGTGGTCGTACAGCAATGGAATTTTGCAGAAACACTTCTCTGGGCTAAATTAAGAAATTTTGAAAAAATCTTGGAAAACCGCCTACTGCCACACCCACCTCCTATATAACTGCACTTGCCAAAATTTGTATTTTTGGACCTAGGGACTCAAAATTCGGGACACTTCATAATTAAGTTCTCCTTATGAAAAAAAATTTAACATATTGGGGATGCCACGCCTACTTTAGATTTTACGCCCATTAAAAGTTGTAGATTTTAGGTGTTTCTCTTCCATGTCTAGAATCATATGAAAATTTCATATAAGTTAAAAAATGTTAATTTTTATTCAAAAGTTGAACATATGTTGTCTCCATACAAAAGAAGTGAATATCCCCAACAACCCTCCGAGAAAGATATTAGCCTTCAAATACACCGAAAATATCGCACAAATGCATACATTAAAATCGATGTTACTAAAAGGGACGGTATTTGGCGGTTATTTTTTTTCTTAGTTGAAAGTACAGACTCGGACCTTTAATTTTTTTATAGTTAGAGGGCTAAGCAAGTCAAAGCACATATAGTTTTTTTCCATCAAAAAGTGAAAAGTTGATATTTTTAGTATCATTTTTGATCAATTATAATAATTAGTTTACTTTTTCAATTTCAATAAATTTTTTTTTATAAAAGAGTAAGTGCTATATTTTCACTTAAAAATAAAAAAAAACCATAGCTATAAACTTACACACACAAAAAGTTTTTTATTTGGATAATAATTTTTATCTAATTTCATTGAATAAATTTCCGTTGACTTTTGTTAGTTTTTTTTAACTACAAAATTTCACTTTTCATAAAAAACCATGTTGAATTTTTCTTATCCAAACACGTCTTTACAAAACCATATCATTAAAATTTTGAAATTGGAAAGTTGAAAACCCCTATTTTTTCCGCCGAAATGCCACTGTGCAACATGACGTATTTATAGAAAATATTTCTCTCGTTGCTTCCAAAAGGAAAACTTCAAAATATGTGAAATTAATCAATTTTTTTACCTTGTAGTAATAGGCAAGACTTAGAACACCGAATCCAGTAAAATCTCATACAATCTAAATTTGTACTGGGTATTGATTAGCAAATAAAAAAGGGCTAATAAAACTTACGCATTTCCCAGTTGTTGGAGAAATCATTACCACTTTCTACACTGTAAGTATTTTTACAGTTGTATTACATGTCTGTAAATGCCTTGCCATACGACAGAAAGATCTAAATCCTACCGTTGACGCTCTAGAAATAGGCAAAAAATACAACATATATAAATAATTTAATTTAAAATTCGGTTAATTTTAATAACTCAGATTTGTATAATATTTACAAGACAAATGATGAAAGTAATTACCAGTCGGATCAACTGACTGAAATTTCTGTTCTTGTTTTAATGCATTTCCTCCAAAAAAACTAAAAAAAATATAACATTAACAAATCAATTGGATAACATATGTAGTTGGTTATCAGAATCCATAGTTAGTAGTAAACTAAAGTAGATTGGGCTATAATACCCTAATTTTACTAATTTTAGAAAAGGCAGCCAAAATTTTTGCGTATGGTAGCCCATGGGCGAGAGAGACACACACGCATTTGCTCACACATTAAAGAAAAAAAAAACAAATTCATTTAGTCTCGCTTGACATTTGTCCGACGCCGTTGTGTCGACGCTTGCACAACATTAAAAGAAGTGAATTTATCGGTAAAAATGAATTCTTATATGTTAATGCACGTTGAACGCGCACGCCAGTAATTTCCTGCATTTTTACATTATATTTTGGTTTATAGTTAAAAAAACTGTATAGCAATTTCCTTATTTAAAGTGAGAAAGGGCAGAAAGCGACTCACAAACACAATCTCATATTGTGCTTGTATTGAGCTGCCGTTCACTGTTCTAAACACACAATTCAAGTTTACAGTTCGAAGTTTCATCGGGGGTTTTTATAACATAAAATGAAGATCTTCATTATTTCAAAATTTAATATATCATACAAATAATATATATAATATATATATATATATGTTAGTGACTAACTGAAAACAAAATCCTTTCATTGAATGTGGACTTATTTTATTTTTTTTTTTTTGTATAAACATCATGGTACATTTACCTCTCATGAAAAACTTGTGTTATTATACCGATTACAGAATTCTGCTATATATTTTGTCAGTATTTTGCCCAAACAACATATGTAGTTAAATAAGAAGTAATATAATTTCATTTCACTTATATACACAATTGATTTTAATTCTCAATGCCTATATGCTAATAGTTACAGCTTATGAAAAATCCACATTTTATTGAAATTATTATAACGAAAATTTTAAATTCAAGTACAATTAGAAACCAAAATCGTGCTGTTACTTTTAAAGTATTCCTAACAAATTTGCTTTCGTTTCTCAGTTTGCTTTGTTATTTTCCAGTTAAGTGAACCGTATGGTTTTATTGGGGAAACATCAAACAAGAGTTGTTGTTGTTATATTCCTCAACATTTCACTTGCTTCTTTGACCGACGAGAACAGCTGCTGTAGTTCGCAGATGTGGGCGGTGGAAGATGCACAAACATTTAATTAAATTGCAGCAACAAATATTTTTAAACTTATAGGTTATCAATACAACAGATGCAAATGTTGAAAACTTTTAAAATAATTTAGAATGTATACGTTGTAATTTTGCATAACTTACCAACAATATTGTATAACAATCTGAGTCAGAATCAAAAAAGCAAATTTATTCAAAATTATAGACCATTAATAGAATCAAATTAAACCGAAGAATAAAAATAACTGTGTTTAACAAAATTTAAGCTTAGCCGTGCCGTACTAACATTTTATTTATTAAGTGTTGGGAATAAAAATACGCATTTATTTTTTTTTGATCACATATGAAGTTTATTTTGGTGAGAAACTTGAAATATAGAGGAAATATTAAATAGTTCTACATATGCAAAACAGTCATGTGTTTTTCAAATACTTTTCAGGAGAGCGACAAAACATGCTTCTTTTGGAACTTTTTACATATATTCTACACTTAAATTATATTATTATCTTCTAAACCAATCAAGATATCGTAGAGATATGCCGTATGCTGTAGCATTGAAGCGAAGTTTTATCCTAATAACACACTGTTGCTCTTAACAAACACTACATTTTCGAGATTCATGGAATATTGTCATGGTTCTCAGATTGGCCACAGCTTGGATCTTTAGTTAAATATTCATGTTCTTAGCAGTCATTTTATGTTAACGTCCAGTTATTTCCTAAGCTCGCAAAGCCAAACTCTTCATGATTTTATGTTGCAGTAGAATACCAAGAACCAAATAATGATAATTTCATGGGTAATTTGTACCTAATATGCTAAAGGTCTATTGGGGCATTTAAGGATAAATCACCAACAAACAGCGTGTGAAGAATGAGACCCCATAAACAACGTGTTAACAAACAACCAAATCCGCCTAAATAAATCACTTAGAAAACATCCTTTTCTAGGTCACGATCTTCCGCGCACTCTGCCAACTACGTTTGGATGTATGAAAGTGTAGAAGCATTATTGTATGCTTCTTAAGTGTGTAAATGTTAACAAACCCGTTTCACGTCCCTGTAGGAATTTTGTGAGCTGACTCAAAACCAAGTTGACTTTTTGTTTATTCATTTACAACGCACTTTTAAGGTAACTCAAAACTGATGGAGATATAGTCAATTGTTTTTTTATTCCATCTGACTTCTTCTCGATAACCCAGCAAACCATTTTCTCCGAATTCGGTCAGATGTCTGACAGAAAGTCTGCACAAGTTGCCGATTCTGATGCCGAATTCTGTCAGCATTCTGTCCGAAAGTTGTATGGGTGGTTGACAAGAATTCGGACCGAAATGTCTGAGGAAATTCGGAAACTTTTGCGGACTTTTCGGTCAGAATTCGGTCAGATATCTGAAGGAAATTTGGAGAAATTTCGAAGGGACTTTTGGATTTTTCTGAAGCAACTCTGGAAAATAATCCGAATATTACTAGAAACATCTGACAGTATACGGATATTTTATACGAGAATTCGTGAGATTTTCGGACAGAATTCTGAATAAATGTACGAAAATCGTCAGAGAGTTCTGTTTTTTTGTTTACACAAAAATTCCAAAAATTATTTTTCTTAGTTTTTACTAGTTTTACTAATTTCATTGTCTTCTTCTGGCAATCATTTTTTTAACAGTGCTTCAGCGTCTTTTTCACTTTTTTTCTAATTGCCTGACAACAAAACATTTCTTTTCTATTTTCTGTTACAAACATTTAAAGGTGAATATAGCGTCCTTTAAATGTTTGTAACACTTTCCGCGACGTGACGTCTTAATATATTGATTGCACAATCATAACTGATAATGGGGATGAAAAACACACATTGGAATGCGCAACGCACTTAAAAACAACAACAACAATAACCCGTTTTAGGAATAGCTAAACTAGTTTTCTTGTGTTGTTGTTGTTTGTGAGAGAAAACTAAACAACAAATGCCCTAGCGACAGGTTTCTCTTGTGGGAAGAAGAAGAACAAAAAACACCCTTTAGAGAATGTGCAGACAAAATCGTTTAAAGTGTAAAGTGTATAAAAATTCAGAGAACCTGCAGACTTTGCGGACAAAATTCGGAAGAGTGTGCAGAAAAAGTCGGTCTTATTTCTGAAGTCATTTATGACGATATCGTTCATTTTCGGCAAATTTTCTGATGAAATGTAAGAGAAATGTCTGATGTCCGACACGTCGGAAGTTTTGGTTTGCTGGGAAGTTTTGAACTAAATTTTTGATCACTCAAAACTGATGCTGAAAAGGTGCTGGACATTTTCGGCTGATATCTACTTCGCATGCACATGTTTGACATAATTGTAGATATATATACAGCTGATGATGTACCATTGGAGTTCGTCATGGAGCTCGAAACGCGTCATCCTAGTGCGTGACACACTGAATTTGACCAAAAATATCAAAAAATAAAAAACACTTTTCTGATCGTAAGCCGAATTTGATGTATCATTTGATACACAACGTAAATTTAATATATAAAACACGATCGACTGAAACTAACAAACAAACAGTTTAAAATTAAATCTATATACACTGTGGTGCAAAAATGAGCCAATGTTTTAAACAAGGTATGTTATTAAATATTTTTTATACTTTTTATTGTATTATTTTCAAACCTTTTGCTAAATTTAAAATATGCATCTGTTAAATATGTAAAGCAATAACAAAAATAAAACTTACATTACTATAAGTATATAAAATCAAAACATTTTCAAAATCAGACCATTGGCACACTTTTGCTCCAATGTTTTTCTTATCTAAATTAATTAACTAGTCCTGCATATTTTTACTTTCTTCAAATGATCCACCCTATTAGGCGTATATTGACAAAGTTGAGCAACATAATATACAGGAATTTTGTTTCATTCGGCCAGAACCCACTCCCACAGCTCATTTATACTTTTCGGGGCTCTTCCGTTTCTGTCAGCTCGCGTTTTGGGTAAGCTCACAGATTTTCGATCGGGTTCAGATCTGGACTTTGCAGTAGTTACTCCCTGACCTCAAACACCTGAGAACTAAGCCATTCCTTGACAATTTTTACAGAATGTTTTGGGGCGTTGTCGTATTGGCAGACGACATCCTCTGGTCTACCTGGAATTTGGCCAGGGCTATGCGGAAAATTATCTTGCAAAATGCGAAGATAGTCTTCCTTTCGCATTATTCCTTCGATCCATATAAGTAGTCCCACACCATCTGGGGTTACACATCCCAAAATCATAACAGAACCGCCTCCGTGCTTAATGGTTTGTGATACATGAGCTGGATTTGGTGTGTTTGATCAATTGGCCCAATAAAAAACCTTCCCAACCGATTGGTATCTATTGATTTTGGTCTCATCTGACCACACGACCAACAAGTTAATCATATATTTAATTTGTATAAGTTAAAACAAATACTCACCAGGTGCCAATCTCAAACCATATAGCACGGAGGCGGTTCTATTATGATATGGAGATGTGCAACCCCAGATGGTGTGGGACCACTTATACTAATCAAAGGAATAATGCTTAGGGAAGACTTTTTTAGCATTTTGCAAAACAATTTGCCCCATAGCCCTGGCCAAATTCCAGATAGACCAGAGAATGTCGCCTGCCAATATGACAACGACCCAAAACATTCTGTAAAAATTGCCAAGGAATGGCTTAGTTCTCAGGTGTTTGGGGTCTGGGAGTGGCCACTGAAGAGTCCAGATCTGAACCCGATCAAAAACATGTGGGCTTACCTTAAACGCGGGCAGGCTAAAACGAAAGAGCGCCGAAAAGTATTAATGAGCTGGGAGTGGGTTCTGGCTGAATGAAACCAAATTTCCTGTATATTATGTTGCTCAACTTTGTCAATATACGCCAAATAGGATGGATCATTTGAAGAAAGTAAAAATATGCAGGACTAATTATTAAATTTAGATAAGAAAAACCTTGGAGCAAAAGTGTGCCAATGGTCTGATTTTGAAAATGCTTTTTTTTATATACTTACAGTAATGAAAGTTATATTTTTATTATTGCTTTACATATTTTACAGATGCATATTTTAAATTTAGCAAATGGTTTGAAAATAATATAATAAAAAGTATAACAAATATTTAATAACGTACTGTTTTTAAAACATTGGCTCATTTTTGCACCACAGTGTATATAAAAAATTTTTGCAAGTGTGTTGTGACTTCATAACTCACGAACGGCTGGACCGATTTGCATAAATTTTTTTGTATACGTTTGGGTGGCGCACCGGTTGGTTTATATTTACAATTCGGTCCAATTGGACAAAGGGGCGTGGCACCGCCCATACAACTTGAAAATCAAAATGGCTGTATCTCATGAACTATCAGAGGTATGAAGATGAGATTTGGTATATATGTTGTTGGAGCAGTATTAATTACAGCCAAGGTGGAAGTGGGCGGTGCCACGCCCCCTTTTCAAAAATCGCTCTAACGGCTTTTCTAATAGACCGATTGATACGAAAATTTTACCAAATGGTACTGTTGACCTGTTGATAGTCCCTGGCTATAATAGGTTGTGATTGGATAAAGGGGCGTGGCACCGCTGATACAATTTGAAAATCAAAAGGGCTATATCTCATGAACTATCAGAGGTATGAAGAGGAGATTTGGTATATATGTTGTTGGAGCAGTATTAATTACAGCCAGCGTGGAAGTGGGGGTGCCACGCCCCCTTTTCAAAACCGCTCTGCAGGCTTTCCCAATAGACAGGGTAATACGAAAATTTTACCAAGTGGTACTGATGACCTGTAGATAGACTCTGGCTATATTTGGTTGTGATTGGGTAAAGGGGCGTGGCACCGCCCATACAACATGAAAATAAAAAGGGCTATATCTCATGAACTATAAGAGGTATGAAGTAGA
Organism: Muscina levida; assembly: GCA_964034835.1. NCBI lineage: Eukaryota > Metazoa > Arthropoda > Insecta > Diptera > Muscidae > Muscina > Muscina levida. Next base: position 80,112,430 of record OZ035882.1, read on the forward strand.
GATTTGTTACATATGTTGTTGTTGTAGTATAAATTACCATAAGAGTGGAAGTGGGCTGTACCACACCCCTTTTAAAATAAACAGTTATAACTGTCACAGTATATTGCAGTTCGCCTAGAGATATGAACAGTAAGGTGGACAGTTTTTTTGATTCGCAAAAATTTTAACCAAATCTACGATGAATTGTTAGAAAATGTCACCAATAAACTTTGTGTGTAATATCAATTCCTAGCTCGCGCTGGGAAAGCTTAATTTAGTGCAGAAAACTTAAATTTTGATAGATGTGTCTTAAAGCTGAAGTCTGTACGCTTTCAATAATCATGGGGCAACGAACGTCACTTCTAAAAGAAGCGCAAAACGGAGTAAATAAACGAAAAATCCTTTTATCTTAAAAAAAGTATCAGCTAGGATTTTGATTCATGTGGATTTTTAATGTACAATTGACCTTCAACAAAATCCCATTTACCGTTTTTGTTGCCATTTTAGGTCAACCTATTTGTCATTCAGGCGAGGTGTGTGAAGTGTGATAGACTTTCATTGAGACTTTCTTTGAAAAATCACCATGTAAAGACTACACAAGAAAAACGTTTACAAATCTTGCAAATTTATTTTCAAAATGCGCGTTCTGTTTGCCCTTTGTGAAGTTTATGGTGCATATACTCATCCATCTGAGCAGCTAATAGAAGCCATCAACGCTGTAGACGTAAGTGTGACAGGGGACTCGAATCTATCGAACCGACGCACAGTGGAAAATTTTAGTGATTATCGGATCAAAAATCTGTAACGTTTTTGTTCTTAGAGATAGAGTTCTGAAATTTTGCACGAATAGTCTTAAATGTATGTACTATTATCCTATAAAATATGAGCCAAATTAAACCAGAACTTTTTTCGTAATAAAGGTAAGAAGTTTATTTTTAGCAATAGAGATGACTTGTACATGTATTTGGTACAATTTTTGATACGAAAAAAAGTGTAACACATTATAGGAGACGAGTTAAACCCCAAGTATCTTAACACCAAATTCGTTTCAGGACTTTTTAAGACGATTGAGATATGTCCGTCTGTCTGACAGGCTGGCTGGAGTGCTGGTGAGCAGGATAACTCGAGTAAATCTTAACGGATTGGTATAAAATTTTACAAGTATTAATGTTTTTCAAAGCGAACTAAAGGAATTGTAAATGGGCAGAATAGCCTCACTCTTTCTGGTACCTCCCGTACAAAAGTATCTATTTTTGGATAATTAATTTGTCTTTCATAACTTCCAAACGGACGACCGAAGAATATTTGAATTTCGTCAGTTTATTTATCTTGCAAAAGTAGACAAACCCGAAACCGAAACTTTTTCCAAATACCTTCTGGTACCTCCCACACAAATTACCAAATTGATCCTCATAGTTTTACATACATATCTTTTTTGTAAGTACACTAAATATAGTAATATGTTGGGTAAGATGTTTCCCTTATAAAAATGGACTCAGGAATGAATATGGAATAATCGGTTCACGCCTTCTGGTACCTCCCATACAAAATGACCTATTTGGGAAAAATTACTATTTCTCTCATAACTTCCAAACGGACACTTGGAGGGTAATGAAAATTGGTCGGTTAATTTATCTTGGAATAGGAGACAAAACCTCAAAAAACCTAACTATTTGACACACCCCTTCTGGGAACTCCTATACAAATTACCAAATTCACCCTTACAGTCTTATATGCATATCTTTTTTGTAAGGACACTGAATTGAGTCAAATTTTGCGTTAATTGTACGGTTATGAAAATTTAAATCGAGAATAAACATGGACTATATCAGTTTACACCTTTTGGTCCCACCCAAACAAAATGATCTATTTTTGGGAAATTAATACTTCTCCCATAATTTCAAAACGGGCGTCAAGGGGATAATGAAATTGGGTCAGTTAATTTATACAGTAATGAGGCAAAACCTCAGAAAACCTAACTATTTGTCACACCCATTCTGCTGTCTCCCAAGTCTTAAACAAAATAGTATATTGGGTGATGGTATTTACCAGTTTGTTAACCTTGTACCTTGTATTGGTTTGTCGGCACAAGTGGTAGGCTATTCCATTTTTGATCATCACTAGTCTTGAGTAAAGAATTTATAGTCAAAAACTTTGTTTTTTATGAGTTTTTTTCTTATCTAAATAACTAAGTTGTTTAACATTATTGAATGTAACTTCTGTTTATGCACGAATATGCAGCTAAAATTTTTATAGTATTTTATTAATATATTAAGCTTTAAATTTGTTTACATGTGAGCGCAGAGCTAAACGCAGCTCCTAACTTAAAGCCTTTCCAAAGTTTTTGCATGCAGCCAAAACAACATTACATCATTCAGGAGCTAAAATTCCAAATGTTTTCACTAAAACCTGGTCCACTCTTTATAAATTTGGAATCTACATCAAATTACCTTTCCAATGAGGTATATAACTCCTTAATTGTAATGTGAATAATATTAAAAATATAATCTGAAATATGTTTTATTTTTATAGTAATAAATCGTTGTCGTAAAAATATGTGAATACGGTCCTTATTTCCTAGTATTACTATTGACGAAACATCAAATATTTTGCTCAAATTATTAAGTTCGACATCTTAGCTTTTCGATAGAAAAATAATTATGGTGTAATTCGAACATTTTTAGAATGAATTATGGGCTGGTCTTACTTTACGATTTTCCACTGTGCGACGCCATTCTCAGCAACTCGGTCTCTGCAAATGCTGAGGAAAGATCTTGGCCTATATTCATATATACAACTGGTAGGAGAACTAAAACCAGTGGACGATCAATTGATTTTTTTATTTATCATGTCATTGCACATTATTTGAAGTAGAAATGGTTCCAACACGACGGCGTAAAATGCCATACAGCGCGTGAGATGGTTGGTGACCGAATTATCTCATAGAATGGTAATACGAGTTCAATACAAAGATAGCATTCGGAAATATTCTTGATCCATGTGAGAAGAAGACATGGCAAAAGAGGTTTTTATGGCTTAAGGCATGAAGCTTCAAACAAATTTTCATTATCGGTCAATAGGCGGAGAAGGCATGTCAAAAGTGTTTTTTAAGCCCAAAGAGATAGTTAGTATACAAACGGCGCTACTACATTGAATTTTGATCTTTAACGGAATGTCTGTTTCCGATTTGTAAAAGATATGACTTTGCTGATGAACTTTTTACTATCGTCATAGTCCCTATGATATTTAGAATTTAAAACAACAACACTTAATTTGTTAACTTTCATGTTAAGGAGTTGCTTGAAATTAGTTACATAAGTTAATAAACTCAACATATCATTTTCGAGCTTAAGTACCGTTTTCAAAGTACTTTGTAGACCTAAATGTGAAATATTTTATGAAAATAGCACAAGAAAAAGGCGTTATTATTAAATTTTTGTTGTTGAAGTTTTATAGCTAACCATAAGCTGACTCGTTAAAACCAATCATGAGTTAGTAATTTTAAAACTAATTAAAAGTTCACTTTTTTTTAATGAGCTACAATCTAACTTATAACGAGCTAACTTGTGGTTAGCTGAAACTTATGCAGAGTGAGTGAGTACTGACTCACTGCAATGCCATCATGTGAAAAAACTGAATACAATTTAACAAGGAAAATGAGTTAGCTTTTGAGTCACTTGTGACTCATCTTTGACTAACCATTGGTTAGCTGGAAGTTAACTCAATTTCCGACAGGATATGAACAATAGTGGAGGAAATGTTATTTGCACAAGTAAAATAAACACTATTTTATTTCATTAGTGAGACGGTTTCCGTGTTCTAACCAACATGACACAATCGGCCACTTGTGATTACTAATTACACAGTGATACAAATGTGAAAGAAAAAAATATACAGAGGTTCTCATGTAGCATTTCTGTTAGATTCGAGTCCAAACAGTACAGTGATACTTATAGTTTTTCTCGGCCACTTCGTTAAGTAGTGCTTTTATAGCAAATTAAGTGAAATAACGATATTCCTAAAATCCTAAAGTTTCACAAATCATAAGTTTTCTTATTTCTTATTAAAAATGCGAATTGTGATTTTCTCAACGCTCAATGTTGATCGTGAGGCAGCGCAATGTATATTTTTTTATTTTTGTGCAATGCCATATTAAAATTAATTAAATTGCTATATAAATAAGCTATTCATTGTTTATTGTTTTCGCAACTGTTTCTGATTCAGTGGTCAGCGAGTGCGATCAGTTTTCTAACGTCCTGTATATAATCCCATAGTAAACCGAAAAATACATTATCGTTATCCTTTTAGTTCTTTAGTAAAATATATGTAAGATCGAAAGTGTACATCATATGCCTTATATTATTAAAATAGTGTTTGTCATTATTTAGCATCCGTATTTATTTTACACAAATATTAACGCATACGACCTTCCGTCTTGATTTATTCTTGCCATGTTCATGGATTTCTTAGTTTAATTCCAACGCTGTAAACTTCATTTTATTGTCTAAAGTGATATTGACTAAACCAGCGCATACTTAATGTCAAGTGTGAATAATAACTCTCTTTGTGCCGAGACTTCAACAAGGGTTCCATTACAATCCTCTCTTAACAGCCAAGATTAAGACGTAAAGTGCGACAACAAATAGACAGCAAATATTCTTGCAGCAAACGGAGCAAAGTTATTTATCATGGCATTTACAAAAAGAAGAAATTCCTAAATAAAAAAAAAGAATGAAATGACTGAAACAGCTCAAGGAGCAAATATTAATATTAACTATTCCATTGTAGTGTGTTAAACACGTCAAGGATAAGAAATTGTTTGATTAGAAATGTTTGAATTTACTTGGAATTCAATGAAAATTTGAACTTGGTACATGCAAGTCGGCTATGGTGCTGTGAAAAATTAGTTTATTGTTAAGTTCTAAGTTTATATGGAATTTTGTTGTCATATTAAATTTATGATAAAGTCAAAGCTGGGTGAGGTTGATGTTAATTGCAATATTTTACCAAGCAATATTTTTTTATATTCTTTTTGAATACAATTTTGTAGAAAAATGGTTACAACAAGTCTGAGCAAACGTTTCATCGTTAAGAAGACAATATTCCACGCATTATTGACGAAATAATCCAAACTGCCTGAATGAAATCGCACTTTATATACTTTAAGTACTTTAGTCATTATTTAGTTTGTATAATGACAGATTTCGGAAACACATTTGGCAAATGAAAAGCTGAATAAACTACTGCACAACAATTCTGACGACTGTTTGGAGATAACATAATAAATCAAACAATGACAGCAACGAAAAACTTAATCAATCCCACGAACATTTCAAGGACGCACATATATTTTGCAATAGTCATTACTTGTAAAATTTTTAGAGTCAAATACATACTTGTATACTTGCCAAAAAAAACAGAATGAACAGAAAAATAAATATAAAAATTGCAGTGGGCGGTTTTATTGCAAATGTATAACAAATAATCTCACAATATCTGTCATGCGATATCTTAAACATTCTAATAGGGATTATCATATTTAACAAAAGTCACATGCTGCTCGGGTATACCGATAATATAAATGTCATTGGCCGAGAACCGCAGGATGTGACTGCGTACTTTGTACTCCGCGTAAAAAATGGAAATCGAGAGACTAGTATTGATCGCTGCACCTACGCGCTGAGCAAGCACTTTTTTGACAAAGTCCTCTATCGACGAACAAATATTCAATTCTACCTGTCATTGATCATACCTGTCTTGATCTACATCGTTGAATTCTGTGTAATAACACAGCGGACCAATCTTTTTTGTGAGTCTTTGAGAGAAAAATAGTTCGCAGATTATTTAGAGCCATGAACCATGACCTGTATGAGTTGTGTAACGTCGTGATCGGTGTAGTTAAAAAAAAACTTAATTTCCCTTTGCACCCCATGAATGAGGTATGGGATAGCTTCTCGCGTTGTTGTGAATTAACACGCTTTCTATTTTTAGATTCACAACTAACGGCACCTACTTATTTATCGACGAATGCGAACGTCACTGTTTTGAGAAGCTCTTACTAGACACGACGATTGAATCGACGCTTAATACTGCGAAGTTGCTGTCAAACAACATTCGAGGGGAGCCGACAATGAAAGAAAATTTTATTTATTTTTTCTTTTAAGATGACTGGAGCCAGGTTTGAACCTGCGATCTCCCGCATGGTAGTCGCGTGTTCTAACCACTATGCCACGGCCGGTCCCATCGGTGTAGTTAAACGCATTCAAATACATCGAATGCGCTGGCTGGGACATGTTGTACGTATGGATGATAATTCTTGAATTCGAAACGCCTGTAGTTATAAACTCGATGGGTGGGGCATAAAGGGTGACTAAAACTTCGTTTGATGGACCAGCTGTTACCCAAACTTGGTGTGACGAACTATCTACGGAGCGCAAAATACCGCAAATTACCGAAATGATGGATAAATTTATATTGTTCCTGCCCACTAATAAGAAGTAGAACTAGAGCATCTTCATATAGGTTGTTATAATAATTTTGGAAAATTATGTGTCTTATCTGTTATAATATTCATATAATTCTGCACTATGTTGTTTGCACACCCAAACTGTACTAACGAACTTAAAACAAACTTTACACCAGAGATGCTCAACTAAGAAACTGTTGGCTTTGCTAAAGTGTCAAAGAAAACTACTCACTTATCTCTGACCTTTATCATTGTTATTTTCGCTGACATTGCATCGGTTTTGCTTTATACACAGTAGCAATGAAAAATTCATTTATTCAAACACCAAAAAGATAAAATGCGAAAACACATTTATTTTTTCTCAGTCGCTGATATGACGTTATACTATGTTGAAAAAGGAACGGGATATTATAAATTATGTTATATACACTACTGAGCTTTTATGATGAATAAGGAACTGATTGCTTCATTTATTTGGTGCTGTGCAGCAAACATTTTTATTTTCCATAGGTCTTGAGTGGGATAAGAAAAAACTGATTACAATAATAAATATGCTCATTTTTAAAACAATGTTCCTCCCTCGTCTGATTGAATCATTGCATATGACCTTTTGAAGGCTCTAAATAGGCACAATCGAAAATATTTCTCATTTCTTTGTAACATCTATAAGTAAATTTCGTTTATAACGACAATTTATGAGGGGGGAAGAAATACAAACACATTTTAGTTGAATAAAATAATTGATTTTTCTCTTTTGTAAAATATAAATACATTGCAGTTCGTTTATCTATATCAAAATTCCGTTATATCCGAAATGTCACTGTTACTGATCTCGATCGCTATAAACGAAATATTATGTATATACATTTATGCAATTAATACTGTAGATAAACTTCTTTAAATCAATGTAGTATCATTACGATGATCGAAATAACCCAAATATTTGGAAAATTTACGATTTTATTCACTTGTATTTTAAAATGCAAAGTATAAAAATAAAATTATACAAAAAAATAAATCTGCGTAACATGATGTATTGTTTATAGACTGTACAAGTTAGTATAATTTCAAGCTAACTTAACGTGTCACCCCTCTGTGCACTACATCTTTTATCCTCAACATCAAATGCACAACCAACACTTACAAATTACCTTAACGACTTAGACGTAAATAGAATTTCTAAACAAAATATAATGCCTTACAACAATATTCGCAATAGTTTAGTTATATATATTGTAGCTCATTTGTATTTTTGATGAGTATAAGGCGAATTTTGTGGGAAAGTAAATGATTTTCCCATTACATGAAATATGTCGAAGAAAATCTTCACCAGGTATACATAATATTCATGACTAAATGTCAATGGGATATGAGTGAACCCAGGCTTGTCTTGTATTAACGACAGAGAGGGTGCGTTTTCTCCTTTATATGCTCATTATCATAGAAATAACAAATGTGTCCTATGGCAAGACATGATGAGACTAGATGTAACAGTGTCAGATATTTCAGATTTGTAGTCATCAGTACTACTCTTTGGCAGAAGGTAAATGGAAAGTTATGTGGAATTATTTTATTATACCAATAAGCCTTACATTTACTTTGCTTTATTATATTTGTTTACCATGCAATGAAAAAATGCGTGGTAACATTGTTTTATAAGAACGCCTCAATTGGACACTTACCTTTGCTATTGTAAAAGTCTAAATATCACGTAATGTATCTTTATTTCCCTTTACATTCTATGAATTAGGTATGGGATAGCTACTTACGCTTTCTATTTTTAGACTCACAACAAATGGCACCTACTTGTTTAAAGGCGAATGTGATAGTCTGCTATTTGAAAAGTTTTTTATATATGCCGATTGACGAGGGTTACGGCAATGAAAGAAAAAATGTGTATTCGACCGCATGAAAATCGCCTGGTCTAATCATCATGCTACGACCGTCCCCAAATGTCACGCAATTACGAAATATGTTGATTAAAGAATTGCACCGAAACGTTGCACTTACTGCCTATGTGCGAATACACATCATGTGTCATAAACTTTCTTTCGCAAAAACCAACACAACTATATTTCAAGATACCGGATTAAACTCCAACGTCGATAACTATTTCCAAATAATGGTTCATGACGCAACATACGTATACTTAATATAAGCCAATGTATTATGCATACGTACCCGTGCGAACTAACCCATCAGCGCTACCATAGAAATCGATTCAAATCGTAATCTTAACATTCAGTGTTAAGCCACCACAACTGTGCATATAAGCATAACACTAAAAAATTGACAACACGTTTGTCACCACAGAACAGCAACATGATGTAAGTTTGTTTGATGAAGGTTTAACTGTCTTGTTCGCGGCTTTACACTTTTATCACATGCTAGAAAATCGTTGTATGTTAATGCTGACGTCAATGATATATTTGAACATAAGTTGAATATTTTCGCGATTTTATGTCAATTTCGACAACTTTTGTGACCAATTCAACAATGTTAAGTTGCGGAAATTAATACCGCAGCGTTTAAAATCAAAAACTGAAGTAGTACTTTTATAAACTATGAATAACATAAATTAAAATTATTTATCACAAATCAAAGTTAATTTTTAGTCGAAGTCCTAATTTTCCATTATTTTCAGGCTTATTATTTTAGCTGAACTGTCTTGCTATTAATTCGTTTACTATGTATCATTTCAGTTCCTTGATATTTAATAAATCTAGTCCCTTCCCACTTTTCAAAAGTATTGTGTCGTCCAGCATATTCTAGAATTATAAGATATGTCGTGATACCCATTTCAATTTAAAACCTTATGTTTAAATGTTTTAAAATCCTTGTACTGTTTGCTACCACAAAGTCTCTCTAACATGTAATGGAAGGGTTTGCTCAGACGTTCTGGGTGAAATGAAAGGCAAGCGACATTAATTCCAAAACTAACAAATCAAAAGAGCACAAAACATGATTAAACACTCTGGTGATGTTGTTTGTACACTCTGGCTTTGGACAATCTGTTGAAGTTAATGGCATTACGAATTGTGTCAAGGGTGTGCGCCAATGAATGAGAGTATTGTATGCATAATCAGTGTGGAAGTTCAGTATCATGTTTGGGCAAAATTATTCTTTGATATTTACATGTATGTTCGTTCTTCCACCATTCGTTAGCTGTACTCAACGTTAGATTTCCGTTAGTCCTTTTACAGGTGGACACTAGGCGAAGCGCTTTGTATTCCATTCCACTTGGGCATGGCCTTGACGGGCATCATAGTTGGCTTGGAATTGCCCTCAAATACGCTGTGTCCAGGTACCAACGTAATCAGAAATCTTATATTCTTGGAGATTTATATTGCGAGATTTCCGACGGCCCATGTCCACTTCCGATTTGGTGTCAGGAAAATATACTTCTGTAATACTTTCCTCAAATTATTCTCGTCGACTGCCTGTTTTTTTATGCGGCTTGGAAAAAGCTGCATAAGTCAGGAGTTCTTCGTCTAAGATACGCGGAGTAGATACCGTTACCGACCCTATCACCCAACTTAGATCCACCAGTTAAGAAATTTAGTGGTCAATACATAGTGTTTTCATCCTCTGCCCACTCCTGCCTAGAGGTCAGTCTGGTTTCATACGATTTCTATGTGCCAAATATTTCGTCAGTCTCCAATGAGACATTTATTTAGTTCATGAATCTTGAGTGTCCGATAGAGGGATCGCAGTTTTCCATCTCGTTTAGTCGTAAGGCTGATTTGAGAACAGAGCACTGCAGCTTACATCATTAGGTTGTAGGTTAAGTATTTTGTAGAGTGTCTTAGAGGGTGTTGATTTAAGCATCCGGTAATAAGGGTAACAAAACTAAAACAAAATATTTTCTTTTACTGTTTGATTTCAGTATGGGATATGGAAATTGCGTTCCTCGAAAAACATGAATAACTTAACCATTTGTTCAACAATTTCTACAAATAAATATGCCTTTTACACATGACCAAATGCACTTTTTGAATAATATAGTTAACATAAGGAAATATAATAAAATAATGGCTAAAAACTTCTTCAAATTTTAAAAATAGTGCAAAAAAAAATCTGAATTCGATTTGCGCGTGCTGGGAATATATTTTAGACCAATGGTTGCATAGAGAATTTTTTTAGAATTAACCGTAGAGTCGGTAACGTATAGTATAGTCGGTAACGTATAGTAACGTTTTGAGCGAAATCAAATCGACCCACCTTAATAACCAACCACAATGTTCATAAATCCTTTTCCTTAATTAATCATTCAGGTGTAAAATTTGGAACAACAAACTAATTCTTCATATTTTGCAACTACATTTAAGTCCTTATGACCTACATTGTGGATGTTTGTTATAAATTTGATTCATTTCGTTTTCAACCATTAGCTCAACTGTGAGAACACACAAGTGACAATAACAAGCACAGCCATGTGGAATGAACAACATCCTTTGTGAAAAATGAGAAGTTTTGCTACCTCAAAGATGACAAAATTTCCACAGAGTGTTATGTTCATACATATACATTAAATACCTATGGGTAATAAATGGTTGTGTAGGGTAAATCTTTTGTTAGTTGTAACATGGGACAACAGCAGCAGCTTCGTTTAGCGGAATAGGTGATAGATTTTCACAGTCACACAAGCTTACAATATTTGATATATGGACACTGTTGTTGGTCGAAAAGCACTGAGGAGGCGATATTATGAAAAAATATTAGTTCTAGGTAATTTTGAACTGGTGAACTGCAATGCTATAGCACAGTTTCAGCTTCAATATGAATTTAGTTAGAATAACTACAGTTCATTTCAGATAACATTGAAATAATAGCCCAATACACTTTTAATAAAGGGAAATACTAAGAAATTTTTGAATTTTTTGTTTATTCATAAAACTTTTTTTCATAGAATTAAAAATATCCACATTCACCACTATTTTTAGAATCAAAATCTATACCGTTCATGTACCAAACCCTTTAGTGTGATGGGAACACAAACAAATAAACTGATAAGCAAAGGAACAACAAAATGTATAAACATGGCTTTTACACTGTTATTAGGGATAATCGCTATAGGGGCACATTATGATGTAGTATATAATAACCACAATACATGACAGCAGTATTTACGTTTACAGAAAACACGCATGTATCCGAAGCAACAGTTTTGACAGTGTTTGCAACTAAATATTTATCCGTATTAAATAATCCGACTTCCTAACATACAGTTATGATAATAAGGCGTAAATAAAATATATTCTGGTAATGATGTTAACAGATATGCTTTAAAAGTTTATATGCTTCTTATGACTACATCATCAGAATCATGATGGTGCTCTTCGCTAATTTACTGGTTTTATACCCTTCTCCATGCGCATGAACGAAGTGAAGGGTATATTCATTTTGTTTTTCCATTTGTAACGCCCATAAGGAGGCGTGGTAGGTATAACAATATATATATACTGTCTGTCCCTGCGATTATAGCCGCAGTTTAAGAGATATCGAGCTGAAATTTGGAATGCTAGCTTTTATCCTCAAAGCGGAGGTTAAGTTCTAAGATGAGCCCGATCGTTCAAAAACTACTCCCACCTCCCATACAAACTCCCCTTTTTTGGGGTTTGTCCCTGCGATTACAGCCGTAGTTAAAGGGCAATCAACCTGAATTTTGTATGTGAGCTTCCCTACACTAAGCGGAGGTTGAGTGGTAAGATGAGACCGATCGGCAAAAAACTACTCCCACCTCCAATACAAAATCCCTCTTTTTGGGGGTGTCCGTATGTTAGTCCCCGCGATTACAGTAGTAATTTAAGAGCTATCAACCTGAAATATTGTATGAAAGCTTATCTGCTCTAAGCGGAGGTTGGGTATTAAAATGAGAACTATGGGTCAAAAACTACTCTCACCTCCCACACAAACTCTCCCTTTTTTGAGTTGGTCCCTGCGATTGTAGCCGTATTTTAAGAGGTATATAGTAGAGATGGGCACGTGAGTGATTTTGACTCACGTTCATGCACGCTCACGTGATTGAAATGGTCGCTCACGCACGCTCACGTTGAAAGATTTTTTCGCTACTCACGTTCACGCAAGCTCACGTGAGTAAATTTTGTACTCACGCACATTCACGTGAGCGTGAATCACGACAATCACGCCAAATAAAAAGTAATTTTTTTTTTATTGTTTCTATAATTATTTGTCTTCTGTTATTTAGTTAATTTTAATTTTTAAAAATATAATAGATTACACAGTGCAACACATAAATTGGTGCCGCGTTGGTATCCAGCTATTTTTGAAGTATATACCGAAACCAAAAAAATCCACAAAGGTCTTGGCCCCATTTCTTCGAAACATTTTTTTATTGACACTCCAATATCTTCACTCCAAGACGATTTTTGGAAAAAAGGACCATTTTTTCGGAGCCCATATTTCATAAACCGTTCGGATTTTTTTCTTTTTGTCTTCCGCAAAGTTGTAGATCGAAACCAGAGCAAAAAAACCTAAAATAGACCGATCCAAAAAAATTGCATCCAGTGCATGAAAATTGAAAAAATATGGGAAAAAGGCTATTTGTTCATGATGTTTTCACCATAAAATTACACAGAACACCAATTTTTTTGTTAACAAGATTTCAAAACACTTTTCCATAGATTTTGACCTCCTTAACACGAAATGGATGTTCAAAAAATTTTCTTGGTGCCCTTTTTTATAAAAGTTTTTGAAATTTTTTTTTTTAAATTTTTGGAGGTGCTCTTCATATTTTGGTAATATTTTGGGTATCTCTTACCCGATCTTCATATATAACCACTTAAGTTAAAGACAACAAAACTTTAAACAAGTTCTTCTTTGAAAGTTTTTAAATAAGTAATGTCGTTTCGATGCTAAATAACTGCAATTTTTCTGTAAAATTTGGGGTGAAAAATTTATTTATTGACGTACGAAAAATAGAAAACGCATATGTGAAAAATTCACAACATGCCCCGCAACTGCCCCAAAGTAGCCCCTAGATAAAATGTATGACAGACCCCACTATTTTTTCCCTCCAAACATTTGTCCCAAACATACCTACCCCATACCTTGACCCCCCTAAACGTGCACCCATTCAATTTTTTAAATTTGCTCCCAATACTGCAATTTCCCCCAAGATGCCCCAAGAAGGGTCAAATGTATGACCGACTTCCAATATATTGCAAGACGAACAGTTTGTCAGAACATTTCTACCCTTTATCTTTAACCCTTAAGGTGGTTCCCATACAATTTTTTTATTTTTAATATTTTTTTGCAACTATATATGTATGTGCCATTATATGTCGATCAATATATGTTAATACGTCAATATATGTAAATATATATCGAGAGACGGAGTTGTAACTGTAGTAGGACATAAAAATTCATTATTTTTTAAATATAAAACCAGTAAGAAATTTCAGTCAGGTAAACTGACTGATAAATACCATCACCCAATAATAATTCCTATTACAAGATAATTAATTACCAAATTTGATTATCCTCCAAGTGCCGGTTTAGAAATTATGGGAGAAATATTAATTTTCCAAACAAGGTCATTTTGTATGGGAGGTACCAGAGGGTGATCCGGTATAATCCATATTCATTCCTGATTCAAATTATCATAACTGTACAACTTACGCAAAATTCGACTGTATTCACTGTACTTACAAAAATATATGTATTTAAAACTATGGGGTATGTTCGGTATTTTGTATGGGAGGTATATGCTTCCTATGACAAGATAAATTAATTGACCAATTTTCATTAGCCCGTGTCCGTTTGGAAATTATGGGATAAATGTAAATTTTTCAAAAATAGGTAATTTTTTATGGGAGGTACCAGAAGGGGTAATCCGATATAATCCATATTCATTCCTGATTCAAATTTTGTATGGGAGGTACCAGAAGGGGTCCGTCAAATAGTAAGGTTTTCTGAGGTTTTGTTTACTATCGCAAGATAAATTAACCGACCATTTGTCATTATTCTCCAAATGCCCGTTTGGAAGTTATGGGAGAAATATTAAATTTGCAAAAAATAGGTCATTTTCTATGGGAGGTACCAGAAGGCGTAAACCGATATAGTTCACATTCATTGCTGAGTCCAGCTTTCATATGCAAAAATCAAATGCAAAATTTGGGTGAATTCAGTTTAGTTACAAAAAAGATATGTATGTAAAACTATGAGGGTTAATTAGGTCATTTGTATGGAAGGTAACAGAAGGGGTATGGCAAAGGTTTCGGCTTTCTTAGGGTTTGTCTACTTTTGCAAGTTAAATAAACTGACCAAATTTAAATATCCTAGGATCGTCTGTTTGGAAGTTATGAAAGAAATATAAATTATCCAAAAATAGGTAATTTTGTACGGGAGGTACCAGAAGGGGTGGGGCTATTTTTCCCATTTACAATCCCATAAGTTCGTTTTGAAAAATATTAATACTGGTAAATTTTCATACTGATCCGTTAAGGTTTACTCAAGTTATCCTGCTGACCAGCCATCCAGCCAGCCAGACAGACGGACATAGCTCAATCGTATTTAAAAGTCCTGAAACGAATTTGGTCTTAAGTTACTTGGGGTCTAACTCGTCTCCTTTAATGCGTTACACTTTTTTTCGTATCAAATGATATATTCCCTCAGCCCTAAGGGTGATGGTATAAAAATTGAATTTTTTAGACAATTTTTTATTTTTCTATAAAACTTTTTATAACTACGAAACTGTTCATTATGCAGAGAAATTACATATAAACAGGAATATGAATTCCTTAATTTCGGATATTTGTTTCATCAAAATTGGACGAGTCGTTCTTGAGTTGTGGCCTCCATACTTGGCTGTAGGGGCCTAAAAACTTAAAGCTCAAAGCGGCACGAGTGAACAAACGCCAATCGTGCTGGCTATCCTAAAATCTGCAAAGACATCATTTTTGGGGGGTGACACTGACAAAAACCCAACATCGATTTTTACCCTAATATATATATTTAAATATACTTTATTTTGTTGGAAAATTCATTGAAAGAGGTTTCCAACAGTTCATATAAAAATTAATTTATTAACTAATTATATGCTGTAAATTCAATGAACCATAATTATTTTTTTTCTTTGCGTGAGTGGCGTGAGTAGCGTGATTCACGCAAAGTATGCACTCACGCACGCTCATGCACGAAGATTTTTTTGGCGCTCACGTTCATGCACGCTCACGTGAGCAAATTTCTAACTTACTCACATTCACGCGTGAATCACGCGTGATTCACGTGATTCACGCCAATCACGTAACGAGTGCCCATCTCTAGTATATAGCTGACATTTTGTACGCAAGATTCAATATCTAAGCGGAGGCTACTTTTTAAGATAAGCAATGTCGGTCAAAAACTACTCCCACCTCCCATTCAAACTACCTTTTTTTGGGTGTCCACGTAACTATCCCGCGATTATAGCCGTAGGTTAGGAAATATTGAGCTGAAATTGTATATGCAAGCTTTAATCCTAAAATATGAGCTTATGTTGTAAGATGAGGAATATCGGACAATACTTCACCCACCTTCCATACGAATTCGCCCTTTTTGGGGGTGTCCGTCTTTATATCCCTATAGTTTATGAGCTTTCGGTTTGAAATTTTGTATGTTAGCTCGTGTCCAGAAGCAGAGGTAAAGTTCTTAGATATGCATGATCGGATTTAAACTACTCCCACTTCCCACCAACTTCCTATTTTTTGGGGAGTTACAAAATTTTTAAAAATAAGCTCCAACTCATAAACTTATCGGTAAATCGAATAAAATCTATACAAAATTACTGACAAAATGGAAGTGTGAAGCTAAAAGTAACGTCCACTTCTCACTAACTCCCCTGTTTTGTGGTACAAAGTATAACCACCATTTTACCACCATTTTTACAAATGGTGA
This sequence comes from Muscina levida, assembly GCA_964034835.1. Classification (NCBI taxonomy): domain Eukaryota; kingdom Metazoa; phylum Arthropoda; class Insecta; order Diptera; family Muscidae; genus Muscina; species Muscina levida. The sequence continues at coordinate 80,128,772 of OZ035882.1, forward strand.
AGGGTATCTGAGCTTCGGCATAGCCGAAGATAACCGCCTTACTAGTTCTTAGTTGACTTAATATACCAAGTTTCCTTAGGGATTTACATATTGTTTTATTTTGTTGTGTTTTCAATGTTGATTTGTTTGCTTTATTTGACACACGCTTAAGATTCACAGCATGTTGTAGCATTTACAATACATACAAAATAAAATACCAAGCGTTGGAATTTAATAACTTTTAGCATATGTAATTTGGATACAATACATTTGCTACACTAGCATAAAAGTCAATGGCGTGAGCCGTCACTGTTAATAAACCTTTCATGGTGCAACATTTAATTTAGATTAGGATGAATGAACATATCACAAATAAGTGAGTAGGCGTTAAAAATAGTAGGTGCAAATCGTTTAATATCCGTTGCTCATATCTCACAAAAAATATTCTAAATACTTTGGTGTTATTCTTTTTTGTCAAAAAATATATACCATTGAAATAGTTTTCCTATGAATTGTTGTGGTTTATTCCTAGTTTAAATTTTTTTTGTGTTGAGTAACAGCAAAGAACAATGGAAGGAAATTTTCACTTTTTGAAGCTTTTAAAATAATTTTATAAAGTATTTGTAAGACTTCCTTTCGTTCTCTAATATTTCTAGTTGTTTTATTGTGATATTCTGAATTGGACAACATATTGTCTTGGGAAGATACTCAAGATTTCGAAACTGATTTACTAAAAATAATTGGAGGATTTTTGGAGACCAAATTTCATATTAAAATTTACATTTGGTAATTATGGTCAACGTCATTGTTGTAGTTTTGGTAGGAGATAATAGTTTGACTTGCACTCCATTCCATAAATACAAAAAAGCAACTGCAAAATTAAAATATGACAATGTTGACGGTGAGGCGGATAAAAAACAAAATTTTTAGCTCAAATAATAAGAATTTTATGAATTAAAACTGGCTGTTAAATATTCTGTTTGAGTTAAATTCCAACCTTATCAACGCTAATTAATATAAAAATAAAATCCACGTTTTGGGGGTGAAGTGATTAAAAGATAATCAGGCAAGTAAGGTAGAGATGGCACTATTGTAATATTTTGAATGAAAAAAAGTCAAATTTTCGTAGTGTAGTATATTTTGTGTTCGGTAGGTGTTTCTCGTGAAAGACTTGTGATAAAAACTAAACTCCGTTGTTCTTTAAGTCCATAATAATTTGAAATTCAAACGCTTTTAATTACTTTCACCCCATCCCATTTTTTCGAAACAACACAAATCACTGCTCTTGATAACATGCTCCATTACTCCTTTACTTTCTTCTTTAAGTCAAAGTCGACTTTGAATTCTTTTATAATCTTTTACAGCTACCATTAAATTGTAATAGCAATAATACATCACATTATCTCATTAACATTTTGTGGATAGCCCATGATTTAAATACATTTCTGTCCACTTGTGCATTTAACAATGACAAAACGTTTAAAACCCCACCACAAAGCAAAAGACAACATTTGAGCCATTTGTTGTTTGTCTCAATTAATAACAAATGTGCGCAACCGCTCTTTTTTACACATGAGTCTTGATAAGTGCAACACGTTCAAAAAAGCAGTCTCGATGAGCGCAACTTCTCAATGTATTCGCAGAAATTATATGTTTTTTTTTATTTGCATGCTATGTTACGCCACTGATTAATGTAAGTGAGCAAATGACTGTAATAGTACAGTTTTTTTAGTGACGTGAGGCATTTTGCACAAAGTAAAATGACAATTTTCAAAAGAGGTTCGGTAATCGCAACAATCTCGGTAACTGCAACCGGCTTGGGCTGCTATCGGTTGCGAAAATCGAGCTCGTACTGTATTGACAAATTACACTATGACACAATTTGAGGGTCATTGTATCGGGGGTGAACAAAACCAAATTCAAACGATAGCATTTGACCTCAGTAACAAAACCCTAAGCTAAACTGCTTTAAAGTCAAATTCCTCAAAATGTTCACTATGGGTGGCAGATAGGCGGTTAACATGTTCCGAGAAAATATTCCCCGGAAAGTTTTAATGTAGGTCTCCGAAGATATGAACTATACCAAATCTATTTTACACATGATTTTAAATTTTTTTATATTTGACTTTTGAACCACTGGAAACAACAATTGTGACGTAGTGGAGCAAAACGGAGTTTAGGGTTTTGTTACTGAGGTCAAATGCTATTGTTTGATATTGGTTTGGTTCACCCCCAAAAAAGTGTGTTGCACTGTTTGCTCAAAAAAATATTTTTTTACTTTTTAGTAACACTTTATTTTGATTTTATTTTGGATCCTTTGTCTCATAGAGGCTATTTGTCTTCGGTGACTCTTAGTGAAATTTTCCGGAGAATATTTCTATCGAAGATTCTAAACCTTCACCTTCACCTCCGTCCAAAGTTGACTTTTAAATAGTTTTTCAAAATTGGGCCAAATATGTCCCATACGGGTGGAAGCTAGAGGGTTAAAATGTTCCGAGAAAATATTCCCCTTATTGTTTTACTTAAGGTCTCCGAAGACATGGAATACTCCAAACGTATTTTAACAGATGATTTTACATATTCTTTGATTCGACTTTTGACCAAAAAAATCAAACTTTAAATCACTGTAAAAAAAAACTGGAGAAAAATGGAGTTTAGGGGTTTGTTACTAAGATCAAATGCTATCGTTTGATATTGGTTTGGTTCACCCCCGAAAAAGTATGTTGCACTGTGTTATCTACATTATCAAACGTGTTGGTTTTGTACAAGAAAGCAAATACAAATAGGAAAATTTTGATTTTTGGGAAACCTTTATCATACTTGTGTACTACACTGATGCTAATGTTAATTTACGATTTGTGTAGAAATTATGTGGTGATTAGACTTATAACTCCACAAATATTTGGTGGCTTTCTATGTTTGTAAAAGGTTTTGTGTGTGCCCAGCCAATAATTGTATTAATTCCTTTGTGTTTGTAGTGTTGGAATTAAGTAAAAGCAATAAAACCTTCCGCTACTATGTTAAAAGCACTGCATGACATTCAAATTGTAAAGACGGTTAGGACTGCCCATTGTTTTGTTGTAGCTAATGTTTTGTTGTTACAAATCGGGCTGTTAGAGTGGTACTGTTTTGATCAACATTTGATTTTTATTGGGGGCAAACTATAGGTAGGTTTGTTTGGGAAAAATGTTAGGAGCGACAAATGACTAGTGATCGGTCATATATTTTACCCCTCTACGAGCGAGGGGTTTGTTGTGGATTTTTTTCACTTCCCCACCACTTTTGTCCACGATCCGCAGCCATTTGTGCTATCAAAACCATAACTTCCGAGCGACTGCAAAAAAACTGTTGCGCTCCTTATTGTTGGTTATCGTATGTAAAAGTTTTTGAAACATCACTATGAATGAACTCCTTTTAAATGGTGTTAAATTTCGATAAATTTCGAAGCACATAAAACATTTGCCACTGCAGATATGAATATACAGACAAACTTTTATTTTTATCCGATGCACATATAGTACTTCCCACCACATGAATATGAATATGATAAATTTTTATATACTATAAGTCGATGTTGTCGACCATAATGTCGCAGTATAAGAGTCGAGTCAATCGGCATGTCTAGTAAAAAAGTTGACGTTCGCATTTGTCGATAAACTAGTAGGTGCCGTTAGTTGTGAATCTAAAAATAGAAAGCGTGTTAATTCACAACAACGCAAGAAGCTATACCTCATTCAGGGGGTGTAAAGGGAAATAAGGTTTTTTTAAAGTATAAGTGGACTAAATGGCGTGAGCTAAATGCCCAAAGCCCTTAAATTTAAGGCTACAATCTGCATAGTGCAAAATTTAAGCTAAAGAGATACAATTTGGTAAAAGTGGTGTAGAAAAGGACGTGGCAAATTTTTTTTTTATAAAAACCATTCCCGTTCTTTTACGAACTTTGTTAAAAAAAACCTATTCAAGTCGGTTCGTGCGTTCTCAAGTGATGGCCTTACCAACTCACAACATAGCCATATAATATAGATACCATATATGTTATCGTATACACTGGTTCAAGTTTCTATTTGAAATCAACCTACCATTAAATGAAATAGAAAATATTGATTGGATTACAATCAAAACGTTGATTTGGAAGTTTAGCTCAAGTCCAGGGTTTTTGAAAGAAGTTTGTTAGCAGAATTATAATTAAATTCTCTGTAACTTTTTTGTTTATGAATAAAATTATATACAGTAAAAGAGAAAATTTCATGGAATTTAAATAACTTTTTTATCGTTACGAAAAAATTGTGACTTAGGGGGTTAAAAACCGAGATTCCGGAAGAATCTTCTCGACCATGATGTCGGAGACAAAAATAGTCAGATAAGTAGTTGTTGTCATTCTAAGAACATTGATATGTCACACGTTACGATCGGACTATAAATGGAGATACAGAAAACCAAAAACCCAAAGCGTGTTGACCTCCGGCGTGGCAAAAAAAAATATTTTTTTTATAATTTGTCTTTAAATTATCTTTCATTTTAGGGGGTGACCGGCACAACTTTTTTTTCGACCCACCCTAATGTACATGCGAAGTAGATATTAGCCGAAAATGTTCAGCACCAATTATTTGAATTTGACCGTTAATATTCAAACATGAGAATGGAGGATATATTGAATTTCTTCAGAAAAACGTTTTGGCGTTGATTCAACAAATTTATTTAGAAAATTTCTATAAATTTTTAGAGGAATGTTATGCTGGTCAAACCACGATTTAGATTGTTTCGAAACATGGATAGTACTGTTGTCTTGTTGAAATATGCAATCTACATCTATTTTTTCGTCCATAAATGAGAAAAGAGCACCTTCTGACAGTTCGTTATAAATGATACTGTTAATTTTAGTTCGAATAAAACATAAATTTGCTTTTTTAACAGCAGAAAATGCTGCTCAACCATATCACTCTTTACACTTATATTAAATTTCAAAAATCGAATATCATTGGACCTCAAAGCATTCTAATAGCAAGTGTATGCCTGCAGACCATTTTATTTAACCACATTTCATTGTCATTTCACTGATAATTGACTGAGATGTAAGTAATGTTCCGTAAAGGCATTAAACAATTTACATTTTATTTCTATCACTTGAACATTAACCTTCAACATTTCAATTTTCGTTAAAATAACAAATTCCATTTAATCCATTCAATTTACAATAATGATACAGTGGGAAAAACACGTACACACGTATAGCAATCAAGAGTGTGCATAAATTAAATAGACAAACAAATAATTTAAATTCCTTTAATAAATTGCTGAAAATCTTAGCGAAATCGATTTGAACTGGGAAAAAATAGATATTAAAATTAAGTAAACACCTACATTCCTTTGTGCCTTTGAGTGTATACAAATGTATTGAGGTTGTTTGTTGTTTTTTTAAACATAATGCATTTAGCTGACTTGACGCATCCATAAGAGCTATGGGTAATCCATAGTAAGTTATAATGTTGGTACAATACTGTAACTCTCTATGTGTTAAAAGTTAATGTGCCCGAATACTTTTTTAATGACACATTTCAGGAGGGCGGATACAAAATGTGTGCTAATGTTTTTAGTACTTCATTGCGACGCATCTGTGAACTTAGACATTTTAAAACTGTGCTTGAATGTCTAGGTGGTAAAAACTTGTTTATAATTTAAAACTTTTTCAATTGTTTTGTGTTATCAATCGTGCAATCCGTAAAACTTAAAACGGCGCCAAAATTGTATTTGTAGGGGTTCAACTATTCTAGGGAATCACAAATATTTACGTTAGAATCAAAAAACAACAAGTACAGAAATATCACTCAGGTAAACTGACTGATAAATACCATCACCCAATATAATATTGTTGAAGTCTTGTGTTATTGAAATTAATAGATTTTTACTTAAAATAAAATTACTTATGTATAATTTTTCCCCTGTTTGTGGTGCAAAATCGTCCAAAACTTTACTTATTTGTGTAGGGGGTATAGGTGCCGGTTTGAAATTTATGTGAGAAATATAAATTTTTCAAAAAAAGGTAATTTTGATAGGGGGTACCAAGGGGTGAACCGATACAGTCCTTATTCATTCCTGACTCAAATTTTCATACGTACAACTTACGAAAAATTTGACCGAATTCAGTGCACTTACAAAAAAAGATATGTATGTAAGACTATGGGGGTGAGTTCGGTCCTTTGTATGGGAGGTACCAGAAGGGGTGTGTCAAATAGTTAGGATTTTTGAGGTTTCGCCTCCTCATAAAAATTAACCGACTAATTTTCTTTACCCCTCAAATGTCCGTTTGGAAGTTATGGGAGAATATTAATTTTCCAAAAATAGGTCTGTTTGTATGGGAGGTACCAGAAGGCGAGAACCGATATAGTCCATATTCAATCCTGATTCATATTTTTATAAGCGTACAAATTACGCATAATTTGACTGAATTCAGTTTACTAACAAAAAAAGATATGTTTGTAAGACTATGGGGGTGAGTTCGGTCATTTGTATTGGAGGTACCAGAAGGGGTGTGTCAAATAGTTAGGTTTTCTGGGGTTTGCCTCCTTTAATAACATAAATTAATCGACCAAATTTCATTACCCCCCAAGAGTCCGTTCGGAAGTTATAGAAGAAATATTAACTTTCCAAAAATATGTAATTTTGTATGGGAGGTACCAGAAGGCGTAAACCGATAAAGTCCATATTCATTCACGAGTCCAATTTTCATAAGCAAATATCATTCGCAAAATTTGAGTGAATTCAGTTTACATACAAAAAAGATATGTATGTAAAACTATGACGGTCAAATCGGTCATTTGTATGGGAGGTACCAGGAGGGGTGTGGCTAAGGTTTCGTGTTTCTTAGGGTTTGTCTACTATTCTAAGATAAATAAACTCACCAAATTTAAATATCCTACGATCGTCCGTTTGGATGTTATGAAAGAAATATAAATTATCTAAAAATAGGTAATTTTGTATGGGAGGTACTAGAAGGGGTGGGGCTATTTTGCCCATTTACAATCCAATAAGTTCGTATTGAAAAATATTAATAGTGGTAAATTTTCGAACCGATCCGTTAAGGTTTACTCGAATTATCCTGCTGACCAGCCATCCATCCAGCCAGACAGACGGACATAGCCCAATCGTCTTAAAAAGTCCTGAAACGAATTTGGTCTTAAGATACTTGGGGTCTAACTCGTCTCCTTCAATGCGTTACACTTTTTTTCGTATCAAATGATATATACCATCATCCCTAAGGGTGATGGTATAAAAACTAAATTTGTTAAAGTAATTATCTTAGGAAAATCTTATTCATTCTTAGGAAATACCTGCAGTTTTGTTGTTGTTGTAACAGCTTGGTTCTGCTTCAAAGTCCAGTTCTAATAACTGGGCTACTTCCACTGGATTGGTTCATAAATCCACACGCTGGGCATATATATTGGGGACGGCACGGACTATGCGGGACCAGTAGGCATTGAACCTATTGCACCATCCCGATCTAAGTTGTGCCAGGGCCACTCTTGTTTTCCGTGGCAGGCTTATCTCTGTTTCGGCTACAAGGAGCGGGCGACCTCCAAGAACGGCATTTATGCGGTACTTGAAACCGCGGAATAGATGGCGTCTCTATGAATGTCATTCTAAGCTGCAGCATACGAGGAGCGATCCAAGGGATCCTGTACGTAGTTGCGTATGATTTACTCGTAAACTCGAAGGTCCATCCTTCAGGGAAGCATCCAACTGTGTGTTGTTAAAGTTGGGATGACTCCTCCGATGACATCCCAGGAGGAACTGTTTGGTCAGCATGACATTGTGTTCCTCGACTGGGATGACCTTCGATTCCTCATGTAGATGGTGTTCAGAGGTTATCTGTATGCAGCCCCTGCAGTTTTGTAAGATACTCTGGTTAATTTATAAATATCTTCTGTTATAATGTAAATACAAAACTTCCACAACACAAATAAGTTTCCATATGCACACCATTATATTAAATCCACTTAGTTTCTGGCAAATATACCTCATCAATATTCTACAGCATTTGTTAAAGCAAGAAGTTTCTCATCTCAGACAATTTTTGAATACTAAGCAAAAATAATTTCAGTATCAGTCATCTGGTGAGGCAGATTATCTGTAAATAATACGTAAATCGTAATTGAATTGTGGTATTGATTTGTTTTCTTTTGTCATTTTAAGCATTCTCACCACACAATATTTAGTGATATCACAGGGAGAGTTTTGAAAACAACAATACATTCTTCTAAGAACCAGTGTGCTGTATATGCTGTAAACATAAGCAGATTGTGCGTTATTGTTACTATATGACAGTTATTGGAAAGGAATTAAATCGTTTATTTGTACATATGTGCAAACATGTGATGATTTACATATTTTGTTACGATAATACAAAATTTTTTTTTATAAATATTAGAATAAGAGAAGGAGGACATGCATATTTCTTTTTAAATCGATTTGTATTCTCATGGCTATAACAAATAAAGTGTGATTTAGAGCTTTTGTTCACTTGTTTTTTTTTATTAGCTTGTCACAGGTGATTAGTGTTAATTAGTCACTTCGTTTTTATGCAGTATTGTTTGACAAATCGGCATGAAAAGGTTAATTTCCGTTTTCAAATTATTAAGCTGCATAACAAAAATCAGAGTTCTGTGGAAGATCGATTATGCGCCACGAAATAACTTCCAAATGAAATAAGTCCCACCAGTCCCAAAATAAATTTCATAAAAAAATGGGAGTTATTTCATATGAAATAAGGATGTCATAATTAAATAATGTTCACAAAAAATAACTATTTCATAATGAAATAACTCCCAATACATCATCGATGAAATAGCTGTGTTATTATAGCCCGATTTTTATTCCATTGAGACTTATTTCATTTCGCTGTTGGCAGTTGATTCACATTATTTGGGTAAATGTTGTAGATATCAATTTTTATATTATCTTAGAACACAAATTCGAGAGCTTCCCCAGGATTGAAAGTATATTTTATTGATACGAGAAGAAATGTTACGCATTTAAGGAGACGTGGTACACCCCAAGTATCTTAGTACCAAGTTCGTCCTATCGCTCGTTTTGTGCAAGACCGTCATACCTCAAAAAAATCGATTCCGAGATAAACGCGTTTAAAGTTTTTAATTTACACCCAACTTGTAGGAAATGGAGGAATTCATATAGCTCTCATGCGGAGTGTATAAAAGATATTAACATGAATTTTTTACACAACATGGAGTATGATGAAATGAACAATTCTACATCATTAACTCAAAAATCATGATGTACAGGATAACTCGAGTAAACCCTAACCGACCCTTACGAAAACTTACCAGCATTATTTATTGGATAATCAATATTTTTTCCTTAATTCAGCAATCGGAAAACTAAAGGATATTTAATTACCAACACGAAGCCTTTGCCACATCTCCTACTGGTACCTCCTATATATATATATGTGTTCTTCTAACTCCCATTGGAGCATAGGTCGTCTGTTACAGCCGTCCGCCATCGGACACGGTTTTGTGCAATCGATCTTAATTGGTTCTAAGATACGCCGAGGTTACTCATTTCGTTTTCGGTGGAGCGTCGCCATGTTATACGTGGTCTTCCACGCCGACGACCTGCCTGATGAAAGGGATTCCATTTAAGTGCTTGCTTAGCCACGTTGTCATCTTTTCGGCGAAGAGTATGTCCAATCCACTGCCACTTACGCTTACGAATTCCCGTTGCCAGTGGTATTTGCCGTGACCGCGACAACAGTTCTGCATTTGAGATGGTACGGGGCCAGAATATACGAAGTATTCTTCTAAGGCAGCGGTTGCCAAAAGTTTGAAGCCGATTGGTAATACTACTAGTAACTTTCCAAGTTGTACATCCATACAAAAGTACAGACTTCACACATGCTTCGAAAATTCGCAGTTTTGTATGGAGGCTGATTTTGTTACTTTGCCATATTGGAGCTTGTATACCGAACGACGATCTTGCATTGTTTATTCTGCCCTCTACATCTAAATCAGAACCTCCTTTAGCATCAATTTCACACCCCAGGTAGCAAAAGTTTGGAGCATATTTGTAGGTTTCATCACCTACCCTTAATGGCGCTGTTGTTTCGGTTCCTATGCTAAGAGTCTTTGTTTTGCTGGTGTTTATTTTAACCCATTAGTGACGACTGTTACCATATGGTAACGTCGACACCGTTAGATATTGCATGCAAGAAAATAAGCATAAGAATAAATGTCAAGAATTTTCTTTTTTGATTTCATCAAAGCATGCCTTGATCTTTCATTCTTGATTTACCACTATGCAATCAGACGTCAGTAGCGAGCGTGGGGGGTCATTTAAAATAGGTGTTTTTCACATGTGCGCAAAACAGCAATATAGAGGGATATAAAAAGTCTGAAAGACTGATATATTAAAGACTTTTAGTTTTTGATATTTGAGAAGAATATGAAATATCATAAAAACGTATTGCATTAATTATTTTGTACTTGTTTCTTTTTATTTACCTGTTTTAAAGCTGTTACCATATGGTCACAGTCGTCATAACACTAGTAAAAATGGATATTTTTCTGAAATTTTGCGACTTACTTTTTTATGTAAAATTCGTTTTTTAACTAATTTATCTTTAAAAAATTCCCATTATTTCGCTCTCGTCATAAAAGGGTTAAGACCCGTATGTTGCAGCTTTTTCTGGAGATCTAATGTTGTCCGTTTTAGATCACACAGCCTATGAGAAAGCAAGCAAATATCGTCTGCGTAAGCCAGGTAATTTAGGTACCTCCTATACAATGACCGAATTCGTGCTCATAGTTGTACACACATTTCCTTTTTGTAAGTACATGAATTAAGAATTCCTGCGTAAATACTCCTCAGAATAACGGAAACCTTTGCAACTTCCGTTCTGGCACCTCCCATACAAATAACTGAAATCATTTCTAAGACTCACTCTACATGAATACATTTTTGTAAGTACACTGAATTAAGTAAAATTTTACCCAAGGTTAGCGTTTTTAAACATTGACTTATGAATAAAAGTTGAACACGTTGTGATGGCGCTACTGGTAGCTCCTATACAAATAAGTAAATTTTTCAAACAATTTCTTAAAGAAACTCCTGAATACGTTTCAAAAAATGCACGCTTGATATTGTGTGATAACAGGCGGTACTTAAGAAACCGGAAAGTTTACCTGGCTCATTATAAATCATTAAGATTATACATAAATTATATTAAGTTATATACTAGTACTTCGTCAGTGGAAATCCAAAATTACAAAACATCAAAACATCAAAAAAAGTTATGGCTGTCTTCTTGTTTACAGATAATTTTTTACTTGTACAACTGTAATTTCACCATCATAAAATAATTCACAATAATAAATGACATTTCAAAGAAACATTTAAATCTCATTAACGTAAGGCCTCCAGCGAGTACTTTGCCAAACTCAAACGCTTATTTCCTTCTATATAATGCCATCAGAAGTTGTCAATACTGGCGGAATTCAGTCAATGTGGAAATTTCGTTCACATTCATGTTAATAGGATTTATTGTAGAAAACAAAACAACAACAGAAGAAATAGTAGGGTTAAGCAAAACATCCCTGCTTGCTTTCAACACTAATTGTTCGTCGGTTTTTGTTTGCTAGCACTGAATATATTTTTCTACAGCGTTCAAACATTGGCTCGTTCGTTTGTGTCGGCCATTAATGAGATTTTATCCCTTTTGGCTGCAAAACAATAGTACAACAAAAGTACTTCGAAATTCCAGATGGAAGTAGAGATAGACAAAACTTTTAAGATGTTAACCTTCAACAGCACCATAGCTGCTAAGCATTATAAAAAATTATTTGTCTGACCACTTGCGGTTATACTATGATTTCAACGAATGTTAGATCTCTTTAATTGCTACAATTTAATTTTCAGTTTGAATGGACAATTAAAAATTGATTGCAGGATGTAATAATAAAAACCAAACTATGAACTTAAAATTTGTTTCAAATGTGAATCATAAACTGGCTATTAATACTATATTTGGAATAATGCAAATTTGTTTATTATTTATTAGAATATCCTTCCGTTCCAGACACTTGCTTATATAAACCATGTCTTAACACTTAAGTAAGTCTAACGAGTAGCCCCTTCACACGGTTATTGCAACTCAAGTATGTGAGTCCATAATTTATAAAGCATCGAACAAATTTTACTTACACATCGACCCATTAGACGGCTTGTGCTTAAAATCACATGATCCTTCGATAATTCCACATACGTACTTTCATTTAATTAATGCAGATTTATGTGTCGATATTCCGTTCTATGCTACAAATGACAGTAATTATAATTCAATGAATAAAATTAATAACAGATTCGCAACAATTTGCTTTAAGCTGATTTGACGGTACGCAACAGCATTTCAATTACGAGGAACAGTTAAAGTTGTTAAGAAGGAATAAATTTGCATTAAACATTGCGTCTGCATTGAATGGGCTCCGCTTGACTTCTTGTAATTCACTGAATTTTTATATTACTTTGTTTATTTAGCTTTTAAATAGGATGTTGGCTGCCATCAATAAAATTGTTCTTCGCTCTAACAAATATAACAATTATATAAAATACAAGGCTATAAAGGGATGTAATAGAAACCCATAACAATGATAGGATTTTTGATAAATTATAAATAAGCATTTTGTAAAGTTAGTAAAAATTAAATTTACGTTAAGTGTATCATGTGATACATCAAATTCGGCTTACGATCAGAAAAGTGTTTTTTTATTTTATTGTTTAAATATTTTTTGGTCAAATTCAGTGTGTCACGCACTAGGATGACGCGTTTCGAACTCCATGACGAGTTCATCTTCAGACCCCTTTGTGACCAACTGATGCAGAATGGTACATCATCAGCTGTATATATATCTACAATTATGTCAAACATGTACATGCGAAGTAGATAAAAGTAGTAAAAATTAAAATTAAATTGAATAACACTGAAACAACACAATAATAAAATTTCGACATCAGAATTCTCACTATACATATAGGGATGAATGTATATATATTTTGATACGAAAAGAATGTGTAGCATTAAAAGAGGCTAGTTAAACCAGAGTATCTTAAGATGAAATTCGTTTCAGATCTTTTTAAGACTATTGGGCCTTGTTCGTTTGTCTGGCTGGCTGGTGGGTAAACCTTTACTGACTTTTATAAATATTAACCAGTATTACTAAAATTCAGTGTATAAAATCTTTAAAAACAAATATTATATCTAATAGGTCGGGTTAACCTCCTGTTTTCTTATGTTTTTTTTAGAATATATTGAAAAATATAAATTTTCGAGAAACAGGCTAATCTGCATAGGGAGTACCAGTAGGGGCAGCACGTTTTATTATTATTTTATTTGACTAAATTCAGTCAACTTACAAAAAGGATATGCATGTAGAACTATGTGCGTGATTTCGCTCAGTTGAATTGGAGGTACCATAAGGGGTGTGTCAAATGTTTCGGTTTTCTGAGGTTTTGCGTACTACATTTAAGATGATAATTATTCCGATTTAATTAAATATCCTTCAGTTGTCCGTCTGAAATTTATAGAAAAAATTCGTATTAATATTCAAAAATAAGTAATTTTGAATGGAAAGTATCAGAAGGTGAGGGAGAAATGTGTCCATTACCAATCCCATTACTTAGATTTGAAATATATTAATACTAATAAGATTCATAAGGATCAGTTACTGTTTATTCTAGTTATATTGCCCACCAGCAGGTCAGCCAGACAGACGGACAGGGCTTTAACGTCTTAAAAAGTTCTGAAACTAATTTCGCTTTAATAAACATGGCTTCTGACAAGCTTCCCGTAATAAATTATAGTTTTTGTTATTGATTTGGAATTTGTTTCAAGCTCAAGACCAGTGTTTTTGAATGAAGTTTATAGCAGAATGATATTCTCATAATGCCAGGCAGTCTGTACAGCTGTTTCGGATTCAGCCACGAATCCTCATCAGCAGACTTTGGTATAATGGTTGCAAATTGTTCATCAAGTCTTATGCACCAGAATCTCACATCGAAATGAGAATTCTTTCTTGAGTGCATAGACTCGAAAAACTTCACAACCATTCACTACGAGAAACCATTTGCTAAACTTCTTTCTTGTTTTGATTTGTTTATGTTGAGAAAGCCGTCGGCTTTCAAACAACATGTTTTTGTTGTTGGTTTCGCAACCAACAGATTTGCCATAAGCATTATTTCAGCTTTGCGGCTCGCCGTGCTCTGCGTCATCATCATCGTTGTTTTTGTATTTATTCGGTCTGTTATTAGAACATTGATTTGGAATTTGTTTCAAGCTCAAGACCAGTGTTTTTGAAAGAAGTTTATGGCAGAATGATATTCTCATAATGTCAGGCAGTCTGTACAGCTGTTTCGGATTCAGCCACGAATCCTCATCAGCAAAGCTGAAATAATGCTTATGGCAAATCTGTTGGTTGCAAAACCAACAACAAAAACATGTTGTTTGAAAGCCGACGGCTTTCTCAACATAAACAAATCAAAACAAGAAAGAAGTTTAGCAAATGGTTTCTCGTAGTGAATGGTTGTGAAGTTTTTCGAGTCTATGCACTCAAGAAAGAATTCTCATTTCGATGTGAGATTCTGGTGCATAAGACTTGATGAACAATTTGCAACCATTATACCAAAGTCTGCTGATGAGGATTCGTAGCTGAATCCGAAACAGCTGTACAGACTGCCTGGCATTATGAGAATATCATTCTGCTATAAACTTCTTTCAAAAACACTGGTCTTGAGCTTGAAACAAATTCCAAATCAATGTTCTAATAACAGACCGAATAAATACAAAAACAACGATGGTTTTTGTTATATAAAATTTTTCATAACCTAATATTAAATAAAAAATATTATTATGGGAATATTTACAACAGTTAAGAATGAAAAAACGCAATGTTGAAAGGCGAATATGTCTTTTTTCGATTAACAAAATATACTTCTGTAAAATTTCGGAAACATAAATAATTGTATGGGTAATTCCAAAAATAAACGACCTAAAATTCATACTTTTGTAATTCGGTCCCCCTCGATTTCAAATGAATTGCACATAAATATGCTTCATGTTGCTGCCATTACGGGACTGCCATGCAGGATATCCGTGGTTCGATTTCCGGCTCCAGTCATCTACATTTTTCTTTCATTGCCGGCTCCCTCGATGTTGTCGACAGCAACTTTGCAGTATATACCCTACGGAAAAATGAACCGGTACAGTACCAGTCACGAGACTGGTTCCCTGGGGTGCATGAACCGGTTCTAGTTCCGGAACTTTTGTATGTAGAGAACCGGTACGTTTTGTATGGGGTTGGCCACTAAAGTGTCAATTGACACTTAACTGATACTTTGTAATGTGTCTTGAACCGGTTCAACAGTACAAGCCCTACGACAGGTCCAGTAAAAACCATACCAAACTATGATATCTGTTTTTTTGTTAATATTCCCCAAAATTAGACGGAAAAATTAAATGAAACTTTTGATAAATTACTTTAACGCTTGACATTTAATTACATATAAATATTTTATATTTTTCTGACTTTTCTTCTTATTTATAAACAACGCCGTTGGAAACACAACGTCGCATAATACTGCAAATCAAATTGACATTTCTTTAACACTTTAGAACCAGTTTGGTGACACACCCCCTCTTCACCCGTCCTGAGATAGGTACACTCATGTAAATTAGCAGAACTTTTTCCGTAGGGTACTTACTTAATTTCCCCTGCACCCCATGAATGAGGTATGGGATAGCTTCTCGCGTTGTTGTGAATTAACACGCTTAATATTTTTATATTCATAACTAACGGCACCTACTTGTTTATCGACGAATGCGAACGTCACTGTTTGAGAAGCTCTTACTAGACACGCCGATTGACTTGACACTTAATACTGCGAAGTTGCTGCAACATTCGAGGGGAGCCGACAATGATGATTTTCAGATGACTGGAGCCAGATTTGAACCTGCGATCTCCCGCATGGTAGTCGCGTGTTCTAACCACTATGCCACGGCCGGTCCCAGTATAAGCGTCGAGATAATCAACATGTCTAGTATAATCTTCTCAAATAGTGACGTTAGCATTCGTCGATCAACAAGCAGGTGCCGTTTGTTGTGAATCTAAAATACTTACTTACTTACTTAACTGGTACTTCTATGCAATCCCAGTGGATTATATACCGCACGTAGAAAAAATTATAAGCGCCTCGATCTTCTGCGCGTCTTCTCCAGTTAGTCACACCGAGTTCTGTAAGGTTCTCAGTAACCTGGTCTTTCCAACGGAGTTTTGGTCGCCCTCTTCTGCGCCGTCCATCGAGTTCATTGTCGAAGACTTTTCGAGCTGGAGCATTTTCGTCCATGCGTACAACATGACCTAGCCAACGCAACCGTTGAACCTTAATGCGTTTGACCACGTCAATGTCAGTGTACAGCTCGTACAGCTCATGATTCATACGACGCCGATACTCTCCGTTAACGATGATGGGCCCATATATTTTACGGAGTATTTTTCTCTCGAATACCGCCAGAACCGATTCATCTGCTTGTGTCATAACCCAGGATTCTGAGCCATACATTAAGACAGGTAGAACCAGTATCTGGTATAGCTGGAGTTTTGTTCGTCGAGAGAGGGCTCTGTCATTGAAACGCTTGCTTAGTCCGTAGTAGCATTTATTTGCAAGCAGGATTCTTCTCCGGATTTCTAGGCTGACATTATTTTCTTTGTTGATGGCGGAGCCTAGGTAGACAAAATTATCTACCACCTCGAAATTATAGTTGTCAACGTTCACGCAGTTTCCCAAACGAGTAGATTCTTTGTTCGTTGAAACTAATAACTTCGTTTTGTCCTCGTTCACCGTTAGGCCCATTTTCGTTGATTCCTTCTGTATACCCGAGAATGCTGCAGTCACATCCCGCAGTTTTCGACCGATGATGTCTACGTCATCAGCGTACGCGAGTAGCATGTGGCTCTTGTTGAATATAGTGCCACTCGTGTTTACTGCAGCATTTCTCATTATAATCTCCATCACAATGTTGAAGAGATCGCACGATAGGCCGTCGCCTTGTTTTAGGCCTCGTCTGGTATAGAATGGCTCCGTAAGGCCCTTGCCAATCTTCACTGAAGACTTCGTGTCAGTCAGCGTCATTCCGCAAAGACGTATCACCTTCGCTGGAATACCAAACTCAGCCATGGCTTCAAGTAATTTCTGCCGTATCGGGCTGTCGAAGGCAGCTTTATAGTCGACAAAAAGATGGTACGTGTCGATCTGTTTCTCTTGGGTCTTTTCCAGGATTTGCCGAAGTGTGAAAATCTGGTCAGTTGTTGATTTTCCAGGTCTAAAGCCACACTGATAAGGTCCGATCAGGTTGGATAACACTGGCTTTAGTCTTTCACATAGCACACTCGACAGGACCTTATATGCGATGGGTAAAAGGCTGATCCCGCGGTAGTTGGAGCACACACTTGGATCACCTTTTTTCAGCACAGGACATAATACGCTTACATTCCAATCGTCGGGCATGCACTCTTTAAGCCAAACCGTGCGCAAGAGCTGGTGCATGCTCGTTATCAACTCCTCGCCACCGGACTTGAAGAGCTCTGCAGGCAGACCGTCGGCACCGGCTGCTTTGTTGTTTTTCAGCCGCGATATTGCTGTTCTTACCTCGGCTTGACTTGGTGGTGGGCAATCTAAGCCGTCATCGACAATTGGCGTGATAACTTCACGTGCGCTGCCTTCTGGAACCAGCAGTTGCTGGAAGTGTTCTCTCCATATGTGCAGCACACTTTGCGTATCCGTGACCAGATTTCCATCACTGTCCTTACAGGTGGGGAGGCCATTACCGTATCCATTTGCTCTTACTTTCTGGTAAAATTTTCGGGCCTCACCTCTATCCCTGTATCGCTCAATATCCTCGTTCTCCCGTTCCTTCATCTGACGTTTTTTTCGCCTAAATAGCTGTATCGTCCGTTTTGCTTTCTCCTTATGCCCTTCCCTAACAGCACGGGTTGCAATTGGCTGTAGCGTTGCCATATAAGCAGCATCCTGTTCCTCAGACGCTATGCGACATTCTTCATCGTACCAGGATTCGTATGAGCGCCGCTTTTCATATCCTAGCACGGTTGTTGCGGCGGTTGCCATGGAATGCGCAATATGCTGCCACTGTGTATCGGGAACGTTAGAAGTAGAGGCGTTGTGTCGTAAAAGTTGGGAGAGTTGGTCGGAGTAGGCAGTAGCTATCTCTGGGGTTTGCAGCTTCGCGATGTCCAGCTTTCTTTGTGTTTGGTTACGTGCGTTTTTCGCTCTGCTCAATCTTGTGCGAACCTTGGCTGCAACCAGGTAATGATCCGAGCCAATATTAGCACCAGGGATCACACGCACGTCCATGACACTAGATGCATGCATGCCTGCCATCAATTACCACATGATCAATTTGATTTTTGGTGTTTTGATCGGGGGATAGCCAAGTTGCCTTGTGGATATCTTTGTGCTGGAATCTGGTTCCACTAACTACCATGTTCCTTCCCGCTGCGAAGCTAACCAGCCTAAACCCGTTGTCTGACGTGTCGGTATGCAGGCTGAATTTACCGATCGATGGACCAAGAACATCTTCCCTTCCTATTTTTGCATTAAAGTCTCCCAGAACAATTTTAATGTCGTGGCCAGGGCAGCGGTCGTATGTTTCCTCTAGGCGATCGTAAAATGCATCTTTAATCTTATCGTCTTTATCTTCCGTCGGGGCGTGTACACAAATCAGCGTGATGTAAAAATATTTCGCCCGGATGCGGATGGTGGCTATTCGGTCACTTACAGGGTTAAACCGCGAGACTAGGTGTCAAAGTCTCTTGCCGACTATGAAACCACATCCAAATTCGTGTCTTTTTGCATGGCGGCTGTAAAAGATGTCATTTGGGGGGGTTCTTGTTATATTTATTCTCCGTGTTTTCATAATAAATTTTGTTTAAGGAGAGTGGCTTATTAGGCCACCGCTCCCGATCCTAGTTTCTTGGGGCTGCCAAAGCCACTAGGAGAGCCTGTGTTGAGCTTCAGTAACTTCTGTTACCTAATTCCTAAGACGCATCGGTGGTAGCATGCCGAATCTAAAATAGAAAGCATGTTTATTCGCAACAACGCGAGAGGCATTCCATCCCATACCTCATTCATGGGGTGTAAAGGGAAATTAAGTTTTTTAAGTTTTCTTTTACATTTACATTTTCGAATGGAATATGGTTTACTAACAGGAAAAAGTTGGTAAGAGTTAAATGTTACACACAGCAACTTCCACGTAGCCAAGCCAGTCGGTATTTGACTTGTAAATAAAAGTTTCTCGAAATAGTTACTTCCATAATACTACATGTATGTTTGTTATAACAATGAAACATTATAATCCAAGTGTGTGAGACTTAAATTTACACTTTTGTATCTCACAGCATTTACACGACGGCATATTTCACACTTACAACGATTATAAAATGCTTTACGTTTAGCCATTTGAGATGAGCGCATATTTGTATAAGGTAAATGATTCTCTCCACTAATCTCTCATTGTCATTGTTTATTATCACATCACGAAACGCGATAATAATCCATTGATCTACATGTCTGGAGGTGTCACCAGTTTCTTAAGTGCTGTTTTTTATGTAATTATTTAACCATTTGCATTCCAATAAATTCTCTTGTCGTCTGCATTGTTCTCAATTTCTAAAGTGACATTAAACCGGACCAATGCTAATGCTATGATAAGGAGCAGACTTGCAAAGAGACATACTGTCGCCGCAATAAGCCCGACAGATGTCAAGTACAAAATGTCTTAATACCCGCATCAATAGATTTATTGTACTGTTAAATGATTGTGCGACAAAAATATGCAGATGAGCCTAGGAATTTCCAAGTAAATTGTTATGGTAATAAATGTCTATTACAGTGAAAATGGTTTGTTGGTTTAGAATACAAATTTGCGCGAATTTATATCGAGGAGAATAAGCTTTAGTGTATAAAATCTTCCGCTACTTTACAAACATTTGAAAGCCACTTAGATTAAATGAGATAATAATAAAAGACTCCTACAATAGCAAGGCACTCAATCAATCAATAGGAGTTGTCATTTAGCAGTCAATTTTGTTTGATGTTAAATTATTATCATGAGACATTTATCATCGCGATGAGGTATAATAATTGAAAGAATGTATGATTTTTATAAAATATACATGTGAATATATATTAGAGTGGGTCAATTTTTATGGAGTAAAAAAAAGCACCAAACGGTTATCAAAATGGCAATCTACGATGAATTCTAAAAAAATTTCCCTAACAAACTATTTGTGTAAAATCAAAATCGTATTGGTGAAATACCACAGCAAGCCTCACAACTTACCCGGAATCGCCTCTAGACGGTTAAAATGTATGAAAGCCCCCAGTCATTTCTACCTCCTAACATTTTTCCCAAACATATCTAACCCCCATCTTCACCCTCTAAGGGGGCACCCATACAGAAATTTTGTTTTTTAGAATTTGCTCCCACCGCTCTATATGTCCCGGAGTTGCCCCTAGAGGGGTGATGTGCATGACCGTCTCTCAATATTTTTGCAACCCCAAAATTTTCTCAGAACATATCTACAATCTATCTTCAACCCTTAAGGTGGTCTCCGTACATTTTTTGTTTAAGGGCTTTTTGGGCAAATTTTCTTAGAATTCATCGTAGATTACGATACCGATAACCGCTTGGTCGAGAAAAAAAATTTTCTCGCTCTAATATACATATCTCTTTCTGAAAATATTTTGAAAAAAATCAACATTACCGGATCCACAAAACTATCTGAAATCTGATTAAGAAAAATAAGTTGTCGGAATCTTTGATATGAAGCAAACAAACAACCACTAACATTTACTATTCAAAGACATTTTCTTTCAAATAATAGCTGCGACTACTTCTTAGCTGGTTTATTTGGACTATCACTCTCTTCTGCATTGCCAAAGGTATCTCGCGAATTTGACGAGTAATGTTAGCTTTCAAGTCTAGAATCATGGCAGGTTGATCGTCCAACCAAAATAATCCAAATATTAAAAAAAGGGATGCACGCTTTTTGCTTCATCCTACCTACAGCCACCACTCTTATAGTGTACTTTGGTAAATGTAAAATAAAAAGCACTAAGTATATCGAATTGCCACAAGAGCTTCAACATTCAACCCATCTAAGGTACAGACAGCATTTCTTCTTAACCATGAGCTTGCATTTGTCAGAGCCAAATTTTAAAGCAGCTGATAGCTGTTGGTTGGTTTTCACAATATGCGGTAGCAGCACAAATATCAGCACCATTGTTACTAATCATTGTTATTAAATGAAATTAAGTGAAAAAAGGTCTTGGCATACTTACCTGTATTTATGCCATAGATATCCGCCGCCAAGAAGAATCAAAAAATAACAAATGACGGTTCTATAAAATACCAGTTAAATATTTGTATTATTGAATATGTTTTTCATTGTTCGGTTTGAGATCTATTCTATTATTACTAATAGAATTTGTTTTTACAAGAGTTGTGTGAAATGGATTATGTTGACAGCTGGCAGGGCAGATAGCTATTTCATGGTTGCCAAACATCATCATCAGTGCCGTTTGCTGTGCCTTCTCCACTCATTATCACAACCTTAAGTGTTAAAAGCTTCACACAATCAATGTGAAGCTCACACACACCGGTGCGAAAGTGGTTTCAACGAAGACAACGTCAACATAACCCACACAAGCTCTTGTCTATGCTTTGTCCATCGGAAAAAATTGCACAGAATTGTTTTTGGCATAAAATGCCAACCCAGTGTACCTCCCGTGTATGTATTCTCTTGTTTGTTTTTATCGATCTGTGCAGAATATGAATACGTTTTTCATTGTTCGGTTTGAGATCTATTCTGTTATTGCTAATAGAATTTGTTTTTACAAGAGTTGTGTGAAATGGATTATGTTGACAGCTGGCAGGGCAGATAGCTATTTCGATGGTTGCCAAACCATCATCATCAGTGCCGTTTGCTGTGCCTTCTCCACTCATTATCACAACCTTAAGTGTTAAAAGCTTCACACAATCAATGTGAAGCTCACACACACTGGTGCGAAAATGGTATCAACGAAGACAACGTCAACATTCGTCATTTGTATTATTTTGGAAATATTTTAATTTATGGTTAGGAGAAATTTTGTTTGAAATTTTGTTCGAATTTAAGTAAGTGGTGAGGATGTGTTCAAGTAGGTAATACATAACGTGGTCACCGCACTTATAATGCTGTGTAGTGTTTATTTTTCATATCTTTAATTAACATGAAGAATTACTGAAAGCAAGTATTTCTTACAACAAAGTTTTGTATAAGTTACTAGAGCCAAAAGGATACGTGTATGTTAAACACGTATTACGGTATTAATTTCATTTAAATTCCAGTTCTAAAAATTAATGATTTTTGATCTCGATACCCAATTTGGTGTATTGTTACAACACACTAAACAAATTGAATATCTTATTTATTTGGGCATCACTATTATCGATAGTGTAAACAACAGTCAATAAGACTATGATTGTTAAAACACTGATGTTTGAATTTGTTTTCTTTTATTTTACTAGTTATTGACATAAATATACATATATGTAAATAGTTGCTATCAAAAACATATATAGAAATGTTTTCTTGTAACTGTATTTAATATGTATATTTCTGATTTGCTTTATTTCTATTATCAAAAATACCAACAGCGTTATAATTGAATATAATTAAATAATTTGTCTTACTTCTTTTTACTGTTGTTTTCACAAATTAGCTGAAGTGATAACAACAAATAAACATTAATGAATAAATTATTTAATTGAACCTTTTGTCAAGCGCCTACACTTCCACGCAACACAACTAGTCTTCACTTTCTAACCATCCCCAAATGACATTGCGTGCCCAACATTTTCACCGACATTAAAATTTTATGTTTTCAATTCATCTATGGCTAAAATTCTATATATTAAAGAAAAGGGCATACAAACACTATGAAAGTCAGCTGCCTCTTGTAGCAAATTTCAACAGAGTCAGACTCAAAGGAATTAATATTTATGAGCACATTTGCATATTGAAGTACAAGACAATGTATTACTTTAAATGTACATAATTCTATATGAATGTCTCTCTGATTACAAAAATAATAACATAAATCAGTTTATAATATTCTTAAATTTTAATAAATTTTTATTAAAGTTTGTCAAATATTAATACAATTTTTCAAATGAAAAATCAACTAACTAGTTAATGTTGATTCATTTAGATGTTGGTTTTCACATTTTTAATGAAACACTAAAAGCAGTCTTGCATATTCGTATTTTTATTATGACTCAAAAGAACAGTCTCCGGAATTTACTTTTAGAGATAATGTCATTTCAATTCAAACGTCATAGTTGATCTATTTAACTTCCGATCACTCTTTCGAGCATTGTCAATGGTATATAAACGAGTAGTATTGACTTACAAGTCTGCAATACTATCTGGTCTTAAGAGGGAAAAATTACTGGGGGTTGGTTTTACATTTAATCCCTCTCGGAGGTAGCATGGAAGCAATATGAGCTGATTTCATAAAAAATAAAAAAAACTGTTCTAAAAAACTGATGTATGACCTCTAAGGGCACCTTTGGGACAGTCTAGGTAGAGCGGAGAGAACGAATTTTATACAAATTTGATTTTTGTATGACAGCCCCCTAGGGGGTGGTTATAGGTATATATATATATTTTCCTCTAACTCCCATTGGAGCATAGGGCGTCAAAACTAGGTATGTTTTGGAAAATTAATAGGAAAGAAAATTAAATGGGGAGTTACCCCTCTAGGTATGACTCCGACGCATTTGCGGGGCTTGTTGCCTGGATTTTTTTCTCCTTCACCGGCATCTCTCTAGAAGGTACCATGTAATCAACGGCAGAGAAGATCCGCATGATAATTTTTTAAGACTGTCATAAAATTGAAAAGTTGTAAACGTCACAAAACAGTCTCCAAAATAATTAAATATCGCAAAATCTTAAATTTTAATTACAGGTTCTTTTAATTCATAATAATGTGCTGTTGAAAAAAATCACAGAAAACCCCTAACTTGAAGTTCTTTTTTAACGCTAGTCTAGTCTAATGGAATCTACTTAAAAAAGGAAATTTTCATTAGAGACTTGCATTTATTTTCATATGGGACAAATTGGTTCACTTTAAATTTGACTACGAATTGTAACAAAAGCAAGTGCTGTTAGCAACTATCAATAAGAATAGGAGTACAGAAATTATTTCGATATTTTCTACGAAATTTTATGGTATAGTTATAATTGATCTTACTTTTTTCATCAAATTATTCTGACAAGCATTTAAAGTAAGAATTCAAATTGTCGAATATTTGTTGGCATCGGTTAATTAAATAATCAAAAATTAAAATGTTTTCTCATTCGTGAAATGCCCAATTACGTAAGTCGCATATGTACGTATGTCACATACTTCACAACTGTTTGGGTTATAAAACCAGTAAGAAAGTTTCAGTCGGGCAACCCTGCTTACATATACCATCACCCTTCGTAAAGCAAAAAAAAAAATCTGTTATATTGATATTATTACTCGATTTCTAAAGTGGGCGAAGTGATACATTTGTATGGGAGGTACCAGAAGGGGCGTGTCTAGACTTCCAGAATTTGTCTCCAAAACTTTATCCTGTTACAGCTGTACTAAATACAGAATTTGGGCAAGATCGCGTTGCGTGTATTGATATTATTACTCCACCTCGAAAGGGGGCGGAAAGATACATTTGTATGGGAGGTACCAGAAGGGGCGTGGCTAGACTTCCAATTTTTTTTCCATAACTTTATCCTGCTTGAACTTTACTAAATACAGAATTTGGGCACGATCGTGTCGAGTATATTGATATTATAACTCCATCTCTAAAGTGGGCGGAGTGGTACATTTGTATGGGAGGTACCCGAAGGGGCTTGTCTAGACTTGCAGATTTTTTCTCCAAAATGTTATCCTGTCTTAACTTTACTAAATACAGAATTTAGGCACGATCGCGGTAGGTCTATTAATAATAACATTAATCGATTTTTAAAGTGGGCGGAACCAGATGTGTATGGGAGGTACCAGATGGGGCGTGTCTAGACTTCCAGTTTTTTTTCTCAAATTTATTTATTCATATTACTACTCCATCTCTAAAGTGGGTGGAGTTGTACATTTGTATGGGAGGTACCAGAAGGGGCGTGGCTAGACTTTCAATTTTTTTTCCAAAACTTTATCCTGTTCTAGCTTTACTAAAATAGAATTTGGGAATGATCGAGTTCGATGTATTGATATTATTTCTCGATTTCTAAAGTAGGTGGAATTGTACATTTGTACGGAAGGTACCAGAAGGGGCGTGGTCATGTAGCCCATTTTCAATACCGTAAGTAGTTTTGAGGAAATATTAACTTCGAAAGTTATCGTGCGAACCAGACAGACAGACAGACATGGCTCAAACGACTTAAAAAGTCATGAATCGAATTTGGTTCAAGGAAACCTATGGTCTAAAGTCACTCCTTCTATCTGTTACCCTTGTGCTTCGTATCAAATGATATATACCCTCATCTCTAAGGGTGATGGTATAAATATTGAGGGTCGGTCATACATTTGCCCCTAGAGATGTATTGTATTAAGTATTGTATTAGGGCAAACGAGTAACTGTTCGGCTCGAGTTTTTGCATGGCGTCATCATAGGCCCATTTTCCGTGTAAAATAAGCAAGGAGCCGTCGTTATCGTTAATGGCCAGTCTTACTATACTCGGCTAGCATTTCTTTTAATCCCAACGTTAAAGGGACGCTGACATCGACGAAGGTAATTGCTCCATTTTTTTAAACTTTATTATATCCACGTAAATGTCACTAAATGTATTGCATCAAAGTGAACCCCACACGATAGAAACGGCCTTAGCTAAAACTAAAACTTATTTTGTGTTCCTTTGCCTCCATTAAATTGTAGCTGAATTGCATAAACATTGACTTTTAACTTATGCTGAAATTTATAACTTCTACTCACTAATTTGTTGCGTGACAGACTGTATTTAAACCGTAAAACACGAATTGGAATCAAAAAAGCATTAACGAGATATGGTAATAAAATACAATAGGTTTATTTAGCTGAACGACATCCAAAAAGTCACTGTAGACCAGCGACAGCCTGTGGACGCTATTTTTTTAGAATCTCTGTTGTCTGCTTTGGTGTTGACATTATGAATGTTCTATAAGAATGGGGTTTTGGAGGTGTTGACTTTACCTTAAGGTATTTTAAAAGTAATACGAATTGCATTATATGTGCAGTAGGTGTAGCTAATTGTAAGAGCTGTTTTGCCACAAAGCTGATTAACAATTTGAAATTAAAGTGTATACAGTGACTTATGTTTTGTAGTTCTGTTGAAGATCATACACTATTGGCAACCATTGACAATCGAGTTTATTTTATAAAAGTTCTGTGAAATTTTAAAAATATTTTACCAGACAACTGCTGCTCAACTAATACATTCCAACGCCGAATTCAACATGACTGGCAAATGTTCATGTGGTGATAAACACAAATGAATCCTAACCAATTTAGAAACAAACTAACAACATGCGCTCACTCCCAAAGCGAATAGAAGTTAAGGCAACAGCATATCAAGCATACATATCCAGCTGTGGTATACACCCTGTTCTTTTTGAATCATGTCTAGTGGGGCATAATCACAAAGACAGCTAAATAAATTGTACTACATAGGCTTACATACATGTGTATTATTCATTCATTCACTATATTGAGAACACGTAATTGTACAAACATTTCCAGTAGTGTTGAGATAACTTTTGGGTGCAAATATCCGCAATCGTTACCTCATTTTCACGTCCTCACTATAATATCTAAATTCATTATATGTTCGTGCGGTTACTACTAAGGTAAAAACAAAATAAAACAATGTATTTTTCGTTGTGTGTGCTTTTTTCTACTGGCTACAAATGATACCCAATTTAACAGGCTTAAGTGATTTATGTTTCACCACGGTCTGGTGGCAACTTGAGGTGGTAACCTACCTGCAGGTTAAGCGTTTAATCAATTGCATTTGGTATATACATAACGTCAGGGATGTAAAACATATCATACAAGAGAATTGTAATTAAAATCACTGATTTATGACAATAGGTCATTTGTATGGGAGGTACCAGAAGGGGTGTGGCAAATGTTTCGGGTTTCTTAGGGTTTGTCTACTATTGCAAGATAAATAAACTGAGCAAATTCAAATATCCTCCGGTCGTCTGTTTGGCAGTTATAACTGCATATACCTATATGTAAATATAGGTAATTTTGTATGGGAGGTACCAGAAGGTGTAGGGCTATTCCGCCTACTTACAATCCCATTTGTTCGTTTTGAAAAATATTAATACTGGTACCGATCCGTTAAAGTTTACTCGAGTTATCCTGCTCACCACCCAGCCAGCGAGACAGACCGACATTGCTCATTCGTTTTCAAAAGTCCTGATACGAATTTGGTCTTAAGATACTTGGGGTCTAACTCGTCTCCTTTAATGTGTTACACTTTTATTCGTATCAAATTATATATACCCTCATCCCTAAGGGTGATGCTATAAAGACAAAACGATATATACATACATCGATTTACATAGAACTCTCAGTAGTAATATCATTAGATTCCTTTAATGAATGCAAATTTAGGACACCTTTATTAATGATTATGTAATCCCAGACACAGAAGCATGGTAACAATGGGATGATATGAACACATAAAAGGCCATATTCTGTCACCTAACATAGCGCTGCTACGCTAGTTCTCTATGCTGCTTTCTTTACATTTATATAGCACATGCGATACGAAACAGCAACAGAAAGTTACAAATACATTTGCACACTCAAAAAAGCCATGAGACATATACGGTTACTTTTGTGTGTGTGTTTGTCTTAATTACAATATTAATTACATCTGACTTCTTGTCTAACGAATTCATTGGAAATGTGTTCGTCCGGACAGTTGTGAACACTGAAACCTTAAGTATTGCATTTATTTCTGGTACTTAATATTAATGAATGTTTTGCTATAATTTCGATCGAATAACATTAAAAGTGTCGCAAATATAATTACACTAAAGGAAAGACATAATCATCGGCATTCGTTTGCTTGTGCGTATGTTTGTGACAACTATAAATTTTGCAGTAGAAGTTTCTAACAGAACTTTTAAAGTGGGGATAGAGTTTGGTAGAATTTTTCTATTAGAAGTGACGGCGATTTTTCATGGTTGAATAATGTTTGGCGAAATTTGCATTGTTTTGATAAATGATAAATATAATACTGGGAGAAACATTTGCAGTACTTAAACCAACACGTATTGATTTCATTAAAAAGACGGTTTCTGTAATTTGTTTCAATGAGTAGGAATGGTTGATTATACACACCATATGGTTTATTCAGAGAACCCTGATTTTCGTAACACAGTTTACTAATTTAAAAAAATTCTTTATATAAAAATATTAGAAACCAAGCGTTATGGACGTGCGTATAATGCGCGGTGCAAATATTGACTCGGACCACGCGCATTGCCTGCGGAGAAGGGACAGAACTCAGCCAATGGCAACGCCTGCGCTGACGGAGCGATATAATTAGAAAAGGAAAGGGACGTAACGCCTCTTCAGGCTGGTCCATACAATGCACCAGCCTGCAAAAGCAAGTTATTAGTTTTGTGCTCATTCATTATCGACCAACAACTAACTACACCAGTCACTGATCCTTGCTGACTTGCTTTACAAGGGTAATACAGGGTTGGCAATTTAAAATTGTAAAACTGAATCTGCTGTAACAACTTCTAATAATTTTTTCAAATTTCTCGTTTTATTGGAAAGGTTGGCACAGCGTAACCAAGCACAGAGAAAGCTGGACATCGCTATGCTGCAGACCACGGAGATAGCCAACGGCTATTCCGACCAAATCACTAAACTACTTCGCCATGAACAAAAACAACAGTGTCAGCCTTGAAATAAAACGGAGAATAGTGCTCGCCAACAGGTGTTTCTTTGGACTACGCGAGCACTTCATAAACACCACCCTATCTCGAACCACCAAAGTCCAGCTGTACCAGGTACTAATTTTACCGGTCCTGTTGTATGCTTCCGAGTCTTTGGTACTTACACAGACAGATGCAGCTCACCTGGCGGTGTTTGAGAGAAAAATACTCCGCAAAATATATTGACCCATTTGCGTAAACGGCGAGTTAAGGATTCGGATGAACCATGAGCTGTATGAGTTATACCACGACATTGATGTGGTCAAGCGAATCAAAGTGCAACGATTACGCTGACTAGGCCATGTCGTGGGAATGGATGAGGAAACTCCAGCGCGTAAGTTATTATATCAAGGCCTCAAAGAACGGCACAATAGAGGGAGACCGCGACTACGTTGGAAGGACCACGTGGAGGAATCACTGACGCTGATTGGTAGGACTGACTGGAGACGGTGCGCAGAAGATCGAAGCGAATGGAAATCTTTAATCATTTCGGACTCTGACTTAGACACTAAGATATAAATATATATGTTGTCAAGTTGTTTTAAAGGCTAATAATAATAACACATATTACCAGGGCAACCGGTAATACCTGAAAAATGGCAAAATATGACCTAAAAATCAAAAAATTAAAGTCACACAATTTTTTTCATATGAGTTAGAAATATTTGTATTTAAAATAAAAAAACAATATTATTTTAAAATCAGACTTTGTTAGTACAGGTTCCACCAAATAGCTTTTTTTTTGAAAATGCTATAAAAAAAAACTGCTGAATATTTTCTCAAATTTCATTTTTTATTTGAAAGTACAATCCTTCCGGTTAATAATGGAAAATAATTTCATTCAAATGGCTGCATCGGCTGGTCATGTAGTAGCCTACACGATCGGTCCAATTTTTAAGCACATTATCGATTGAGTGCTGTATTTCACAAATGGCTTCACGAATATTGTCTCTGGCTTGTCGGCGTAACACTTATCATTGAGGGCACAAATAATAGTCCAACGGTGTCAAATCGCAGCTCCGAGGTGGCCAAACGACATCAGCTCTGTGGCTGATAATGCGATCTTCAAAAACAGGGTGCAAAACATCGAGTGTAGCTTCGGCTGTGTGGCACGTAGCGCCACCCTGTTGAAACCAAATGTTGCCAATATCCTCCTCTTCAATTTTTGTGTGCCCCAAATGCGACAATTTTGCTTGTTTACATACCCGCCAAGATCAAAAAGAGCTTCATCGCACACATTCTGCTAAATTACCATGATTTTTAAAGTAATGTCGCAATATTTCCCAGCGTTGTTCAAGCGTATACACAACCATATTCGTTCAGCGAAAGGATAAAACTAATTATCTGTCAAATCAGACATGAGCTAAATGTTATCATTCACGAAATAAGCACTAGTTGAAAAAAAAGTTAAATGGCGGACCCGTTAGTTTTGGTAAATTTACATACACAAATGTTGAGTAAGTAAAATAAAATAGAAATAAATATTTAAGTATTTTTTTTAAGGAACAATTATAAAAATATCACATGAATTTATTTAACATTAAGGTTACAAAAATCTTAAACCATGTATCACTGTGTTTTTGTATGTTGAGCATCTTATTTGAGATTGTTGTTGCAATAAACTACAAAATATTGAGATAAATTACCGAACAAAAAATGTTGTCTATTACAACGTAAAATGTTTTTGTATATTGAGAATGATCTTTCGACATCCACAGATCTAATTGAAGCAAATTTAATGGACAGTATTTCCTTCACTTCGTATTTTGATGTTAAGATTGGCGTAGTTCCAAACAATTTTTTACAAATACTTTTCACTTCTTCCAAGCCAACGTTGTTTGATATAATTTGATTAAATTTTTTGAACTATTAAATTAATTTCGGAATCCGATAAACTATCTATCAATTTAAATGTGTCTTCATACACCTGAACTTGTTCAATAAGCGTAAGACCTGATGTTTGCATATTTTTAATATGTTTTGCAATAAAACCGTAATTTGAAGCAATATAAATCAAGTCAGATCTAGTTTGGGGGTCTGTCAAGACATCCTTTGTAGTTTTAATGAATTGTGCATCCTCATCCTTTAATGCACTTAGGACCTCTAAAATGTTTTCCATAATAGTTGGCATAGTAGTTAACTGCTTCAAGTCATGTTCCCCATCGCACAGTGTCACCGCCCCATACATTTCTTGGAAAAAAATAGAAGGAGTGGTCGTACAGCAATGAAATTTTGCAGAAACACTTCTCTGGTCTAAATTAAGAAATTTTGAAAAAATCTTGGAAAACCGCCTACTGCCACACCCACCTCCTATATAACTGCACTTGCCAAAATTTGTATTTTTGGACCTAGGAACTCGAAATTTGCGACACTACTTAATTAAGTTCTACTTATGAAAAAAATGTAACATATTGGGGATGCCAGGCCTACTTTATATTTTACGCCCATTGAAAGTTGTAGATTTTAGGTGTTTTTCTTCCCTGTCTAGAATCATATAAAAATTTCATATAAATTAAAAAATTTTAATTTTTATTCAAAAGTTAAACATGTGTTGTCTCCATACAAAAGAAGAGAATATCCCCAACAACCCTCCGCGAAAGATATTAGCCTTCAATTACACCGAAAATATCGCACAAATGCATGCATTAAAATCGATGTTACTAAAAGGGACGGTATTTGGCGGTTATTTTTTTTTCTTAATTGATAGTACAGACTCGGACCTTTCATTTTTTTATAGTAAGAGGGCTAAGCAAGGCAAAGCACATTAAGTTTTTTTCCATCAAAAAGTGAAAAGTTGATGTTTTTTAGTATAATTTTTGATAAATTATAATAGTTAGTTTACTTTTCCAATTTCAATAATTTTTTTTACACACACAAAAAGTTCTTTATTTGGACAATAATTTTATTTAATTTCATTGAATAAATTTCCGTTGACTTCTGTTAGTTTTTTAATTACAAAATTTCACTTTTCATAAAAAACCTTGTTGAATTTTTCTTATCCAAACAGTTCTTTACAAAACCATATCATTAAAATTTTAATATTGAAAAGTTGAAAACCCCTATTTTGTCCGCCGAAATGCCACTGTGCATCGTGTTGTTATAGCTTCTGGAGGTAATGGAAGGTCTAGAAACATTTGTTTAAAAAATTCCTCTCTACATTAAGCTTTTAAAAATACCTTCTACACATTAGCAATAGTTTTATTTAGGTTTTCATATAAATTCCTAATACATTTACACAATCGATGGACACCATGAGCAATATATGACACATGCGTCACTTTCGGATAAAATGCCACTACAGTTTTTGCAGCCTTTACCATGTATGGAGCTGCATCCGTCACAAAAAGCTAAACATTATTTTTATTGTAGTTGACGTCCAGAGTTTTGATGGCGTCGTCCCACAGTCTAGCAATTGTTGCCCTTTCCAAGGCTGCTGTATGTAGTAAAAAATTTCTCACTTGCAATTTCCTTAATACACCTGCTAAAATTTTTGCCACATTTCTGCCTGTTGCATCTATAGTTTCATCGATTGCGATCCATATAAATTGATTTTTTAGTTTTGCTCGTATATTGTCCATGCAGTCGTTGTATACATTTTTTAAATGTTTAGCACTTGGTAGTCCGTGTATTCCTCAAATAGTGTTCTTATATTTTGATTTCTCATTTTGTAAAGTGGTATGTCAGCAGACACAAAAGCTCGGCACAGTTTTTCTTGAGAGTCTACCGAAACATGTTTGTTTACTTTTTGAAACGTTTAACATTTCACAGTTGTGTAAAACATGTAGTAAATTTGGCTGTTACATTTGAAAAAACCAAAGTTGCAAAGACACTTGTTTTAACGAACAAAAAAAATAATGTGAAAAACATAAAATATGCTTAAAATGGAATATTTTTGAAAAAATGTGGCCTAAAATTTATAAATTATGCTTTAAAAAAGGAGTTTTTTTTAATTATGCTCCTAAAACCAAAATTTGCCGAAATATGACTTTATGGGTAAAATATGCCAAAATATGCTCTAACAAATATATCTCAAAACACTTGTAGGACTATGCAACATATAAATACATTACCCATTTGTTAATATCTCGTTGTTAATAAAACATGCTGTAGCATATTTCCGGTTGCCCTGCATATTACTGTTAAATGTATCACACACCTAATTTCAAGTCACACAGGTTACTTTTTTATTTACCTTTTTTATTACCTTTTTTATTACTTAAACTGACCTTAAAAGAATCCGCAACAAATCTTATTGCATGTAGCTTATTGTTCCTTCCAGACAACATGATCGGCCGAATGGTGTAGCTGCCTACACTTACTTACTTACTAACTTAAGTCACCCATTACAACTTACGAACGTGGTTCATAGAGTCCTGAATGAATCTTTCAGATGGTGCCACGTCGCCAACCACTTGGTCCTTCCAACAAAGTTTGGCTGCTCTGGGCCATCCTTCAGTTTCGCCTGCACTCCTCTTTCTGACTGGCTCATTGTTTTCTGGCAACACTTTCTTAAAATTTTCTGTTCCTAATGTTTTTTCTATACGCTATGTGCGAAAAATATCGACTCCCCCTTATATGTGCAGGCATGCTATTGTGCCTCATATCATAGTGCCGCTGTCGAACTTTTGTAACACAAACAATTATCTCTGTCAATTATATTATGCCATTATCGTAATATAAATAGAATTAATTTGATTCACATTCGAAACGTCTTGACCAACACACTTCTAATTAATGGCGTTGTCTTTGACAGTTATTACGTCGCTACAATTAAGAATTATCGTTTATTGCAACACTATGGTCAACACACCATTTACAATATTAATAACATCAGCACTCAAAGATAATTATTTATTGCCATTGTAAAGAATTAGACACGACATTATTGACATTGACTGTGACATATAAGAATTCATTACATTTGAGTGAATTCAATATTATTTTGTATAACCAATATGATTGTACTATTGTTGTACGTTGTAAACACAAAGTAATTGCTTAAATATGGCGAACAAAGTTGACTGCTTGATTTGTTTTCGTGAGTACCCTGATATATTAAAATTAAATATATCAATTTCCAGGTCAATGATGATATTATAACACATTATGTTAAATCTGGGTAATTTGTGAGCATTTTCATCTACAAAACCAATTCGTGTAAAACCATTTTCATGTCTCCAAGTTTTCCGCAAATTTCAATCCAGAATTTGTTCGTGTTAATGTTAATATAAACAAATTTCTTGGAAATTGATATAATAAAACTATTTTAGGTAAAGTGTATACGCATAAGGGGGATTCCAAAGAAATATTTTTTTTTTTGCGGGTAAGGTAGCGGAAATGCATTAAGCATTCGTGACAGAAGTCACGTTATGTCGGACTCTCCAATATGGTATACCGAATAAAACCCCTCCCTGTCTCCTCTCCGAGAAGTAATCCACCTCGGAACCCCTTACGCATTACTTCAAGGTGGTTCCCATGTGGCCATATACGCCAACCTTCTCCATTGACCTGCTTACAGGCCCCCGCTTGCTCTCCACTGCACCTCAGGAAACTGCGGCGTCAAGGTCTAATTTTTTGCACTTAAGGATCTGCTCCGCGTATTTTGCTACCGCGATCCAATTTCCTCCACTGGTTGTCATAATATTTATAATATTATCGGCTGTTATTGTTCCTACCTCGTCTGCCAGTTGCTGACGATGAGCCAACCAGCGTGTGCACACGAAAAAAGTATGTTCTGCGTCATCTACAACCTCATCTGTTTCGTACAGACAGTATGGATTGTCACATTTTCCTATTTTATTCAGGTACTTCCTAAAGTATCCGTGTCCGGATAACATCTGGGTTAGGTAGTAGTTTACCTCTCCACATCGTCGATCCAGCCAAATTTTGATGCTTGGTATAAGCTTTGCTGTCCACCTTCCGTGTCTTTCGTTATTCCACCGTTCTTGCCACGACGTTATAGTCTGGTCTCTTATTGACGCCCCAGGGTTGCCGGATACCTTCATTAGGTATAATGTGCGTCGTTCTCTTGCTAACAGGTCAATTGGAATCGTGCCTGCTATTACCAGTACAGCGGCTGCTGATACTGTGCGATACGTCGAACAGATTCGTAAATTTAGCTGTCCTCTGCACAGCTAAAATAGACTGTGCCCTCTTTTTAATTTTAACGCCTTCGGCCCATATTTCACATCCATAGAGCATGATGCAGTTTGCGGTCTCCATCAGTAGTTTGCGCCTGTGCTGCAGCGGTCCACCTATATTTGCCATTAGACGGCTTAGCTGCGCAGTTGTTTTTCCGGCTCTGTTAGCCGCATGTTGTATCTGGACTGCGTATGTGAGTTTAGAATCCAGTCTTAATCCCAGATATTTCACCGATTTCTGGGTCGTGATTGTGACATCTCCAATATTCACATCCAACTCTACGGGAATGTGACGCCGCGTAAGTAGAAGTATTTCAGTTTTCTGCATTGCCAGTTGTAAACCATGAGTATCAAGCCAAGATTTCGCTCTCATCATAACTTGTCTCAGATTACGTTGAGCATCGTCCGTGTTTCGAGCCGTAATAACGGCTGCAATGTCGTCGGCATATCCTACTAAGAAAGTGCCCTCAGGCATTTCCATCTTCAGGATTCCGTCGTAGCTGACGTTCCACAGGTCTGGCCCCAGTATTGATCCCTGAGCCGCTCCGGAAGTGACTTGTTTCCTTTTTGGTCCGCTGCTCGTGTTGTACAAAAGCTCCCTGTCTTTTAGGTCGCTTCCTATTATCCTCATAATGTACTGTGGCATAGAGAAGTTTTCCTCTAACGCGTCCAGTACGTCCTTCCATCTCAAGCTATTAAAAGCATTCTTCACATCCAGCGTGGCGAGGAGTACATCAGGTCTACTGTAGTGGTTTACTCGTTGTACGGCATCTACTACCTCCGTCACTTCTCTTAGGGCTCCAATTGTTGATCTACCCGGTCTGAAGCCGTATTGTCTACTGGATAAGCCACCTCTAGCATCTATCGCGTTTGTAAGCCGTGGCTTTATTAACCTCTCAAACAGTTTCCCCGCAGTATCCAGCATACAAAGTGGCCTGTATGATCATTGATGACGGGGCTTCTGGGTCTCCTTTTTCTTTGCTAATAAGCACTAGCTGTTGCCTTTTCCAAACTTCTGGGAATACACCTTCCCCCAGGCAGGCGTTATACATGGTCAGGCTTTTTATTGACAATCTCCTTGATTACCTCTGCGGGTATATCATCGGGGCCAGGTGCCTTGTTAGGTCGTAAACCGTGCGCAGCTGCACTAAGTTCATTTATCGTGAACGGGGTGAACTCAATAGTGTTCGCGGTATCAAAATTTTCCTCCCTGATTTCATGTGTCGGAAACAGGACTGTTACAATTCTCTCCATTGTCACCTCATCCATCAGTCCCACAGATTTCTTTGCACTCAGCTTCTCTGTGACAATTTTATAGCCAAGGCCGTGGGGGTCGTTGTTAATATCTTCGCGAAGTTCCTCGAAAATTTTCTGCTTGCTTGAGAATATGGCTTTTCGTAGAGATTTTCTCGCTTCTTTGTATGCCGTCTGTTCAGCTTCCGCTGACCCTCTGCGTCTTGCCCTTGTAGACCTTCGCCTGCATCGGAGACAGTCCCGCCTGATGTCGGCGATATTATCGTTCCACCAATATACCGCTTTCTTCCTGATGTTTGGAGGGTTCGTCTTCGACATGGCCTTATCACAACCGTGACTTATTATGTCCATAACTCGATTGGTCCTTGACCGTGCGTCACCTGCGGGTTCGTCTTCCAGGTACTTTCTGTCAATTTCACTTATAAGTGCAGGTACATTTAGTTTTCGCGCGTCCCATTTTCGACCGTATCTCGCATTGCTGTTCGTAATCACGTTTTCATTAGATCCAAAGGAGTATGAGTTATACTGGTGATCGCTACCGGTATATATTTCCAAGACCTTCCAGTTCACTAGTTTGTTCGCAACTCTCTCAGATACTAAGGTTATATCCGGGATAGTTCCTTCGCATCCTGCCCGTCTGAAAGTTGTAACGTTTCCCACGTTTGCAATGTTTAGTCCCGTTCTGGCGGCCATGGCGTCGCCCGGGCGTTAAAATCGCCCGCAACAATAAAATTCCCTCCGATATCCAATATTGTATCTTCAATACCCTGCAACTTCTGTTCAAATTCACCGACACTGCCACTAGGTGTCAAATAGCAGCTCATAAGTGTTATCCCGCAGATCTTCATCCAAACGAAACAATTTTATTTGCCCACTGTCCTAGGTCGAAGTTGCCGTACAATTTCCCAGGTATTGTTTTTTTTTGTCGCTCTGTGTTATCCATAGAAAAATGCGTGTGTCCGCAACGTGTGTTCACAGCGCACATTTAGATTGAAGTAGCATAAAAAGTAAAAGTATTTAAAATGTAAAGTAAGTTGTTTATTGTTGTTTTAGAACATAATTAATTTCGCAAAATTTCACAAATTTTCGTAGACACTTTTAGTTGCTGTGGAAAATTGTGTGTGTCCGTAACGCACCTTGATTTAGTCATAATTTTTAATACAACATTATAAGTAAAGTTTCATTAAAAGAACATTATAGTACTGTCCAAAATCTACATTTTTTTATATGAACATAATCTTCAACTTGCCCAGAAAAGTACAAAATAAAAAAAAAAACGTAATGTCAGTGTTCGTGTTAAATCTGGCCTTTTGTAAAAAATAACCAAATATACAATCAGGTATTACTAATCTGGAAGGCTTCGTGTCGTCATTCCTCACAGGCTTATAGTAGATGAAAAGAAATTGAATATCTAGTGAATTGTTGATTTACCACTTTAAAGCCACACTAATAAGGCCCGATCAGTTTGGATAACACTGATATTCCGTCTTTCACATAACATAATCGACAGGACCTTATATGCGATGGGTAACAGACTAAGCCCGTTGTAGTTGAAGCCCACACTTGCAGCACAGGACATAACGCGCTTGGATTTCAACCATCAGGCATGCCCTAGCTAAGCCACGCAGGTCGTAGCAACTGTTACATGCTCGTTATCAGCTCATCGCCACAGGACTTAAAGAGCTCTGCCAGATGCCCGTCGACACGAGCTGATTTATTAGCTGCAGCCGCGATATTGCTCTTCTTACCTCGGTATGACTTTCTGGTGTGCAACCTAAGCCGTCGTCGACAATTGCAGTGATACTTTCACGTGCGCCGAACTACTCTGAGTATCTGTACCCAGATTATTATTCTTGTTCTAATAGGAGAGAAACCCAGTACCGCAACCTTTTGGAGATTCTGGAAGATTTTTCTCTAGTACTGTACCTTTAAATATCCTCTTAAGCATTTATCATGGAATTATAATATTTAAGTCACGAGCACACCTGTCATTTCCATCCCATTACCTGGGTGGCGGCTCTGGCAACCTTAAATTTTTTTGAGCACATCCGATAGTCGGATAGTGGCATCTTTACAAGTATAAAGTCAGGACGTTCCATGTTCATATCCTTAAACCATGGTCCTTATAACCATTGCCGGGTTCCGTTCATTATTTTTTTTTCTTTTTTGTGTTTTCATAGCCAATATTACATCTCAAGACGGTTGACTAGTCCAACCATAACGGTTTGTCGCTTCCTATCTGCCGCTTTTTGTGAAAAATACCACAAAACAGCGTTAACCTGGTACCACCTAGTGTAGGTTGTGTGTCGGCTTGAGATAAAAGCTTCACATTGCTTCCACAACGGGACCCACTTTGTATTATTAGTTTCCTAAAACTTTGGCCGCTATACCTTTTCTTTTAGCTTTGACTCTTAAAAATGAACTTTATTTTCCTTTACACCCCATTAATGAGGTAAGGGATATTTGGGAAGCTTTTATTAGACATTTCGATATTTAACTTAAAAAACTTTAACTGGGAATAAATAGTGTGATATTCCAAACTTTTTTATATTACTGGAATCAATTTACATTTATTGTTTTTAGATTTATTTGACCTTTTTTTTATCAAATATAATGTGAAAACCGGTCAAAGTTTGTTAAAATATGTTTTTATGGGTGTAGTAGAATATCTTCTGTTTTATTATATTTGACTGAATACTTCGTTCGCCTCGACCCCTAGGTTAATAGAAATGTGCAATTTATGTTTTATAATTGTCAATTATTATGTAGCATTTAGAAATTTGGTACAGTGCACAGCAGTTTTATTACCAGAACCATTTCAACTAGTCTGTATCTCTTTTTCATCATCCCTTCTCTCATTGACGGGCACATACGTATGAGCACTATCAATTAGGACTATACATAACTCATACGTTTTGGATATGTTTGCATACATGGATGGATGGTTGGTTGACTGAAAATGCTGCAGCCAAATGACAGTCTCATGCATATGCATGAGATACTGCTAGGTCGTCGACAAACTTCAATTGCATAAATAAAAGTGTTTGGCATGAGGCATTGAGCACTTTAATTCGGTATTAACAAAAGTTCATCGCTTTTATTGGAAAAAATTATGAATGCTACTTCATCGCACACACACACATCCAATGGGGGAGTAAAATGGCAAAATACATTTATTGCTTCCACAGAACAAAAAAAAAACATTGAGGCAAGGTTGGTGGTAAGTCTGTTTGTTTGTCATTCTATTTCGCCATTTTAAATAACAATATATCATAGATTACAATTCTGTGGACGTTTGTTTTTTTTTATGAGGCTACAATATTGATATGTAACCTAATACAATTGAACAATACAACATCGTGATTGCTATTTGTTTACAAGTTTTATATATTTTCGAATATTCAACCTATTGGATTAAACTTTGCAAATTGAATTTGCTGCAGGAGCCAACAAGGGAATTAGGATTCTACATCTTTTGGGCAATTGACTTGTGGCCAAATACATGTAGTCAGGTAAACGCCATATGGCTTAGTCAGCTTTAAGGGCAGGCAATACAATGTAAAGCCATCGAAATGGATTGATTTTATACAATATGTTACAATATTGCTTTAATGCTATTTTCTTCAAACATATTGAATATATCAAATATGTATGGTGATTGGGCAAATATATATGATGACTAGGGCGACCATTTTTCAGCACGAAAAAAACGCTTTTCAGTACTTAAAAAAGCATGAAAAACCCTTGAAATAAGCACGATAGATTTTATATACAGCATTTATTAATTTTTTAATTATTGAAAAACAAACAAAAAACAATTTCTAAGCTTTAAAGAAGTAATAAAAAACATTTAGTAAATTAACAAAATAATTCAGTCGGGTATTCTAACATAGAAAGTAATTTCCAAAACAAAAAAAAAATATCTTTAAGTGAGATTAAGTGAGAGAGAAGTCAATGCTACTATTACAATTAAGCACTAAGTGCATTTTTAAATTTTCTAAGGTAAAACTTTTAAGCTGGTTTATAGAAAAATTTCCATATATAGAAAAAAAACATGTTCCATTTCTCACTATGAAAAGGGAGCGCATTGAAAAAGTTTTAATTCAGCAGTCGAATATTTTCCGATAAACGCACTTGTTGCTTTGGAATTTATAAAAAATAATATCGTTGAGTTTAGTCATTTTTATACCATCACCCTTAGGGATGAGGGTATATATCATTTGATACGAAAAAAAGTGTAACGCATTAAAGGAGACGAGTTAGACCCTAAGTATCTTAAGACCAAATTCGTTTCAGGACATTTTAAGACAATTGAGCTATGTCCGTCTGTCTGGCTGGCTGGATGGCTGGTCAGCAGAATAACTCGAGTAAACCTTAACGGATCGGCATGAAAATTTACCAGTATTAATATATTCCTTTGCGGCACTGTCCAAGCAGCTAACTACTTCCGGTCTTAGACCAAGTATTCCCTGGGCAATGACTTTAAAGCAACCGCTTAGAAGTTAGCTAGAGTTAGAAGGCGAAACGTTGAGTAACCTAATCGG
Source organism: Muscina levida (assembly GCA_964034835.1). NCBI lineage: Eukaryota > Metazoa > Arthropoda > Insecta > Diptera > Muscidae > Muscina > Muscina levida. The sequence goes on from OZ035882.1 coordinate 80,169,786, forward strand.
CATGCTACCACCGATGCGTCTTAGGAAGTAGGTAACAGAAGTTACTGAAGCTCAACATAGGCTCTCCTAGTGGCTTTGGCAGCCCCAAGAAACTAGGATCGGGAGCGGTGGCCTAATAAGCCACTCTCCTTAAACAAAATTTATTATGAAAACACGGAGAATAAATATAACAAGAACCCACCCAAATGTTGACGACCCCCGCAAACGATATAAGGACCATGATTTAAGGATATGCACCTGGAATGTCCGAACTCTTTACAGAGATGGTGCCTCTATCCAACTGGCGGATGTCCTCGACAAATACAAGGCTGACATCACCGCCATACAGGAAATGAGATGGACGGGACAGGGATGCACACGACGAAAGAACTGTGACATCTTTTACAGCTGCCATGCAGAAAGACACGAATTTGGATGTGGTTTCATAGTCGGCAAGAGACTTCGACAACTGGTCTCGCTGGTTAAACCATTTGCATCCGGGCGAAATATTTTTACATTACGCTGATTTGTGTACACGCCCCGACGGAAGATAAAGACGATGAGATTAAAGATGCATTCTACGAGCGCCTAGAGGAAACATACGACCGCTGCCCTGGCCACGACATTAAAATTGTTCTGGGAGACTTTAATGCAAAAATAGGAAGGGAAGATGTTCTTGGTCCATCGATCGGTAAATTCAGCCTGCATACCGACACGTCAGACAACGGGTTTAGGCTGGTTAGCTTCGCAGCGGGAAGGAACATGGTAGTTAGTGGAACCAGATTCCAGCACAAAGATATCCACGAGGCAACTTGGCTATCCCCCGATCAAAACACCAAAAATCAAATTGATCATGTGGTAATTGATGGCAGGCATGCATCTAGTGTCATGGACGTGCGTGTGATCCGTGGTGCTAATATTGGCTCGTATCATTACCTGGTTGCAGCCAAGGTTCGCACAAGATTGAGCAGAGCGAAAAACGTACGTAACCAAACACAAAGAAAGCTGGACATCGCGAAGCTGCAAACCCCAGAGATAGCTACTGCCTACTCCGACCAACTCTCCCAACTTTTACGACACAACGCCTCTACTTCTGACGTTCCCGATACACAGTGGCAGCATATTGCGCATTCCATGGCAACCGCCGCAACAACCGTGCTAGGATGTGAAAAGCGGCGCTCAGACGAATCCTGGTACGATGAAGAATGTCGCATAGCGTCTGAGGAACAGGATGCTGCTTATATGGCAACGCTACAGCCAAATGTAACCCGTGCTGTTAGGGAACGGCATAAGGAGAAAGTAAAACGGGCGAGACAGCTATTTAGGTGAAAAAAACGTCAGATGAAGGAACGGGAGAACGAGGATATAGAGCGATACAGGGATAGAGGTGAGGCCCGAAAATTTTACCAGAAAGTAAGAGCAAATGGATACGGTAATGGCCTCCCCACCTGTAAGGACAGTGATGGAAATCTGGTCACGGATACGCAGAGTGTGCTGCACATATGGAGAGAACACTTCCAGCAACTGCTGGTTCCAGAAGGCAGCGCACGTGAAGTTATCACGCCAATTGTCGACGACGGCTTAGATTGCCCACCACCAAGTCAAGCCGAGGTAAGAAGAGCAATATCGCGGCTGAAAAACAACAAAGCAGCCGGTGCCGACGGTCTGCCCGCAGAGCTCTTCAAGTCCGGTGGAGAGGAGTTGATAACGAGCATGCACCAGCTCCTGCGCACGGTTTGGCTTAACGAGTGCATGCCCGACGATTGGAATGTAAGCGTATTATGTCCTGTGCTGAAAAAATGTGATCCAAGTGTGTGCTCCAACTACCGCGGGATCAGCCTTTTACCCATCGCATATAAGGTCCTGTCGAGTGTGCTATGTGAAAGACTAAAGCCAGTGTTATCCAACCTGATCGGGCCTTATCAGTGTGGCTTTAGACCTGGAAAATCAACAACTGACCAGATTTTCACACTTCGGCAAATCCTGGAAAAGACCCAAAAGAAACAGATCGACACGTACCATCTTTTTGTCGACTATAAAGCTGCCTTCGACAGCCCGATACGGCAGAAATTACTTGAAGCCATGGCTGAGTTTGGTATTCCAGCGAAGCTGATACGTCTTTGCGGAATGACGCTGACTGACACGAAGTCTTCAGTGAAGATTGGCAAGGACCTTACGGAGCCATTCTATACCAGACGAGGCCTTAAACAAGGCGACGGCCTATCGTGCGATCTCTTCAACATTGTGATGGAGATGATAATGAGGAAAGCTGCAGTTAACACGAGTGGCACTATATTCAACAAAAGCCACATGCTACTCGCGTACGCTGATGACGTAGACATCATCGGTCGAAAACTGCGGGATGTGACCGCAGCCTTCTCAGGTATTCAGAAGGAATCAGCGAAAATGGGCCTAACGGTGAACGAGGACAAAACGGTATTCGACTAGGTCATGTTGTACGCATGGACGAAAATGCTCCAGCTCGAAAAGTCTTCGACAATGAACTCGATGGACGGCGCAGTAGAGGGCGACCTAAACTCCGTTGGAAAGACCAGGTTACTGAGAACCTTACAGAACTCGGTGTGACTAACTGGAGAAGAAGCGCAGAAGATCGAGGCGCTTATAATATTTTTCTACGTGCGGTATATAATCCACTAGGATTGCATAGAAGTACCAGCTAAGTAAGTAAGTAAGTATTAATATTTTTTAAACGAACATATGGGATTGAAAATGGGCAAAATATCCCCACCCCTTCTGGTACCTGCCATACAAAATTACCTATTTTTGGATAATTTATATTGCTTTCATATCTTCCAAACGGACGATCGTAGTATACTTAAATTTGGTAAGATTATTTATCTTACAAAAGAAGACAAACCCTAAGACCCTAACCCCATATATATCTTTTTTGTATGTAAACTGAATTCCCTCAAATTTTGCATATGATGTTTGCTTTTGAAAACTGAACTCAGGAATGAATATGAACTATATCGGTTTACGCCTTCTGGTACCTCCCATACAAAATTACCTATTTTTGAAAAATTAACATTTATCCCATAATTTCCAAACGGACACTTGGGGGTAATGCAAATTGGTCAATTAATTTATCTTGTGATAGAAAGCAAAACCTTACAAAACATAACTATTTGACGCACCCCTTCTGGTACCTCCCATACAAATGACCGAACTCACCCCCATAGTTTTAAATACATATATTTTTGTTAGTACACTGAATATAGTCGAATTTTGCGTAAGTTGTACAGTTATGATAATTTGAATCAGGAATGCATATGAATTATACCGGATCAACCTCTGGTACCTCCCATACAAAATTACCTTGTTTGGAAAATTAATATTTCTCCCATAAATTCTAAACCGGCACTTGGAGGATAATCAAATCTGGTAATTAATTATCTTGTAATAGGAATTATTAGTGGGTGATGGTATTTATCAGTCAGTTTACCTGACTGAAATTTCTGTACTGGTTTTAAATAATTTTTATCAGATTGTTTTTCTATAGCATGTTGAAATGATTGTATTGTTTCCAAGCTTTCATTCAGTGGCAATCCGCGTGACTCAAGTATTGTGATGGCATGCCAAATGCACTTAAAAATAGTTTTTATGAAGGACAAGTCGGATTTCAAATTTTCATTAGGAAGAACCTCTTTGCTTTGTCGCAATGTTTTCGTTAAAACTTGAATAATTAGGATAATACTCCTCTCCTTCCAGCCACGTTCCCCATCATATTGATATTGGTTTTGGTGGTAGAGGCACATAAGGTTTTATTATTTTAAACTAGTGGGCCCGGCAATGCTTCGCTATTGCATATAAACTTGTAATATATTTCACATTTAGGTCTACAAAGTACTTTGAAAACGGTAGTTAAGATCGACAATAATATGTTGAGTTTATTTACTTATGTAACTTATTTAAAGTAACTCCTTAACATTAAACTTAACCAATTAAGTTTTATTGTTGTAAATGCTAATAAAAAGGTCATCAGCCAAGTCATATCTATAGTGCCGACATATAGATTAAGTTTTTTCTGCATGTAGGGCGAAAAAACATTTTTCCACAAAACGGATCAAAATTATTTTTGTTATGCCTTCTCCGCCTATTGACCGAAAATGGAAATTCCGTTTGAAGCTTCATCCCTTTAGCCAGGAAAACTTCTTTTGTCCTGTCTTCTTCTTACACGGATCAAGAATAATCCGGAATACTATTTTTGTATTGAACTCGTATTACCATTTTTTTAGATAATTCGGTCACCAACGTTTGGCTTAACAAAGTGATGGTCTCACGCGCTGCATGGCATGTTACACCGTCGTGTTGGAACCATTTATTCTTCAAATAATGTACAATGACATGATAAATAAAAAAATCAATTGATCGTCCACTGGCTCTAGTTCCTCTACCAATTGGATTTTATATGAATGTAGGCCAAGGTCTTTCCTCAGCAATTGCGGAGATCGAGTTGCCGGGAAAGACGTCGGTTCGATAAATTCGAGTCCCCTGTCACACAAACGTCTACAGCGTCGATGGCTTCTATTAGCTGCTCGGATGGATCATTATATGCACCCTAAACTTCACAAAGGGCTCCATAGATTTGGCGAACAGAACGTGCATTTTGAAAATAAATTTGTTTAGTTTTTACATGGTGATTTTGCAAAGTATACTAAAAGAAAGTCTATCACACTTCATTAGTATGACAGCTGGATTTACACTTATACCTATCAGAAGTTCTATATGTCAAGAAAAATACCCCATGCATGGTTATTTACAATTGTTTGCTAATGGTACCTCTGATATACTATAAAAATTTAACACTTGGAGTATAACTACAATGAATATTGCTTAATTTTTCTATCTATATGATTTATTACCGATTCGCTCTCTGGAAAGTAATTGAAAAATACATACCTGTAAAGTAAATTAAAAAAAATCACTATTTTAGTCTGCGCAGCTATTATGTATCCTCAACTTTCTGGTGTACGGACCATTATTTTATACAGTTAAAAAATAAACTATTGAAGTGCGTGGGCAGCGCCTCGGTACTTTTTACTTATTTAGTTCCAAATAGCCTGTTCATAAGAAAAAACGTAGTAATCTTATACCAGTATCAGAATGTACGATGAATTCTTAGAAAATTTCACTAAAAAACTATATGTCTAAACTCAAATCGTAATTCGCGCTGAGAAGCATGAAGATTTCAGGTAGAGATATTTTTTTTAGCAATGAGCAATTATTTAGTAACTTCAGACCTATGGGCCCCGGCTATAATTTTTACCTACTATTCCGATATTTGGCGACGAAGAGAATAGTATATTTTTGACATTGTTTTGGATCCCGCCCAATATTCTGGAAACTTATTATTAAAAACTTAATTTCTGTATGCCAACTAACAAATACATAGATTTGCCTCTGTAATACCTCATTTAGTTTGTTGGGAAGTTAGTTTTACGCAGAAGGTCTCAAAAAATATATATCTGAAGTTTTCGGTTTGTGCTCATTTTAAAACCAAAAAAAAATTTCATCTGAAATATTCATGCTTCCCAACGCGAATTTTTTATAATTTATCGTAGATTCTGATTTTGGTTGAGATTTTTGCGAATAAAAAAATTCGCCCACCTTACTGTTCATATCTCTAGGCGAACAGCGATATTCTGTGGAATTTTGACATTTATTACTGTTTGTTTTAAATGGAGTGTGGAACAGTCCACTTCCAGCCTTACTGTAATTCATACTGCAACAACATGTTTCGCATTATAGTCTTTTTTACTTTAAATTTGTATGGGCGGTGCCACGCTCCTTTATCCAATCACAACTAAGTACAACCAGTGACTAACAACAGGTCATCAGTACCACTTTTTAAAATTATCTTATAAATCAGTCTATTAGAAAAGCCGTCAGAGCGATTTTGAAAAAGTGGTGTGGCACCGCCTTCTTCCTCCCTGGCAGTATTTAATACTGCTCCAATAACATATATACCAAATCTCATCTTCATACCTCTGATAGTTCATGAGATATAGCTCTTTTAATTTTCAAGTTATATCCAAGTTTATCCAATCACAACCAAATATAGCCACGGACTATCAACAGGTCAACAGTACCACTTGGTAAAATTTTCGTATCAATCGATCTATTAGAAAAGCGATTTTTGAAAAGAGGGCGTGGCACCGCCCACTTCCATCTAGCTGAAATTAATACTGCTCCAACAAAATATATACCAAATCTCATCTTCATACCTCTGATAGTTCATAAGATATAGCCCTATCGATTTTCAAGTTGTATGGGCGGTGCCACGCCCCTTTATCCAATTACAACCAAATGTAGCCTGAGACTATCTACAGGTCAATAGTACCTCATGGTAAAATTTTTGTATCAATCGGTCTATTAGAAAAGCCGTTACAGAGATTTTTGAAAAGGGGGCGTGGCACCGCCCTCTTCCATCCTGGCTGTAATTTATACTGCTCCAACAACATATATACCAAATCTCATCTTCATACCTCTGATAGTTCATGAAATATAGCCTTTTTAATTTTCAAGTTGTATGGGCGATGCCACGCCCCTTTATCCAATTATAACCAAATGTAGTCAGGAACTATCTACAGGTCAACAGTACCTCATGGTAAAATTTTTGTATCAATCGGTCTATTAGAAAAGCCGTCTGAGCGATATTTGAAAAAAGGGGCGTGGCGCCGCCCACTTTTTGAAAAAATAAATCCTTTTAAACCATCCGGAAGCTATAGCGAACACAACAAAAAAAAAATTTTGATAATCGGTCCAGCCGTTTTTGAGTTTTAGCGAGACAACTGCACATCGATTCATTTTTATATATAAGATTTTTGTTTTCGAACATTTTTGTTTTCGCTTGAAAATAAATAATTTATAAATGTACATTTATAGATCGTGTATATCAATATAATTGTTACCTTTACAAAATATGCTTTCGTGGTGGACATGTTTGTTTACTAATGTGAACTCTGAACGCACAAACTCGGCAACCAAATGAAGCATCTTTGTGCAGATCAATTTCAGGGCTGACATAGCGGACAGCATATATGAGGCTTAATCGGTGACCACCAGTAACACTTTATCAAACTGCATGCCGCTAGGCCACAACATTTAAAGCGAATCTGCATAAAACGCTGCTATTGTGCTTGCATTTACTTCTTCAAGCTGAGATATATTTAACAAATAGCACTTGTTGTTTTCTTCAGGTGTGTCATCTAGGAATCCTAAACAAAATTCGCTATATAGCGCTGTTCCGTATCGGTGGTCTCATCTAAGCATGTCCTAATGTAATTATTTCAGCTTTAACATGCAATTTATTGATTCTTTTCGATGAGTATCGGAACATATTTTCTAATACTGGACTCACTTGGCACTTCGTGTTTAGTATAATTGGTCATAAATTGTTTCATGCTTGGATGTCTTATCTTTTCAATGGAATAATGCTTCACAAATATCCATATGAATTGATTTATAGGAATATAACGAATCTAACGTTCTAAGCTAAAAACAGGGCTGTTTCAAAATCTTGAACACAGGCTATGTGTAAAATAAGAGGATAGTTTGCAAATTTAATACTACCTGTCATATTTTTATGAACCGCAAGGGCTTGTGATATGTAAAAATTTTCAATTGATAGAACATATTTTACCAAAATGTATCAAAAGTTTAAATAAGGGCAAAAACAGCATAAAAAACCACAAAACTTTTAAATAAGCAAGATCGCTTGAAATCTTTAAATTAAGCAGCATCAGCAATATTTAGCATATGCTGAAAATTGGTCGCCCTAATGATGACTGAGCTCAGGGAGATTAGCCACTTACGGCCCTATTCTAATAATTTGGTTACAAAAATTTGTCATTGTAAATTTGTTATAATTTTGTAACCAATTCTTGTTACGGGTATTCTGGCAATTTAGTAACAAGGAAAAGTTCACCTTGTGGTGAAATGTAAATTATTGACAATTTACAGCTAATTTTTGAATTTAAAAAACAAAAAATGAAAACACAATACAGAGAAAAGTAAACAAATTTTTACTTTTTAGATATTTATACAAATTTGACTGAGCTTAAGGAGACGACACATACCCCAGTTAAGTGGACAGTCGAAAATGTTGGACAAATACTGTGTCATGGAGAATTGGTCACTGCCGTCCCACAGGTTTCTTGGGGGTTGTTTCCTTTCCACACATTTTGTCACTACATTTCCATAGCAAAAAGGGCTAAAAGTGTTTTACCCACGGCTTCAATAATTTAAAATTCTATTTACATCTCAAAATGGTATTCCAAAGAGCTGAAATTACCTTGTTACCTCCTTTTTGGCAGGTAACAATTTTTGTAACTATTGTCACGGTAACAAGGATTTGGAATACCGATTTTTTGATTTTGTAACCAAAGTAGTTTATTGTAACCGTGGTGAGTATTGTAACCACGTCAGAATAGACCGGTTAAAGTCGAATTGAGGCTATCAGGTCTATTCCGACGTGGTTACAATAGTCACCACGGTTACAATAGACTACTTTGGTTACAAAATCAAAAAATCGGTATTCCGAATCCTTGTTACCGTGACAATTGTTACAAAAATTGTTACCTGCCGAAAAGGAGGTAACAAGGTAGTTTCAGCTCTTTGGAATACTACTTTGAGATGTAAAAAAAATTTGAAATTATTGTAGTCGTGGGTAAAACACTTTTAGCCCTTTTTGCTAAGGAAATGTAGTGGCAAAATGTGTGGAAAGGGACCAACCACCAAGAAATCTGTGGGACGGCTGAGACCAATTCTCCATGACACAGTATTTGTCCAACATTTTGGACTGTCCACTTAACTGGGGTATGTGTTGTCTCCTTAAGCTCATTCAATTGTGTATAAATACCTAAAAAGTAAAAATATGTTTACATTTCTCTGTATTGTGTTTTTATTTTTTGTTTTTTAAATTCAAAAATTAGCTATGAATTGTCAATAATTTACATTTCACCACAAGGTGAACTTTTCCTTGTTACTGAATTGCCAGAATACCCGTAACAAGATTAGGTTACAAAATTGTAACAAATTTACAGTGACAAATTTTTGTAACCAATTTATTAGAATAGGGCCGTATATGTACGATTGAATATAAAAGCTGCCAATTTATGAAATATTTATTAGCTATCAATTTCGTTTATTTGTACAATATAATCTATTACAAAAAAAGTCTAGCAATAGTATATCATTAGATAAACCTTTCCTCAATATTGTGTGTAATAATATTTTTATTTCATCGATGTTGTCGACAGCAACTTCGCATTATAAGTGTCGATACAATCGGCATGTCTAGTAAAAGCTTCTCAAACAGTGACGTTCGCATTCGTCGATAAACAAGTAGGTGGCGTTGTTGTGAATCTAAAAATAGCAAGCGTGATAATTCACAACAACGCAAGAAGCATCCCATACCACATTCATGGGGTGTAAAGGGAAATTAAGTTTTTTTTAAGACATTTTTTTTAACATCTTTCACAATTTAGGGTTAAAAACTAGAAAAAGTCATTCAGTATTACGAATTAAGCCTAATGAGTGTAACTTAGGAAATAATAACATTTTCTGAAGCTGTATTCTTCGAAAAATGTCCTAATTTTTTTGAAAAGATAAAAAAATAGATTTGAGCGCTGATAATGACAAAAAAACACCTTTTCCAGAGTGACAGTGGTACCCGGGAACCCACATACAAATTCTATGAAATTTGGATATTTTTCTCATCGTGCTGTACGTAAAATCGATATAAAAAAAGCCACAAAACATAAAAGCATAGTTTTATACCGATTTTACGCACAGCACGATGAGAAAAATATCCAAATTTTATACAATTTGGGGCCTTTTCACATTTGGGGGTGCAGTTTCTTACTTGATGTGCTAAGATCTGATTTTATTTTCATATTATTTCTTCCATTAAAACATATTTGGTAAAAACTAAATTTTTATAAGTTTTTTTGGAAGAGTCCAGCACATGAATTTCAATTAGTATAAACGAAAACTGACACAGTTTTTTTCCCCTTTTTGTTGTTTTTTGTCCTTCTTATGTTTATTTGTTGCATTATAATTAAGTTTACGGTCAAAATTAATACAAAGGTATGGAATTTTTATAAGTTTAACTAGTGGGCCAGGCAATGCTTCGCTATTGCATATTAGCTTGTAATATATTTCACATTTCTTACTATCCTAAATGCTATATAAACGCTGATTTATATATTTCTTAAGCTCGACAACAATATGTTGAGTTTATTACCTTATGTAACTAATTTCAAGTAACTCCTTAACATGAAAGCTAACAAATTAAGTTTTATTGTTTGAAAATCTAAATATCATAGCCTCTATAACGATAGTCATATCTATAATGCCGACATGTAGATTAACTTTGTTCTGTATGTAGGGCAAAACCCCACTTCTTTTACAAATGGGAAACAGACATTCCGCCAAAAATCAAAATTAAATTTTTATTTTTACCTGTAGTAGCGGGAACCGTCTGTATACTAACTATCGCTTCTCCGCCTATTGACCGCAAGTGAAAATTTCGTTTGAATATTCATGCCTTTAGACATAAAACCATCTTTTGCCATGTCTTCTTCTCCCACGGATCAAGAAATTTCCCTTATACTATCTTTGTATTGAACTCGTATTACCATTTTTTGAGATAATTCCGTCACCAACGTTTGGCTTAACAAAGTGATGGTCTCACGCGCTGAATGGCTTGTTACGCCGTCGTGTTGGAACCATTTCTTCTCAGCTCGGTTCCACGATAGCCTTTGAGATATAGCCTTTTTTACTTTCAAGTTGTATAGGCGGTGCCACGCACCTTTATCCAATCACAACCAAGTACAGCCAGAGACTATCAACAGGTCATCAGTATCACTTTTTAAAATTATTGTATAATCGGTCTATTAGAAAAGCCGTCAGAGTGATTTTTTTAAAGGGGGCGTGGCACCGCCCTCTTCCTTCCTGGTAGTAATTAATTCTGCTTCAACAACATATAAACCAAATCTCATCTTCATAACTCTGATAGGTCATGAGATATAGCCCTATTAATTTTCAAGATGTATGGGCGGTACCACGCCCCTTTATCCAAACACAACCAAATATATCCAGGGACTATCAATAGGTCAAGAGTACCACTTGTTAAAATTGTTAAAATTGTCATATCAATCGGTCTATTAGGAAAGCCGTCAGAGCGATTTTTAAAAAGTGGGCGTGGCACCTCCTACTTCCACCATGCCTGTAATTAATAATGCTCTAACAACATATATGTATATCAAATCTCATCCTCATACCTATGATAGTTCATGAGATATATCCCTTTCAATTTTCAAGTTGTATAGGCGGTGCCACGCCCCTTTGTCCAATTCGACCGAATTGTAAATCTAAACCATCCGGGGCGCCACCCAAACGCATACAAAAAAATTTATGCAAATCGGTTCAGCCGTTTAGGAGGAGTTCAGTCACAACACACGTACGGTAGAATTTTATATATAAAGATTTTAAAGCTCTTTCTAAGTTCCTTTTAAATCACAATAGTCACGAGGTTTTGAAAAGATACTGTTGCACAAGTTAAAGGGTACAAAACGAATAACATCTTGTTTTCGCTCAACATACATGTGGGTAACAAAATAGCACATGTTCACATGCATTTTAGATAAGAAGAACGATGTCAATCTTATCTTCCGTACTTAAATTAAAAATGTTTGCAATTTACAGTAGCCAAACTTACCTTTGCTTGTTCCGATGCATATGTTACAGTTCTAAATGTGTTTTTGTCAGATAAATGTCATATTTGTCTTAAGAAAGTTTCCCGCACAAATCGCCTTCAAAATAACCATCCTTTGTAAATTAATAGCTTTTTCGTAAAAAAAAACTCAATTTTTTTTTTTGTTGCTGGTATGGTGGTATTTTCTTACCATCTGTTTTATTTTCCATTATAAATATGTTTATCTTGTTTCTCTTTTTATTCTAATGTTACAATAAAGAAATATATTTATCACATCTCATATACATAAGTTCATATACATTAAAATATATAAATAATTTATCGCCTCTAATATATAATTTACATATGTTTGTTTTTTTTTTTTGGTTTTGCTTTCTTTCCTTTTGTGTTTGTTTTAAAATTTTAATACTAATATTTGATGCCTATAACTGTTGTTTACTTTTTTGCTGCTTTCCATATACATTTGATAATACCAATTTCAGGGTAATTTCTATGCTAATTATATATTTCATATATATTTCTGTTGGTTGCGAAACCAACAACAAAACATGTTGTTTGAAAGCCGACGGCTTTTTCAACATAAACAATCAAAACAAGAAAGAAGTTAAGCAAATGGTTTCTCATAGTGAATGGTTGTGAAGTTTTTCGAGTCTATGCACTCAAGAAATAATTCTCATTTTGTTGTTAATTCTGGTGCATAAGACTTGATAAACATTTTGCAATCATTATACCAAAGTCTGCTGATGAGGATCCGTGGCTGGATCCGAAACAGCTGTACAGACTGCCTGGCATTATGAGAATATCATTCTGCTAACTTCTTTCAAAACAATTGGTCTTGAGCTTGAGATAAATTCCAAAGTCAATGTTCATACAAACAGACCGAATAAACACAAACACAACGATGATGATTACGTAGAGCACGACGGGCCGCAAAGCTGAAATAATGCTTATGGCAAATCTGTTGGTTGCGAAACCAACAACAAAACATGTTGTTTGAAAGCCGACGGCTTTTTCAACATAAACAATCAAAACAAGAAAGAAGTTAAGCAAATGGTTTCTCATAGTGAATGGTTGTGAAGTTTTTCGAGTCTATGCACTCAAGAAATAATTCTCATTTTGTTGTTAATTCTGGTGCATAAGACTTGATAAACATTTTGCAATCATTATACCAAAGTCTGCTGATGAGGATCCGTGGCTGGATCCGAAACAGCTGTACAGACTGCCTGGCATTATGAGAATATCATTCTGCTAACTTCTTTCAAAACAATTGGTCTTGAGCTTGAGATAAATTCCAAAGTCAATATTTCATATATATATATATATTTCACTATATGTAAAAAATTTAAAAAAAAATTCAAATCATCGTACAGCGTAGTCTAGGTTTAGGCAACAGATATATATTAAAGATGAAATGGCTGAGGAAAATAACCAAATAGTACTTAAAATTGGTTGTTTTGAATTATCACGACTAAGGAGCAGAGTTAATGGTTATCATGTTTGAAATATTACCAAATCTTTACAGTGTACTATAGAAATTATAATCTAATAAATATGATTTAGAGACATATCGACCTTGTCAATAGCATTACCAATTTATGATTTCATTATATTTTTTTTTAAATTTTATAATCGCTTGAAAGATTTTACTGACCGTTGCCTAAACCAACAATACCCTGTAGTTGTATTAGAAAAAATAAAGTTTATAAATTTGTGCATTTATTACTTGTGTTTGGCATTGGTAGACATTTATTTGCATATATTTTCAGCATTGGATTGAATTTAATTTAACCAAAAGAAAAAATACGAAATAATATGTATAACAGTTATCAGTTAATATGTATTAGAAAATGATACCATCAAAACAAAATAATTAATCAGAAATTTTATATGATTATTACATGTAAAATTTTTTTTGTCAAAATTTCTGTTATGATGTGATTGGTAATTGGTGATTAAATTTAAAGCAGAAATTATACATTTTAACAAGACTAACGCTGCTTGCATGTAAGTTTATATTTAATTCAAATACAAAAATAATTTATTAAAAAAATATATTGCCTAATTTACCATAAAATTGTTACGAATTTTTCATAAACCATACAAAAACTATTCCTTCTTATTATAGGCAATAAAAGGATGAACACAAACAACTTCTCTGGTAAAATATGATAAGCAAAACATTAAAATGTTACTAGCACAAACCGCTCAATCCCTTTCGCAAAAAAAAAATTTTGTGTCTGGAAGGTTATCAGAGTTCGTAGGAGGCTAAAATTAATGAGTCCACAGACCTTTGACAACGAAATAGTTTCTTTGTTCATAAAGTGTTTAAAAATGGCTGATAAATTATAACGAATTGAATTTTTTAACCCAGGCATTGAACAGGTTTGGTGTTAGGTAAAAGAGAAATATATATGTTGTCTGTTGTTCAGTTAAAGCTTGAACTAGATACTTTTAATGACATCGCCAACTAAGTGGTTCACATTATGAACTAGTTCCTAGTACAGTTTTCAGGTATTAAAATATAATGTCTGCATCCCACAAAATATCATACATTATCTTAAGCCAACATTTGAAATTTTCCAATTACTGTTAATAGTTGTTGAGAGTAAATAGCATTGTTGTAACGGTTCTACCTCTATCGAACGTGTGGGTTGACAAATGGCCCTTTTTGAAATCTATTAATTTTACCATAAAGATGTTTATGTTCACACACAAAAATTAAAAATAAAAACCAAAAGAAACACAATATTCAAGTGGAAGAATGTCAAGTAATTTCAACAGTCGAAAAATATAGTTGTTGTTGCATTTTCTACCTTCTAGTTTCGGTTTAGGTCCATTTCATTAGTTTTTCATATATTACTGTTTGTTTGTTTAGTGTTTTGTTTTCTCATGTAGCAACATTCAAAGCTGTACAGTCATACCGGCTCTCTCCTTCACCTCCTCCTCCTCCTTTGCCCCGCTGAGCGCCTTCACTCCTTGAACATTTTTTTTTAATAAATGCATTCACCCAACAAATCACACTCGCCCCGATCCAAAGGCTTCAGCCACAATGGATTGTAGTTGGGACAGACTTTGCGATGAATAGGAATCTTGATTTGTATAGGCGTAATGGGTGCTCCCTCCCACTGGTAGCCTTCGAAGCGTAGACCATCGGATTTGTTGCACTGCATACTAAGTGGCTCCTCGATGTACATGGTGTACAATTGGTCAACTCGTGGCTGTGTCCACTTGATGTTGCGATAATTCTTTGAACGTGCTCCATTTAGATGTATGTGATGCTGATGTTCTTTCCTAAGTAAGGGATAGGTAAAAAAACGAAGAGTTGATAAATAAATGAATGTTTGTACAAATGTGTTATGAATAGGTTAACGTATTGATTGCGATGTGGTGGTGATGGTGGCAGGGTTGGTAATTCCAACTTTGCACAAACTGTGGCTTCAATTGGGCGGAAACAAGTAAAATTGATTATGTGGGCAAAAAGAGAAATCGATTTCAACGTTGCTTAAATCAAGTGTTTTACATGATTGCACTTGCTAAAAGAATCCACAGTGAAGAAAGGACAAACAAACGTATATAAATGCTACAAATATCAACTTATTGGTGAAACAAAAATTATGACCTAAGAGCCAGCAGGACAATTATATTATCTTAAATTGGAAATAAATTGCTAACACTTAAATGAGAGCAAAGTATAAAGAGAGTTGTTTAAACAGGGGACAAATATACATAATTAATATCCCATAGCACCCCCTGAATGAGGTATGGGATGCTTCTCGCGTTGTTGTGAATTAACACGCTTTCTATATTAGATTTACATCAAACAGCACCTACTTGTTTATCGACGAATGCGAACGTCACTGTTTGAGAAGCTTTTATTAGACATGCCGATTATCTCGACATTTATACTGCGAAGTTGTTGTCGACAACACTGAGGGGGCAGCAATAAAAGAAAAATGTACATGACAAGAGCAGGGAATTGAATCACGAATCTCCTGCATGGTAGTCGCTTGTTGTAACTACTATGCCACGGCAAATATATGTTTTAAAATAAGACCAAAACTTTTAACTGGCGGAGACTAATATTTAAATAAAATTGCGTAGAAACGCAAATAACAAAACTAAAATACACTGAATAATTTAAAATATTAACAGTGGGGTTTCATTAAAACACAATTCCTTCTAAATATAAAAAGAAATACAGCCATGCAGATAGACACGAATTTGGATGTGGATTCATAGTTGGCAAGTGACTTCGGCATCTGGTCTCACGGTTCAACCCTGTAAGTGACCGAATAGCCACTATATCCCTGATTGGTGTACACGCCCCGATGAAAACAAAGACAAAGACATTAATGATGCATTGTTTAAGCGCCTAGAGGAGATATATATAACCGCTGCCCTGTCATGACCTTAAAATGGTTCTGGGAGATTTTAATGCTAGAATGGGAAGGAAAGATTCCCTGGTTCAACAGTCGGAAAATTCAGTCTACACAACAACATTGCAAAAAACATTGCAGTGAGTGAAACCAGAATCCCGCAAAACTATATCCACAAGGCAACCTGGATAGTCCCTGATCAAAAGACAACAAACCAAATTGATCACGTGGTAATCGATTAAAAGTAAGCCTCAAGAGTGATGGACGTGTTGTAGTCAAGGTAACATATACACTCGACTAAGTATTACAAATGCAAAGGATGCTAGACATCACAAAGCTACATACCAAGGAGATAGCCAATGCCTACTCCAACTCTCTCAATTACTTCAAACAATCAAATTTTGATGTTTCCTACATATAATGGCAGCATATTGCGTATTCTATAATCACTGTCGCAACGACAAGCTCATCTTTGCCACGCTCAGACAAGTCTTGGTACGATGAGAAACGACGCGTAAATTATTCTGCATACAATGCAAAACTGCAGCCAATGGTAACGTGAGTGGTGACGGAACGGTGTAATGAGAAGCGGAGAGAGATAAAACGTCTCTTCAGGATAGAGATGAAGCCAGACAGTACTACCAAAAGGTAAAAAGCAAAGGTTTTGAAACAGGAACTCCCATCTGAAAGGATAGAGGTAGAAATAAGGTTACGGACACATAGATCATGTTGCAAGTATGAAGGGAATACTTTCGTACTCTGCTCGCTTCGGAAGACAGAATAACAGACTAAATCAGGTGCATGCATAAACACGCATTGGCTAGAGGAATGCATGCTCGATGATTGGAATATAACCTGTGTTTAAGAAAGGCGGTCCAAGTGTGCACCAACTAAGGCCAGATAGGCCTTTACCAATCGCATACAAGATCCTGTCTTTTGTGTTGTGTGAAAGACTAAATCCTATCCTAGCGAACCTGATGCGCCTAATCAGTGTGACTTTAGACCTGGTAAATCCACGATCGACCTGACATTCACATTAAGACAACTACTAGTGATGACACAAAAAATGCAGATCGACATCTACCATCTGCTTATCGATTACAAAGATCCGTTCGACTGTCCAATACGACATAACTATCATGTGCTACGGCTGAGTTTGGTATTCTCGCGAAACTGATTCGACTTTGTGGATAACCGAAACGAAGTCCTTGGTGAAAATAAGCACCAATCTGACAGAGCCATTTTCTATCATGCGAGGATTTAGACAATGCGATAGTCCTTCAAGCAATCTCTTTAACATCATAATGGAAATGATCATGCGGAATGCTTCAATAATCACGACTGGTATCATCTTTAATAAAAGTCACATGATGCTCGCGTATACCGACGATCTAGCAATGAGAAGCGTTTTCAAGCATTGAGAAGCAGTCGACAGAACATGGTCTGTTGATACATTATATTATGGAGCATCCTAATAAAAAAAAAAAATGTAGTGATCATGTGCTTTTTGAATGTGCTCGACTTCAACTATTACAATGGATGCCCCTCGAATTTCCTTGGTTACAGCCTTGCCTTGTTCCACAACGTGCAAGAGTATTAATACTACAATTACTGCTTAACAAATTCCGCTTTATTTTTATATCTTTTGCTATAAATAACCGTTTAATACTTACTCCTTTTACTACCACCATCACAATTAACCTTTTCCCACATAAGATAATTTCTTCTCTTTCAATGCCAACAACAACGAGTAGTGCATACAAACAAACTAGCATATGTAAATAGACCCTGCAAACATTTTTGATTGCGGAAGAATTATCCGCGAATCATTTGGAAGATGAATTTAATCGCGGCGATTATTATCTGCGATTCGTCCGCGAATCCCAAGGTGTGAGTAGTTGTGTCTCAAGACGATTCGCCGCTGGCGAATTGCTCGAGAATTGCGTGGAAGTGTGGCAAGCAAGTTGCGAAGAAGAGTTGGAAACGAATTGCGAAGATGTCTTATATGGGAAAACCATAGAAGAGTTCCCCACGAATCGTGAAGAAGATTGCCAAATGAATCGTAAAGAAGATCCCCAAACGAATCGTGAAGAAAATTCCCAAAAATGCAATTAAAATTCGTCGGTTATGATCCCCTTAATGGCAGATTTAACAAAGCTTGGTAAATCATGTCCACCATATCTTATATTCATTCGTTTCTGGAAAATATAGTACAAAAATATTAAACCTTTTATTTTAATTTTCTTTACAATGATCCACTCACTTTCACTTTTTGACTTTAAATAATGTTCGCTGTTTCAACAAAAAGAAACAAGAATTTTTTATCGTAATGAGTTGGCTGAGGTTAATCTCTCACTATCTTCCACTCATTGCGTAGGGGATAATTAGATAAACATTTATCTCAGTTAGCCTCTCTGTGGTTCTCGGAGAGAAGTGTTATGATAATCTATCCGTCGTACACACGATTAACAAGCAAACAATTGCATTAATGGGATACAAATAATTCGAGTGCGGGATCGACTGGCAAGTAAACCTCTAACAATTGCCGAGAAGTTTTACTTCCGAATCGCGCATAATCGCGCTGACAAACAACCGTCAAATGATTGTCGAGAAGAGTTTCAAACAAATCGCGCTGATAAATTAATGTCAAATGATTGCCACGAAGAATCGCGTATTCTTCGCGCGGCATGTTAATCTTCCGAACTCTTCCAAAATGTTTGCAGGGGAAATTTGCAAAAACTTACTTTTTCATATAAATGAAATAATTCTCCAGTGCATCCTCGGATACGGAACTCTTGCAAACTTCCAATTTGGTGGCCGGATAGTAATGCATATAATTAACGCACATCTCGTCGCTAATGGAGAAACCACCAAGTGTTGCCTTCTCATAGCCCAGGGTGTTGTAGTAGCATGTGGTAACTAAAGCATCGCCCTGCAGCAGCAAGCGGCATCAAACGCGCCAGCGAGACGAGTGGGAGAAAAAAGTAAATGCTTACATTAAAATATGATATGATAGATAGATTTCTTCTTTATTAGTATTTTAAATACTTTACATATAACATCATTTCATTTACATATTACATATTATTGTAAATCATTTAGAAAATTATTTCTTTTACAAATTACACAATTTCTTTTAAATGTAATGAAATTTGATTCCAATTTGACATTATTGGGCAGATTGTTAAAAATTTTAAGACCCTTAAAAAATAAAGAACGTTGGATGTTCGTTGAAGTCGCTCTCTGGATTCTAAAGTCTGATGAATTTCTGAGACCATACGGTTGTGATTCGCCAACATATCGAATTTCGTTGCATAGATATTCTGGTGCTTTGCCACATTTCATTTTAAACACGAACTTTAGTGTATTTAATATAAGTCTTTGTTTTATGTTTAACCATTTAAGTGCGTCTAACATTACATTTATTGATGTATATCGGTTACATTTTAGTATTGTTCTCATCGCTTTATTTTGGAGTTTTTGTAGCCTTTCTATTTGCGATTCATTGCAGCATGTGTATATTACTGTCGATCCGTATTCGAAGTGTGGTTGTATTATTGTGTTATATATGTTTATTGCTGTCAAATATGAGATGTTAGGTCTTATTCTTTTAAAGAAGCCGATTTTTTTCCCAATTTTTTTACATATATAGTCAATATGTTCTTTAAAGTTCATCTTGCTATCTATATATATAAAAATAAGTTGCATTGTGTTAGAAATTGATGTTCTCTGGAATGCGTGAACCGATTTTGTTTCTGCAAACTTCATATGAAAGGTGACGTTAATACAAAGGTTTTTATGTATAAACGGTCTTTGTATGTGCATTGGTTCTTGAGTTATAGCGAGCACTGCATTCATTTCGAAACATGTATGTGTGTGTGTGTGTGTGTGGGGATGTGTGTATTGTTGTAACGTATGGGCTCGAAAACGGCTGGACCGATTTTGATGAAATTTTCAGGGAATCTTCCGAATAACCTCGCAAGTAACATAGGCTAAACATTGTTTGAATTTTTCCACATTTTGGGGGGTGAAAATAGCAAAAGGGATAAAAACTCCCCTTTCCTATATATATATGTTTGTATGTTTGCAACGTATGGACTCGAAAACGGCTGTGCCGAGTGAAATTTTCAGAGCATCTTCAGAATAACCCCGCGGAAAACATAGGCAATACATTGTTTGGAGTTTTCCACATTTAGGGAATAGAAATTGGCAATTCGTTGCTATTCCATTTTACTCAAACCATTCATTTAATTTATATACTTAGCTATTGTAAATCACATCTTCAGGGATCTATGAAATAAACGGCTTTTCTAATAGACCGATTGATACGAAAATTTTACCAAGTGGTACTGTTGACCTGTTGATAGTCCCTGGCTATATTTGGTTGTGATTGGATAAAGGGGCGTGGCACCGCCCATACAACTTGAAAATTAAAAGGGCTAATATCTCATGAACTATCAGAGGTATGAAGATGATATATATATATGTGTTCCTCTAACTCCCATTGGAGCATAGGGCGTCAATATGAAGATGAGATTTGGTATATATGTTGTTGGAGCAGTATTAATTACATCCAGGGAGGAAGTGGGCGGTGCCATGCCCTCTTTTCAAAAATCGCTCTAACGGCTTTTCTAATAGATCGATTGATACGAAAATGTTACCACGTGGTACTGTTGACCTGTTGATAGTCCCAGGGTATATTTGGTTGTGGGGCGTTGGATAAAGGGGCGTGGCACCGCCCATTCAACTTGAAAATTAAAAGGGCTATATCTCATGAACTATCAGAGGTATGAATATGAGATTTGTTACATATGTTGTTGTTGCAGTATGAATTACAGTAAATGTGGAAATGGGTTGTTCCACGTCCTTTTTAAAACAAACGGTTAAAACTGTCAAAATTCCACATTATATTTTTTTATTCGCAAAAATCGTAACCAAAATCGGAATCTACGATGAATTTAAAGAAAATTTCACCAAAAAACTTTGTGTCTAAAATCAATTCCTAGCTCGCGTTGGAAAGCATGAAGATTTCAAATAAAGATTTTTTTGTTTTTAAATGAGCACAAACCGAAAACTTCAAATATATATTTTCTGAGACCTTCTGCGTAAAACTGACTTCCCTACAAACTAAATAAGGTATTACAGAAGCAAATCTATGTATTTGTTAAAAAGTTATAGCCTCTGAGAGTTGGCATACAGAAATTAAGTTTTTAAAAATCATTTTTCAGAATATTGGGCGGGATCCCAATAAAAAAATCAAAAATATACTATTCTTTTCGACTTGGTCTCCAAACATCGGAATGGTAGGTAAAAATTAGAGCCGGCCCCATTGGTCTGAAGTAACTGAATAATTGCTCATTGCTAAAAAAAATATCTCTACCTGAGGGTGCATATAATCAAGTGAAGTTGAGGTGCAGCTAATTTATCGAATTTATCGAACCGACGTCTTTCTTAGCAACTCGGTCTCTGAAAATGCTGAGGAAAGATCTTGGCCCACATTCATATAAAATCCATCTGGTAGAAGAACTAGAGCCAGTGGGCGGTCAATTGATTTTTTTTATTTATCATGTCATTGCACATTATTTAAAGGAGAAATGGTTCCAACACGACGGTGTAACATGCCATACAGCGCGTGAGACCATCACTTTGTTGAGCCAAACGTTGGTGACCGATGTATCTCAAAAAATGGTAATACGAGTTCAATACAAAAATAGTATTCCGGATTATTCTTGATCCGTGCGAGAAGAAGACATGACAAAAGGAGTTTTTATGGCTAAAGGCATTAAGCTTCAAACGGAATTTTCATTTGCGGTCAATAGGAGAAGGCATAACAAAAATGTTTTTTTTATGACCAAAGAGATAGTTAGCATACAGATGGTTCATGCTACTACGGATCAAAATAAATAATTTTGATCTTTAGAGGAATGTCTGTTTCCGATTTTTGGAAGAAGTGGTTTTTCGCCCTACATACAGAAAAAACGTAATCTACATGCCGGCACTAAAGTTATGACTTTGCTGATGAACTTTTTATTAGCATTTACAACAATAAAACTTAATTGGTTAACTTTAATGTTAAGGAGTTACTTTAAATAAGTTACATAACTAAATAAACTCAATATATTATTTTCGAGCTTAAGTACCATTTTCAAAGTACTTTGTAGACCTAAATGTGAAATATATTACAA
The DNA here is from genome assembly GCA_964034835.1 of Muscina levida. Classification (NCBI taxonomy): domain Eukaryota; kingdom Metazoa; phylum Arthropoda; class Insecta; order Diptera; family Muscidae; genus Muscina; species Muscina levida. The sequence goes on from OZ035882.1 coordinate 80,192,066, forward strand.
GTTAATATGCAATAGCGAAGCATTGCCGGGCCCACTAGTCTATTATAAATCCAAGGTATTTGATTTGTGACACTTTCTCAATATTCTTGCCGTTTATTGCAAAAACTTCATCATTGACCATGTTTATTTCCATTATTTTCGTTTTGTTTTCATTTAATTTGAGTTTATTTATTTTAAGCCAGGTGTTTATTTTACATATGTCGTGGATCATATTTGCTCTACACTGTTCATCGTTATCACCTTCCGTAAATATTAATGTGTCATCTGCATAAAGTACCATTTCACTTTTGTCCAATACATCGGGCATATCATTTATATATATGATAAACAGTAGTGCCCCTAGAATTGACCCTTGTGGAACACCGAAGTTGTTGTAGATTTCATCCGATTTTGCATTATTTACGCTTGTATATTGTTTTCTATTCGTTAAATATGATTTGAACCATTTCAATTCGTTTCCCCTTATTCCATACATGTAAAGCTTTTTGATAAGTATATCCCGATCGATTGTTTCAAATGCACGTTTAAAGTTTAAAAATATTGCCATTATCTTTTTCCCTTTATTTATCTTTTTCCAGCGGTTAATAACATAATTTACTGTTGTTTCGCACGAAAAATTTTTACGGAAACCAGATTGATATTTTGACAGAATATAATTTTCTTCAATGAATTTTTCTAATTGCTTTTTTACCACTTTTTCGAGTACTTTTTCAAAAGTATTTAGCGAGTTTATTGGGCGAAATTCTTCACATTTTTTTGTTCTCAACACTTTTTCAATCGGAGTTATCTTTGTTATCTTCCATGCTTCTGGAAATTCACCGTATTGCAAAGATTTGTTTATTATATGTAAAAGAATTGGTCCAACTGTGCTCCAATTATCTAGAATCATGCTCCTCGAGATTTTATTAAAATCGGCTTTATTCTTCAGCTCTTTTATAGTCCTCTTAAGTTCTAAAAGATCTATTGCACTGAATTTGAATATTTTATGTCTCATCGTTAAATTATTCTTATATTGCACTTCTGGGATTGAGTCTCTGATTTCCTTAATACTATCGACGAAATAATTGTTAAACTTATTGGCTATTTGTAAATTTTCCTTTAACTCTATTTGGTTAAATATCACAGATGTTATCACATTTTTTGATTTTTTTATCACAAGGCTTTTGATTTCGGTCCACATTTGCTTTTGGTCTTTGGCGTTATTAATTTTATTGTTTACATACACGAATTTATCGTTTTTTATTTCCACAATGTACTTATTTCGAAGTTCTTTGTATTCCGACCATGCTTCATCTGTTTGAATATATTTCGCCCGCTGATATGCCTTAATTTTATTAAGTTTCATTTTTTCCAATTTTCTGTTGAACCATTCGGTGTTATTATTGTTTGTTATCACTTTACTTCTCGTAAGATTTTTTATGGTTATGTCAAAACTTAAATCAATATTTATTGCACTTTGGTGAATGTTGTCTTCTATGTCTGATTGTAAATTATTGCACAATTCTCTCCTAAACTTTGCCTTATTATATTTAAAAATGTTCACAGATTTTAATGGAGATATTTTTTTATTAGATCTTTCAGTTTCAATTTTAATATTTATAATTTCATGGTCCGATATTTTGTCATAGTAATTATTTTGCACTGATATTTTGAAGCTATTGGTTGTAATGTAGTCGATTATTGTATTAGATGATTTAGTCACTCTTGTGTAGTTTGTTACCATCTGTTTAAGGCCGTTATCATTTAATGTCATTTCCATTTTGTTTTTGTAAAAACTGTTTTTACACCAGTCAATATTGAAGTCTCCCGCTATAAGTATGTCACAGTTTTTTTCACATAGCTCCTCTAAAGTTTCTTTAAATACTTCACAAAATTGTGATTCTGAACTGCTAGAAGATCTATAAATCGCGGCTATTATCATCTTAACTTTTTTATATTCTACAGTACATACAAGAATCCAGTACTTAGAATCGCAAACTTTTTCGGTATTTATAGTAATATTCCAATGACTCTTATAGTATATTATAACCCCACCAGTTCTTGGTGAATTTGAATGTAATGTAATGTGATTGTAGCTATTTAATTTTATTTCATTTTCATCGATGTCGTTTGTCAGGTGGGTCTCAGAAAATATTAAAAATTCTAATTGTTCTTTAGCTGCCAGTATTTCCACTTGATTAAAGTTATTTGTTAATCCTTGTATGTTAGTGTATATTGCACATAAATTTATTAATTGTTATTCTACTAATCCAAGACGTTTCTTTTTGAGATTAAGCTTGTTTAGGTACACTGGACATTTTTTATCATTTGTTATATGATTTTCATCGAGGCCCAAATTTAATTTTCCGTTGACTCTTATACAGTTTATGCATTTGTTTATCATTTCCTTGTTGCACTCTTTTGTGTTGTGGCACCCATGACATTTAAGACACGTTTCCTTATTTTTGCATTCCCCCGCTGAGTGGTTATATCCTTTACACTTGAAGCATTGTCTCACTTCAGTTCCTTCAAAAACTCTACATCTTTCCCAACCAATGTTTACTTTTTGCAAACCAAGTATTTTTGTGTATGCCTCACTTTCTAAAATCAGTTTTACATTGTAAATAGTCTTCGCGTATCTCTTTGTCTCAAACATCTTAAATATTTTCAACTCGCCACTGCTTAACACCGGATTCTGCCTTCTAAGTTTATTAATTATTTCCGTCTCATCGTATTTGAATGATATGTCCGTTATTAGAATGGTAAACTCGGTTGGTTTGGGAACTTTTATTTCGTATTCGTTGTTTAATTCTTTCTCCATCGCTTTTTTAATTTTTTCCCTTTCTTCATTATTTTCACTCTGTATAACAATTGTTCCGTTACTTCTATTTTCGACATCACATATCTTGAAATTTCCGGGATCTATCTTTTCGTTTAGTGTAGATTTAGTTTTTTTCACGTTCTGCTTTTCTTTCGGTTTCACTATTAGAGGCACGTTTTTTGCAGGATCTGGCAACACTGCTTTTGCTACATTTGCATATGTTACTGTTTTGACATTTGCTTCTCTCAGTGATCTTTTTATGTCCTCACACATACTCTTATTGCTTTCTTCCATCTTCTCACACATTGTTTTGTTTTTGCTTTCCATATCATTTATGATGTCACATATTCTTGTAGCACCTTGCAAACTTTTCTCACAGTTTTTTTGAATAATATCCATTCTTCTTAATCTTTCCTCATATCTTTTTTCAATGGCTTCCAATAATTGTTTTATTTCCACTTCATTTTTTCTTAGTGATGTCTCGAATTCATCTTTATAATCCTTTAAATTTTGCCGGCTCTTGTTAACATCCAATTGTATTTCTTTCAATACCATGTCAACATTGTGGATATACTGCACGCAGTCATCACACATATAACGCACAAAATTATCCCCATCAATCACTTTCAAGGAATATTGGTCCAGTCCCGAGCATTTGCTTGCATTATGAAAAGTTTTTTTGCATATGCCACTACACGGTATTCCACTTTCTCCCCGAATTGATGATTTGCACGTATGACACACAGCCGCCGTGGCCATGATTTTTAAAAGTTGGTTTAGACTAATAAAATTTATTTAATCTAAAACAACTTCACTATGCACTAGAAGTATAACTTTAATGCTTCAAAATTAAAAGTTTTTGTACTTGTTAGAAGGTTTTTTTATTTATTTTTTTTATTTTTGTGATAGCTCTTAATATTTGCTCACACTTAGTTTGACAGTTCTTTTTGAATATATTAAACTTGTTTGGAATACTAAATGCCAAAAAAACAAAGTGTCGAGAAAAAAGAAATATTATGCATAAACGCAGCAGATTTTTGTACTAACGCCCCTCTTTGTGCAACCACAGCAACCTTGACACATTTGAAAATATCATTAGTTAAAATACAACTAGCTTTAGTTTGAAAATAATTTGGCTGCACGTGGACTGCATTGGATAGGAATCGTAATTTTCTAATGAGTTTGTTAGAGAGTAACCCCTATTATGGTTAAGTTAAACAAGATTATAATTTGTTTGGTCACACTACTCGCTAAAGCGGTATACGTGAGCTAAACAAAGTGTTTGTCATACAGACGTTAGCATTATACACTATCGAAAATGTGGATGTTATCAAATGTTTTACAAAAATGTTCTCACAAAAAGTATTAAATTCTCTTGTTGTATGTCATTGATACGGATCGAAGTGATTGCAGCTGGTTTTCATTTCTCAAAATCATCACAATGATTTTACCAAAAAATATAAAAATATCAAAAGCATAAAAAAAATATAAAAATATAAAGAAGTCACAAAACAAGAGTTTTTTTGTCCAATATGGTTCCGGATTGACGAACTTTCTAAAGCTTTCATTTAGTAAACGTATCACCCCACATACAGTTGGTGCACTGTGGATACGTTTTTTCATCAGTTTCCCTATTTTATAAATTTCCAGTAGCGCTAAGGACTACCCATACTTACTTAGTCCACCATCACTCACTCATAATTTCGTTAATAACCGCTACTCCCTACAAACTTTTAGTACACCTCTCTACAAACATACCCCTTAAAATTCGCAACAAAGTTATGGTTATACCCAGTAACTCCTGACTGACGATACACAATATTTAAACACGGAAACCCATAGATGTTGGCTGACCAGAAAAAAAACAAACACGACTGCAGGTATAACAAAGCAACGAAGCAAAACCTACACAAAAACAGAAAAACGAAAAATTGTGCTAAACTTACCGGTAAAACTCTTGGATTGTAATGTAAATTTCTCATTTCCTGAAAATGATGTGAATAATAATCGTCACGATTTAATTCACGCAATTCCTCTGAACCACGGAAATGCCGTGTCAATATTCGAACGCCACGCAAATGTGTATGAAGCTGGGAGCCAAAAACAACGATGCCAGAGGGTGGCAAAGCCTGAAAAAATAGAACAAATGCATATTTTAATGGGGTTTTCTGATAAGGAAAGTAAATTATTTTTATGGGATTGTGATTTAAATCATATGGTCTGATGGTATTTATTACGCTGGTAGTACTATGAATTATAGAATGGAATAACGTCAATAGAATGGAAAACAAAATAAAAATAAAGTAGGTTGGTTGTGCGTTATAACGCAATATGTAATATAGACGAGAAAGTAAAAGTATAAATCGTTTAAAAAAATCTACACTACAGCATAAGATTATACATATATTTATACTAGGGTGGCATCAAAAATTCAACTTTGAAATTTCTGTAATGCCCAAGCGAAATATTGTATCCGTTCTTTAAAAACGGGTCAAACTTTGAGCAAAATCTGACAACTTTAAGCCGTGCCCAAAGAGGTCAAAGATCAAATCTATATATATGAAAATGACTTGAAAACGGCTTGACCGATCTTGCTGAAATTTTTACAGAATGTAGCTGTGTGATGAAAATAAGGTAATTGTATTTTTGATATATCAAATGGGCGTGGCCTCGCCCATTGGGCCATATTTTTGTAACCGATATATCTGGCGAACTGTTTCACCAATCGCCTTGAAAAATTGTGTGGATGAATTTCGATCAAAATTTATTATCCGACAAAAAAAGGGCGGGATCAGATCAGTGAGCGTAGCATAAAATTTGAATCTTTAAAAGGCTATATCTTATGAACTATAAGAGGCATAAAGCTGATATTTGGTAAGTGGTTTTGGTACAGTATGAATTACAGCCAGGGTGGAAATCACAATAACAGTTTGATAGTCCTGAAAATCACAATATAGTTGAGATATAACCAAGCTATTTTTGTCAAGTTGGCAAAAAGTTCCGAAGCGCCGCCAACACACGTCAATATTTGACTATTACATAGTTGCGAGAAAAAAATACCATTCCTTTATCAAACATTGGTAAAAAAATATAGGATTTACTATGAACCTGACCTTTGATCGCTTTGAGGCACGGAAAATAGTTATCTGATTTTACTTAAATTTCCGTCATAAATTTTTTACATCAAGTCGCACAATATTCCGGTAAGTCTTTGCAACGATGTGGCAAGTAAATATTACCCCTTATGGATATCATTTTACCCAAAAAACTGCGAACTATACCTAAGAGTCGTTGGAGTAATAACATGTTGCCCCATCTTGCCGAAACCACAATTATTGCAGAAAAAAATGCTTCTCGCGTTGTTGTGAATTACCACGCCTTCTAGTTTAGATTCACAACAATCGATACCTAATAGTTTATCGAATGCGAACGTCACTGTTTTGAGAAGCTTTTACTAGACATACTGATTATCTCGACACTTATACTGCAAATTTACTGTCGACAACATCGAGGGGGCCGGTAATGAAAGAAAAATGAAGATGCCTGGAGCCGGGAATCGAACCACGGATCTCTTCATGGTAGTCGCGTGTTCTATCCACTATGTCACGGCAATATATTGCTCTGTAAAAACAAGTCCTATTTGTTTTATTTTAAAAGTATAGATTCTTGCTGGCAATGCTGGGCAACAGCTTTCATACAGTAACCTTGTATAAATGGTTTGGGGTCAAATGTATCAAACTCGCCCATATTACATTCATAGGAAGCTAATTGAAAATATGTATGTTTTACATAAGATTAACAAACAATGACTTCATTTCAATCAACATTTTATGAAAAAATTAATTGTTCGAATGCAAATTTCTATTATATATCCACTCTTCACATGCTACGAGCCAATACTAACATATTTTTCCGCTTTTGATATAGAAATCAACCACAACGTAACTTTTTAAAGAGAAAGCACTCAAAACAAACGCAAATTACAATACTCCCACATGACTTATTTGGACAACATCGAGAACATGGTTTTACATTTCACCTTTACTTGATGTTGTGGTCATAAGTGACCCTTGAGCATTTTCACCGCACAATACTAAACTGAAATAACCATGAAAAGGCCAACTGTAAAATTCCACGATTCAGAGTGTGAGTGTGCATTTATGCACGCACTCCCACCCATACACTAGATATTTAAGCTTAATTTCGACCATACTTACCAATTCTGTGCACTCAGCAATGCAATAACCGCTCACTGGAAATGCCACCTGACCGGGTGGTATGGCCATTTTATCGGTATACTCCAGACCCAACTCCATGACACCGGCATCGAATTGTCTTAGCTTGGATACGAGTTTAATGCGGAGCCCTGAACTATCGATATGACCTGTGAAATGAAGGTGGTACAAACAGAAGAACAAAAAACAAATAATAAATCACAAAAGACATTGGATTAGAGTGCCAACGAAACAAAAAATGCTTGCTTGTAAGGAGAAAGAACATCACAGAAAAACGAAAATTAATAATGATGAGTTTATTGCATTGAGACCATTGACCCAAACGCAGATGTGTAATGGCAGAGTGATAAAATTAGTGAGAAATTTTATACTTGACAAAAAGACAGTTACCTACATAGCTGTTAATGGGTGAACGTTGTTGTTGGCATTACAAATACCCTAGATTATTGATGACAACAAACTTAGGGAATGTGGCATAGCGTCTGTGGCACAGGATGGTGCTTACAAGGCAACGCTGCAGCCAATTGTAACGATACTTTTGATGTATGAAAGAATGTAAAGTGTTTTTAATTATTGCTGAAATTTTTACTATTTCGCAGGTAATGAGCTAAATGGATTAATTCAGTTCAACATTTTTACGGTCAAAATTTACATTAAAAACTGGTTCACGTGTCCCCTTGCAACACAAGCCCCATTAAACGACATTTTGTTGATAGAATCTTAAAAAAAAAATACTGCAAATCAAATGAAATAAGAGCAAATGTTGCACTCAAATTTTTTGTACGGCATTTATGGTATATAAGTGACATGGCGCTCGGTCTTTCTATTTTCGACCCCAGGATACCGAATGACATTAAAGTATCCTGTTGACCAAAAAAATTTGTTTCGATATGTTTCAGAAAATACTATAAATTTGTTTGATATTATTAGAGTAAGCAGCAGTTTTCTTGCTATCCACTCGTCAAATTGGACCAAGAATGAGAATTATGAACGGATGAAAGAAATTGTAGAAAACATCAGCGTTGCCAACGATTGCTATTGGACTTGTTTAAAGTGTGAACAAAGGATGACGAAGGATCATGTACAACAAAACGAATTGGTACAAGTTACAATAAAACATACAAAAACAACACAAAAGGTGTTATTGTGTCCAATTAGAAATAACATCTTTTTAACTACCTAAATCGTTTTCCGTGTTCGTCAAAAGTGCATTTAAAGTTACACAAAAATTTGAGCCAAACCTAAAAAAAATTTAAATGGAAAGTAGGTAAATTTTGAAGAAAAATTTAAAAATTATTATGTTTGAATGGTTATTGAACTTAAACTACTAAAATATTTGTATGTCTTCACAGAAAATGTGTGAAATATTATTACCTTTAAAACAAGTCTATTTCGATCAAAATCAGTCAAGCGTATTAAAACTTTTAATCATATAAGTAAATAAGGATTTTTGAACAATGCCTTTTTGCAGCCAAAAACCTTAAACGATTTTGCGCGACCCCTAAACGTCGTTCAATTTTCAAGTTTTATACTCCAAAATTGTTGTTTTTTAAGAAGAATAAGATTATATATTATACCATTGACATTTCGAAAAAATTGTTTTTTGTGAACTGGTCTAGTAAATATATTTTTGATCAGATTGACAAGATGAGTAAGTTTAGCTTAAAATAATTCGGCCATTTCCCTTATTTTTCGCGAACTTTAAATTTAAAATCCCAATAAGGATGGAAAACCATATAAACTCGAAAAAATATCACATAATTGGAGGATGTGTACCATCTCACGCAACACTGTTTAACAAATTAGCAAATGTGACCAACCATTTCCCGGACAACTATTTCCCGTGCCCAAAAGAGGTCAAAAGTCAGGTTCTTAGTAAATCCTATGTTTTTTACGAAGGAATTGTATTTTTTCTCGCAAATATGTAATATTAAAATATTCACGTGTGTGGGCTTCGCCTCGGCCCTTTTTACCAACTTGGTTCCAATTAGCCTGGTTATATCTCTACTGTACTGTGAAATTTTCAGGACGATCAAACTATTATTATCGCTGTTATAACATTTTCTTTTAATTTGGGCGTGGCACAGCCTACTTCCATGGTGGCTGTAATTTATACTGTACCTACAACACATACCAAATGTCAGCTTCATAGATACAGCCTTATAAAGTTTAGGCGCCCCATACACAAGTACTGCCGCAGTTCATGCCGATGAACCCCTTGTGTACGTGTGTGATTGATAGTTTCGATACACACTTATCAATCATTGTTTTACTATAAATTTGGAAACAGTAGCACCTTGGCTATTCCTTCAAAATTATGTACCACAATGTCGAAAAGGACTGGTACAATCCTATAAATTTAATAACAAATCGCTTTTCTATTTCTCCTTTTTATTTTTTACAACAAACAATTTCCATGTTTCGTTGTTTATACTTTCTCAAAACAATTTTGTAAAATCTGACATATTTGAAATATAAAAAAAACATAAAGTTCATCTGATTGATAGGTGTTCATTTTGAAAATCAAAACTATGTATTTTGATGTTCATACTGCATTGTCTGTGTGACAAATACATTCTCATGTTCTCTTAAATTCACAAATACACATATATTGCCGTTCCAGAGGCAGTACTCGCCTATGGGGCGCTTTAAAGTTTTATACCACGCCCATATTATCCCGCCCATTATTTGTTGGATCACAAACTTTTCTGCCAAATTCATTCAAACCAATTTTCAAGACGATTGGAAAAACAGATCACCAGATATTGCCGTTTCAAAAATAGTGTCGAGGTCACGACCACTTGATATATCAACATCAACAAACTAAACTTTTTGAGGAGTTTTTTTGAGAAATTATTGAAAAAAAGGCAACTAAAAGGCGCTTACCTTGTGTACTTACTTAAAAGATATGCATGCAGAACTATGGGGCAAATTCGGTAATTTGTTTGGGAGATGCCAAAAGAAGTCTGCCAATTGATTCGGTTTTGTAAGAATTTGCCCACTATTACAAGATAGTTAAGCTGACCAAATTCAACTATCCTCCAGTTGTCCGTTAGGAAGTTGTGGAAGAAATATTTATTATCTAAAAACATGTAATTTTCTATGGGAGGTGCCAGAATGGGTGAGGAAATTCTGTCCATTTACAATCCCATTACCACATTCTGAAAATATTAATACCGGGACCTTTTCATAAGGATCTGTTACGGTTTACTCGAGCTATCCTAGCCACGAGCCATCCAGCCAGTCCAATAGTCGGACATAACTTAATCGTCTTAAGAAGTCCTGAAACTATTTTGATCTTAAGATACTTATGGTCTAACACAACTGCTTTTACGCTTTACATTTTTTTGTATCAAATTATACACATACGCCATCGTCCCCAAGCGTGATGGTATAAAACCATCGTTTATTGTGTAGTTATGAGTTAAATCTGGTCCGAACGTTCCGCAATGGTAATAAATTTGGTTTTTTATTTCATCCTTTAAATCGGTTGATATTCAAACATATAATTGGCTTATAAGCTATTTAGGGTGCTGTAATACATCAGATTGTATTAATAAGTTCACAAGAGTTGTTGAACTTTACCGTGGCTAAAATTTTGGCGAACATTGTTAGTGAAAAATTTTGACTCCCTCAAAGTTATGCTGAAAAAATTTAAAAAATAATTTCTTCCGATTTTTTTTTTTTAAATAAGGGCAGCAGTATGGCTTAAATTGCTAATAAAATATGTGCGCTAAACTCCCAGCTACATTATTGACAAATATAGTTTAGCGCTAACTCGAAGTATGAGTTAGATGTTGGAGAAAAACTGATGACACCATTTTTTAAGGGGCTCAATGATTTTGATAATCGTTTGAGGTCCATAAAGAAAATTGGTCAGCAATATCGCCAAACTGAATATAAGGTTTTATTTCCCTTCGATAGTAGAATCAAACCATACTGTCAAGTTTTTGTATTTTCCACTGATGCACTATGTAATCAAAATCTGTGCTGTACGTATTGTGTTTCTTTAAATTAATTCAAAATTTTAAATTCCCCAATTTAAATGAAAACATTTTTTAAACATTAACGAAAATATTGAAACAAAAAACTATTTTTTTAAGTATTTCAGCTATTTCTTCTTCTCAATATAATAATAGCCTATGTGCTGTAGAAAATGTGCTATAATACGCCATTGTTATATTAAGGGGACGACTTGTAAATATGTAAATGTTTTCATAGACGAAATATTAAAACCCATACCTATTCAGATTTCTCTTCGCCAAGTAATCTTCTTCTGAGCCCTATCCCACAAGTTATCTACTTCATCACAATTTAAATTTAAAATGTCTTTTGTTTCTTACTTTTCCCACATTTCACTTTTTCAGTCACTCACTCATTGCCTTTACTTCATCACTTTTCATCACTCATGACACTTTGACTAGATACATATTTATTTTCCTGTCCAGTTAGCTACCCACCTTTTTCCAGTTCTGGATTATTGAAATGCACCTCCAAACGTATATAAGGATTGTACGCCTTACCACCAATTGGCAGTCCGGTCTCTGGTGGATATGTGAAGGTGCTCGCTCCCATAGCCCACAAGGCTATAACTTTTGAACAGACTTTTGCTTCCGCAGGCATTTGTTGGCAATCTCCACTATACAGTGGTATCTCTACATCCCAATCTGTCTCACAGTGAAACACCTCCATGTGATGAACGATGCCAGGCGATGAAATAATGGGCTCAAATTGGACAATGTGATGTTTTTGTTGTAGAAAACTATCGAGTTTTTGTATGTGACACCAATAAGTGGTCTCTCTGTCAGGCACTGCCACTTTGTTAAGGTGTATTTCGACTTGTTTCAGGTCACTATGTGGGGAGACAAAGGATAAAATACAGAGAAAAAAACACAGAAATACAATACAAAGAAAGAGAATTGTAAAAACTTTTTGTAAAGTGGATGAGTGTGAGAATAATTGATGATGGAGGTAATGATAACATATTGTTATAGTATTAAAAACATCAACGTAGGTGGTATGAGAAGTAAAGTTAACCGGCATAAATATTTTCAAGAGTAATTTTGGAGTGTGCCGCCTACGAATCAGCCTTAACTGTTGCACAAGTCATGGGTAAATAGAATATCATTGTGGCTTAAACAAACGTCTAGTTAAAATTTATTTTTGCTGAAACTATGCATAATTATATATTGTAAATTCACATTTGTTATTGTTCTTAACCGGTCTAAGCTACACACATACATTTTATATACTTTATATATTATTATCATCCGCCTCATTTTTCCCTATTCAAATTACCCCAACTGGTCATAACATACTTCCCCTACACAGCCTTCTATTATAATAATATTAAAAATCTAAACTTACGTTTCTGGCACCAGAATTTTATCAGCTCTCAGTAATTGCATCATTTTTATACCAGACTCTTGGGCGGATACATTTGGGAATGGAAATTGATAATCAGTCAATTCCAATTCGATTTCACCTCTTGCCCACATGATGTACATGGTGCCTTCCTACAGTAAAATACAAGAGTAAAATAAACAAACAAACACACAATGTAAACAACAACAAAAACCCATTTATTAATTAAACACACTTGTAACCAAATGTAACGCCCTCCCCCTTTATGCTCTTCAACCATTCCCTTTGCCTCTCATAACTACTTACATGAAAACGGAAATCCGATGGATCACATGTATCGAATTTCCTTTTAAACGCCAACGTCGACTCATCCATTTTGAACAGGACACAATCTTGTTGATAGTCCTTGTGCACATACTTGCCATCCGAACTAGTGTAGGTGTCGGTTACTACATTAAAGAATCCATTCTGGTTCTCAAAAAAACAGATGTCAGCATCCCCGATGCCACCTCGCTTGGAGAAGCCCAAATAGAACCAGCGATGTTGCTCATTGAAGGCATTCTGTAGGTGAAAGAGGACCTCCTGTTTGTACCAGTCCACCATCCAGCTGAGTTTAATTTCTTTGTTGTCCAACAATATCTCATGGAGTTTGGTGTCCGACAGACCTGAAAATAAATAACAAATGGTAAAATATAAAACACCAATTAAATATTTATGCTGGCTTGTAGATTTTCCTCTACAGCTGCGAGTCTAAGGAAATGGAAATGTTTAGATGAATTATATTTTGAGCTCAATGTGTGGTAGGAAGAGGTTTTTTGAGGGCTGTAAATGTGAAACCGGCCGTGGCATAGTGGTTAGAACACGCGACTACCATGCGGGAGATCGCAGGTTCAAACCTGGCTCCAGTCATCTTAAAAGAAAAAAATAAATAAAATTTTCTTTCATTGTCGGCTCCCCTCGAATGTTGTTTGACAGCAACTTCGCAGTATTAAGCGTCGATTCAATCGTCGTGTCTAGTAAGAGCTTCTCAAAACAGTGACGTTCGCATTCGTCGATAAATAAGTAGGTGCCGTTAGTTGTGAATCTAAAAATAGAAAGCGTGTTAATTCACAACAACGCGAGAAGCTATCCCATACCTCATTCATGGGGTGCAAAGGGAAATTAAGTTTTTTTTTTTAAGTTTTAAGTAAATGTGAAACCAACGACAAATGACTGTGGTTGGATGTTGTTGGCAGTGTAACATATTGTGTAATATTCGCAATTTTATATTGATGATAAAGAATAATAATTTTGACGAAAATGTGCAGATTCTTGGAGATTTGCAAATTATGGGCTAGAAATGTGTGTGTGTGTGCATGGCAGCGGCACAGATTTTAATGGAACTTGTTGTGTTGCATAAGTCGACACAGTGATGAAATTAAATGGACAATAAATTGTCAAGAAAATTATTGTACGCGATGAAGCCTAATATTAATCGGATGTTATAAAGTAAAATTGTGTATAGAATACAGTCGACCCTCGGTTAACGAACGCCTCTCTTAACGAACACATTTAAAAAAAAAAATCTCTTAACGACCAAAGTTTCGTATAACGACCAACGCAAAATGGGAAATACCGAATTGCGCGAAGAACTTCTGTCGGTTTTCAGCTTTGGCATCACTTGTGTGGCAGAGCACAGTGAGGAGCTGACTACCGAAGAGCTTATGGATTTGCAATGCTTTACGGCAAGAAGATGTGGAGGAGAATTTATCAACCGAGGAGGTTACAGAAGAACAACAACCGTCTAGTGCAATTAAAGAAATCCTTAAGGCATGGGAGTCTGTGGCATAATTTTTAATTTTAGCTGCATGGCGACTGAAAGGTAGGCGGGAAAAATCGTCTATTGAGGAGAAGACAGAGAGAACTTTGGTGGTGTCATTTGTCACAAATTGGCCACCGCAGACCTAACGGCTATGACACGGCTATTATAAATCACAATGAGAGTCTAAAACTTTGAGAGGTTTCCTTTGTCACAAAACAAGCAATGCCAAAATTGCCGTAACACTTCCATTCAAAATGTGTGATTTCTTAGACATATAGAGTTTTCGATAGTAATAACCAGGGCAACCGGAAATATGCTACAGCATGTTTTTTTTACATGTTTCATTATTATTATTTACATGTTTCATGGTCCTACAAGTGTTTTGAGACCTATTTGTTAGAGCATATTTTGGCATATTTTACCCATAACGTCATATTTCGGCAAATTTTAGTTTTAGGGGCATAATTTTAAAAAAACCTCCTTTTTTAAAGCATAATTTAAACTTTTTAGTCCATATTTTTTCAAAAATATCCCTTTATGTTTTTAACATTATTTTTTTTGGTCGTAAATACTAGTGTCTTTGCAACTTTGTTTTTTTAAAATGAAACAGCCAAATCATGTTTTACACAACTGTGAAATGTTAAACGTTTATTAATCTTTTTTCGCGCTTTCTTATTCAATTAGTAAACAAAACATAAAAAAGAGGTGCTTTTCAACCACCACCGATTACGACCCAGAACATAATGTCTAAAGCTAATCCGAAAAAACCAGCAGCAAATCGTATTAAGTTCAGACAAGGAAACTACAAGTGAGAAATGTTTACTAAATACAGCAGCCTTGGAAAGGGCTAATTACTCAACAACGACGCCATCAAAAATCTGGGATAGTTCATGTCTTCGGAGACCTACATTAAAATTTTCCGGGGAATATTTCCTCGGAACATTTTAACCCTCTATCTGCCACCCAATTTGAACAAATTTGACTTTTAAGCTGTTTTTCAAAATTCCTCCTAACGGTAGGAACTAGAGGGTTCAAATGTTCTAATGAAATGTTCCTCTAAAAATTTTAATGTATACCTCCGCAGACATGAACTATCTCAAACCTATTTTTACAAATGTTTTTTCATTTCCTTTTATTTGACTTTTGACTAAAAAAATCCAACTTTAACCCACTCTCGAAAAAACATTTCATTTAGATTTTTTTTTTTGGAACCTTTGGCTTATAGATGTTATTTGTGTTCGGTGACTCTTAGTGAAATTTTCCGGAGTATTTTCCTATCGAAGATTCTAATCCTTGACCTCCGTCCATAGTTGACTTTTAAACAGTTTTTCAAAATTGGGCCAAAAATGACCATACGGGTGGGAGCTAGAGGGTTAAAATTTTCCGAGAAAATATTCCCCTGATTGTTTTAAAATAGGTCTCCGAAGACATGAAATACCCCAAACGTATTTTTACAGATGATTTTAATATTCATTGATTCAACTTTTGACCAAAAAAAATCAAACTTCAAACCACTGTAAAAAAATTTGTGACGTAGTGGAGGGAAATGGAGTTTAGGGTTTTATTACTGAGGTCAAATGCTATCGTTTGTAATTGGTTTGATTCACCCCCTAGACAATGACCATCAAATTGTGTCATAGTACAATTTATCGAATTCCGAAATAAATTTAATTGTACAAGAAATTGAATCAAATTATATCAAAAAACGTTGGCTTGGAAGAGCTGAAAAGTATTTGTGGAACTGCGCCAACATGAACATCAAAATACGAAGTAAAGAAAATACTGTCCCTTTAATTTGCTTCAATTACATCTGTGGATGTCAATTGATCATTCTCAATGTACAAAAACATTTTACGTAGTAGTAGACAAATTTTTTGTTCGATAATTTATCTCAATATTTTGTAGCTTATTGCAACAACAATCTTAAATAAGATGATCAACATACAAAAACCCCGTGATACATGGTTTAAGATTTTTGTTACTTTAATGTTAAATAAATTCATAAGATATTTTTTAATTGTTCCTTAAATAAAAATACTTAAATATTTATTTCTATTTTATTTTACTTACTCAACATTTGTGTATGTAAATTTACCAAAACTACTAACAAAGTCTGAATTTAAAATAATATTTTTTTTTTCCTAATTTTTAAGCTGTTTTTTTATTTTAAATACAAATATTTTTAATTCATATGCAAAAAATTGTGTGACTAATTTTTTAGGGCATGTTTTTGTTGATTTTTAGGTCATATTTTGCCATTTTTCAGGTTATGTTTTATGCGCATAAAACACGATTTTAAGGACTTATTTCCGGTTGCCCTGGAATAACGGTAAAACTTACTGTCATAATTATGAAGTGTGTGAGTTGTTATACCCTCACCCTACGGTCTGTGTGTACCTCCCATATAGATACATCATTCCTCCCACTTTAGAAATCGAGTTGTAATATCAATACACCCAACGCGATCGTTTCGGAATTTCGTATTTAGTAAAGCTGTACCAGGATAAAGTTTTGGAAAAAACGCCCATTCTGGTACCTCCCATACTAAATTTGTACATACCCCGCCCACTTTACAAATCGAGTAAATATATCAATACATCGAACGCGACCCAATGCCCAATTTCTATATTAAGTAAAGCTATGGCAGAATAAAGTTCTAAAGAAAAAATATGGAAGTCCAACCACGCCCCATCTGGTACCCGTCATACCCATCTGGTGCAGCCCTATAAATCGATAAATATAATTAAAAGGCCCAACTCGATCATGCCCAAATTCTGTTTAGTAAAACTAAATCAGGATAAAGTTTTGGAGATAAAATCTGGAAGTGTAAACACTCCCCTTATGGTACCTCCCATACAAATGTACACTCCGTCCGCTTTAGAAATCAAGTAATAATATTAATACACTCAACGCACAGTGGTCGTTAAAGACTTCTCAGCATGCTGTGTCTATTTTATTAAATTAATTTATTATATGTGCCTATTTCAGTACTAACTCGTGTGTATACTTAAATTTCACTTAGAGTTTTAGTTGGGAAGTCGATCGAAGTTGACAACCAAATTTATTGTAAAATGTTTACCAATCCTTACAGGTTATATGATGTAAATTTCAGCTGCAGAAATTTGCGAATTGTTGAGTTATCTTCAATAGAACAAAGCGGCCGGTGTAATTTTTTTGATTGTGTACTCTAAGAGAGGTCCTTGAATCCTTTGACCGACTTTGACCAAACTGTATATTTAGTCATAGATTAATGAAATCGATGGATATACCGACTTTGGTATGCCTACTATGAAATTTGAATTTTCAGGATCTAAGAGAGGTCCCTGAATCTTATGTCCGACATTGACCAAATTTTAGATTTAGTCATAGATTGATGGAATCAATGGATATGACGACTTGGATGTGCCTAGAAACTGGTGTCACTAAAAGAGACTGTGAGATATGCGAAATATTATTCACCAATGAAAACTCCTTCTATTTTTGGCAACGTGATCGTGTCCAAATTTTGGAGAACAAATTCGAAGTCTAGCCACGCCCCTTCTGTTGCCTCCCATACAAATGTACCATTCTGCCCACTTTAGAGATTAAGTAATAACATCAATACGCCCAACGCGATCTTGCACAAATTCTGTATTTAGAAAAACTACATCAGGATAAAATTTTTGGAGAAAAAAACTGGAAGTCTTGCTACGCCCTTCTGATTTTTGTCTACATATATATTAGAACCAACTGCTGTAATAATTAAAGCAGACCATCAATTGCGTAGTGTGTTTGTGATGGGCTAAGTAACAACTGTAAGTTGAATCAGATGTTCATAGTCACATCATCTTCAGCGTTGAGGCTCATTTCCATAAACTTGCAGAGTTTTCCTTTTGGGAGAGAAAGCAATCCTTTTGGCACTCTCTATATCAGTTCATGATATTCTTTTGTTCCTGATAACATTAATTGAAAAAGAACATAGTGCTGAAAATAAAGACACATTCTAAACACATTCTCTAACCTTGAATACTTAATTAATTAATAAGCATTAACAATTATCATCAAGAGTTGTGTCAGTGTCAATGAGCTTTGAAGCTTAATATAAATAAAGTATGTCAATAAACTGTTTTGTTTGTTCTCCAACCTCTTGAGGTCAAATTTAAATTTTGCCAAAATTCTAGCAAAACTCAGCACAAATTGGGACGCAGTAGGGAAAATCTACGAAAGTAGGCTACTTTGTGTCGTTGAGCATTTGTCAACCCAACCGCCAACTCGCCGTAAATTTGTCAGTTGTTGTTGTTGCTGTTATTGTTCATTTGCCAGACATTGTATGCGGTTATCACTTGTATTTCGAATCAATTTTACGTGTTTTGTGATTTAAACGCAAATTGTCACGCAACAAATTAGCGAAGAAAATGTGTACATTAAAGCTTAAGCTATTTATTAATGCTTAACCAGCTATTAAATGAAAAGCTACAAAATGAGTAAAATTAAAACACTGGCACATCTGCACACATGTGTATGAATGTACATTCGCATTAGAAATGCGTGTGCGGAGTTTTATGAATAGTCACGTTTATTTGTATGTGTCTGTATATGCTTCTCATTGAAAAAATAATAAAAATTCAAAAATAGAACAAATTCTGCATAGAAACTACATTAGCTATTGGGAAGGCGAACTGGATCATTCAATGCAGTCGTGGCAATAAAATGTGCTCAGTATATTACGTGGGGGCAAAAAAAAGATCGATAAAATTAAACATGACCATTTGGGTAGCCTCATAAGTATCCAAGTTAACTTTCAAAATTACAACATTTTTTGGAATTGTTTACATATGGGTATTTCCAGGGAAGGACGGACGATTTTATAGTAAAAAATTGCTATATTTTTAACTTGTTCTTTTTGTAATCATATAATGATTTTATTGAACTTTAACAAAACAAACTATATATCGTTGGAAAGAAGGGACTTCTTTCCAAATCCGCTGAGAAACTTAAAATCGGGCAATATTTATTCGCGTAACTGGCTTATAAGTGTGTAAAAGTACGAAAACCCGGTTTTTTGCCCGTAACTAAAAATTTTAAGGGTTTTGGGAAATTTGATTCTTTTGGGATTCTTGTAGTGCTCAGCAGCACCTGCCATAAAAATAGTATAATTTTCCAGATAATGTTTTTTTTGTTGCTCTGTGTTATCCATAGAAATATGCGTGTGTCCGTAGCGTGTGCCCACAACGCTCATTTAGATTGAAGTAGCATAAAAGGTAAACTTTGTTTAAGTGTGATGTAAGCTGTTTATAAAACCCCAACATGTCTTCTTTATTTTAGAAAGGAGAATATACTGACCACATAAGAAATTTCTCGAAATTTCACAAACTTATTTAAAACTTTTCGAGAAAACTACAAAATAAGAAAAAAAAACGTGCGTCCGCAACGCCAGGAAATACCCATATGTAACATATCTAACAACTAAACCGGAGTTTTTTTCTTTTTTTTAAATTTTTTAAGTAAATGCACCTCACCGCAGTAAGAAAGTTTCAGTCGGGCAACCCGACTTACATATACCACCACCCTCAGTAAAACATTCAATTTTCTATTATATTGATATTATGACTCGATTTCTAAAGTGGGCGGGGCGGAGTGGTACATTTGTATGGGAGGTACCAGAAGGTGTATGTCTAGACTTCGAATTTTGTTCTCCAAAACTGTATCCTGCTAAAGCTTTACTAAATACAGAATTTAGGCACGATCGCGTTGGTTCTATTAATAATATTAATGGATTTCTAAAGTGAGCGTTACCAGATGAGTATGAGAGTTACCAGATGGGGTATGGCTAGACTTCCAGGTTTTTCTCTAAAACTCTATCCTGCTATAGCTTTACTAAATAAAGAATTTGGGTACGATCGCGTTGGTTTTACTGATATTATTGCTCCATCTCTAAAGTGGGCGAAAAGGTACTTTTGTATGAGAGGTACCAGAAGGGGCGTTACTAGACTTCCTTTACTAAATACAGAATTTGGGTAAGATCCCGTTGGGTGTATTGATATTATAACTCAATTTCTAAAGTGGACGGAATGATGTATTTGTATGGGAGGTACCAGAAGGGGCGGGGACATATATTCCATTTGTAATACCGTAAGTAGTTTTGGGGAAATATTAACTCGTGCAAAATTTCAAAACATTTGGTTGCGTCTTTCGAAAGTAATCGTGCGCACCAGCCGGACAGCCAGACAGACGGACATGGCTCAAACGATTTAAAAAGACGTGAACCGAATTTGGTTCAAAGAAACCTAGGGTCTAAAGTGACTCCTTCAAACGGCGAAAGACCTTTATCATTGGGCTTCACAAACTTGTAAGACCTCCATAGAAATTGCTTATGCAGACGCTGGCGACTGCAACAAAACAAAAGATGAGATATTTTCCAGGTATAAAAATTATAATACTATTACAGGAACTCAAAGCTTCCATTCTTTTATACCTTTAGATGAAACTTCACTGAATGTTAGCAAATATTCCAACCAAAAAAATCTGTATATCTGTTGTCATACAGAGATATTAACAAGAAATGCATACATTTAAAACTTTTTTTTAAAAACCAGTACAGAAATTTCAGTCAGTTAAACTGACTGATAAATACCATCACCCAATATAAGACATTGGTTAAATCTTGAGTTATTGAAATTAACCGATTTGTAATTAAAACCAGTTAGAAAGTTTCAGTCGGGCAACCCAACTTACATTTACCCTTACCCTCAGTAAAACAAATAATTTTCTATTATATTGATATTATTACTCGATTTCTAAAGTGGGCGAAGTGGTACATTTGTATGGGAGGTACGAGAAGGGGTGTGGTTAGGCTTCCAGATTTATTCTCCATTACTTTATCCTGTTATAGCTTTACTAATTACAGAATTTGGGCACGATTGCCTTGGGTGTACTGATATTATTAGTACATCCCTAAAGTGGGCGGAAAGGTACATTTGTATGGGAGGTACCATAAGGGGCGTCGCTAGATTTCCAATTTTTTCTCCAAAACTTTGTCCTGTTATAACATAACAAAATACAGAATTTGGGCACGATCGTGGCGAGTGTATTGATATTATTACCCTATTTCTAAAGTGGGCGGAGTGGTACATTTGTATGGGAGGTACCAGAAGGGGCGTGTCTAGAGTTCCAGATTTTCTCCAAAACTTTATCCTGCTTAAACTTTACCAAATACAGAATTTGGGCTCGATCGCGTTAGGTCTTTTAATAATATTAAGCGATTTCTAAAGTGGGCGGTACCAGATGTGTATGGGAGGTACCAGATGGGGCGTGAATAGACTTCCAATTTTTTTCTCCCAAGCTTTATCCTGATATAGCTTTACTAAAAATAGAATTTGGGTACGATCACGTTTAATTTATTGATATTATTTCTCCATCTCTATAGTGGGCGGAAGGTAGATTTGTATGGGAGGTACCAGAAGGGGCGTGGCAATTCTTTAAAAAAATTTTCCAAAACTTTATCCTGTTATAGCTTTACTAAATACAGAATTTGGGGACGATCCCGTAGGGTGTATTGATATTATTACTCGATTTCTAAAGTGGGCGGAATGATGTATTTGTATGGGAGATACCAGAAGGGGCGGGGCCATGTAGCCCATTTGCAATACCGTAAGTAGTTTTGAGAAAATAATTACTCGTGCAAAATTTCAAAACATTTGGTTGCGTCTTTCGAAAGTTATCGTGCGAACCAGCCGGACAGCCACCAGACAGACAGACAGGCAGACGGACATGGCTCAAACGACTTAAAAAGTCATGAATCGAATTTGGTTCAAAGAAACCTAGGGTCTAAAGTCAATCCTTCTATGTGTTACACTTTGGGTCGTATCAAATGATATATACCCTCATCCCTAAGGGTGATGGTATAAAAATAAGAAAAACCCCATTATAGTTTTTGGATATGTTATATATATTAAATAGACCTATCTAAAAATATTTTTTTTTGGATAAAAAGAGCTGTTCTTCGAAGTGTTTTCCAAGTTTAAACTTTTATTTTCGGCACAAAAATTTTTTCAGTGTACTATAAAATTTGTACAGTTTATGTTTTTGAAAGCTGACTTATATACCTTTCTAATGGCACCAAGGTCTTTCAATTCGGTTGAGTCATTCCATAGTAATCGCAGCTTAAATGTACCTATTTCCGTAATTTTTCAAATATTTCGATACCTTGCCACGCCCACATATTTTCAAACAAGCAATTTCTAAAAATGAGGTTGTGTTTTTATAGGTAATATCTAGATGTAAAACTATAGGTATCAGGAGAGATCTAGCAAAGGTTTCGGTTTTCTCAGATTTTTTCTAATATTACACGATAAATTTACTGACCAAAATTAAATATCCTCCATTTTTCCGTTTGAAAATTTTTAGAGAAATGTTAATTTTCCACAAATAGGTAATTTTGTATAGAAGGTTCCAGAGGTTTTTTTGCCGATACATTCCATATTAATTCCTGAGTCAAATTTTCAGAATCGTACAATATGACTGAAATTAGTTTACTTCCAAAAAAGATATGTATGTATGTAAAACTATGCGGGTGAATTTGGTAATTTGAGGTACCAGAGGTTTAAAATTACCAGATAATTTAACGGACCAAATTCAAGTAAAATCTGTTTGAGAGTTGAGGAAGAAATAAGGGTTATGTTATGCTGTTATGCTCATTAACAATCCCTTTATTTTATTTTGGAAAATATCAAAACATTCATCTAGTCCAACAAACGAACGCGGCTCAATCGTCTTAAAGAGTTAAGCGTTAACCAACTTGGGGTCTAACACGTCTCCTTTTATGTGTTACCCTTTTTCTCGTATCAAACGATATATACCCTCATCCCTAAAGGTTTAAAAATGTGATTTGTGCGATTTGTATGGTTAAAATATGTTGTCTGGCATTTATTCTCTTGTTTAAATTTGTTACTTTAATATTAAGGATATCAACATTTATTTCTATTGGTATTTACACAGACATGTATGCAAATACAATACAAATAAAGTAGATGCTCTTTACATATAAATAAACAAAAGTATGTTATTTTCCCCCATAATATTTATGTTAGCTATAATTCTATAAACAAAATATGGAGACATGCTTTAACATATAAATATCTATTATTTTCTTTGTCACCGCATAGCTTCTTCCTGCAGTGTTGCCTAAATACTAATGACATTTTTGTCTACTAAACGTAAGTAAATATTATCAAGACTTTATCAACTTACATAAGAAATTTGATTTTTATATTTTACATGAACATTACAGAGTATACGCTTATACCCTTACTCCCTCTGCTCTTGAAGAGCTTGCTCTAGAACAGGAAGCCATTATCTTGCTTGAGCAAGTAGACACAAATATTTTGATTCCCCAAAGGACATACATGACATAAATGAGCACTCAGGGAGTATTATCAATATGTGTTAGGAATATGGCACAGAAATTAATTATTATCGCAAGTGTGTGTGTCGGTGTGAGTGTAGGCACGCGTGACTTCCATCAAGTGAAGACATATGTTATGTTAGAAATCGAACGCATCTAGTTGTATTTATGTGTTGGGTAGTTGTATTAAATTCACGAACATAAAAATTATGGAGGATAAAAATAAAGTTGGTCACACACTGGCTTGGACACTGTACGAATGGATGAAAATGTTTTAGCTGGAAATATTTTCGTCAATAAACTCGATGGGTGGCGCAGGAGGGGCGACCAAAACTTCGTTGGTCGGACCAGGTGAAAGAGCTGTTATCTACACTTGGTGTAACTAACTATCTACGGAGCGCAAAAGACCGAAGCACTTGGAATTCTTTTCTACGTGCGTCTACTGATAGATGAATTTCTGTTGCTGCTGCCAATTAACGACAAGAAATAGAGATTTTGATGCCGTGTGGTAAAGAAAGATACGTTTCGTTGACCAGCGTGTAGTTTTTCTTCAAATTGAGTCATGAAAAGTGAAGATTATTCAGTAGATTACATAGTGCAACACACTTTTTCGGGTGTGAACCAAACCAATATCAAGCGATAGCATTTGCCCTCAGTAACGAAACCCTACCCTCAATTTAGTGGAGCAGTGGTTTGAAGTTCGATTTTCTGGTCAAAAGTCGATTCAAAGAATATGAAAAATCATCTATAAAAATACTTTTAGGGTATTTCTTGTTTTCTGAGACCTAAATTAAAACAATCGGGGGAATATTTTTACGGAAAATTTTAACTCTCTAGCTCCCACCCGTAAGGGACATTTTTGGCCCAATTTTGAAAAACTGTTTAAAGGTCAACTTTGAACGGAGGTCATGGCTTAGAGGATTCAAATGTTCTGATGAAATATTCCCCAAAAAATTTTAATGTATGTCTCCAAAGACATGAATTTTCCCAAATGTATATTTACACATAATTCAAATTCAAATTCGTTGATTCGACTTTTTACCAAAAAAAAACAAACTTCAAACCAAATACTACCGTTTGATATTAGTTTGATTCACTCCCGAAAAAACTTGTTGCAATCTTTGCACAAAAGTAGCCTTCTTAACAATTAATTTTTATTTTATTTTATAACCTTTGACTCGTAGAGGCTATTTGTCTTCGGTGACTCTTAGTGAAATTTTCCGGATAATATTTCTATCGAAGATTCTAAGCCTTGACCTCCCTCCAAAGTTGACACCTAAACAGTTTTTCAAAATTGGGCCAAAAACATCCCACACGGGTGGCAGCTAGAGGGTTAAAATGTTCCCCTGAATGTTTCAGTATAGGTCTCCGAAGACATGAAATACCCCAAATGTACTTTTATAGATAATTTTTCATATTCTTTGAATCGACTTTTGACCAAAAAATTCAAACTTCAAACTAGTGTAAAAAAAAATTGTGACATGGTGAAGCAAAATGGAGGTTTGGGTTTTGTTATTGAGGTCAAATGCTATCGTTTGAAATTGATTTGGTTCAACCCCGAGACAATGACCCTCAAATTGAGTCATAGTGTTATTAGTTCAGTGTTTAATAAATAAAATAAAAAAATTTGAAATAAAAAAAGTTTTATTTTTCTCTCATGTAAAATGAGCTTAAAAGTAGTTAGGGGGCTTGCATATTAAGCCGAAGATATCTTTAGTTTGTCGACACATACGGCGCCATGTTACACATTTTGGGTTTTTTACACATAATTTATCTTATATTAGTCAAAATTAAACGACATTAGTTCGTTTCATACTATTCTTATGTTGCTGATAATATTCTTTGGAAATATCATAACCCAAGACGATATAACAAAATTCTTAGCACGTACTCTATCTAATCGTCAGTACTTATTTAATTAATAAGCATAAACAATTATCATCAAGTGTTGTGTCAATGTCAATGAGCTTAGAAAATTAACAAAAGTAAAGTATGTCAATAAACTGTTTTGTTTGTTTTGCAACCTATGAGGTCAAACTTAAATTTGCCAAAATTCTAACAAAACTAAGCACAAATTGAGACACAATAAGAAAAATCGATGAAAGTATGCGTCTTTGTGTAGTTGTGTAGACGCCGCACATTTGTCAGTTATTGTTGTTGTTGCTGTTATTGTTCATTTTCCAGACATTGTATGCGATTATCACTTATACTTCGAATCAATTTTAAGTGTTTTGTGAGTTAAACGGAAATTGACACGCAACAAATTAACGAAGAAAATTTGTACAGTAAAGTTTAAGCAAAATGTTAATGTTTGTAATTCAGCTTAAGCAGCTATTTAATACAGCTACAAAATGAAAACACTGGCACATCTGCTGACATGTACATTTGTACATTTGCATTAGTTATGTATGTGCCGAGTTTTATGAATAGTCACGTTTATTTGTATATATCCATATATTCTTCTCATTTATATGTTGCTTAACTCTGGAAAAACTAATAAAAATTTAAAAATAGAACAAATTCTGCATAGAGACTACATTAGCTATTGAGTCGGAGGACTGGGTCAATACCAGAGTCATTCAATGCAGTCGTGGCATAAAATTTGCTTAGTATTTTATTTTGGGACATAAAAACTGTTCTATAAAATGAAGCATGTCCATTTAAGATAGGTACGAGGGTACTGCCAAAAGAACCCAAGTTAACTATGAAACTAGTAATATTTTTAAGACGAAAATCTTTAACTTGTCTGCATTACAAGTAAATTGAGCACAGCCAATGTTTAATGTTAATCATTAAATTATTGTCTAAATAACACATTTCAAAAACTAATAATTATTTTAAAAAATAATAAAATATGAAAAATACTAAAAATATAAAAATTATTAAGATATATATATATATATTATCTATATATATAAAAATGGTGGCAAAAATGTATAGTAATTCATCAATTGAGAACGGCTGGGCCGATTTTGCAAATTTTTTTTTCAATTGTTCGTAATTGCCAGGATAAGGTTTATGTGAAAGAAAATTTCGGGAAAATCATCTGCAAAACTCGTGAAATTGGAAAAATCGAAAATTGCTATTTAGTATGAAATTTTGTGTGTAATTGTTACGGAATGGCTTTTCGAATAGAAAAATAGAACATTTTTGTCAGAAAATTCGGAAAATTTCGGAAAAACTCGAAAAGTGAATTTAGGATTGAAATTGAAAAATTTCGGATAATTATTCAGAAATGACTTTTTACATGGAAATATAGAAAAATTCTTGGTGAAAAACTCGGAAAAATCAAGAAAAACTTGGATTTTTTCTACAAAATTTTGCATTGCATTGATGAATTAATGAGAAAAATTTCGGATAATAGAAAAATTCTTTGGTGGAAAACTCGGAAAATTCCGGAAAAACTTTAAAAAGTTGAATTTTTCATCGAAATTTTGTATCGATCGCTTGATTTAATGATTTCAGTCGACGAAAACGTTCGTTATGATGCTTGGAAATTGTCGGATTATTGTGAAATTTATTATGTTAAAAGATTAAACGAGAAATGATCGAACAATTTCAAAATATTCTGCATGAGCATAACGTATTGGTTCGATTGTTCAAAACTGCATTGAATACAATGCATTCTGACGACCGAAAAATCATAATCAGAGCAGAAAAAAGACTCCCTGGATGCCGTGCAAGACAATTCAATGCTCCCACTTTAAATGACCATAACCACTGCGACGGTGATTGTTGGGAAGAATGTAGAATCACGCGATATCGTTATATGATGCACTTCAATACCCGTTGATGTTCTGTCATGGAGGACTCAACGCTCGCCGAGGCAACTGCTTCTGCTCCAGCGAATCAAATTCGTACATTGTTTTCGATCATCATAGCCACGTGTTATCTGCCGAGGACGACGACATTTTGCACAGACTTCGCACGACTACATCGAATTTTGATCTTGAAATTAACTTCAGATCGAAGACATGTGCGCGCTCATGTGCGGCAGTCTACTGTCGAAATTGGGAATACCAGCGCCAAATCGTTCGATGCACTCTGCATTAAGTTGAGCTGACTGAAAGAGTCCGAGTGCCGCAGTTTAATGCCGAGCAAACAAACGATGAAGGATGTTGACGATGAAACGGGTGGCATTTACTTTTTCGATGCACCCGGTGGGATAGGCAAGACATTCGTCATTCTTTGATTCTGGCAACAATTCGGTCAAGATCGAAAATTCGTTAGCTGTTGCATCCCCCTGGTATTGCTCCCATATTTTCGCTTTGAAACTGCCGTCGAATCTTCTCACTGTTAACAACGTGCAGCGAAATTGTTGTCTTTGTAGCGGCATGTCAAGAAGTTAAAATTAACTACGAACATGAGAGTCATGTTGCAAAACGACCCATCGGCTACTGAATTTTCAAGACAGCTAGTTGGTAAAGACCAAATTCCTGTTGATGTTTCAACTGGATTGAAGGCGTTCCCGGCAAATTATTTCGAGTTTACATCGTCGAGGGAGGAACTTATCACCAAAGTTTTCCCGGCGAAGAATAAGGACGTCTTGAATGTTATTATTAAAGCAGAATCGATGGAGAACTGCGTTTAAACAGCGTGACCAACCGTTGACAGCGTGACCAACGAGAATGAGGCGACCACCTATCCGACAGAATTTTTGAACCCCCTAGATGTGCCAGGAATTCCGCCGCGACGCTTATCAAGGACAAATTCAAAGGAGAGAAAGTCCTTATCTCTAGAATTCCTATTATTCTAACCGATCATCTCTTCCAAATTCAAGCGAATTCAACTCCCTATTCGATTGGCTTTTGCGATAACAATCAATAAATCGCAAAGCCAATCGTTGAAAGTTTGTGGGCTCAATTTCGAATTTCCCTGCTTTTCATAGGTCAGCTGTAAGGTGCCTGTTCGCGTGTTGGCAAACCGTCTTCATTATTTATTTTTGCGCCGGAAAACAAATTGAAAAACATTGTTTATCAGATCGTTCGTCACTGATTTCGATTAAATTTAAATAAATCACATTAAAACTTGAACTATCTGTGTTTTACTATTATCCTGGAGTTTATATGAGCTTATTGAGGAAGTTGTATGGCAGAACAACGTTTGCCGGGTCAGCTAGTACATTATAAAAATAATAAAAATATTAATAATATTAGATGAATTTCATATCAAAACCTATAAAAAATGGGACATTTTGAACCCGACCCCCTCAGATTTTAATGAAATTTTGCATACAGCTACATTTTACCTACAGAAACACAACCTCATTTTTAGAAATTACATTTTTGAAAATATGTGGGCGTGGCAAGGTACCGAAATATTTGAAAAATGACGGTTATTGGTACTTTTAAGCTGCGATTACTATGGAATGGCTTAACCGATTTGAAAGATATTGGTGCCATTGGAAAGGTATATAAGTCAGCTTTCGAAAACTTATACTGTAAAATATAATATATAATTTTGGCACAAAATTTTTTTCAATGTTATATAAAATTTTTACAGTGTAAGTTTTCGAAAGCTGACTTATATACCTTTCTAATGGCACCAAGATTTTTCAATTCGGTTGAGTCGTTCCATAGTAATTGCAGCTTTAAAGTACCTATTACCGCCATTTTTCAAATATTTTGATACCTTGCCACGCCCACATATTTGCAAAAATGCAATTTCTAAGAATGAGGTTGTGTTTCTATAGGTAAAATCTAGCTGTATGTAAAATTTCATTAAAATCGGAGAGGGTCGGGTTCAATGAATATCGGTTTTGATATGAAATTCATCATTAATAATATAAATAATGTTTATAGTTTTAAAAACATTAAAAATATTGAAAATAATAAAATTGTTAAAAATTATTGAAAACCCCATAGGGTTTCTTATGAATTAAGTTTGAACTAATGTTGTGATTTGGTAATTATCTCATGCAAGAAAACTTAACACAGGTTATGTGATATCATCTACTTCCGGTATGGTTATAGCTCTAATTCAAATATTTCTTTTTGCAACAACATGTCGCAAATATGCCGCAAATTCAAAAAAAAAAAAGTACCCCTTTCAAACAACTGCTGAATTACATTGCAATTATTATACCCCCTTTGTCACACAACCCGTACAGTCAGAGCTTTCTAATTTCACTACATACTTAGAACATGCACTGTCTCTTTTGACGCTACAATTTACACATTTATCTTTTATGTATTAAATATTATACTACTCTATTAAATGTGTTAAATCCGAACTTATTTACAAATCTTTCAGCTACAGCTTAAAATACTACCACATTACATACACTATTTATTCAGCATAACGCAACCCCTAAAACATAACAGCGATTACAGTTTTCCACACCAGTGAGATATGATGACTCTTGGTAATCGATTATATTGTGTATTTCGTAAACCAGAACAACTGGCCCATCTGTTACCCTCTCACTAACCTTAAAACCAAAATTTTTGCAAGATAAACAATATTGTTTGCCTCGACCCTACTCAAAGTGAACAGTTTTCAACGGTTTTGCATTTGAACATCATCTAATTGCTCTCTCAAATATACACACACACACACGCACATACCTTTATAAATGTATATGTATATCTCAAAAAAACATGCAATAATCCAAAGTGATTTTAGGTTTGTATATCAAAGTAAATCAAGTGCAAATGTTTGATAACAGGACACGGAACAATTATACCCTTAATGTAGGTATGGGTATATATGTACACGGGAATATCGCCGGTTTTAAGAACATTTAGGAAAAGGTATTGTAATTTACTTTAAAGATGTACCAATATGAATGATTACTGCGTTGTTTGTTTAGATACTCGTACAAGACAATGTCAAAGTGTATGGGGTATGGAAAGCCGTTAAACAATTTTGAACTGGTTTAATTACATTCTTTAAACAGCAATTATTTATAATGACTATATCTTTTATGGTAGTCCGTGGCACCACATTTTATGTATCGTTCAAATGGGACGATATTAAGGTACGTCGACTTCTACTTAAAGAAAAATGCTTACTCCAACCAAATCTCTCAATTACTGCAATTAAACGACCATAATTCTGATGTTCCCGACACACAGTGTCAACATATTGTGAATTCTATGACCATACTGAGTTAGAAAAGACAAGGTACGATGAGGAATGTCGCGTATTTCCAGAGCAAATGGATACTGCATACATGGCAAAATTCCAATGGCAACGCAGAAAAAGCATCTATGGAAGAAAAGAGAGAGGCAGGATTTCGAAAGGTACGGTCATAGAGGTGAAGCCAGAGAGTTTAACCAAAACATTAAAAGCTTAAGTTTTGGAACAGGGATGTCCAACAGTAAGGACATAGATGGAAATTTGGTCATGGACACGCAGAGTGTGCTGCACACAAGGAGATTACATTTTCGTACGCTGCTTCTTCCCGAAGACAGCACAAGTGACGAAATCCATCTGTAACCCAAGTCTAGATTGCACGGCTTAAAATCAATAAAGCTGCGGGAGCCGACGAAATGCAGACAGAGCTTTTAAGGGCCTTGGAATACATGCCTGATGATTAGAGCCTTAGTGTTCTATGTCCATTGCTTAATTCTATTAAAGTGCCTAGTCGCAGGATCAGCCTTTTACACATCACCTACCAGTACCTGGTTTATGACAAACTAGTCAGTCTTAAAAAATCTGATTAGACCTTTTAAGTGTGGCTATAGAGCTGGTTAATCTACGACCGACCAGATATTCACATTACGACAAATCCTGGAGAAGACACAAGATATGCAGATGGACACTTACCACCTGTTTATCTATTGCATAGCTCCATTCGACAGTCCAATTCGAAATGGAATATAAAATATATGTTAATTTTTAATGTGATTTGTCTGGCTTCCCTACTTCATTTAATGGATGCAAATAAGTGAAAAATAAGTTCAAGTTAAATTATGTCTTACATATTATCACGTATTTTATTTTTGTCTGTAATATTTACTGCGTTACCAGAGTATTTGTTTTGATTTACACAGACATGTATGCATTAGGCCGACTCACCAAAAATAAGTATCTTCGGTCCACCCCTTAAAATGTACCTTAACTTGTTTTATGATGAATTTCTAAAAATGTTGTGCCTAGGATTTAAATCCAGTCAGCTGAACCGTTATTAAAATGTTTTTTTTTTTTGAGTTTTTCAAAGATTTTTGATATTATATATATCAGGAATATTCTGCAAAAAACGGATTTTTAGGTTTTTAGTAGCGACATTTTTCTGCATTAAATGTCAGAGTAAATACAATTTTAATTTTCTTGTGACACGGTGTAATTAAGAAAAAATATGCCATGTCTTAATATAAGTCTCGTTTCTCGCGAATTAAATTGCATTTATTTCAGAAAAATGTCGCTACCAAAAACTTAAAAAACGTTGTTTTTTTTCAGAATATCTCTAAAAAGCGACTTGTCATCATGCGTCATTGGATGCGTCTTTAAAAACTCTTTCCTATGATACTAATATTGCACAAAGCCAAGGTACAAACAAGCCAAGGTACATTTTGGGGGTGGACCGAAGATGATTTTTTTTGGCCCCATACAAAATGAGTCGCTCTTGTATGCATATATAATCCAAATTTTTTCTCTTTACATATAAATAAACAAACAAACGTAATTTTCCTCTTTCCCTTTCTCTCCGTCTAGCTTCTTCCTGCAGTGTTGCCAAAATACTAACGACATTTTTGTCTACTTAACGTAAGTTAATATTATCAAGATTTTATCTACTTACATAAGAAATTTGATTTTTATATTTTACATGAACATTACAGAGTAAATTCATTACGCTCCTACCCTTGCTCCCTCTGCTTTTAGATAGCTTGCTCTAGCACAGGAAGTCATTATCTTGCTTGAGCAAGTAGACACAAATATTTTGGTTCCCCAAAGGACATGCATGACATAAATGAACACTCAGGGACTATTATCAATATGTGTCAGGAATATGGCACGGAAATTAATAATTATCGCAAGTGTATGTGTCGGTGTAAGTGTAGGCACACATGATTTCCATCAAGTGACGGTTAAGAAAAATTTAATTTCCATGTATGTTTGAAACATGTTAGAAATCGAACGCATATGGTGTTATTATATGGAAAAGTAGATGATATTGAATGTTGGATTAAGTATGGTTCGCAAAATACATGAGTGGGTTCTTCATATATGCTAATATCTAGTTTAAAAATCAACATTAAATTTAAATTCTAGTGTTGAATTCTTCAGAAGCTTCAACCGAATGTTTGATCACTCGACTACTCGCAATGCAGTCTTCAACAAAGAGGAGACATCTGCAAGAAAATTAAAATATTTTGTTGAGGTTTAAGCCTAATATCATCAACATAATAGCATCTTTTTCTAAACATACTGCCACGGTCGATCTGAAATATATTAAAACAGGTCCCATTTCATAAAAGCTTCTATGCTTACGACGGTATCGACATACACATATATACACTGTACGACACGATTTTTCACCCATGATCAAACTGACCAGATTCTGAAAATTTAGCTAAAATAAAACCATTAAGAATGTTTCAGCCGGGCAACCCGACTCAGTAAAACAAAAAAATTTCTATTATATTGATATTATGACTCGATTTCTAAAGTGGGAGTGGAGTGGAACATTTGTATAGGAGGTACCAGAAGGGGTTTGTCTAGACTTCAAGATTTTTTCTCCAAAACTTTATCCAACTTTATCCTGTAAGAGCTTTACTAAATACAGATTTTGGGCACGATCGCGTTAGGTCCATTAATAATATTAATCGATTTCTAAAGTGGGCGGTACCAGATGAGTATGGGAGGTACCAGAAGGGGCGTCGCTAAACTTTCAGTTTTATTCTCAAAAACTGTATCCTGCTATAGATTTACCAAATAAAGAATTTGGGAACGATTGAGTTCGATGTATTGATATTATTACTCGATTTCTAAAGTGGGAGGAATTGTACATTTGTATTGAAAGTACCAGAAGGGGCGTGGTCATGTAGCCCATTTTCAATACCGTAAGTAGTTTTGGGGAAATATTAACTCGTGCAAAATTTCAAAACATTTGGTGGCGTCTTTCGAAAGTTATCGTGCGAACCAGCCAGACAGACGGACAGACAGACGGACATGGCTCAAACGACTTAAAAAGTCATGAATCGAATTTGGTTCAAAGAAACCTTGGGTCTAAAGTCACTCCTTCTATGTGTTACACTTTTGGGTCGTATCAAATGATATATACCCTCTTCCCTAAGGGTGATGGTATAAATAAACGTATCTCCCAGTTTTTATAGATCAGCTCTTTTAAGTTTTTTACGAGCAATTCAATTTTTGGAGCGAAGCTTCCATACAACGACTTGAAAGTGACTTCTTCTTGTTCGCAGAACTCTGCGAGTTGTTAACGGAATTTGATGAATTTTTTTATTATTTTTCAAAAGGCCACGAGCAGGTTCTGACGAAGCCAAAATTTAAAATTTGTCGCAAAAATTCTACAAATCAACAGATGATAAGTAAAGCAAATAAGGCGCAAATACTTTCCATTGTGCCCTAAACTACTAACGATTTCCTAAATTATTTAATTACGCGACACTTTTCTCATCACACCTATCATATGTGACAAACCCCTTCCTCCTCTTTAAATTACCTGAACCACATTTGCTTACTGATCTACAACGCAGGCATTCTTAATGAATTGGACCGCATGAAACAGGAAGTGTAACCACAAAAATGTTCATTAGAGAAAGACAGGAAAAAAATGCCATAAAATGTTCAAACGTTCCACAAAAACAACACAGGGAAAAAAGGAAACCACACTTAAATACCCGCCATTCATTTACATAAATATTACTTAATTACAAAATGTCTTAGGGACCTCCGGCAAACCCACAAAGGCGAAGTATATACAAGAAAGCAACATAACTTAATTTAATGTCTTCAAAGCAAAACCATAACGATTGTGATGCTACCAATGGGTGGTGCTGTGGCTGCGGTGGGGGACAGCACACAGAGGGCGTGATACCATTAGTAGTACAAAGAAGATTCGCACACAAAGTGGCTGGCTGGTATAGTTATGTTGGCACCACAACTCCCTCACAAGCATCAAATGCAGGGCACCTTTATTAATGTGAATGAATGAATGACAGTAGCTGAGGGGAAACAGAAAAAGCAAAAGTGCTGGCTTACTCGCCTGCCTAACCTGTGTAGTCGTGCTTCTTCAGTTAATAGTAGCAGCTATCGTTTGATCTGTCTGTCTCTCTCCACAATTTGTTTAACTTTTTGTTTGTTCACAATACCACGTGCGTATAATTAAGTTACAGAAGCCTGTCTGTGCTCATTCGACCAAACTAAAAGTTATAACCTGGCAGTTTCACTGGAGTAGTTCTGTGTGATAGTTTTCAGTTTCAGTAGTCTATGTCTTAATTACAGTAATTTAAAGCTGTAGATGCGCTCTCTTTGCAAGGACAAACTTATTAAGTTGTAGTCGGCGGGCGTTGTGGCTTTACCTAAGATATTAATAGATTTATTCTGGCCAAACAGTCATTAAGTTTTACATCATTTAATATTGGTTAAATGTTTCAAATAGCAAATGCGTGGATATTGGCTAATGTGACCGAGGAAGCAAACTCTTACCTAGGTATGTGGCGCGCTCTTTCAGTTACATAATGATGTCTCCTATAAGTACGAATTTCAGAAAAACCGTCATATCGCATAACCATAGAGATTTTCGAGACTCATTCAATAGGCATTTGGTCCAGGTGATGGTACCAATTTTACCCCTTTTATGGCCCTTTTTCATCCCTAAAAGTGCGAATTTAGAAAAATTGCTTCGTGCTGCTCTCAAATTCTACTTGAAGCAAATCCATATAGATTTTCGCAACTCTACCTATATGTAGAATCGCATTCTTTGTATCAGTTGACATTATAAACGTCAACATATTCTTTACTCATACATCCAAGTGGTGATGTCATATCCACAACTTCATAAAATAAATCTACCTTACACATTTTTGGGGAACCACAAACTCATTTCAAATGCTGCTAAAAAATTCGCAACACAGAGAATTTCTTTCGCAAACTAAATCCCATTTAAAATTATTTATCGCATGGATTACATTTTATGTATGTTAACGAACAAAACATACATACATAAATCGCATTTTTTATGCGGTCATACACGAGGAATTTAATTACTTTCTTAATTAAGGTCGCCATTGCCAGAAGCCATACAAATGAACGACTTTCTGCGTATACTCAAAAGCGGCTCTACAGCACGAGCACATTGCTGCTCTCGCATAAAGTAAATCTTAAACGTCAGCAACAAATCTGCCATAATAACTTCGTTGACGTGTCGTGTGCGTGCTTCCGCAGTTGCCATATAAAGTTTCCGTCATTAAATCAAACCGTGTAAGTTTAACGTTTGATAAGCAGCGTCACATCACGCCAAAGAGCAAAAGGAGCGGGTGTTCTTCTTTTTCTGTTTTACTTTGGGGCCTCACGCTCACTGCAACAGCTATAAAAGTTATTCGTGTAATGACATTATGAAAATATAAAATATTTAACGGGAAACTGATGGTGGTGGTCATGCAGGAAAATCCATTGAAAAGCAGAGCTCAGAACATGATTGTGTAGGCATGTTGGACAGACAGTGACTTTCAGATCATAAAATTTTACTTTTTGTCACGTTTTTTTTTTAAATGAATATGTTTACTTCACATATGGTTCAAACACCTCTTAACACGAATGTAATAATAACGCTGTGACAGTTTTTGGCAAAAATTCTCTAAGATAAAGCCAGAGAGAATGGGTTACACCAATTCAAGTACGAAGAATCGTTTTTTACTATAAGTTTTTTAAGTTACAATGACCGTTTCACACAATGTGTATACCATTCACCACGCGCATGCGGTGAAAGAAGGGTGGTAGGTATGACAATAATATAAAGATATATATAAATGATCATTAACACTAAACTAATGAATGGAGGATAGGAGATTTTTACATTTGAGTTATCTGTATTAACTTGGGAACAACCATAACCTCTGTTTGGAGGTCCCAAGCAGCTCACAATGTCCGATAGATCATGCGTTCCCCGGGCATAGCAAATGTGAGAAGGAACAATGTTCAGCAACTTAAATAGCATGCTACCACCGATGCGTCTTAAGGGGTGGGTAACAGAAGTTATATAAGTTCAACACAAAGGCTCTCTTAGTGGCTTTGGCAGCCTCAAGTAACTAGGATCGGGCGCAGTGGCATAATAAGCCACTATCCTTATAAAAACCAACTATTATGAAAACCCGAAGAAAAGAAAAAACAAGAACACCATCGTATGTTGACGACATCCGCAAACGTTATAATGACCCTGATTTTAGGATATGCAATTGGAATGTCCGAACTCTCTGTAGAGATGGTGCCTCTATCCAATCTATCCAAATCTATAAACACATGGCTGACATCATCGACATACAGAAATTGCAATGGACGAAACAGGGAGGCACATGGCAAAAGAACAGCTGCTGTGTAGAAAGACATGAGTTTTGATGTGGATTCTTAGTCGGCAACAGACTTCCGCATCTAGTCTCACGGTTAATCCCTATAAGTGTCTGAATAGCCACTATCCGCACTAAGCAGATATATTTTAACATCACGTTGATTTGTGTACACGCCCCGGCGAAAGTAGGAATGGAAGGTGATCTTGGTTCAGCAGTCGGAAAATTCAGTCTACACAACAACAGCTCCGATAACGGATTCAGACTTGTTAGCTTGGCTTCGGTAAGAAACATGGAAGCATGGTATTAAGTAGAACCAGACTGGCCGTGGTATGATGGTTAAAACACACGACTACCATGCGGGAGATCCCGGGTTCGATTCCCGCCTCCAGTCATCTACATTTTTCTTTCATTGACGGCCCCTCGATGTTTTCGAAAGCAAGTCGCAGCATAAGTGTCGAATCAATCGGCATGTCTAGTAAAAGCTTCTCAAACAGTGACGTACGCATTCGTCGATAAACAAGTAGGTGCCGTTAGTTGTAAATCTAAATATTGAAAGTGTGCTAATTCAGAACAACACGAGAAGCTGTCCCATACCGCATTCATGGAGTGTAAAGGGAATTTAAGTTTTTTAAGCTTTTTAAGATTAGAGCATTAAGAAATCCTCAAGGCAACATTGATATCCCCTGATCAAAATACAAGAAACCAGATTGATCACACGGTAATCAGTGTCTCAAGCGTTATGGACGTGCGTGAGATGCGCGGTGCAAATATTGACTCGAATCACCACATAGTTGCAGGGAATGTATACACCCAATTAAGTAGTGCGCAAAAGATGAAAGACAAAGCTGCATAACACCGAGATAGCCAATGCAAATCCAACAAACTCTTTCAATTACGGCAAACAAACCACCTAATTCTGATGTTACCGACACCCAGTGGAAGCATATTGCGAATTCTATGATCACCGCAACTAGGTTATGAAAACCACGCCCTGGTACGATGAGGAATACAGTATTTACCGCTTATATGCACTTCGTAATTTGCTCGACTTTTAGTGCTTATAAGCGGGAAATGCATTTACCAAAACTCGGTTATATGCATTTGCAGTGCATGTAGAAAAACTCGCTTAGTTGCATCGGTGGTGCTTATATAAAAAATATGTTATGTACTTATGTATTTAGTAATACATGCACCAGAAGTTCAGAAACGTAAAATGTAATTGTAAAAACAGAATATGGATGCACATTGCTAGTTTGTTTTGTGTTTTTAACATTTTTATTGAGATCAATAAACAGTTTGCTATTTAATTGCGATGAAACAATTTTCGTACATTTTCCTTATTGATGGTGAAAAATTTAGACAGTGCATATATGAGAATTTTTTACATGCAATTTCTCAAAATCCTATATAATTTTGGTGCATAAATGCGAGAAATGCATATAGGCGAAATGCATATATTAAAAAATATTGCGTGTATTTTATATACAAAAGAAAGATTGTTCAAGTTCGGCTGCTTATAAACGATAAATGCTTATAACCGGCGTGCATATAAGCGGTAAATACTGTACTGCGTATTGTCAGAAGAAATGGATGCTTCATACAAGGCAAAACTCCAGATAATGATAACGCGTGCTATGACAGAATGATATAATGAGATGAGGAGAAAGACAAAACGCCTCTTAATTCGGTAAAGCGTGAATGCAACAAAAGAGGGAGCCAGGATATCGCTAAGTACAGGGGAAGAGGTGAAGCCCGAAAATTCTACCAAAAGGTGAAGAGCAAAGGTTTTTGAAAAGAGATTCTCATCTTGATTGTCTGGAATGGAAATCTGGCTACGGACATTCAGAGTGTGCTGCAAATATAGAGGGAACACTTTCGTACCCTGCTCGTCTCCGAAGGCAACATTAGTGACGTTATCACGCCAATCATCGACGACGGATTAAATCAGTTAATTGGACCTTATCAGTGTAGTTTTTGGCATGGTATATCCATGACCGACCAGATATTCAGACTGAGACAATTCCTGGAGAAGACCCAAGAAATGCAGATCGACACTTACTATATGTTTATCGACTACAAAGCTGCATTCGATAGTGAAACTACGAACTATGAGTTGCTATGGCGGAGTTTGTTATCCCTGCGAAGCTGAGATGATTTTGTGGGTTTACACTGACCGATACGAAGTCTTCAGTAAAAATATGCAAAAATCTAATAGAACCATTGTCTACCAAGCGAGTTTTAAGATAAGGCGATAGCCTGTCATGCGATCTCTTCAACATCATAATAGAGATGATAATGCGAAAGGCTGCAGTAAACACAACTGGTACCAACTTTAACAAAAGTCACATGATATCAATGGCCAAGGACTGCTGGGTGTTACTGTGGCCTTTTCAAGCATTGAAAAGCTGTCGACAGAAGTGGGAACAAAATGAGAACAAATCCAAGTTGTTTGTTTCATTGAACAAAGGGTCGTTTGGGACGCTGCGTGTACGTTCAAAAATATAACATTGAAGCTTTAGATTTTTTTGTCTACATGGCTCTGAGTGGAAATTAAGAGACGAGCTGCTGCTATGCGCTAGCAAAGATTCATCTCTACCAGACAGTGGTCCTACTTGTCTGGCATTACACCGCAGAATCCTGGGTAATGACACAAGCGGATTAATAAATTCTGGGAGTTTTCTTTTTAAATCAAACACGTTTTGCCCAAATCGGTGTCCGCAAACAAACCATAAAATATTTACCATGGCATACAAAAGTCAAAAAGACAGCATACATTTATAATATTTATAATACTACAAAATCTTCGTAAAGCCTAACATACATATTGTCTCACCCCCCCGCTAACCGCATCGCTATCCTTGCGCTGGAAAAATTTTCATAAAAAATTGTCATAAAAGCATAATAAATTAGGGATTCTTGAAATAATGTTAATATTAATATGAAAATGAGATTAAGAAAAATGAATGAATGACACAACAACAGCAACCATAACTTAAATGTGTTGTAGTTGTTGCTATTGGTGGTGGTGATGCTGCTGTAGTTTGTTTATAGTTATGTAAGAGCTTAAATGTAATAAAAAATTGTTGGAACAACTTACGATTGGCCATAACGTTAAGTGGCAATAAGGACATCAACGCACACAATAACATCAGCCACGTCCACGAGCTCAGGTTGCCGCATCTGCTGGTGGCAAGTGGTGGCAAACGGTAACTGTTATTGTCGCCGTTGTTGTAGCTGTTTTGGTTGTCGTTGCTGTTGCTGTTGCTATTGATACTACTGCTGAGTCTACTTGTGTCCCTGGCATGTCGACATGTATTTGGTCGTTGCTGTTGTTGTTGTTGCTGGTGATGGTGATGCCTATACTGTTGCGGATGCTGCTGTTGTCCTTTTTGCCTTCGGCTGCGTGGCATATTTGCTGATATGGATGATGATGGCGATGTAGACGCTGTGATGGTTGTGGTGGCTATTTTGAACGCCGGCATTGCCATCGTTAAGAACGAAGCTAAAACAACACTTACATATTAAAATTTTGCTCGTTACTCAACGTTAAAATCTTAAATCTAATGAAATTATTCGATAACGTAATTTTTGTGATTTTGTTTTTTTTCTTGGCACTTTTGCGTTTTTCACTAGACTCTGCGGCAACCGTTTGAAGTACACTCGAGTGTTGGTAGATCGCGTGGATTGTTTGGTTGGATATTTAAAGTGGATGGTTTGGATGAAGATTGGGTTTGCGGAATTTAGTGAATTAACACGCTTTCGTTGTTGTGAATTAACACGCTTTCTATTTTTAGATTCACAACTAACGGCACCTACTTGTTTATCGCCGAATGCGAACGTCACTGTTTGAAAAGCTTTTACTAGACGTGGCGATTGACTCAACACTTATACTGCGAAGATACTGACGGCAACATCGAGGCAATGAAAGAAAAAAACTTTCTTAGATGACTGGAGCCAGGAATTGAACCTGGGATCTCCCGCATAGTAGTCGCTTGTTCTAACAATCATGCCACAGCCGGTCCCAGAATTTTAATATACTCTGTTTAAATTCACTTTTTCAAGGCTCCTAAGGCTTCCATTTAGTAATAGAACTATTAACCCTCCAGAAATTGTTAGTACTGTATTATAGCGATACAAATAATCCGATACAAATTACACTTCAATGTACGTATTTTTAAATTTACTCTTCAGTGCAATTTCTATCACTCGCCCATCAACTCCTATGCGAATAAATATCACCATAAATGGCGCATTCCTTGCCTTTGAACTTTAAATTGCGTTCTTGTTGTGTGTTTTTTCCTTTTTTGTTATTGTGACTGTTTTCATTTTCTCTTTTTTGTGTCTCTTTGTTTTCTGTTTATTTTCTGTTTGTTTGGCACAAACACTTGTTCTCATCTAATAAATATTTAATTGAGTTTAACAGCTAAATTCCATTTGTTTTATTGCATTTTGTTTGTTTTAAACAAATACGGCTGTCATAAAACACGAAAAAATATGATATCAACTTTGTGATTTATGAGGGGGGCCACAAGCAACCCGCATTCTCCCACCCAACGACCCCGTTTCAGTCAACATACAATTTAGATGCGATATATAACAGCGGTATCAAAGACATTTGCTATCTTCCCTTTGCCATTGTAAAGAATTTAGACTTTTTAACATATTGCGTTAATGGCTTTTTTGGCTGGATAACTTTTTATTGCTACGGAAGGAACAGCAATCAAAACATTTGAGT
The DNA here is from genome assembly GCA_964034835.1 of Muscina levida. Classification (NCBI taxonomy): domain Eukaryota; kingdom Metazoa; phylum Arthropoda; class Insecta; order Diptera; family Muscidae; genus Muscina; species Muscina levida. Next base: position 80,233,858 of record OZ035882.1, read on the forward strand.
GAATTTTTATTAATATTACGGTTTATGGCTGGCGGACAAATTAATTAAGGTTTCGAAAAAGTCTGTCATCGAAGTAAGTAAATAAACGTAGGTAAACAATTTATTTTAGTAGCAAATTTATACAGGAGTTAAATTTTTTTATATATGTATTTATTAGTATTAAAAATACTTTGAAATACAAAGAAAAATATTACATGACTTCTTATTAAATTGTTTATATGCTCTATATGAATACATGGTATCTTCAAATTTTTTTACATTTTTTTCAAAGCACATTGTAGTTTCTTTCAATTTAAATATTGTGTGGTGAATTATGAAATTGTTTAAAACCCTTTTAGGAAAGGGATTTCTGACCCGTGACTCTTTGGATTCGAAAATCTTCTGTGTTCCTTAATCCGTACGGCTGTACTTCTCTAACTATATTATTTGGTCGCAAAGATATTCTGGGGATGAGGGTATATATCATTTGATACGACCCAAAAGTGTAACACATAGAAGGAGTGACTTTAGACCCTAGGTTTCTTTAAACCAAATTCGATTCATGACTTTTTAAGTCGTTTGAGCCATGTCCGTCTGTCTGGCTGTCCGGCTGGTTCGCACGATAACTTTCGAAACACGCAACCAAATGTTTTGAAATTTTGCACGAGTTTATATTTTTTCCCAAAACAACTTACGTTATTGCAAATGGGCTACATGGCCCGCCTCTTCTGGTACCTTCCATACAAATACATCATTCCGCCCACTTTAGAAATCGAGTAATAACATCAATACACGGTATAGTAAAGCTATAAAAGAATAAAATTTTGGAAAAAAAATTGGAAGTCTCGACACGCCCCTTCTGGTACCTCCCATACAAATGTACCTTTCCGCCCACTTTAGAGATGGAGTAATAATATCAATAAATCCAACGCGATCGTACCCAAATTCTTTATTAAGTAATGCTATAGCAGGATACAGTTCTTGGAGAAAAAAAACTGGAAGTCGAGACAAGCCCCTTCTGGTCCCTCCCATACAAATGTACCTTTCCGCCCACTTTAGAGGTGGAGTAATAATATCAATACACGCATCGCGATCGTTCCCAAATTCTGTATTTCGTACAGCTATAACAGGATAAAGTTTTGGAGAAAAATTTTGGAAGTCTAGACACGCCCCATGTGGTACCTCCCATACAAATGTACCTTTCCGCCCACTTTAGAGATGGAGTAATAATATCAATAAATCCAACGCGATCGTACCCAAATTCTTTATTAAGTAATGCTATAGCAGGATACAGTTCTTGGAGAAAAAAAACTGGAAGTCTAGACACGCCCCTTCTGGTACCTACTATACAAATGTATCACTCCTTTCGCTTTAGAGATGGAGTAATAATATCAATACACGCAACGCGATCGTTCCCAAATTCTGTATATCTTACAGCTATAACAGGATAAAGTTTTGGAGAAAAATTTTGGAAGTCTAGACACGCCCCTTCTGGTACCTCCCATACAAATGTACCTTTCCGCCCACTTTAGAGATGGAGTAATTATATCAATACACTTGACACGATCGTGCCCAAATTCTGTATTTTGTTAAGTTATAACAGGATAAAGATTTGGAGAAAATCTGGAAGTCTAGCCATGCCCTTCTTTTACCTCCCATACAAATGTACCTTTCCGCCCACTTTAGAGATGGAGTAATAATATCAATAAACCCAACGCGAACGTACCCAATTTCTTTATTTAGTAATTCTATAGCAGGATCCAATTCTTGGAGAAAAAAACTGGAAATCTAGCCACGACCCATCTGGTACCGCCCACTTTAGAAATTGATTAATATTATTAATATACCTAACGCGATCGTGCCCAAATTCAGTATTTAGTAAAGTTCAGGCAGGATAAAGTTTTTGAGAAAAAATCTAGAAGTCTAGACACGCCCCTTCTGGTACCTCCTATACAAATGTATCACTCCGCCCGCTTTAGAGATGGAGTAATAATATCAATACACGCAACGCGATCGTTCCCAAATTCTGTATTTCTTACAGCTATAACAGGATAAAGTTTTGGAGAAAAATTTTGGAAGTCTAGACACGAGCCTTCTGGTACCTCCCATACAAATGTATCACTCCGCCCGCTTTAGAGATGGAGTAATAATATCAATATAATAGATTTTTTTTGTTTTGCTGAGGGTAATGGTTTATGTAAGTCGGGTTTCCCGACTGAAACTGTCTTACTGGTTTTAAATAAAAATTAAAAGAATTTCAACCTTTGATTAATATTCATCCATTTTAGATCTCTAAGCATTTCGTTGATGTGTGTATATCGATTGCATTTGAGTATAACCCTCAGTGGTATTTTGAAAAGTTTTTGGATTCTTTCTATCTGGCTAAAATTGCAGCATGTATTAATTATCGTCGAACCGTATTCAAAATGTGGTTTAATTATCGTGTTATAAATTTGTATTGCCATTGTTTTTGACATTTTATTTCATATCCTTTTAAAAATCTGATTTGTCCCCCGAATTTTTTACATGTATGGTCTATGTGTTCTTTGAACTTTAAATATTTATCTCTTATAAAACCAAGACATTTTATGCATTCAACCTTATCTATTAAGTTAATTTAAAATATTGCTTCACGTTCTCATATTTATTTCAATTATCTTTGTTTTATTTTCGTTTAGCTTCAATTTATAAATTTTTAACCAATTAAAAGAACATCGAAGTATTGACGCCCTGGCTTCTGGCAATCTTCAAAGCCTGTCTAAATCTGTCACACATTCCAATGAGATGGACATCCTACAAAATTGTGTTTATCCCTAAAGAGGATTTTAGACCAATTTTAGAATAGTTGCCCAAGGCTCAGCATGCCTACAGGAAGTGCAAATCCACGGAAACTGCTTTACATTCGATAACCAGTCACATTGAAAGATCGCTAAACTACAAGGAATACCCTCTCGCTGCCTTCCTGGGTATAGAGGGTTTCAAACATGAATCTGTAATTGTCTCAATGGAACAACTAGAGGTTAACCCAGTCGTCATTGCCTTAGTTGATAAACTACTAAAATTTAGGCGCATTGGATCCAGTCTGGGCTTGTTAAATATTTCCAAGTGGCTGTTCCCAGTACTCCACAAGGAGGAGTACTCTTTCCACTACTATGGAATCTCAACATCAATACTCTTCTGAAAACAATGAATTAAACGTGCTGCAAAACCGTCACATATGCGGATGACGTGGAACTAATAGTCACCGGCAAGGATCCTAAACTATTTCCTGAGCTTCTGGAATCTGCGCTGAAACTTCTTTTAAAATAGTGTCATGACTATGGACTGGCTGTAAATCCGAGCAAAACGGAACTGGTGCTATTCACACGGACATACAAAATCTCTCAATTTGCCAAATCCAGATTAAATAGAGTCGCACTTACACTCTCTGATCGTGCCAAATATCTTGTGCTAATATTGGACAGTAAACTTAATTGGAATCTGAACACGCAGACCTGGATCCGCAGAGCGGCAACCGTTCTATACTGTTGCAAAAGGACAATCGGCATCAATTGGGGAATCAACCCCAAAAATTGTGAACATGTTATACGACCCAGTTATTAAACCCATCTTATTCTACGTATCGGAAGTCGGGAGGCCGGCGCTAGATAGAGCGTCCCAAAGGCTGAAACTCGAGCGCATTATTAGACTAGTGACAATCATGATAACAAGGGCACTTAGAACTACACCAACTAAGGCACTGTTTTGGATCCTGAACTGGTAACCCCTGGACATTGAGGCGAGGTAAATAGCAGCGAACACCGCAAGGCGTTTAGACGCCACACAAGCATGGATGCACAGGAACTATGGCCATGCCAAAATTCTGGGCCTTATCAATGTGAGCTGTCACACGGATTACACTATACCAGAACCTGTTTTCGATCCGGGTTTTGTAAGGCCCATCCCGGATAGGTCTTACTATGATGATAATGGAAATGCCCTAAACTTTGGGGAGGATGTCATCCTAATTTTCACGGACGGTTCGAAATTAAAGGAAACAGCGGGCTGTGGAATCTTTTCGGAGGAGTTGAATTTGCAACTATGAATCAGACTGCCAGACCACTGTAGCATAGTTCAGGCCGAAATAGCGGCCATTAGCATAGCCGTAGGGAAAATTCAGAATCGTAGGATATTGAGCGGTAATATTCATATTCTTACTGATAGTAAAGCGGCTATCAGATGCCTGGGGAACGTGTACACCACTTCGAGAAATGTTCGAGAATGCGGGCCGTCTCTTGAGGAGATAGCGAGACATTCGACGGTTACCCTTACATAGGTTCCAGGACATGGGGGATATATAATATATGGTAACCAAAGGGCCGATTCGTTGGCAAGCGCTGCCACAACCGTGAACTTGGGCGTAGTTTATGGTCTTGGGATCCCTCTCACAAGGGGGAAACAGCTAATTGCTGTGAAACTGAACCTCATTTCTAAGGAGAGATGGGTGAGAGAACATACTTGCACGTCGCACAGTGGGATTTCGGCGGAAAAAATAGGGGTTTTCAACGTTCCAATTTCAAAATTTTAATGATATGGTTTTGTAAAGAAGTATTTGGATAAGAAAACTTTAGCAAGGTTTTTTATGAAAAGTGAAATTTTGTAGTTAAAAAAAACTAACAGAAGTCAACGCAAATTTATTCAATGAAATTAGATTCAAATTATTGACCAAATAAAGAACTTTTTGTGTGTGTACGTTTATAGTTATGGCTTTTGTTTTATTTTTTAGTGAAAATATAGCACTTTCTCTTTTTTTTAATATTATTATTGATATTGGAAAAGTAAACTAATTATTATAATTTATATAAAACTAGCTGACCCGGCAAACGTTGTTCTGCCGTACAACTTCTGACTCGGCGAACTTCGTCTCGCTCCAAGTTAACGCCTTCATATAAGCTCCAGAGTAATTACTAAAGCACATATAGTTTAAATTTTGATGTGTTTTCTTTGAATTTTATCGAAATCAGTGAAGAGCGATCTGATAAACAATGTTTTTCGATTTGTTTTCCGGCGTAAAAAAAGCAATGAAGACGGAGTGCCAACACGTGAACAGGTAGCGTACAGCTGACCTTGTGAAATGCAGGGAAATTCGAGACTGATTCCGAAAACTTCCAAAGATTGGCCTTGCGATTTATTGATTCTTATCGCAAAAGCTAATCGAAAAGGGAGTTAAATTTGCTTGAAGTTGGATGGGAAGATCGGTTAGAATAATAGGAATTCGTAGGATAAGGACTTCCACTCCTTTGAATTTATCCTTGATATATGTCGCTTTAATCACATTGATCATCAGTTTCTTGACGGACAACCACGTACCGTTGCACAATTTCGGATGATTCAGATTCCGAAAAATGCTTATGATCGATCCCACCTTCAGCTGTTAATTATGCGGCTGAATTCCTAGCAAATCTAGGTAGTCCAAAAATTCTGTCTGATAGTTGGTAGCCTCATTCTCGTTGGTCAAGCTATCAACGGATTTTATGAATGCAGTTCTATATCGATTCTACTTTGAATAATAACATTCGAGCTATCGACGTCTTTATTCTTCGCTGGTAGTATGGCCCGCTCACTAATCCAATCTAGATTTTTATAATTTTGAATTTGGCCATTACCAAGCGCCAATAGCTGTCTTGAAAATTCAGTAGCCGATGGGTCGTTTTGCAAAACGACTCTCATGATCGTATTCAATTTCAACTTCATGACATGCCGCCACAAAAACGACGATTTCAGGCATGAATTAATCTTATAAGCAGCAATAGATTTTGGGATGACGGGAAGCATTTGACGAATATCTCCGGGCAGCAATATCATAGCCCCACAAAATCGTCTCGAATCAACTCGTAAATCCTTCATTGTTCGGTCAACTGCCTCGAAAGCTCGTTAATTCGCCATCGTGCATTCATCCCAAATCATGATCTTGAGAAGATTAAACGGCAGCTTCAAAGCGGAAAGTACAGTTCGACCGCCTTTTAAGAATGTGGGAGCAATACCGGAGGATGCAACAGCTGACGCAGTTTGCGAACTTGACGGAATTTTTGCCAGAATCAAAAAAATGACGAATGTCTTGCCTGTCCCACCGGGTGCATCGATAAAGTAAATACCTCCCGTTCCATCGTCAACAACCTTCATCAGCGAATCGTTCGTTTGCATGGCATTCAACGGCGGCACATTTGTTCGGACTCTTTCAGTCAGCTCATCTCGATCAAAGTCTTGATCTCGTTGCAATTCGCGATTGAATGCATCGTGCATCGAACGATTTGGCGCTGGTGTTCCCAATTTCGACAGTAGACTGCCGCACATGAACACGCACATGTCTTCTATCTGAAGTCAATTTCAAGATCAGCCATCACGTCCTCGGCAGATGATACGTGGCTATGATGGTCGCAAACAATATACGAATTTGATTCGCTGGAGCAGAAACAGTTACGTCCTAATGCGTATCGTTTTCGTATATAAAACACGAATTCGAACTTAAATGGAGAATGAAAAATGATGACTTGTAAACAAACCTTTCATTGTATTGACCATCTTTAAATTGAGGTGATAGACATCCTCTCCACGATAGAACATCAACAGGTATTGAAGTGCATTATATGACCGATAGCTCAATGCAGTTTTGAACAATTTTTAAGTTTTCAAATCATTTCGCGTTAAATCTTTTAACATAATAAATTTTACAATAATCCGAAATTTTTAGAGCGTCATAACGAATTTTCCAGCTTAACGTCGACTGAAATCATTAAATCAAGCGTTACAATGCAAAATTTCTTCGCAAAATTCAACTTTTTTGAGTTTATCCGAAATTTTCCGAGTTTCCCACAAAAATTTTTTCAATTATCCTAAGTTTTTAAAATAATTTTTATCAAATCAAAATTATCTGTTTTTCTATTCAAAAATCCATTATGTAACAATTGCACACAAAATTCCATACAAAAAGGCAATTTCCGATTTTTCAAATTTTCGACTTTTCCAAAATTTCTTTCACATAAACCTTCTCCTGGCAATAACGAACAACTAAAAAAAAGTTTGAGCAAAATCGGCCCAGCCGTTCTCAATTGATGAACACTATTTTTGTATATCTTATATATAAAAATGAATTGCTGTGCAGTTGTCTCGCTAAAACTCAAAAACGGCTGGATTGATTTTCCAAATTTTTTTTTTGTTTTGTTCGCTATAGCTTCCGGATGGTTTAAAAGGTTTTATTTTTTCAAAAAGTGGGCGGCGCCACGCCCCTTTTTTCAAATATCGCTCAGACGGCTTTTCTAATAGACCGATTGATACAAAAATTTTACCATGAGGTACTGTTGACCTGTAGATAGTTCCTGACTACATTTGGTTGTAATTGGATAAAGGGGCGTGGCACCGCCCATACAACTTGAAAATTAAAAAGGCTATATTTCATGAACTATCAGAGGTATGAAGATGAGATTTGGTATATATGTTGTTGGAGCAGTATTAATTACAGCCAGGATGGAAGTGGGCGGTGCCACGCACCCTTTTCAAAAATCGCTCTAACGACTTTTCTAATAGATCGATTGATACAAAAATTTTACCATGAGGTATTGTTGACCTGTAGATAGTTCCTGACTACATTTGGTAGTAATTGGATAAAGGGGCGTGGCACCGCCCATACAATTTGAAAATTAAACAGGCTATATTTCATGAACTATAAGAGGTATGAAGATGAGATTTGGTATATATGTTGTTCGTAAAGTTAGAATTACAACAGGGTGCAAGTAGGCGGTGCCACGCCCTCTTTTAAAAAATCAATCTAACGGCTTTTCTAATAGACCGATAGATACGAAAATTTTACCAAGTGGACCTGTTGTAGTTCCTGACTACATTTGGTTGTAATTGGATAAAGGGGCGTGGCACCGCCCATACAACTTGAAAATTAAAAAGGCTATATTTCATGAACTATCAGAGGTATGAAGATGAGATTTGGTATATATGTTGTTAGAGCAGTATTAATTACAGCCAGAATGGAAGTGGGCGGTGCCACGCCCCCTTTTTAAAAATTGCTCTAACGGCTTTTCTAATAAATCGATTGATACAAAAATTTTACCATGAGATACTGTTGACCTGTAGATAGTTCCTGACTACATTTGATTGTAATTGGATAAAGGGGCGTGGCACCGCCCATACAATTTGAAAATTAAACAGGCTATATTTCATGAACTATAAGAGGTATGAAGATGAGATTTGGTATATATGTTGTTCGGTAAGTTAGAATTACAGATAGGGCGCAAGTAGCCGGTGCCACGCCCTCTTTTAAAAAATCAATCTAACGGCTTTTCTAATCGGTCTAATTGATACGAAAATTTTACCATGTTGTACTGTTGACCTGTTGATAGTCCCTGGCTATATTTGGTTGTGATTGGATAAATGGGCGTGGCACCGCCCATACAACTTGAAAATCAAAAGGGCTATATCTCATGAACTATCAGAGGTATGAAGATGTGATTTGTTACATATGTTGTTGTTGCAGTATGAATTACAGTAATGGTGGAAGTGGGCTGTTCCACACCCCTTTTAAAAAAATCGGTAATAACTGTAAAAATTCCACAGAATATTGCTGTTATGAACAGTAGAGATATGAACAGTAAGGTGGGCCAATTTTTTTATTCGCAAAAATCGTAACCAAAATTGGAATCTACGATGAATTGTAAGGAAATTTCACCAAGAAACTTTGTGTCTAAAATCAATTCCTAGCTCGCGCTGGGAAGCATAAAGATTTCTGTTAGAGATTTTTTTGTTTTTAAATGAGCACAATCCGAAAACTGCAGATATTTATTTTTCGAGACCTTCTGCGTAAAACTAACTTCCCAGCAAACTAAATAAGATATTACAGAAGCAAATCTATGCATTGGTTAATAAGTTATGGCCTCTGGGAGTTGGCATACGGAAATTAAGTTTTTAAAAATCATTTTTCAGAATATTGGGCGGGATCCAAAACAATGTCAAAAATATACTCTTCGTCTTGGTCTCCAAACATCGGAATGGTAGGTCTGACGTAACTGAAAAATTGCTAGAAATATATCTCAACCTGAAATCTTCTTGCTTCTCAGCGCGAACTAGGAATTGATTGTAGACATATAGTTTCTAAGTGAATATTCTAAGAATTTATCATACATTTCGATACTGGTATACGATTACCACATTTTTTTAGACGCGAACAAATTGTTCCGCCCTAATCAACAGGCTAATTGGAACTTAATAAGTAAAAAGTGCCGAGGCGCTGCCCACGCACTTCAATAGTTGAATTTATAAACTGTATCAAATAATAGTCCGTACACCAGTTACTTTTCATTTACTTTTCAGGAGAGCGAATCGGTAATAAATAATACATATAGAAAAATAAAGCAATATTCATTGTAGTTATACTGGAAACACCTTTTGTTTTATTGGGGCACAATTAAAATTTTCATAGTATGTCAGAGGTAACATTATCAAACATTTGTAAATAACCTATATATGGGATAATTTTTTTTTTGACGTATAGAACTTCTGATAGTTATAAGTTTAAATGTACGGAACATCTTCTATGTCACTGCCCTGCATTTGGTGACCTGAGATACGAAAAGCTTGGTCAAAACCTGTCTATCTGTAGGCGATTTGCGGAATATCCATGCCTTTATCAGAGCAACGAAAATGCTTGACAGCGACGTTGGCCGAATAGAATAGGAACATTTGGTGCGGAAATCTTAAAAATGTTATCACAACGGGACTAATACTAGGACCCAAGTGAGCTGTGTTCAACGTGGCTGCCGAATTAACCTAACCTAACCTAAGTTTAAATCTAGCTGTCATACTAATGAAGTGTGATAGACTTTCTTTTAGTATACTTTGAAAAATCACCATGTAAAAACTACACAAAAACAACGTTTACAAATCTTGCAAATTTATTTTCAAAATGCACCTTCTGTTCGCTATACTTATGTACCCCTTTGTGAAGTTGAGGGTGCATATAATGATCTATCTGAGCAGCGTATAGAAGCCATCGACGCTGTAGACGTAAGTGTAACAGGGGACTCGAATTTATCGAACCGACGCCTTTCTCAGCAACTCGGTCTCTGCAAATGCTGAAGATAGATCTTGGCCTACATCTATATAAGATCTAACTGGTGGAAGAATTTGAGCCAGTGGACGATCAATTGATTTTTTTTATTTATCATGTCATTGCACATTATTTGAAGGAGAAATGGTTCCAACACGACGGTGTAATATGCTATAGAGCGCGTGAGACCATCACATTGTTAAGCCAAACGTTGGTGACCGAATTATCTCAAAAAATGGTAATATGAGTTCAATACAATAATAGTATTCCGGAATATTCTTGATCCGTGTGAGAAGAAGACATGACACAAGAAGTTTTTATGGCTAAAGGCATGAAGCTTCAAACTGAATTTTCATTTGCGGTCAATAGGCGGAGAAGGCATAACAAAAGTGTTTTTTATGCCCAACGAGATAGTTAGTATCCGCTTCTACAGATCAAAATAAAAATTAAATTTTGATCCTTAGCGAATATCTGTTTCCGATTTGTGGAAGAAATGGGTTTTCGCCCTACATACAGAAAAAACTTAATCTACATCTCGGCACTATAGATATGACTTTTCTGATGAACTTTTTATAGCATTTACAACAATAAAACTTAATTGGTTAACTTTAATGTTAAGGAGTTACTTTGAATAAGTTACATTAGTAAATAAACTCAACATTTTATGGTCGAGCTTTAGTACCGTTTGGTACTTTGTAAACCTAAATGTGAAATATATTACAAGTTAATATGCAATAGCGAAGCATTGCCGGGCCTACTAGTCTTATATATAAAAATGAATTGCTGTGCAGTTGTCTCGCTAAAACTCGAAAACGGCTGGACCGATTTCCAAAATTTTTTTTTTGTTTTGTTCGCTATAGCTTCCGGATGGTTTAAAAGGTTTTATTTTTTCAAAAAGTGGGCGGCGCCACGCCCCTTTTTTCAAATATCGCTCAGACGGCCTTTCTTATAGACCGATTGATACAAAAATTTTACCATGAGAACCTGTTGCCCTGTAGATAGTTCCTGACTACATTTGGTTGTAATTGGATAAAGGGGCGTGGCACCGCCCATACAACTTGAAAATTAAAAAGGCTATATTTCATGAACTATCATAGGTATGAAGATGAGATTTGGTATATATGTTGTTGGAGCAGTATAAATTACAGCCAGGATGGAAGTGGGCGGTGCCACGCCCCCTTTTCAAAAATCGCTCTAACGACTTTTCTAATAGATCGATTGATACAAAAATTTTACCATGAGGTACTGTTGACCTGTAGATAGTTCCTGACTACATTTGGTTGTAATTGGATAAAGGGGCGTGGCACCGCCCATACAACTTGAAAATTAAAAAGGCTATATTTCATGAACTTTCAGAGGTATGAAGAAGAGATTTGGTTTATATGTTGTTGGAGCAGTATTAATTTCAGCCAGGATGGAAGTGGGCGGTGCCACGCCCTCTTTTCAAAAATCGCTCTAACGGCTTTTCTAATAGATCGATTGATACGAAAATTTTACCAAGTGGTACTGTTGACCTGTAGACAGTTCCTGGCTACATTTGGTTGTAATTGGATAAAGGGGCGTGGCACCGCCCATACAACTTGAAAATTAAAAAGGCTATATTTCATGAACTATCAGAGGTATGAAGATGAGATTTGGTATATATGTTGTTGGAGCAGTATTAATTTCAGCCAGGATGGAAGTGGGCGGTGCCACGCCCTCTTTTCAAAAATCGCTCTAACGGCTTTTCTAATAGATCGATTGATACGAAAATTTTACCAAGTGGTACTGTTGACCTGTAGATAGTTCCTGGCTACATTTGGTTGTAATTAGATAAAGGGGCGTGGCACCGCCCATACAACTTGAAAATTAAAAAGGCTATATTTCATGAACTATCAGAGGTATGAAGAAGAGATTTGGTATATATGTTGTTGGAGCAGTATTAATTACAGCTAGGGGGAAGTGGGCGGTGCCACGACCTTTTAAAATAAGTAGTTATAAATGTCAAAATTCCTCAGTATATTGCAGTTCGCCCTGAGATATGAATAGTAAGGTGGGCCAATGTTTTTATTCGCAAAAATCGTAACCAAAATCGGAATCTACGATGAATTGTTAAAAAATTGCACCAATAAAATTTGTGTCTAAAATCAATTTCTAGCTCGCTCTGGGAAGCAGGAAGATTTCAGATAGAGATTTTTTTGAGACCTTCTGCGTAAAACTGACTTCTCAACAAACCAAATGAGGTATAACAGAAGCAAATCTATGTATTGGTTTAAAAGTTATGGCCTCTGAGAGTTGGCATACAGAAATTAAGTATTTAAAAATCATTTTTCAGAATATTGGGCGGGATCCCAATAAAAAAATCAAGAATATACTATTCTTTTCGTCTTGGTTTCCAAACATCGGAATGGTAGGTAAAAATTAGAGCCGGGGCCCATAAGTCTGAAGTAACTGAATAATTGCTCATTGCTCAAAAACTATCTCTACCTGAAATCTTCATGCTTCTCAGCGCGAACTAGGAATTGATTTTAGACATATAGTTTCTTAGTGAAATTTTCTAAGAATTCTTCGTACATTCCTATACTGATATACGATTAACATGTGTTTTTTTTTGACGCGAACTAATTGATTCGCCCTAATGATCAGGCTATTTCGAACTAAAGAGGTTAAAAGTGCCGAAGCGCTACCCACGCACTTTAATAGTTAACTTTTTAACTGTATCAAATAATGGTCCGTACACCAGGCAGTTGAGGATCCGCAGACTAAAATATTAATTTTTGTTAATTTACTTTACAGGTATGTATTTTTCAATTACTTTTCAGGAGAGCGAACCGGTAATAAATCATATAGATAGAAAAATTAAGTAATATTCATTGTATTTATACTACAATAGTTAAATTTTTATAGTATATCAGAGATAACATTAGCAAACAATTGTAAATAACCTATGCATGGGGTATTTTTCTTGACATATAGAACTTCTGATAGGTTTATGTGTAAATATAGCTGTCATACTAACGTTTTCTTTTAGTATACTTTGAAAAATCATAATGTAAAAACTAAACAAGAACAACGTTTACAAATCTTGCAAATTTATTTTCAAAATGCATGTTCTGTTCGCCAAACTTAGGAGCCCTTTGTGTAGAGGGTGCATATAATGATCCATCTGAGCAGCTGATAGAAGCCATCGACGCTGTAGACGTAAGTGTGAAAGGGACTCGAATTTATCGAACCATCGTCTTTCTCAGTAACTCGGTCTCTGCAAATGCTGAGGAAAGATCTTGGAATACATTCATATAAAATCCAACTGGTAGAAGAACTAGAGCCAGTGAACGATCAGTTGATTTTTTTTATTTATCATGTCATGGCACATTATTTGAAGGAAAAATGGTTCCAACACGACAGTGTAACATGAGATACAGCGCGTGAGACCATCACTTTGTTAAGTCAAATGTTGGTGACCGAATTATCTCAAAAATGGTAATACGAGTTCAATATAAAAATAGTATTCCGGATTATTCTTGATTCGTGTGAGAAGAAGACATAACAAAAGAAGTTTTTATGGCTAAAGGCATGAAGTTTCAACTGAATTTTCATTTGCGGTCAATAGAAGAAGGCATAACAAAAATGTTTTTTTATGACCAAAGAGATAGTTAGTATACAGATGGTTCACGCTAATACGGATCAAAATAAATAATTTTGATCTTTAGAGGAATGTCTGTTTCCGATTTGTGGAAGAAGTGTTTTTTCGTCCTACATACAGAAAAATCTTAATCTACATGTCGGCACTATAGATATGACTTTGCTGATGTACTTTTTATTAGCAATTACAACAATAAAACTTCATTGGTTAACTTTAATGTTAAGGAGCTACTTTAAATAAGTTACATAAGTTAATAAACTCAACATATTATTGTCGAGCTTAAGTACCATTTTCAAAGTACTTTGTAGACCTAAATGTGAAATATATTACAAGTTTATATGCAATAGCGAAGCATTGCATGGTCCACGTATGTCATACCATCACTTGAGAACGGCTGGAGCGATTTGGCTGATTTTTTTTTTATTCGATTCGAAATTTTCCGTAGATTGTTTGTGTTGAAAAAAATCAAATCCAGGTGTCGCTAGGGTGGATTTATATCGAAAATTTGAATGCATGTACCAATTCAACTGAAATTTAGAATGGATATTCGTTTGATCATGAGAAAACATTTTATGTACAAATGGACCCGGTAGGTGGCGCTGGGGTCGGTTTACAATCAAAACTTTAACGAAAGGGCCAATTTAACTGAAATTCAGAATCTATGTTTGTTTGATCATCAGAAAAAATTGTATGTACAAATGGACCCGGTAGATGGCGCTAGGGTGGATTTATATCGAAAATTTGAATGCATGTACTAATTTAACTGAAATTTTGTATTTATGTTTGTGGAACCTTGAGAAAAAATTGTTAGTATAAATTGACCGGGTAGGTGTCGCTAGGGTGGAATTATAATGAAAATTTTTACGAATTAAACAATTTGACTGAAATTTTGAATGTATATTTGTTTTATTATGAGAATTTTTTTCGTATATATGACCCTACAGTTGATTTGGCTAGGGTTGAATTTTTTCGAAAATTTATATCCATTGTCCGATTTTACTTAAACTTAAAATATATGATTTTTTTGATTTGACATGAGAAAATTTTGAATGTATGTTTGGAACCAGTTGCCGGTGTTTAGCTTATGATATACTAAATTCTTTGAAAGTCATCAAAGTAACATCAAAATTATTGAAAACTATTTATATATAAAAATAGATGTCAATTTTGATGACACCACTAATTGCGAAAACGGTTAAACCGATTTTGACCAAAATTGCAGTGAAAGTTGGGTATGGGCTGTAGATGGTCACCCAGACCGCAAACAGCGCACTTCCTTCACAAAAAGGTTTTTCGCATTTCGAACTTTTAGGGGACAAACCCGATAATGGGAAAGACTGTTGCTATCACCCAGACCAAATGGTAATACAGTTGTTGAGCCAAATGAAGGGATTTTTGGAAATTCGTACTCCTTGGAATAAAAAGAGGCAAAGTGTTATCATTACTCCAACAGAGAATGTTATATGTCAGTCAATCGGCTTAAAAATTTTGTTTTAGAATATATGCCTAACAATTAGCAAGTCTTCATCATGTCATGGACGACACTGCTGTTCCATTTTAGCAATTCTAAGAATAATCTATATATATAAAAATGGTGGCAAAAATGTATAGTAATTCATGAATTGAGAACGACTGGGCCGATTTAGCTCAAACTTTTTTTCAGTTGTTCGTTATTGCCAGGAGAAGGTTTATGTGAAAGAAAATTTTGGGAAAATCTTCCGGAAAAGCCGGAAAATTGGAAAAACCGAAAATTTCTTTTTTGTATGGAATTTTGTGTGCAATTGTTACGAATGATTTTTGGAATGGAAAAATAAAAAATTTTGTTGGGAAAGTCGGAAAATTCCGGAAAAATTCGAAAAAATTTAATACTATTTTTCGACGAAATTTTGCTTTTTGTCGTCCGATGTGAGTTTTGAACGATGTAACTTGCGAACAATTTCGGATAATTTATTCCTAAATGACTTTCCGAATGGAAAATAGATTAATTCTCGGTGGAGAACTCGGAAAATTCCGAAAAATTAAAATTTTTTCACCAAAATTTTGCATTTCATCGCCTGATTTGAGGTTAATCGCAATTAAATGTTTGTCCGTTTTCGAATGGAAAAATAGAAAATTTTAGTTGGAAAATTGTGAAAAATGCCAAAATTTTTTTTTTCCACAAAATTTTGCATCTTATCGTATGTTGTGGTAATTTTGGGCGATGTAAATGTGAACAATTTCGAACAATTATTACCTTTCGAATGGCAAAATAGAAAAATTCTTGGTGGAAAACTCGGAAAACTCTAAAAAAAAAATTTAAAGATTTGGATGCCCTCGACGAAATCTTCCATTGTATCACTTGATTTGATGATTTCAGACGACGTAAAGTTGCAAAATTCGTTGTGTTGCTGAACAATTTCGGATTAAATTTAAAAATAGTGTGAAAAAGGTATAGTAGTTTATCAAGAGAGAACGTTGGACCAGTTTGCTCAATTTTTTTTTTCAATTGATCGTAATTGGCAGGAATTTTTTATGCCAAAAAATTTTGGAAGAATCCTAAGGAAAAGCCGGGAAATTTGAATGCAATTGTTACGAAATGGCTTTTCGAATGCAAAAAAAGAAAATTATTAGCGAAAAATTCCGGAAAAGCGCAAAAAATTTGATTCTTTTATCGAAGAAACTTTGCAGTTTTCGCATGATTTGATGATTTTGATGTTGGTTTGGTCGTAACCAAAATCGGAATCTACGATGAATTGTTAAAAAATTGCACCAATAAAATTTGTGTCTAAAATCAATTTCTAGCTCGCTCTGGGAAGCAGGAAGATTTCAGATAGAGATTTTTTTGAGACCTTCTGCGTAAAACTGACTTCTCAACAAACCAAATGAGGTATAACAGAAGCAAATCTATGTATTGGTTTAAAAGTTATGGCCTCTGAGAGTTGGCATACAGAAATTAAGTATTTAAAAATCATTTTTCAGAATATTGGGCGGGATCCCAATAAAAAAATCAAGAATATACTATTCTTTTCGTCTTGGTTTCCAAACATCGGAATGGTAGGTAAAAATTAGAGCCGGGGCCCATAAGTCTGAAGTAACTGAATAATTGCTCATTGCTCAAAAACTATCTCTACCTGAAATCTTCATGCTTCTCAGCGCGAACTAGGAATTGATTTTAGACATATAGTTTCTTAGTGAAATTTTCTAAGAATTCTTCGTACATTCCTATACTGATATACGATTAACATGTGTTTTTTTTTGACGCGAACTAATTGATTCGCCCTAATGATCAGGCTATTTCGAACTAAAGAGGTTAAAAGTGCCGAAGCGCTACCCACGCACTTTAATAGTTAACTTTTTAACTGTATCAAATAATGGTCCGTACACCAGGCAGTTGAGGATCCGCAGACTAAAATATTAATTTTTGTTAATTTACTTTACAGGTATGTATTTTTCAATTACTTTTCAGGAGAGCGAACCGGTAATAAATCATATAGATAGAAAAATTAAGTAATATTCATTGTATTTATACTACAATAGTTAAATTTTTATAGTATATCAGAGATAACATTAGCAAACAATTGTAAATAACCTATGCATGGGGTATTTTTCTTGACATATAGAACTTCTGATAGGTTTATGTGTAAATATAGCTGTCATACTAACGTTTTCTTTTAGTATACTTTGAAAAATCATAATGTAAAAACTAAACAAGAACAACGTTTACAAATCTTGCAAATTTATTTTCAAAATGCATGTTCTGTTCGCCAAACTTAGGAGCCCTTTGTGTAGAGGGTGCATATAATGATCCATCTGAGCAGCTGATAGAAGCCATCGACGCTGTAGACGTAAGTGTGAAAGGGACTCGAATTTATCGAACCATCGTCTTTCTCAGTAACTCGGTCTCTGCAAATGCTGAGGAAAGATCTTGGAATACATTCATATAAAATCCAACTGGTAGAAGAACTAGAGCCAGTGAACGATCAGTTGATTTTTTTTATTTATCATGTCATGGCACATTATTTGAAGGAAAAATGGTTCCAACACGACAGTGTAACATGAGATACAGCGCGTGAGACCATCACTTTGTTAAGTCAAATGTTGGTGACCGAATTATCTCAAAAATGGTAATACGAGTTCAATATAAAAATAGTATTCCGGATTATTCTTGATTCGTGTGAGAAGAAGACATAACAAAAGAAGTTTTTATGGCTAAAGGCATGAAGTTTCAACTGAATTTTCATTTGCGGTCAATAGAAGAAGGCATAACAAAAATGTTTTTTTATGACCAAAGAGATAGTTAGTATACAGATGGTTCACGCTAATACGGATCAAAATAAATAATTTTGATCTTTAGAGGAATGTCTGTTTCCGATTTGTGGAAGAAGTGTTTTTTCGTCCTACATACAGAAAAATCTTAATCTACATGTCGGCACTATAGATATGACTTTGCTGATGTACTTTTTATTAGCAATTACAACAATAAAACTTCATTGGTTAACTTTAATGTTAAGGAGCTACTTTAAATAAGTTACATAAGTTAATAAACTCAACATATTATTGTCGAGCTTAAGTACCATTTTCAAAGTACTTTGTAGACCTAAATGTGAAATATATTACAAGTTTATATGCAATAGCGAAGCATTGCCGGGCCCACTAGTATAGATATATATATTATTTATCTCGTTACATTTTCCAACCAACATCAAAATCATCAAATCATGCGAAAACTGCAAAGTTTCTTCGATAAAAGAATCAAATTTTTTGCGCTTTTCCGGAATTTTTCGCTAATAATTTTCTTTTTTTGCATTCGAAAAGCCATTTCGTAACAATTGCATTCAAATTTCCCGGCTTTTCCTTAGGATTCTTCCAAAATTTTTTGGCATAAAAAATTCCTGCCAATTACGATCAATTGAAAAAAAAAATTGAGCAAACTGGTCCAACGTTCTCTCTTGATAAACTACTATACCTTTTTCACACTATTTTTAAATTTAATCCGAAATTGTTCAGCAACACAACGAATTTTGCAACTTTACGTCGTCTGAAATCATCAAATCAAGTGATACAATGGAAGATTTCGTCGAGGGCATCCAAATCTTTAAATTTTTTTTTTAGAGTTTTCCGAGTTTTCCACCAAGAATTTTTCTATTTTGCCATTCGAAAGGTAATAATTGTTCGAAATTGTTCACATTTACATCGCCCAAAATTACCACAACATACGATAAGATGCAAAATTTTGTGGAAAAAAAAAATTTTGGCATTTTTCACAATTTTCCAACTAAAATTTTCTATTTTTCCATTCGAAAACGGACAAACATTTAATTGCGATTAACCTCAAATCAGGCGATGAAATGCAAAATTTTGGTGAAAAAATTTTAATTTTTCGGAATTTTCCGAGTTCTCCACCGAGAATTAATCTATTTTCCATTCGGAAAGTCATTTAGGAATAAATTATCCGAAATTGTTCGCAAGTTACATCGTTCAAAACTCACATCGGACGACAAAAAGCAAAATTTCGTCGAAAAATAGTATTAAATTTTTTCGAATTTTTCCGGAATTTTCCGACTTTCCCAACAAAATTTTTTATTTTTCCATTCCAAAAATCATTCGTAACAATTGCACACAAAATTCCATACAAAAAAGAAATTTTCGGTTTTTCCAATTTTCCGGCTTTTCCGGAAGATTTTCCCAAAATTTTCTTTCACATAAACCTTCTCCTGGCAATAACGAACAACTGAAAAAAAGTTTGAGCTAAATCGGCCCAGTCGTTCTCAATTCATGAATTACTATACATTTTTGCCACCATTTTTATATATATAGATTATTCTTAGAATTGCTAAAATGGAACAGCAGTGTCGTCCATGACATGATGAAGACTTGCTAATTGTTAGGCATATATTCTAAAACAAAATTTTTAAGCCGATTGACTGACATATAACATTCTCTGTTGGAGTAATGATAACACTTTGCCTCTTTTTATTCCAAGGAGTACGAATTTCCAAAAATCCCTTCATTTGGCTCAACAACTGTATTACCATTTGGTCTGGGTGATAGCAACAGTCTTTCCCATTATCGGGTTTGTCCCCTAAAAGTTCGAAATGCGAAAAACCTTTTTGTGAAGGAAGTGCGCTGTTTGCGGTCTGGGTGACCATCTACAGCCCATACCCAACTTTCACTGCAATTTTGGTCAAAATCGGTTTAACCGTTTTCGCAATTAGTGGTGTCATCAAAATTGACATCTATTTTTATATATAAATAGTTTTCAATAATTTTGATGTTACTTTGATGACTTTCAAAGAATTTAGTATATCATAAGCTAAACACCGGCAACTGGTTCCAAACATACATTCAAAATTTTCTCATGTCAAATCAAAAAAATCATATATTTTAAGTTTAAGTAAAATCGGACAATGGATATAAATTTTCGAAAAAATTCAACCCTAGCCAAATCAACTGTAGGGTCATATATACGAAAAAAATTCTCATAATAAAACAAATATACATTCAAAATTTCAGTCAAATTGTTTAATTCGTAAAAATTTTCATTATAATTCCACCCTAGCGACACCTACCCGGTCAATTTATACTAACAATTTTTTCTCAAGGTTCCACAAACATAAATACAAAATTTCAGTTAAATTAGTACATGCATTCAAATTTTCGATATAAATCCACCCTAGCGCCATCTACCGGGTCCATTTGTACATACAATTTTTTCTGATGATCAAACAAACATAGATTCTGAATTTCAGTTAAATTGGCCCTTTCGTTAAAGTTTTGATTGTAAACCGACCCCAGCGCCACCTACCGGGTCCATTTGTACATAAAATGTTTTCTCATGATCAAACGAATATCCATTCTAAATTTCAGTTGAATTGGTACATGCATTCAAATTTTCGATATAAATCCACCCTAGCGACACCTGGATTTGATTTTTTTCAACACAAACAATCTACGGAAAATTTCGAATCGAATAAAAAAAAAATCAGCCAAATCGCTCCAGCCGTTCTCAAGTGATGGTATGACATACGTGGACCATTTCATTTTTATATATATAGATTATACTAAAAAATATCAATCTTTCACTTTTTGATGGAAAAAACCTTTATGTGCTTTGCCTTGCTTAGCCCTCTTAATATAAAAAAATGAAAGGTTCGAGTATGTACTTTCAATTAAGAAAAAAAATAACCGCCAAATACCGTCCCTTTTAGTAACATCGATTTTAATGCATGCATTTGTGCGATATTTTCGGTGTATTTGAAGGCTAATATCTTTCGCGGAGGGTTGTTGGAGATATTCTCTTCTTTTGTATGGAGACAACACATGTTTAACTTTTGAATAAATATTAACATTTTTTAACTTATATGAAATTTTCATATGATTCTAGGCAGAGAGAAAAAGACGTAAAATCTACAACTTTCAATGGGCGTAAAATCTAAAGTAGGCGTGGCATCCCCAATATGTTTAATTTTTTTTCACAAGGAGAATTCAATTAAGAAGAGTCCCGAATTTCGAGTTCCTATGTCCAAATATACAAATTTTGGCAAGTGCAGTTATATGGGAGGTGGGTGTGGCAGTAGGCGGTTTTCCAAGATTTTTTCAAAATTTCTTAATTTAGCCCAGAGAAGTGCAAAATTTCATTGCTGTACGACGACTCCTTCTATTTTTTTTTTTTGAAGAAATGTATAGGGGTGGGCCACTGTGCGTCGACCAACCAAATTTGGTCTACAATGGATATACAGAGGACACTATTTGTGCTGAACTTGTCCTGAGCCCACCTGTGGAACATCATAGCTGTAACAACTGGTCACTGGCTGCTTGGTAAACACGCTAAGAGGTTGAAACTACCCTACAACGATTTTTGTAGAAGCTGCAATGATGAGGAAGAAGAGGAGAACGCGGAGCATCTTCTACATATGTCACTGACCTGCTTTTAGTGACCTGAGATATGAAAAGCTTGGTCATCGGACACTTCTAGACATTGTCTGTATATCAGAGGGTGATTTGCGGAACCACCGTGCCCTCATCAGAGCGACGAAATGGCTTGACAGCGACGTTGACCGAACAGAATAGGAATATGCCGAATTAACCTAACCTAACCAAGTATTCATTTTATTGATGTCGTGGTACATATTTCCTCTACAGCTTTCATCGTTATCTCTTTCCGGGTGTATTAACATCTCATCTGCGTATAGCAGACATTTGGCATATCATTAATATATAAGTATTTCCTTGCGGACGCACGTTTTTTTGTTTCTTATTTTGTTTTTGTAGATGTAGATTTTGGACAGTACTATGATGTTCTTTTAACGAAACATTACTTAAAATGTTGTATTCAAAATTATGACTAATGCAAAGTGCGTTACGGACACACTTCCAGCAACTTGAAGTTTCTTCGAAAACAAGTGAAATTTAGCGAAATTTCTTATGTGGCTAGTATATTCTTTTTTGTGAAATAAAGAAGACGTGTTGGGGTTTTATAAACAACTTATTTCACATTTAAAATACTTTTACCTTTTATGCTACTTCAATCTAAATTGCGTTGCGGACACACGTTGCGGACATACGTATTGTTCTATGGATAACACAGAGCGACAAAAAAACAATACCTGGGAAATTATACTATTTTGCTGGTAGGTGCTGCTGAGCACTACAAGAATCTGTTTTTCAAATTTCCCAAAACCCCCAACATCTTGAGTTGCGGGTAAAAAAACCGGTTTTTCGAACTTTTACGCACTTATAAGCCAGTAGCGCGAATAAATATGAACCGATTTAAGTTTGGAAAGAAGAGACAACATTGGGGAGGCCGGCAGTGAATGATTTTTTTGTTTTTTAGATGACTGGAGCAAGGAGTTGAACCTGGGATCTCCGCATTGTAGTCGCGTGTTCTAACCATCATGCCACGGCCGGTCCATATAAGAAATAAAAGTGCTCCCAAAATTGAACCTTGAGTGAGATACACCGAAATCATACTCAATTTCATTTGATAGTACATTATTAACTTTTGTTATTTGTTTTCTGGTTTATAAATATGACTTAAATCAGTTTAATTCTGTACTTTGTATTCCATACAAATACAATATTATTTGTCTGTCGATTGTTTCAAATGCTCGTTTAAAATCTATAAATATTGCCATCCCTTTTTTTGTTTTCTCTATATTTTTTCATTTACTTATCACCGGGGCCAACACAAATATGCCCGAAAAAAATATAAATATGCGCATAAGATAAGCACGAAAAACACTAAAAATGCCTTTAAAACAGATAAAAAATGCACAATAGATCTTTACTCGTAGTTAATTTGATTCACTGAATAAATTTTATTTTAAACAAAAATTCATCTCAAATAGTTGAAAATTAAATAAAGTTATTTTTTATATAATATCACATTGATTCAGACTATTGATTAATTTCTCTACTGTAAACAATATTACATGAGTGAATTCAATTTCGTACTTAATCTTTTAAAGTATAATAAATATTATGTATACGCCTTCAAGATAATTTTTCCCACATACTTTTGATTTTCGCTATCGAAATCTTGATCAATATTTGTGAAAGAAATCATAAAACGGGCTAAGTGTGAAAAACAGGATATTTTCAAATTTTATGGCTTTTGAGGGAGTTAGATTAAAAGGTCCCACCGTCCATTGTTTGACCGTAACAATTTTTTTCGCTTTGTCAAATTTAAAAAGTTAAGCGCTAATTGACTTTTTCTCTTTGGAAGTACCCATTGCTTCAGCCTCCTCACTGTTACACTTATTCACAACATTCCTTACCTACTTTGATATTTCTGCCAACAATGCCAACGAGTAATGGAAGGAACTGGTGGCAACGCAACGATAGGTAGAACTTATTGAAATTCTTGATGACGGAATCCTTAATATAAAACCAAAAATAATTTTTCGTCTAGTTTGTACCGGTAACACATACCTTAAAAAGTACAGCCTTTGTAGAAGATATTAATTCATTTATATTAATTTTTTAACAAAAGATAGGCGTCGCCAGTTGAGATTATCTTCCCATCTTAAAGAAATAAACAGGTGTTGTATATACTGCAAAAAATATATACAAAAAGTAAAAAAAAATATTTAAAACCAGTACAGAAATTTCAGTCAGGTAAACTGACTGATAAATACCATCACCCAATACAAGATATTGTTGAAGTCTTGAGTTATTGAAATGAATAGATTTTTAATTAAAATAAAATTACTTAGGTATATTTTTTCCCCTGCTTGTGGTGCAAAATCGTCCACAACTTTACTTATTTGTGTAGGGGGTATAGGTGCCGGTTTGGAATTTATGTAAGAAATATTAATTTTTCCAAAAAATTTAATTTTGATAGGGGGTACCACAAGGGGTGAACCGATACAGTCCTTATTCATTCCTGACTCAAATTTTCAAAGATATGTATGTAAGACTATAGGGGTGAATTCGGTCCTTTGTGTGGGAGGTACCAGAAGGGGTGTGTCAAATAGTTAGGTTTTCTGAGGTTTCGCCTCCTATCACAATATAAATTAACCGACAAATTTTCATTACCCCTCAAATGTCCGTTTGGAAGTTATGGGAGAATTATTAATTTTCCAAAAATAGGTAATTTTGTATGGGAGGTACCAGAAGGGGTGACCCGATATAGTCCATATTCACTCCTGATTTATATTTTCATAAGCGTACAAATTATTCATAATTTGACTGAATTCAGTGTACTTAGAAAAAAGATATGTTTGTAATACTATGGGGGTGATTTCGGTCATTTGTATGGGAGGTACCAGAAGGGGTGTGTCAAATAGTTAGGTTTTCTAGGGTTTTCCCTCCTATAATAACATAAATTAATCGACCAATTTTCATTACCCCCCAAGAGTCCGTTTGGAAGTTATAGGAGAAATATTAATTTTCCAAAAATAGCTAATTTTGTATGGGAGGTACCAGAAGGCGTGATCTGATATAGTCCAAATTAATACCTGAGTCTAATTTTCATAAGCAAACATCATACGCAAAATTTGAGTGATCTCAGTTTACTTACAAAAAAGATATGTATGTAAAACTATAAGGGTCAATTCGGTCATTTGTATGGGAGGTACCAGAATGGGTGGGGCAAAGGTTTCGGTTTTCTTAGGGTTTGTCTACTTTTCCAAGATAAATAAACTGACCAAATTCAAACATCCTCCGGTTGTCCGTTTGGAAATTATGGAAGAAATATTAATTTTCCAAAAATAGGTAATTTTGTATGGGAGGTACCAGAAGGGGTGGGGCTATTCAACCCATTTACAATCCCATAAGTTCGTTTTGAAAATATTGATACTGGTAAATTTTCATACCGATCCGTTTAGGATTACTCGAGTTATCCTGCTGACCAGCCATCCAGCCAGCCAGCCAGACAGACGGACATAGCTCAATCGTCTTAAAAAGTCCTGAAACGAATTTGGTCTTAAGATACTTGGGGTCTAACTCGTCTCCTTTAATGCGTTACACTTTTTTTCGTATCAAATGATATATACCCTCATCCCTAAGGGTGATGGTATAAAAACCCTGAAAACCCCAAAATATGATTTTATATGCATAAACCCCCAAAACATGCCGGTAAGACTGTAATATGCATTTGCATATGCAAGTATACATTGCATACTTTTGTTGGCCCTGCTTATCACATAAGAACTTTTTACGAAATTCTGATTGATACTTCGGCAATATAGAATTATTTTCTATATATTCTTCTATTTGTCCTTTCACAACTATTTCTACAGTATTTTCACATAGTTTTAAAGTATTTATTGCCGGGTATTCTTCGCATTTATTTGTTTTTGGTACTTTTTCAAATTGGTGTTATCATCGTTTTTTCCAGTTCATAGGAAATTCCTCTGTTTCTAGCGTATATTGATAATTGTTAATAATGTTTCTCCAGTTACTTTATCACAGTCTGTTTTATTTTTCATTTGAATATTTTTCCTATTGGAAAAAGTTGTTACATGTATTCATTCCCAGTAGGAAGCGTCTGCAAGACATCCTCAAGGATAGGTGCATGACCATTAGCTATGGAATAGTGCGCGAATTCTCGATTTTTATACGGCGGAACCTCTTATTTTGTGAGGTTCAGTAAAAAAATGCTGGAGGCAAAAAATGGTGGTGGTGGGGTCAGGTTTAACCGTCCCGCATTGGGGTCAAAGTTCAGAAAAATTTGGAAAAAATGTACAACAGTCCTCCTAACTACCATGGGGTTGTCGTTAGGGGGTTGGGATGTATGGCAGACCTTCATGAATTTCTTTTGCCAACATTTTCTCCGAACATACTTACCACCTTTCTCCACTCCTTCGGGGGGCTCCCGTACAAATTTTTAATTACCCCCTTATTACTCCGTATAATGTTCCCGAAGCCCTAACTTCACTAGGGTCACCCCTAGGGGGTTAGAATGTACGACGGATCTCCAGGAAAATCTTTTCTGAACATTTTCTTCGAACATACTTACCCCCTATTTTCTCTCCTTAGGGGGGCTCCCATACAAACTGCACCAAAACCCTCCCTCAATATAAGAAAAACCGCCCTACCTATCCAGGTGTTGTCCCTAGGGGATTATGATGTATGGCGGACCTTCATGATTTTTTTCCCCCAATATTTTCCCCAAACATACTTACCCCCTACCTCCCCTCCTTATACTGGCTCCCATACAAACTGCACCAAAACCCTCCCTCAATATGAGAAAAACCGCCCTACCTATCCAGGAGTTGTCCCTAGGGGATTATGATGTATGGCAAACCTTCATGATTTTTTTCCCCCAATATTTTCCCCAAACATACTTACCCCCTACCTCCCCTCCTTATACTGGCTCCCATACAAAATGCACCAAATATTGGGATGAATCAAACCAATTTATTTTTATCGTGCGACGGATATTTCTTGCGATTGGCATCGACGACCTGAAGCAAGAATTGTTTCTCATTTTCGTTTCGACATAAAACATTGTTGTAATCCTGCATTAATTTGACACCTCTCTCTGCAGTGTCGTTAAGAACATGCAAGGTGCTTACGATCTGCTTCGCTTTGTTGTAGTCTTCCCGGTTTTCCCAGGTTTTTGGATCGGTTGAAATTAACTCATTTGGTAATCCAAAGCGATCGAATAATTTAACTGTGTCTCTCGTCACGAAATGGCTCAAATCTTTTGCAATGAATTCTTTCACTTGTTTCGAATGCAATTCAATTTTTTTCACACCTTTGGAGCCGACAACAATAGCTGAACATGAACAAGCAGACTTAACGCCTTGATTTTCATCCTCATCCTCGCTCTCTTCCTCCTCAGTGCCTTTTCCCTCGTTTTCCTCGTCATCAGATTGAGATTCTACGTTTTCGTCGTCTTCTTGGAATGAAAGAATTACATTCGCCATTTTTTGCTTGATATTATGGGAAACGTTTTTATCGAATAGTGCAAGAGCCACAGCTTCAGCACTGATGTACCAAAGGTGATTGCACAATTTATCCACCACTTTCTGTGACACATTTCCATCAATTGACTGAGCGACTGCCGCTTTTAAAAAATTGAAGTCTGTGGTGCTCCCAACCAAGCTTTCACATAAAGTGTCACGATAAATATGCAAATACCGCGAAGTTTCTCTAATTCAATTTCGGTTAAATTGAAATGTTTTCGAAATAGAAACATTTTTATGCAGTATATGGCCTTGGCCATCCATCGGGCATGGCTGGTAGGTCCTGGAGCGCGGAAATGGTAACTGGGAATGTTTTCTCCAAGAAATAATAAAACGATCTGCAGGAATTCTCTGTAGTCTGCTCTGGGATGTTTCTCTTGTAGCTGAGCCAAACAAAATGATTTGACTTCAATCAGAACATTAACAGGTATTTTCATAGCGACTTTATCGTCTGTTATGCCACTGGTATATCGTTTGTGCCTCGACAGCCGTGGTGCTCCCAACCAAGCTTTCACATAAAGTGTCACGATAAATATGCAAATACCGCGAAGTTTCTCTAATTCAATTTCGGTTAAATTGAAATGTTTTCGAAATAGAAACATTTTTATGCAGTATATGGCCTTGGCCATCCATCGGGCATGGCTGGTAGGTCCTGGAGCGCGGAAATGGTAACTGGGAATGTTTTCTCCAAGAAATAATAAAACGATCTGCAGGAATTCTCTGTAGTCTGCTCTGGGATGTTTCTCTTGTAGCTGAGCCAAACAAAATGATTTGACTTCAATCAGAACATTAACAGGTATTTTCATAGCGACTTTATCGTCTGTTATGCCACTGGTATATCGTTTGTCTTTCATCATTTCCCAATCACATTTATATCGAGCAAACAAAGGCACACCTGGAGCTGACGTTTTACCGAATTTGGCATCGAACACCTCTTTCAATACCAGTTTAAATATGATGTCTGCACGGTAAGTATAAAAGATCTCGTTCCAATAACTGTTCAAGAATGAGTGACGCACCTTGGAACGAGCCAGTGTTTGTTGAAGTTGTATCGAAGGAAATGGCCTGAACGCGGTCAGATATTTCCCAATCTAACAAAAGGCCATACACCGACTCCGGCACTGAGTTAAATTATTCGATCGCTTTGGATTACCAAATGAGTTAATTTCAACCGATCCAAAAACCTGGGAAAACCGGGAAGACTACAACAAAGCGAAGCAGATCGTAAGCACCTTGCATGTTCTTAACGACACTGCAGAGAGAGGTGTCAAATTAATGCAGGATTACAACAATGTTTTATGTCGAAACGAAAATGAGAAACAATTCTTGCTTCAGGTCGTCGATGCCAATCGCAAGAAATATCCGTCGCACGATAAAAATAAATTGGTTTGATTCATCCCAATATTTGGTGCATTTTGTATGGGAGCCAGTATAAGGAGGGGAGGTAGGGGGTAAGTATGTTTGGGGAAAATATTGGGGGAAAAAATCATGAAGGTTTGCCATACATCATAATCCCCTAGGGACAACTCCTGGATAGGTAGGGCGGTTTTTCTCATATTGAGGGAGGGTTTTGGTGCAGTTTGTATGGGAGCCAGTATAAGGAGGGGAGGTAGGGGGTAAGTATGTTTGGGGAAAATATTGGGGGAAAAAAATCATGAAGGTCCGCCATACATCATAATCCCCTAGGGACAACACCTGGATAGGTAGGGCGGTTTTTCTTATATTGAGGGAGGGTTTTGGTGCAGTTTGTATGGGAGCCCCCCTAAGGAGAGAAAATTGGGGGTAAGTATGTTCGAAGAAAATGTTCAGAAAAGATTTTCCTGGAGATCCGTCGTACATTCTAACCCCCTAGGGGTGACCCTAGTGAAGTTAGGGCTTCGGGAACATTATACGGAGTAATAAGGGGGTAATTAAAAATTTGTACGGGAGCCCCCCGAAGGAGTGGAGAAAGGGGGTAAGTATGTTCGGAGAAAATGTTGGCAAAAGAAATTCATGAAGGTCTGCCATACATCCCAACCCCCTAACGACAACCCCATGGTAGTTAGGAGGACTGTTGTACATTTTTTCCAAATTTTTCTGAACTTTGACCCCAATGCGGGACGGTTAAACCTGACCCCACCACCACCATTTTTTGCCTCCAGCTTTTTTTTACTGAACCTCACAAAATAAGAGGTTCCGCGATGTAAAAAAGTCGTTACTAAGAATATCCATATAACACTATTCCATAGCTAATGACCATAGTAAATCGTTGATGACATTTAGGGGACCGTCCATACAAATCGTCGACGAAATTTTCAAACAAGTGTCCGCTTTGTCATGCACGACCTGATGAGCGACGATGTCGGTCAAATTGTCGTTGATACCTAAATAAGCGACATGTCGCCCACACGATCATGCACGAACTTATAACCGACAATGTCTGATAAAAAAGGTTTATGAATACAATATCTTATTAAAGGTTTTTTTAGGGCTAAAGAATACTTTAGCTAGAGAACGCTTCATATCTACTTTAGAAATTTTTTATGAAGTTCTAAAATGTTTGTTTCACTGAATTTTAATTTAGAGTTTATCACAGATATTTTGTTTTTGTATTGCACATTTTCGATTAAGACATTAATCAATTTTATACTATCTACAAAATAATTAATGAATTGATTAGCGACTTCTTTTTATCCTTATTTTCTGTGTGGTTGAATATTACATTTTTTATCTCGTTAGGTTTTTTTTAATTATTAGATCTTTGATCTCTTTCCACATTTGTTTTTAACCTCCTGCATTGTCAATTTTATTATTAATGTATTTATTTTTTTTCGTTTTGCATTTTCACTTTATTTGTATTTGTTTTTTTTTATCTGTGTTTTTTAATTTTGGTATTTGACATTTTATTATCATATCCTTTGTTAAACCACCAATTTTCATTCCTTTTTCTGTATAATTTTCTTGTGAGTAAATTTTTATCGTTTCTTTAAAACCATTATCAAATAAAATAACGTTTTAATTAGTTTTTATTTTCATTATATGTCATATTTTTCATTAACTCTGGGTAAAATGTTTCTTTGTTGTACTTAAAAATTTCCACTTCTTTACAGTCTTTGTTGCTATGATCACTATTTTCACTTCTATTTAGAATATTTAACATTTCATGATCTGCTATTTTATTTGTTTTACTGTTTTTTGGTTTCCACTTGATTCTTATATTGTGACCATTCTATATTAAAATCTCCCGTTATTAAAATACCACAGTAATAATCACTTATTTTTTCTTAAACTTCTTCAAAAAATTACACAACTCCGACTTTCCATAATTAGGTGATCTGTATATTGGGACCGGCCGTGGCATAGTGGTTAGAACACGCGACTACCATGCGGGAGATCGCAGGTTCAAACATGGCTCTAGTCATCTTAAAAAATTGTTTCTTTCATTGTCGGCTCCCCTCGAATGTTGTTGACAGCAACTTCGCAGTATTAAATGTCGAGTCAATCGGCGTGTCTAGTAAGAGCTTCAGAAACAGTGCCCTTCGCATTCGTAGATAAACAAGTAGGTGTCGTTAGTTGTGAATCTAAAAAAAAAAGCGTGTTAATTCACAACAACGCGAGAAGCTATCCCATACCTCATTCATGGGGTGCAAAGGAAAATTAAATTTAAGTTTAAGTATATTGCAACTATTATCATTTGATAGTCTTGACATGTGGCTTTACAGAGTAATATCCAATATTTAACACCTTCTATCTTTTCAATAATTTTAATTATTTTCCATGTTTTTTTTTTTATATAAATAACGACTTCAGCGGTTCTTTTAGATGTAGAAAGGAACACAATATGATCATACTAATGTAATACAATTTCATTTTCTTCGACGTCTTTTGTTATATGGGTTTCCGATAGTATAAATACGTCAGGTTTTTCCATTGATGCAATGATTTCCACTTGATTATAATTATTTATAAGGCCTTGCACATTTGTGTATAGAGCAATATACGTGCTCTGATTGTTAAACCGATAAACTAATTCTTCGCATTTTTAAATTTAATTTATTTCGATAAACGGGACATTCTCTTTTGTTTGTTAAATGATTTTCATCATAATCCATATTAAGTTTATTATTCACTTTTACACTTCACAATTTATATTATATTTCATTATTCGCTCCGTATTCTTGCATTCTTTT
The DNA here is from genome assembly GCA_964034835.1 of Muscina levida. Taxonomy (NCBI): domain Eukaryota; kingdom Metazoa; phylum Arthropoda; class Insecta; order Diptera; family Muscidae; genus Muscina; species Muscina levida. The sequence continues at coordinate 80,265,109 of OZ035882.1, forward strand.
GTTTTGTGCTGTCCATGACATTTTAAGCATATTACCAAATATTTGCATCTTTTTGCGATTCATATAAGGATTTAAATGCCTCTAGACCTAGGCGATAAAGAAGCAGGTAACTGCAGCAGTATAATTGGGGTACTCCTTTCGAAAGTCGTACCGGCTTTTGAGGTTTTTATAGGTATTGAATTGGTAATTTATATAACTGCATAATATTTATCCTTATAATCTATGTAGTCCCTTTGTTAATCTAAAAAATTTTTGCATCCGGCAGTATTTGTTTTACGAGAGCAATTCATGTGGGTATAATAATTAACATAATAATTAACATTGATTAAATTCATTAATTATATAAAGGCCTTAAGTCAATTGTTATTATTTTTGCATATTTTTCAGCAACACAATCACTCAAATTTGCCCAAATCTTCTCGGTAAATGTATTAGTTAAAATTTTATAAACTACGCTCATAATAATCAGATTCACATAGAACCAGTAAGAAAGTTTCAGTCGGGCAACCCGACTTACATATACTATCACCCTCAGTAAAACAAAAAAAAAATCTAATACATTGATATTATTACCCGATTTCTAAAGTGGGCGAAGTGGTACATTTGTATGGGAGGTACCAGAAGGGGCGTGTCTAGACTTCCTGATTTCTTCTCCAAAACTTTATCCTGTTATAGCTTTACTAAATACAGAATTTGGGCACGATCGTGTCAAGTGTATTGATATTATTATTCAATCTCTAAAGTGGGCGGAAAGGTACATTTGTATGGCAGGTACCAGAATGGGCGTGTCTAGACTTCCAGATTTTTTCTTCAAAACTTTATCCTGCTTGAACTTTACTAAATACAGAATTTGGTCACGATCGCGGTAGTTCTAATAATAATATCAATCGATTTCTAAAGTGGGCGGTACCAGATGTGTGTGGGAGGTACCAGATGGGGCGTTGGTAGACTTCAGTTTTTATCTCAAAAAATGTATCCTGCTATAGCTTTACTAAATTAAGAATTAGGGTACGAGCGCGATGGATTTATTGATATTATTACTCCATATCTAAAGTGGGCGGAAAGGTGAATTTGTATGGGAGGTACCAGAAGGGGCGTGGCTAGACTTCAAATTTTTTTTCCAAAACTTTATCCTGTAATAGCTTTACTAAGTACAGAATTTGGGCACGATCCCGTTGGGTGTATTGATATTATAACTCGATTTCTAAAGTGGGCGGAATGATGTATTTGTATGGGAGGTACCAGAAGGGGCGGAGCCATGTAGCCCATTTGCAATACCGTAAGTAGTTTTGGGGAAATATTAACTCGTGCAAAATTTCAAGACATTTGGTTGCGTCTTTCGAAAGTTATCGTGCGAACCAGCCGGACAGCCACCAGACAGACAGACAGACAGACGGACATTGCTCAAACGACTTAAAAAGTCATGAATCGAATTTGGTTCAAAGGAACCTAGGGTCTAAAGTCACTCCTTCTATGTGTTACACTTTTGGGTCGTATCAAATGATATATACCCTCATCCCTAAGGGTGATGGTATAAAAATTGGAATCTTTTTTATACCCTTCACCATGCGCATGAACGGAGTAAAGGGTATATTCATTTTGTTCTTCCATTTGTAACGCCCATAAGGAGGCGTCGTAGGTATGACAATATATATATATAAATGATCAGCATCGAAACCTGAGTCGATTTAAAGGTGACCGTCTGTCCGTCTGTCCCCGCGCTTATAGCCGCAGTTTAAGAGATATCGAGCTGAAATTTGGAATGCAAGCTTTTATCCTCAAAGCGGAGGTTAAGTTCTAAGATGAGCCCCATTGGTCAAAAACTACTCCCACCTCCCATACAAACTCCCCTTTTTTGGAGTCTGTCCCTGCGATTACAGCCATAGTTTAAGAGCAATCAAGCTGAAATTTTGTATGTGAGCTTCCCTACACTAAGCGAAGGTTGAGTGGTAAGATGAGACCGATCGGTAAAAAAAACTACTCCCACCTCCCATACAAAATACATCTTTTTGGGGGTGTCCGTATGACAGTCCCCGCGATTACAGCAGCAATTTAAGAGCAATCAAGCTGAAATATTGTACGCAAGTTTTGCTGCCCTAAATGGAGGTTGAGTTCTAAGATGAGCCCGATCGGTCAAAAACTACTCCCACCTCCCATACAAACTCTCCCTTTTTTGGGTTTGTCCCTGCGATTGCAGCCGTGTTTTAAGAGGTATATAGCTGACATTTTGTATGTGAGCTTCCCTACACTAAGCGGAGGTTGAGTAGTAATATAAGACCGATCGGTAAAAAAATACTCCCAAAAAAAATTTTCTTTTTGGGGGTGTCCGTATGTCAGTCCCAGCGATTACAGCAGTAATTTAAGAGCAATCAAGCTGAAATATTGTATGCAAGTTTAAGGGCCATAAATGAATGTTGAGTTGTAAGATAAGACCGATCGGTCAAAAACTAATCTAACCTCCCATACAAACTCTCCCTTTTTTGGGTTTGTCCCTGCGATTGCAGCCGTATTTTGAGAGGTATATAGCTGACATTTTGTACGCAAGATTCAACTTCTAAGCGGAGGCTACTTTTTAAGATAAGCAATGTCGGTCAAAACTACTTCCACCTCCCATTCAAACTAACTTTTTTGGGGTGTCCGCGTAACTGCCCCCTGATTATAGCCGTAGGTTAGAAAATATTGAGCTGAAATTGTATATGCAAGCTTTAATCCTATAATAGAAGCTTACGTTGTAAGATGAGCAATATCGGACGAGTACTTCTCCCACCTGCCATACAAATTCCCCCTTTTTGGGGGTGTCCGTCTGTATATCCCTATAGTTTATGAGCTTTCGGTTTGAAATTTGGTATGTAAGCTTGTGTCCAGAAGCAGAGGTTAAGTTCTAAGATAGGCATGATCGGATTTAAACTACTCCCACATCCCACACAACTTCCAATTTTTGGGGAGTTACAAAATTCATAAAATCGAATATAATCTATACAAAATTACTGACAAAATGGATGTGTGAAGCTAAAAGTAACGTCCACTTCTCACCAACTCTCCTGTTTTGTGGTACAAAGTTTAATAAAATATAGTTGTAGTGCAAATAACCAGTTTTACCACCATTTTTACAAATGGTGAAGGGTATCTGAGCTTCGGCATAGCCGAAGATAACCGCCTTACTAGTTTTTATTTTATTTTTCCTCCTACTATATAAGTTTGAAGTGAAAACGTGCATATATAAGTAATGCATGCAAGTGCGATGGCCAGACTAGAGATAGTAAACTGTGACAGGACTAGCAGGCCATTCGTGACCGAAAAAACAGTTAAACATAAATGCGAGAAGAAATAAACTGTGCATTGTTTGTGTTTTGTTTTTTCAAACCAAACTATGAACGCTTTTTGCTCACGATAAGCTCTTTTAAGCTTTCATCTCTCAAATCCAAAACACCTATGACTACCGCTTTGTCAACAAACGCAGTAAGCCATTTCAATTTTCTTTTAAAGTCTGCTTTTGCTTATTGTGCTAGAATTGGGTGACAATCAGTGCTGTTGCTCTTGCACCAGAGAATATTTTTTGGAACAATGAAAAATTCCTTTGATACAATAAAAGTACGTTTAGATGCGATAAAAATAATTTTTGTCACAATTAAATTATTTTTTTATACAATAAATTGTACTTTTTTAAAACCATAAATTTTGGTACAATAAATTATACTTTTTGTGTAAATTATACTTTTGGTACACTCCTTTGTACTTTTTTGTACAACAAATTGTACGTTTTGGTACAATAAATTGTACTATAAGATACAATGATTTTAACCTTTTGGTACAATAAATTTAACTTTCTGGTACCATAAATTGTAATTTATGCTACAATAAATTTTACTTTTTGTTACAATAAACTGTACTTTCCGGTACAATAAATTGTACTTTTTGGTTCACTTAATTGTACTATTTGGTACAAAATAAGTACTATTTGTTACAATAAATTGTACTACTTAGTACAACAAATTGTACTTTTTAGTACAATAAATTTTACTTTATACGTCTATACTAGGGCGGGTCGTTAAATTTGTTTTCACAGGTTCAAAATTTGATTGCTGCTTATTTCCAACTTTAACCAGTCGAAAGTTGTAGAATTTATACCTGTTTTAGAAAACTCTGTCCTCACATCGAAAAAAGTAATCAAAATGGGAATGTTTTTCCATAAAATCCGCCCACTCCTGACTTTTGCGTGGCAAAAGTTAACATAGAAGATTTGTGTAGTTTTTTTTTTAAGAATTATCTGATATTTGCAGCTCTGTGCCACCTTAAATCCTCGTAACGAAATCGCGAAGGCCTAGGACTCACCTTTTAGCGGGACAAGTTTTACAGTTTTACAATCTTTTTTGCTTTCAAACTTGGGCTCAACTTTTCGATCTTGGATTCTAATCCTTCCATCTGTAAAAGCTCTTTGTACAAAAAAGTACCAGCAGCCGAAAGAGGCGTTTTGCAGGATCACCGTACGAATCGAAAATGATCATATGTCCAGGGGTCATTATATCTGTTGTGAAAAGGAAAAAGAGCTTAAGTCGACTTAATCACATACGTTGTTTTAACAAATCAGAAAAAGTTGTTTTCACACTCAGCAATAGGTAACGTCAAAACTTCTTATGTCGACAAAAGCAGTTTCTCCAAGCCAGAGATATGTTTGACGTGGTCTAATACACTTATTTGGAAAAAGTGCTTAAGTTTTATTTTTGACCATAACCCTTTAAATTAAAGCTTTTCCAGGTTTTAAATTCAGTTCTGTTCTAATGTAATAATACTTGTGAGCAGGATACCGAGTTGACAAGTTTTACAAAAATTACGGTAACGAATTCAGAATAAAAAAAACGTACATTCTGTGCACAATTTTGATTCCAATAATAGGTTCTATGAGGACCCCCTATTTACGGGGGTAAAATATATATAAATGTGTTCCTCTAACTCCCATTGGAGCATAGGGCGTCAAAAAGCGTCCTCTTAAACTTCAACACCCAGAATCGGAATCCACGATGAATTCTATGAAAATTTCACCAAGAAACTATGTGTCTAAAATCATTTCCTAGCTTCCGCTTAGAAGCATGAAGATTTCAGGTAGAGGTATTTTTAAGTTTTTAAATTCCTTAACATACCTTAACCTGAAATCTTCATGCTTTTAAGCGGGAGCTAGGAATTTAACACACATAGTTTAAAATTCCTGAAGTATCGAAAACAAAATTAAAAAAACGCTTCTCAAGAATGTGGTATGGAAGAGATTCTCGCATTTGTGACTCTACTTCGGAATAGTAAGTAATGTGTCATACTCGTACATGTTTTGTGTTACAAAAGCACTCCATGTCGTATGTATGATACACAACGCTAGCAAATAATTACGTATACGCTTCATAGTCACATAAGGCAGAAATGCTTCTGAGTAATTCGGTGTGTAACAGTTAGAGCAAAGAGGTCAATAAATTAATATCAACACCTGCAATCTTATACGGTGACATGATGATTACATGGTTTCTTTTATTTCATTCATTTCAGAATAACGTACACGCTTCATAAGCTCATTAAACAAATGCTTCTAAGTAATTCGGTTAGTAACAGTTAGAGCAAGAAGATCAATATATCAATATCAACAACTGCAATGTTATACCGTGACATGATGATTAGATGGTGTCTTTCATTGTCGGCCTCCTCGATGTTGTCGGCGGTCTAGTAAAAGCTTCTTAAACAGTCGACTTTCAGATTGGCCCATAAACAGCAGATTTCTTTGTGTGTGTCAATGTAAAGGTAAATTATGTAATTTTTTTATAACCTTACACATTATTAACAAAATATGTAATTCAGTTCAATCCAGTAGTATCCCAGTAGGAAGTGTCTGCAAGACATCCTCAAGGATAGGTGCATGACTACAGTAAATCGTTGATAACATTAAGGGGACCGTCCATACAAATCGTCGACAAAATTTTCATACAAGTGTCCGCTCGTTGACATTCGTTGATGCCTATATAAGCTGCACGTCGCCTACACAATCATGCACGACCTGATGGGTGAAAATGTCGGTCAAGTTGTCGTTGATGCCTATGTATGCCTTGATTGATTGTCATTCAAGTCATTCAATGAATTAATTTAAAAAGATGAATTTTTAGTTTCTTTTTAGCTTTTTATTAGTATGACTACTGACCAAGAGAGAAGTGAAGGATATAAACTTTTATACTGCATTCACCTTCATTCAAGATTTCAAACTAAGAAATTGCTGGTGTTTACTCGTCCGTTTAATAAATTAAACAACTTTTACGTCAGATTCCATTTTTTTGTTCCCATTATCATAGTAACATATCTTTTTCCTTTGATTTTGTTGAATGTGTTTGATGCACGACAACATTACTATTTTTTCGGTCAGCTTGTCGTCAACCGAGTGTTTCGACGACAAGTACATACATTTTTCACATTTTGTCTTGAGGACAGCGTTGACGACAAAGTCGCATATGACGGAACTTCCTACTGGGATACGTCGATTGTTTTGTGTTCCGTGTCACTTTTCACTACGATGCAAAAAATTTTCACTAATTAAATAATTAAATCATTTATTCCGAAAAAACAAACTTTGGGGTGAAATTTCATAATTTTTTTGTTGTTGCTCTATGTTATGTTTAAAATAGTGTTAACAACAATTTATGTTTAAAACAAATTTAAAACTTAACCCGTTAAAACCTATATTTCATTCTTAATGCACTATTCACTCGGTTCGATTTTCAAAAATGTAACCGAAATTACCCTCTTTACATTTTTCCTACAAAACTCTTTAAGCAGCGTTATGACATTTTACTGCACATCATATCTTAATCCACACACACATCATACAGTATTTACAGTAAACGACGTAATCCACTTAAATATCCTTCGATCAATTGGGGACGTTTCTCCTTTGCCAGATGTCTTAGCTTTTCACGGAGCACAAAAGAAAATAACACTAAAACACTTATTGATTAAGTGTTTTTGATTATTTGTTCCGTTGTTGTTGTTTTTTTTTACTCCATTTTCTTTGACGTTCGTTTCAATTTCTGTTTTCCGTTGTGCTTAGCACTGTTGTTTTGCTTAAATTTTTGTAAACAAACATTTCGCCTTTGTTGACTCAATTGCTGTTGTCTAGGATAATTTGCAATGTTGGCAATAACAAATGGCTCACACCACCTCCACCAGTCAAACTGGCAGGAAGTTAAATAAAGGGAGACGAAGGTGGGGGAATGGAGGTGGTTTAGACATGCAGACTACCGGCATTTGCGAATGAATCACCACGATGCTTTGAGCACTATGTAACTTAGGGCCCGGATAAAGAACGTAAAGTTTGCCGTTATGCACTTCTATGGCAAGACAGAATACCGACATGCGAGCGTGCGAAGAACGAGGTTATATGCGACGTAATCCACTGTTTATTCGCTGCCAGGCAATTCGCTGGCTCCAGAAGTATTAGTGGCACACTGACACACCAGCTCGAATAATTTGTTTACCCGGTGGGTATATTTCACTTTTTTGCCAACATTGGCGTAACTTCCGACTATATTTTCTTTTCGTTCGTTTATATTTCTTTTGTGTAGTCAATTTTTTTTTTTGGCACACCACTTTTATCCTTGCCGGATATCCGTTTACTTTCGTTTCCGTTAACACTTTGCTAGATCTCTTTATGTGAATTGATATTCTTTTCTCTTTTTTGTGTGATTTTGTTAAACACTTACAGGGTTATTCGATTTCTCCTTTTTTCTTGATTAACTTCTTCTTGAGTTTAACTTTTTTCACTTTTATTCTTTGCTTAACATTTAACTCAATTATAAGAACATTTTCATTTAACACATTTTCTTATTTTTGTTTTTTTTTTACTTCCGTGTTCTGCACGACCAAGTTGTGTATTCCGCTCGATATCTTTTGTCAAACTGCTGCCAATGGTGATTTGTGTTTCCGTTTTATACTTGTCGTGTTTGCGTGCCAGTAAGATGTTCGAAGCGACATGTTGCAGGTTGTGTTATGTTCGATTTTGTTAACTTTGTTGTGGTCGTTATTAACGTTATAACGTTGATTGTGTAACTGTGTGAGTGAGCATTAATATGTTGTATTATGTTTGATGTCGGAAAGTGCTTTAAGAACAGTGTTGCCGAGTGTTTGCATTTCAACACATATGCATTTTTTTATTGCAAAGTGCTCTGCCAATATTTGTACCAATTAGAATGTCAGTGGTCATAATTTATTCGTTTCGATATATTTAAAGGTTTGAGTTTGAGTCTAAGGCACACAATTTTTCCCCTAAAGATACTTGGTGTCTAACAAGTCTTCTTTAATGCGTTACACTTTTTTTCAGTAACTTTTCAAATGCCAAATACTGAGCTTGAATTGTTTATATAAGCTGAGAATATTGTTATGAACTTTTAACCCCCAAAAAGTTTTAAATGAGAGGTGGAAGCATTTTTTGTCCAAATTTGGTCATCTTATAACTTAAACTCCGCTCTTAAATAAAGGTTGTAATCGCATGAATAGACTGACCGACGACCCCAAAAAGGGGAATCGGAGGTGGGAGCAGTTTTCGTTAAATTTTTTTCATTATAGAATGATAAAAACTTACATACTAAATTTCAGCTGGATAATTCTTAAACTCCGGCTGTAATCATATAATCGACATATAAGAGGACACACTCAAAACTTGAGTGTTTTTATGGGAGGTGAGAGTAGATTTTGTCTGAACTTGCTTATCGTAGATCTTAACCTCCGGCTAGAGGATAGAAACTTGTTCAAGGAAATTTCAGCTCAATAAATTGATAACTACGACTATAATCGCGGGAACAGGAAGACGAACACCCCCAAAAAAGGGAAGTTTGTATGGGAGGTGGGAGTAGTTGTGCACCGAACAGGGTCAACTTAGAACTTAACATCCGCTTAGAGGATAGAAATTTACATACTAAACTACAACTGTGCTCGCAGGGACAGTCCACAAAAAAAGGAGCAATTTGTATGGGAGGTGGTGTCAGTACTTTTTAACCCATATTGCTCATGTTGAAACTCAACCTCTAGCATGAGGACAGAAGCTTGCATACGCAATTTCAGCTCGATAGCTACTTAAAAAACAGTTGTAATCGCGGCGACAGTCTCCAAAAAGAGGAAATTTGTATGGGAGCTGGGACTATTTTTTGACCGATTGGATTCTTCTTAGATCTTAACCTCCGCTCCGAGTATGTAAGCTTGTATTCCAAATTTCAGTTTGATATCTCTGAAACTACGGCTGTAATCGACAGACAGACAGACGGAAATATTAAGATTGACTCAGAATTTAATGCTGATCATTTATATATGTATATACTAGTGGACCCGGCAATGCTTCGCTATTGCTTACTGACGAATTCTTATAATATGTTTGGCACGCCTACTTAAAGGGCTAAACTTACGCATCGTTCTTGTACACTGTGTAAAAAATTCTTTAGCCCAAGTTACTCCTTAATCAGATCAAACTAAACACGTCTCACTAACCGATATTAAAACATCCGTCTGCGAATTCATATATATAGTACTTAGTACTATCTGCATACAAATCTTACCTTATATATTACTAGCTGGCCCGGCAGACTTCGTCCTGCCTCCAAATTTTTGTAAAATATGTTGAGTGTAGTTGAAATCTAAAAAACGATTGGTTTATTTTTTTGACCTCTGAAATATTTTAATTTAAAGGGCGAGGTTTTCCCGGACAAATTCTGTTATTCATATATCTTAAAGATTATTATATATTATTATAAGAATTGCTAAAACGTATTAGCAGTGTCGCCCATGATGGGATGAAAACTTACTTATTGATAGGCATATATTCTAAAACCACATTTTTAAGCCGATTGACTGACATATAACATTCAGCGTTGGTGTACTGGGTGATTGTACCTTTTTATCCTAAGGAGTACGAATTTCCAAAATGCATTCATTAAGCTCAGCAACCCCATTAACCGTATGGCCTGGGTGATATCAACAGTTATTCCTATTTTCGTTATTATCCCCTAAAATTTTGAAATGCGCCATTATAAAAGTTAGTCATTCTTCTTTTAGCCTTTTTGCGGCCTGGGTGACCATCTATAGCCAATCCTCAACTTTCATTGAAATTTTGGGACAAATGGGGTCAACCGTTTTCACAATTAGTGGTGACATCAAAATGTACATCTTTTTTATATATATAGACTTCTGAATAACTATGATGTTAAAAAAAGTGACTAAATGACATTTCAAAAATTATAAGCTAAACACCGGCAACTGGTTCCAAACGTGCATTCAAAATTTTCTCATGCCAAAAAAATCCTATATTTTAAGTTTAAGTAAAATCGGACAATCGATATTCAAAATCTTCTCATGCCAAAAAAATCATATATTTTAAGTGTAAGCAAAATCGGACAATTGATATAAATTTTCGAAATCATTCAACCCCAGCCAAATTATAATTCCATCATAGCGCCATCTACCGGGTCCATTTGTACATTAGGGTAATAACTTTTTGCATTTTTTGCGAATATCAAATCTCCCCAGACAAAATCGTGTAGGGCATGGAAAAATATTAAGAACTGCGTTTTTAGTTTTTCGCTATCGTTTAAAAAGGTTACGCAACAAACGCGTTAAAGTTTTGAATCAAACAAAGTTTAAAAAAAAAAATTATGAAATAAAAATAGTACAAGATATCTATCCGCTTTGTAAAATATCGCGTGTTTTGAACCTAAAGTTTATATCTTACAATACCTACTTTAAATCATTTATTGTTATTATTTGTTTACATACTTACATATGTATAACCATATTTAAAAAAAAATTGTTATTAAAAAAAAATTAAAAAACATATATTAAAGGCATTTTAGAAATCGCTGTCGGTGCGTAAGGTTTTTTTTAGCAAATTGAACTGAAATAGTTTTTTCTATCATTAATACAATATTTGCCATTAGAAAAGCCCTGGGGAAAATGTTGTCCAAAAAAAGTTATTACCCTATTGTACATACGATTTTTTCTGATGATCAAACAAACATAGATTCTGAATTTCAGTTAAATTGGCCCATTCGTTAAAATTTTGATTGTAAACCGACCCCAGCGCCATCTACCGAGTCCATTTGTACATAAAATGTCTTCTCATGATCAAATGAATATCCATTCTAAATTTCAGTTGAATTGGTACATGCATTCAAATTTTCGATATAAATCCACCCTAGCGCCACCTGGATTTCAACACAAACAATCTACGGAAAATTTCGAATCGAATAAAAAAAAAATCAGCCAAATCGCTGCAGCCGTTCTCAAGTGATGGTATGACGTACGTGGACCATTTCATTTTTATATATATAGATATATTTTTCCCACTTTCCCTTCTGCCCTATAGGTCAAATGACCAATTTTATTGTGCGAATTAATTGAAGCGAAAATGTTGGATTAATAAAATCCAAGAGCGCAGGAAATGCTATCGAATTTATAAGTCAAACATAACAAAGAGAGAAATTAACCCATCAACGACCGTTAACTCTTCTGAAGTCTGAAATTAAAAAAAAATATATTAGTTCAAAAAAATAACTTTTTCCATAGTAAGTCGTCGATTCATTTTAAGGATTATGTTTAGTTCAATTCGCTATCAAAACATAAATTCCATAAAATGCTTGTAACATGGATTCTTCAGATAAAAGCTAATTTTTTCGATTTCACTGTCTACATCAATGTCCCCGATCATGCTTCCAAAACTTAACAGTTCTATTGCTTCAAGTGGAAATTCTAGAAGTTTTCGTTGCTGAATGCATCTGTGTGAATGCTTCGAAGATATAAGTGGATCGGATAAACCCAGAATTGTATTAAAAAAAACATCCGCAATATTGTTACTGTTATTGTTTCTTCCAGCATTATGCAATCTGTCTGCTTTGTAGACTTTATGACGTGGGTATGCAACAGTTTCTTCGAAGAAACCAACTGGTAGAACTGTATTTTCGATTATGTCCTTTAAATCTATCAAAACATTATGTATCGTAGTTGTCATTGGCAACCAATGGTGTAGTTTTTGGAAAATTTAAGTGTTATCAAAACAATATGCTTGCAATTTGTTTTACTTTATTGGTAACAGGCACCATAAACATATCAGTATAGTGTTCCGCATCGGCATCTAAGCATTTTTTTCAACACGTACTTTGCAATCGCGTTATGCCTCTCTTCGTTAGAGCTTTCCTTCTGCGAAACTTAAAAAAATACATTTTTCGATAGCGTGGTAACCTAGAAAAAACGCTATAACTCGCAACGTGCACTTTTGCGCAGTTTGAAATAAAAAGAAATTAACTCTTAAGGCTTCAATTTATTATTTGCCGAAGCTAAAGCTTAAAAGCACAATTCCCCTTACAAAACACAAATATTTTTCGGTTTTTTAAATGAAAACGTTAATACTTACTTATTTTGCTGTTTTCCATTGTTTACTTTCTTTTAATTTTTCCCCTAATCTCCACAATTGGCAATTTAAAAATATATAACTGAGCGAGCGAGTATCTAGCACCTTACAATAAAGTAACTTTGGCAGAGTGTTACCAACCGAAATTTATTATTTTACACAAAAAAAATCAGATCGTAATGGTTTGGAGTATTGTTTTTTAACATGATGGCAACAAAACAAAATTCAAAAGCATTTTTCTAAATGTTGGATTTCATTTCATTTGACCTATTGTGCACTGACCGGGAATAATTGTTCGCCTTCATATTCCCGCTGGCCGAAATAAATATTTTGTCAGTATATTTATGTCTGCATTGCCGAGGTACTATGCACTACTGACATTATTGTCAGCATTTTCCTTTAAAATGTGTCAGCATCGTGTAAATGAGATTGTTTTGTCAGAATTTACCGACATACTTTTTTCTGATGACTTATTGCCAAAATTTTTATAAAGCATAGTGACACAATGTTAATAGTCCTTAAACTTTACTGACACAACTGTGAAAAGCATGTAGTCAAAAACGTCAGCAAACAAAATTTAAAAATATTATGAATTTAAGAAAAAACTCTTCTAGTCCTTTGATAAAAAATAAAAGTACTTTTTGATACAGTAAAAAAAAATTTTGTGGCACGTTTAAAAAACTTTGTGGTAAATTTTTAAGTACATTTAAACTACTTTTTGGTACAATAGAGGTACAATTGATCAAAAATTTAAAAAGTACTTTTCAATACAATAAATTCTACTTTTAGGTACCAATAAAGTACTTTTTTGATACCATACAATAAATGGTACAATAAATGTACCTTTTTAAACAATAAAATCACTTTGTGGTACAATAAATTGTACTTTTTCGACAATAAATGTATTTCTGTTTTTTTTTTAGTACAATAAATGTATTTTATTTGATACATTAAATTGTACTTTTTGGTACAATAAATTTACTTTTTAATTAAATAATAATATATCAAATATTATCGCTCTAGGGCTAACTGATTGTGAATAAAAATTTCGCCTGAAAATTTGAACATGAAGTGCCGCATACTATCTGTGTACCATATTGTATCTATCTGGGGTTAAAATACAGTTTGGTCAAGCCCCCTCCGCCCTCTGAACCAAAATTTTAACTTCGTTTACATATTAATATTCGTGTTATTGCATACTTTTTTTGTATCAAATTTTTTCTCTCTAGGACTAAAATGCAGTTTGCCACGCCTCCTTCCCCTTGGGTGTCAAATTGTATCAGTCTAGGCACGCCCCTTCTCCCAATGATCCGAAATTAAAATTTCGTCTACATATTCATATTCGTGTTGTTGAGTAGTACTATCTGTGTACCAAATTGTATCTATCTAGGGCTAAAATACAGTCTGGTAACGCCCGCACCGCCCACTGATCCAAAATTTAAATGTCGTTTGCATATTCATATTCGTGTTGTCAAGTACTATCTGTATACCAAATTTTATATCTCTGGGCCTAAAATACAGATTTGACACGCCCACTAATCCAAAATCTAAATTTCGTCTGCATATTCATATTCGTGTAGCCGAGTACTATCTGTATACCAAATTTCATTTATCTAAGGCTAAAATACAGTTTTGCCACACCTCCTCTGCCCACTGATCCAAAATTTAAATTTCGTCTGCATATTCATATTCATGTTGCCTAACACTATCTGTGTATCAAATTATATCTCCCTAGTTCTAAAAATATGATTTGCTACGCCCACTTCGCCCACTGGTCCAAAATAAAATGTCGTCCGCATATTCATATTCGTGTTGCCGAGTACTATCTGTGTATTAAATTTTATGTCTTCAGCTCTTAAAAAAGTTTTCCCACGCCTATATAGCCTGTGGTAATTTCCATATAGTATATTAACTGTCTTCCAACTGTATTCGGTTAAGCCGTTTAGGCGGGCGTACCGTCATTTCACCCATTTCAACATGTCATATCGACCAAAAACCTAACTACAAAATGACATATCACCCAAAAGCAATGACATAAGACCCAGCACAAATTTTTTGGGCGAAATGTCAGTTTCAAAAAGAATAATATTATACAAATCTTATGACGACGGCACGCCCCGCCGCATACGTCGCAGTCAGTCTTGCTACTCTCTCTCTGGCATTATTTAAAAACGAATGCGGTGGGGGACAGGACTCTCCATCCCCAACGTGTGACTGTTTGGTGCGGTTTATATTCTGGCGGGGTCATTGGACCTTACTTTTTCGAAAATGAGGTTGGATCAACAGTTACGGTGAATGGATTGCGCTATCGAGAGATGATTAATGATTTTTTATGGTCGGAATTGGATGGTTTGATCTGGAAAACATTTACTTTCAACAAGACGGCGCTACGTGCCATACAAGCAACGAAACCATTGATCTTTCATGGGAAAAGTTTCTCAACCGTGTTATCTCTCGAAGAGGTGATCACAATTGGCCACCGAGATCTTGTGATTTAACACCTTGCGACTTCTTCCTTTGGGGCCACGTGAAAGATAAGGTCTACGCCAACAGTCCAGCGTCAATTCAAGACCTCAAAGGTAAAATTTGAAATTCTATCAAGGCCACTTTGCGATTTGGTTATGAAAAATTTCATGAAAAGGATATGGTCCTGTAAGCGTGCTCGTGGTGGCCATTTAGCTGATGTTGTTTTTCATTATTAATGGCATATCTATCTCTTTATTATGAAATTAACATCCGATCATTTATCTGAAAAAATTGAATTTTTCTTTGAATACCAAAATAACACCTCTTATTGGAAACCCCTTTATAATTGAACCAAAATAACAAGAGTTTATATCGAAGGACTCAAGTCAATCAAATTTGGTAAAATATGAGTCGAAAAAGTACAGTTTTAAAAATCTGTTGGCACAATTACAACTACCAAACGCAAACAATATATGTGTCATATCTGAAAAAAGGCCCGAAATTACAAGGTTGCCTAGGGGCCGCTTTAGCCTTAGTCCACCACTGATTTAAAGTTTTGATATCTCATTAAGACCGATCGTGGCATGATGGTTAGAACACGCGACTACCATGCAGGAGATCCGTGGTTCGATTTCTGTCTCCAGTCATCTACATTTTTCTTTCATTGCCGGCCCCCTCGATGTTGTCGACAGTAACTTCGCAATATAGTGTCGATTCAATCGGCATGACTAGTAAAAAGCTTCTGAAACAGTGGCGTTCGCAATCGTCGATAAACAAGTAGTTGCCGTTAGTTGAGATTCTAAAAATAATTCACAACAACGCTAGAAGCTACCCTCTCATTCATATGGCGTAAAGGGAAATTACGTTTTTAAGTTTTATCTCATTAAGACATAAGAGCATATTAGATTTTTATATACATATATCTCAGTCATATCATCCTTTGCCAACTTGTTCTTAAGGTGATATCTAGATAAAAAAATAATAATTTTTTTTAAATAATACTTACACTTTTATTTGAGCCTCACCTGTTCCCGCCTTTGTGAGAAATTAAACTACTGTATACTGTTATAACTGGTAGCATTGTTAGAATACTTTATACACTACAGCCTTCTGCCAAAGGGACATCAATCTGGTCAGAACCCTTTCGCCCTTTCCATATTTTACATAACACTAAAAAGTATTAAATAAGCACTTAGTGATCACAACGTTCAATTGTATTGACTTGTGGGTATTTCCAAATCTAATGTGACTATAAAACAAACTTGAATAGAAAGGAGCTATCTGTCTCCTAGCCACATTCTGATGTCGTTGGATAACATAAAAGATGGCAAAATTGAAATGTCTAAAATCACAAACCAGAACAATAAATCGAAACGCACAATGCAAAATGGTAAACTGGCCATTTTGAGATTTGTTTACACTTCCACTCGTATCTAATTCAAAATAAAAACATACAAACATAAAATAGCAATTGGAAAAAACCAAAAAGGCAACTTTGTCTGTTTGCAATAGGAAAACCCTAGGTGGACATATCGAAAACAAAAACATTTTTTTGTTTGTTGGCAAATTTGCAGACAATCGAAACAGAAATCGATTTCAATCTGACGTCAAGCTAAGAAATTACTTTTTTTACTTTACTTGCTCTTACTCGTAGTGGAGGTGGTGGTGATGGTATGGAATTCCATTTACGGATGCCAAAGTGAAAACCTATACTGTTTTAAGGATGCCTATTCATGCGTTTACAATGGAATTTTTCTTGCTGTTAGACGTCTCCAACCCCTCTGGAAGGATAACTTAAAACGTGTCACAATGTCTGAGAGCATTTGCGGTTTAAACAAGTTTTTTGTGGGACCAGTGTTGGACTCTATTTGGCACAAGCTTAATGGATATAGAGTGATTTTTGGAATAATGCACTCTCTGTGTTTGTCACAAATGGAATTACAATAAAAAACAACAACTGTCAAGTTAGGCCAAAGTTAAGTTTAATCGTTATTGTGGTTGGCTATGTTTGAGCGCATAAAGGTTACTTATCACCGGGCTGACAGTGGGATGAAGGTTAGAATACGCGACAATCGTGCGGGTGACTTGAGTTCAAACCATGTGACTGCCATTCATATTTCATTGATCGACAGCCCCCTCGCTGTTGATAGCGGCACCATCGTGCATTTAACTTTTTTTACCCCCACCCTTAGGGATGAGGGTATATATCATTTGATACGAACAAAAGTGTATCGCATTAAAGGAGACGAGTTAGACCCGAAATATCTTAAGACCAAATTCGTTTCAGGACTTTTCAAGACGATTGAGTCCGTCTGTCTGGTGGGCAGGATAACTTGAGCAAACCTTAACGGATCGGTATGAAAATTTACCAGTATTAATATTTTTCAAAACGAACTTATGGGATTGTAAATGGGCAGAATAGTCCCACCCCTTCTAGTACCTCCCATACAAAATTACCTATTTTTGGATATTTAATATTTATTTCATAACTTCCAAACAGTTGACCAGGGGATATTTGAATTTGGTCAGTTTATTTATCTTGCAAAAGTAAACAAACCCTAGGAAAACCGAAACCTTTGCCACACTCCTTCTGGTACCTCCCATACAAATGGCCAAATTGACCCTCATAGTTTTACATACATATCTTTTTTTAAGTTAACTGAATTCACTCAAATTTTGTGTATGATGTTCGGTTATGAAAATTGGACTCAGGAATGAATATGGACTATATCGGTTTTCGCCTTCTGGTACCTCCCATACAAAATGACCTATTTTTGGAAAATAAATATTTCTCCCACAACTTCCAAACGGACTATTGGGGGATAAACCAAATTGGTCAATAAATTTATATTGTGATATGAGGTAAAACCTCAGAAAACCTAACTAGTTGACAAACCCCTTCTGGTACCTCCCATACAAATGACCATAGTTTTACATACATATGTTTTTTGTAAGTACTCTGAATTTAGTCAAATTTTGCGTAAGTTGTACGGTTATAAAAATCAGGAATGAATATTGACTATATCGGATCACCCCTTCTGGTTCCTGCCATACAAAATGACCTTGTTTGGAAAATTAATATTTCTCCCATAACTTCTAAGCCGACACCTGCTGCCCATAATTGTACTTCCTACTAAAATAAAAACGGTTTTGCAGATAAAAAACAATACATAAGTAATATTATTGTAATTAAAAATCTTTTAATTTCAATAACTCAAGACTTAAACAATATCTTATATTGGGTGATGGCATTTATCAGTCAGTTTAACTGACTGGAATTTCTGTACTGGTTTTATATACCGTATAGACTCGAGAAAGGCTGGACCGATCTTTTTCACAGATTGTGTGTGGTCGGTGGTGAAAATCCCGCCAGGAAATGGAACTAGTTCAAAACCTGTAGCATAGTTAGTTCCTAAGTAAACATGATTAGTTTCGACTAATTTACCTTCAATGGCTTTTAACTGGCGAATTTAACATGGGCTTGTCATTGAGGGTAATATACTCACTTCCCTCTGCATTACCCTGTACTAGCTACTGATATAGTTCTGACATACTAACTACGTAACTGGTACATTGGTTCCAACTATTTCTCTAGTTCTTTATTTCTGACTACGGACCTATTTCTTTGGGACTGTTTCCTTTACGAGTTCTTTTAGACTTAAGTAAAACAAATTTTCAGGTTTTTTTATTTAGTTATATGAATTTTATTTTAAAAATATAATAAACTAGTGGGCCCGGCAATGCTTCGCTATTGCATATTAACTTGTAATATATTTCACATTTAGGTCTACAAAGTACTTTAACAACGGTACGTAAGCTCTACAATAATATATTTAGTTTATTTACTTATGTAACTTATTTAAAATAACTCCTTAACATTAAAGTTAACCAATTAAGTTTTATTGTTGTAAATGCTAATAAAAAATTCATCAGCAAAGTCATATCTATAGTTATTTCTGTATGTAAGACGAAAAACCACTTCTTCCACAAATCGGAAACAGACATTCCTCTAAAGATCAAAATTATTTATTTTGATCCGTAGTAGCGGGAACCATCTGTATACTAACTATATCTTTGGTCATAAAAAAACATTTTTGTTATGCCTGCTCCTATTAACCGCAAATGAAAATTCCGTTTGAAGCTTCATGCCTTTAGCCATAAAAACCTCTTTTGTCATGTGTTTTTCTCACACCGATCAAGAATAATCCGGAATAAAATTTTAGTATTGAACTCGTATTACCATTTTTGGAGATAAATCGGTCAACAACGTTCGGCTTAACAAAGTGATGGTCTCACGCGCTGTATGGCACCGTCGTGTTGGAACCATTTCTCCATCAAATAATGTGCAATGACATGATAAATAAAAAAAATCAATTGATCGTCCCCTGGCTCTAGTTCTTCTACCAGTTGGATTTTATATGAATGCAGGCCAAGATATTTCCTCAGCATTTCCAGAGACCGAGTTGCTGAGAAAGACGTCGGTTCGATAAATTCGAGTCCTCTGTCACAATAACGTCTACAGCGTCGATGGCTTCTATTAGCTGCTCAGATGGATCATTATATGCACCCTCAACTTCACAAAGGGCTCCATAAGTTTGGCGAACAGAACGTGTATTTTGAAAATAAATTTGCAAGATTTGTAAACGTTGTTCTTGTTTAGATTTTACATGGTGGTTTTGCAAAGTATACTAAAAGACAGTCTATCACACTTCATTAGTATGACAGCTAGATTTACACTTATACCTATCAGAAGTTCTATATGCAGTGATGGTATATTTGACGATTTATCGTCATTTTGACGATTTTTTGTCCAAAAAAACAGAAATGACGATTTGACGATTTTTACCCCTTAAATGACGATTTTTTACAATTTACATCGAACTTTGTGATCAAGTTCGGAAACGATTTGAATTTGAAAATAAATTCAAGAACAGTATTTCCCTATTATTGTAAAAGAGTATCAACATTTTATTGAATACGATGAACTGCAAAGTTCAAACTCCGAATTCCGGGAAGTATCCTAGTTAGATTTTAGAAATATATTTAATAGCCACAACAAAGAGGGGTGTAGAAAAAATTTATTTAAAAAAAAAAATCGAATACTACCACATTCGTCGGCAAATGTTTAAATCGCATTTACTTACTACTTAATTTCCCTTTACACCCCATGAATGAGGTATGGGATAGCTTCTCGCGCTGATGTGAATTAACACGCTTTGTATTTTTGGATTCACAACTAACGGCACCTACTTTTTTTATCGACGAATGCGAACGTCACTGTTTGAAAAGCTTTTACTAGTCATGAGGATTGACTCGACACATACTGTGAACTCGCTGAAGACTACATCGAGGGGGCCGGCGATGAAAGAAAATTATTTTTCTTTTATTTTTTAGATGACTGGAGCCAGGCCGCCCAACCATCATGCCACGGCCGGTCCAAGAAAGAGCTTTTAGTCAAGTTAATTTAAATAAAAATATATATAGAAACCAATTAGAAAGAAATTCAATGGAAGCTATTCTCTTCACAAAAGACGACTTAAATATAATAAAGAAAATTGTTATGATTTAAAGGTAAAGCCAGACGTACTTAAAAAGTTTTAAAGTGACATGTATTTAAATAACAGTACATCTGCTTAAAATGTAAAATTATTTTTATTAATAATTTTTTGAAGACTGAGAAAACTAGAAACGTAATAATATAAAAATATATTAATATTTAACCTCTCACTTTTTTATTATTGTTATGTTTTTTTTGGGACCGGCCGTGGCATAGTGGTTAGAACACGCGACTATCATGCGGGAGATCACAGGTTCAAATCCTGGCTCTAGCCATCTTAAAAAAAAATTTTCTTTCATTTTCGGCTCCCCTCGAATGTTGTTGACAGCAACTTCGCAGTATAAAGTATCGAGTCAATCGGCATCAATCTCAAACAGTGACGTGCGCATTCGTCGATAAACAAGTAGGTGCCGTTAGATGTGAATCTAAAAATAGAAAGCGTGTTAATTCACAACAACGCCAGAAGCTATCCCATACCTCATTCATGGGGTGAAAAGGGAAATTAAGTTTTTTTTTAAATTTTTAAAGTTATTTTATTCAACAAATTATTTTATTTAAATTAATTAATAAATGACTTTAATTAAAACGTTTAAAAAATGTATTTTATTTTTTGTTTTTTGCATTAGTTTTTTACATACAGGATAAAATGAGTAAATTTTTGTGTAACGATTTTTTGACGATTTTAGAATCAGCATTTCACGATTTTGACGATTTCAAAACCCAAAATTGACGATTTTTGTCCAATTTTGTATACCATCACTGTCTATATGTCAAGAAAATACCCCATGCATAGGTTATTTTCAATTGTTTGCTAATGTTACCTCTGATATACTATACAAATTTAACCATTGTAGTATAACTACAATGAATATTGCTTAATTTTTCTATCTATATGATTTATTACCGATTCGCTCTTCTGAAAAGTAATTGAAAAACACATACCTGTAAAGTAAATTAAAAAAAAATCCCTATTTTAGTCTGCGCATCCTCAACTACCTGGTATACGAACCATAATTTAATACAGTTAAAAAGTTAACTATTGAAGTGCGTGGGCAGCGCGTCGGCACTTTTAACTTATTTAGTTCGAAATAGCCTGATCATTATGGCGAATAAATTAGTTCGCGCCTAAAAAAAAGTGTTAATCGTAAATCAGTACGAAGAATTCTTAGAAAATTTCACTAAGAAACTATATGTCTAAAATCAATTCATAGTTCGCGCTGAGAAGCATGAAGATTTCAGGTAGAGATGTTTTTTTAGCAATGAGCAATATTTCAGTTACTTCAGACCTATGGGCCCGGCTCTAATTTTTACCTACCATTCCGATGTTTGGAGACCAAGACGAAAAGAATAGTATATTTATGATTTTTTTATTGGGATCCCGCCCAATATTCTAAAAAATGATTTTTAAAAACTTAATTTCCGTATGCCAACTCTCAGAGGCCATAACTTTTTAACCAATACATAGATTTGGTTCTGTAATATCTCATTTAGTTTGCTGGGAAGTTAGTTTTACGCAGAAGGTCTCGAAAAATAAATATCTGCAGTTTTCGGATTGTCCTCATTTAAAAAAAAAAAAATCTCTAACAGAAATCTTTATGCTTTCCAGCGCGAGCTAGGAATTGATTTTAGACACAAAGTTTTTTGGTGAAATTTTCTTACAATTCATCGTAGATTCCAATTTTGGTTACGATTTTTGCGAATAAAATAATTGGCCCACCTTACTGTTCATATCTCTAGGCGAACAGCAATGTTCTGTGGAATTTTTACAGTTATTACTGATTGTTTTAAAAGGGGTGTGGAACAGCCCACTTCCACCATTACTCTAATTCATACAGCAACAACAACATATGTAACAAATCACATCTTCATACCACTGATAGTTCATGAGATATAGTCTTTTTTACTTTAAAGTTGTATGGACGGTGCCACGCTCC
Organism: Muscina levida; assembly: GCA_964034835.1. Classification (NCBI taxonomy): domain Eukaryota; kingdom Metazoa; phylum Arthropoda; class Insecta; order Diptera; family Muscidae; genus Muscina; species Muscina levida. The sequence goes on from OZ035882.1 coordinate 80,287,481, forward strand.
TTTATCCAATCACAACTAAGTACAGCCAGTGACTTACAACAGGTCATTAGTACCACTTTTTAAAATTATCTTATAAATCAGTCAATTAGAAAAGCCGTTAGAGCGATTTTTGAAAAAGTGGTGTGGCACCGCCTTCTTCCTCCCTGGCGGTAATTAATACTGCTCCAACAACATATATACCAAATCTCATCTTCATACCTCTGATAGTTCATGAAATATAGCCTTTTTAATTTTCAAGTTGTATGGGCGGTGCCACGCCCCTTTATCCAATTACAACCAAATGTAGCCAGGAACTGTCTACAGGTCAACAGTACCACTTGGTAAAATTTTCGTATCAATCGATCTATTAGAAAAGCCGTTAGAGCGATTTTTGAAAAGAGGGCGTGGCACCGCCCACTTCCATCCTGGCTGAAATTAATACTGCTCCAACAACATATAAACCAAATCTCTTCTTCATACCTCTGAAAGTTCATGAAATATAGCCTTTTTAATTTTCAAGTTGTATGGGCGGTGCCACGCCCCTTTATCCAATTACAACCAAATGTAGTCAGGAACTATCTACAGGTCAACAGTACCTCATGGTAAAATTTTTGTATCAATCGATCTATTAGAAAAGTCGTTAGAGCGATTTTTGAAAAGGGGGCGTGGCACCGCCCACTTCCATCCTGGCTGTAATTTATACTGCTCCAACAACATATATACCAAATCTCATCTTCATACCTATGATAGTTCATGAAATATAGCCTTTTTAATTTTCAAGTTGTATGGGCGGTGCCACGCCCCTTTATCCAATTACAACCAAATGTAGTCAGGAACTATCTACAGGGCAACAGGTTCTCATGGTAAAATTTTTGTATCAATCGGTCTATAAGAAAGGCCGTCTGAGCGATATTTGAAAAAAGGGGCGTGCCGCCGCCCACTTTTTGAAAAAATAAAACCTTTTAAACCATCCGGAAGCTATAGCGAACAAAACAAAAAAAAAATTTTGGAAATCGGTCCAGCCGTTTTCGAGTTTTAGCGAGACAACTGCACAGCAATTCATTTTTATATATAAGACTAGTGAGCCCGGCAATGCTTCGCAATTGCATATTAACTGAAAACGGTACTTAAGCTCGAAAATAATATGTTGAATTTATTAACTTAAGTAAATAATTTCAAGTAACTCCTTAACATGGAAGTTAACCAAATTAGTTTTATTGTTTTAAAACTATATATATCATAGGCCCATGACGATTGTAAAAAGTTTATCATCAAAGTCATATCTATAGTGCCGACATGTAGATTAAGTTTTGTCTGCATGTAGGGCGAAAAAACACTTTCTTCAAAAATCGGAAACAGACTTAATTAAATGTTTTAGACAGAATTAAATAATTATTTTTATCTGTAGTAGCGGGTATACTATCTCTTTGGGTGTAAAAAACCCTTTTGTCATGCCTTCTCCGCCTATTGACCGCAAATAAAAATTTCGTTTGATGCTTTATGCCTTTAGCCATAAAAGCCACTTTTTCCATGTCTTCTTGTCACACGGATCAAGAATATTACCGAATACTATCTTTGTATTACCATTTTTTGAGATAATTCGGCCACCAACGTTTGGCTTAACAAAGTGATGGTCTCATGCGCTGTATGGCATGTTACGCCGTCGTGTCCTTCAAATAATGTGCAATGACATATAAAAAATAAAAAAATCAGTTGATCTTCCACTGGCTCTAGTTCTTCTACCAGATTTTATATGAATGTAGGCCAAGATCTGTCCTCAGCATTTGTAGAGACCGAGTTGCTGAGAAGGGCGTCGGTTCGATAAATTTGAGTCCCCTGTCACACTTAAGTCTACAGCGTCGATGGCTTCTATTAGCTGCTCAGATGGATGGTTATTTGCACCCTCAACTTCACAAAGGGCTCCATAAGTTCGGCGAACAGAACGTGCATTTTGAAAATAAATTTGCAACATTTGTAAACGTTGTTCTTGTGTAGTTTTTACATGGTGATTTTCCAAAGTATACTGAAATAAATTCTATTACACTTCATTTGTATGACATCTAGATTTACACTTATACCTATGAGAAGTTCTATATGTCAAATAAAAATTCATAGGTTATTTACAAATTTTTGCAAATGTTATTTCTGAATGTTACAAAAAACAGTATAACTACAATAAATATTGCTTAATTTTTCTATCTATGGAATTTATTAACGATTCGCTCTCCTGAAAAGTAATTGAAAAATACATACCTGTAAAGCTAATTAAAAACAAATCACTGTGTTAGTCTGCGCAGCTACTATGTGTCCTCAACTGCCTGGTGTGCGGACCATTATTTGATCCAGTTAAAAAGTTAAATATTGAAGTGCGTTGGCAGCGTCTCGGCACTTTTTACTTATTAAGTTCTAAATAGCCTGTTCATTAGAGCGGATCAATTTGTTCGAGTCGAAAAAAACGTGGTATTTGTATACCAGTACCGGAATCTACGATGAAAATTTCACTAAGAAACTATATGTTCAAAATCAATTCCTAGTTCGCGCTGAGAAGCATAGACATATTTTTTAGCACTGTTCAATTATCGGAAACTTCGGACCAATAGGCCCGGCTCAAATTTTTACCTACCATTCCGATGTTTGGGAGACCAAGACGAAGAGAATGGTATATTTTTGACATTGTTTGGGATCCCGCCTAATATTCTGCACCTCCGCCATAGGATTTTTTAAAACTTTCTGTTTGCTAACTTTTAGAGGCCATAACTTTGTAACCAATACATAGATTTGCTTCTGCAATACCTCATTAAGTTTATTGGGGAGACAGTTTTACGCAGATGGTCTCAGAAAATATAAATCTGAAGTTTTCGGTTTGTGCTCATGTAAAACCAAAAAAAATATCAATCTGAAACCTTAATGCTACCCAGCGCAAGTTAGGAAGTGATTTTAGACACAAAAATTATTGGTGAAATTTTTTAGCAATTCATCGAAGATTCCGACATTGGTATACGATTTTTGCGGACGATCAAACTATTTCTATGGCGGTTATAACTGATTATTTTAAAAGAGGTGTGGCACAGCCCACTTCCATGCTTACTGTAATTCATACTGTAACAACAACATATGTAACAAATCTCATCTTCATACCTCTGATAGTTCATGAGATATAGCCTTTTTATACCATCACCCTTAGGGATGAGGGTCTATATCATTTGATACGACCCAAAAGTGTAACACATAGAAGGAGTCACTTCAGACCCTAGGTTTCTTAGAACCAAATTCGATTCATGACTTTTTAAGTCATCAATAAATCCATCGCGCTCGTACCCTAATTCTTAATTTAGTAAAGCTATAGCTGGATACAGTTTTTGAGAAAAAAACTGAAGTCTACAAACGCCCCATCTGGTACCTCCCACACACATCTGGTTCCGCCCACTTTAGAAATCGATTAATATTATTATTAGAACTACCGCGATCGTGACCAAATTCTGTATTTAGTAAAGTTCAAGCAGGATAAAGTTTTGGAGAAAAAATCTGGAAGTCTAGACACGCCCATTCTGGTACCTCCCATACAAATGTACCTTTGCGCCCACTTTAGAGATGGAATAATAATATCAATACACTTGACACGATCGTGCCCAAATTGTGTATTTAGTAAAGCTATAACAGGATAAAGTTTTGGAGAGAAGATCTGGATGTGTAGACACGCCCCTTCTGGTACCTCCCACACAAATGTACCACGCCGCCCACTTTAGAAATGGAGTAATAATATCAATATTATCGACACGATCGTGCCCCAATTCTGTATTTTATTAAGTTATAACGGGATAAAGTTTTGGAGAAAAAATTGGAAGTCTAGCGGCGCCCCTTATGGGACCTCCCATACAAATGTACCTTTGCGCCCACTTCAGAGATGGAGTAATTATATTTTTTTTTTTACTAAGGGTGATGGTATATGTAAGTCGGGTCGCCCGACTAAAACTTTCTTACTGGTTTACTTATTAATCTTATAAATCAGTCTATTATAAAAGCCTGCAGAGCGATTTATGAAAAGAGGGCGTGGCACCGCCCACTTCCATCTAGCTGTAATTAATACTGCTCCAACAACATATATACCAAATCTCATCTTCATACCTCTGATAGTTCATAAGATATAGCCCTTTCGATTTTCAAGTTGTATGGGTGGTGCCACGCCCCTTTATTCAATCACAACCAAATACAGCCTGGGACTATCAACAGGTCAACAGTACCACTTGGTAAAATTTTCGTATCAATCGATCTATTAGAAAAGCCGTTACAGTGATTTTTGAAAAGGGGGCGTGGCACCGCCCACTTCCATCCTGGCTGTAATTAATACTGCTCAAACAACATATATACCAAATATCATCATACCTCTGATAGTTCATGAGATATAGCCCTATCGATTTTCAAGTTGTATGGGCGGTGCCACGCCCCTTTATCCAATCACAACCAAATATAGCCTGAGACTATCTACAGGTCAACAGTACCTCATGGTAAAAGTTTTGTATCAATCGATCCATTAGAAAAGGCGTTAGAGCGATTTTTGAAAAGGGGGCGTGGTACCGCCCACTTCCATCCTGGCTGTAATTAATACTGCTCAAACAACATATATACCAAATCTCTACTTCATACCTCTGATATTTCATGAAATATAGCCTTTTTAATTTTCAAGTTGTATGGGCGGTGCCACGCCCCTTTATCCAATTACAACCAAATGTAGTCAGGAACTATCTACAGGGCAACAGGTTCTCATGGTAAAATTTTTGTATCAATCGGTCTATTAGAAAGGCTGTCTGAGCGATATTTGAAAAAAGGGGCGTGGCGCCGCCCACTTTTTGAAAAATTAAAACCTTTTAAACCATCCGGAAGCTATAGCGAACAAAACAAAAAAAAAATTTTGGAAATCGGTCCAGCCGTTTTTGAGTTTTAGCGAGACAACTGCACAGCAATTCATTTTTATATATAAGATTAATAATTTTATTCTTTAAGATTAAAAAAATTCAGTAAAAATAACTAAAATTAAACATCAAATACTTACAAATTACTTATTAAATACTTACCAAAGTAATATTCAGATTATCACTTCTTTAATTAATGTTTCTTTTAACAAGCACTTTACTTCCACGATTATCAAATTGCAACTAAAGGACGCTTGCAAGAATTACAACTCCACCACCCAATATTTATGTTTGTTCTTTTTCACTCAACTAACGGGACATTTTTTGCTTTGCTTCACTTTCGTTGGAATTTGATCGCTACAAATAGCAAATATGACGAAAAAAAAAACAAATCATTTTAGCAAACACACATTCAAATTGACCCGTCCTCGTTTACTTGGATTAAGCTCAGTAGTTAGTTCGTTGTATTCTACCACATAGCTAGTATTATGTGGAAATTAACCTCCTGTAATCGACTACATAACTAGTATTTAGTGGCAATTGATTTCTTTAAAAACTGGCGGGATAGGCTGCCTGAATTTTTGATATACTTAGTGGGCATGGCCGTGGCATAGTGGTTAGAACACGCAACAACCATGCGGGAGATCACAGGTTCAACTCCTGACTCCAGCCATCAAAAGAAAAAAAGAAAATAAATTTTTCTTTCATTGTCGGCTCCCCTCGAATGTTGTCGACAGCAACTTCGCAGTATTAGTGTCGAGTCAATCGGCGTGTCTAGTAAGAGCTTCTCAAACAGTAACGTTTGCATTCGTCGATAAACAAGTAGATGCCGTTAGTTGTGAATCTAAAAATAGAAAGCGTGTTAATTCACAACAACGCGAGTAGCTATCCCATACCTCATTCATGGGGTGTAAAGGGAAATTAAGTTTTTTTTAAGTTTTAGTGGGCTTGGCCCCGCCCATTGGACCTAATTTTTGAAAATGTTAAGCACTGTTTGACCATTCGCCTTAATTCAACAAAAAATGTGCGGGATCGAATCAGTGGGAGTGGCTTACACCTTTAAACTTTAAAAGTCTGTATTTCATGAACTATCAGAGGTATGAAGATGATATTTGGTATATACTGTGTTCGTACAGTTAGAATAACAGCCAGGTGGAAGTGGGCGGTGCCACCCCCTACTTCCAAAAATCTCTCTGAATGCTTTTCTTATAAACCGATTTATACGAAAGTTTTGCAAAGTAGTACTGATGACCTGTTGATAGTTCCTGGCTATACTTGGTTGTGAATGGATAAAGTGGCACCACCCATACAACTTGTAAACTAATATTGCTATATCTCATGAACTATCAGAGGTATGAAGATGAGATTTGTTATTTATGTTGTTGGTACGGTATGAATTATGAATTGGCTTTACTTGGTTGTGATTGGAATAAGGGACGTGGTACCGCCCTTGCAACTTTAAATTTAAAATGGATATACCTCATGAATTACCAGAGATATGAAGATGAGATTCGTTATAAATGTTGTTGGTATCGGAAAAATACCCGCGTTGAACATGTGCTTTTTGTTGTTGTTGTTTTTGTTGATGTTACTATTTTGTGTCGATACACATTCGCTTGCAATATTTCTACAAAATGATAGGAATCTGCTTAGCTGAATTGTCTACAATGCACTTTCATTCCTCAATCGTTCTAAATCAAAACTTAACACACTCGATTTTCAATTATGAGAGAATCCGGAAACATAAACTTTTTGTCGTCTTTGAAAAGAAGGATTTATATGGATTTTTATGCATAGTTCAATAACTTGTTGCAACTTGGCTTTCTACTACTTTACAGTTTTTTTAGAGTTTCTCTCCCGGGATTTCCCGGGCGGGAATTCCCGGGATTCCCGGTCATTTTTAATTCCCGGTTTCCCGGGAAATTCGTCCGGGATTCCCGGGAAATTAAAACACCTTTAGCAGATCAAATTTTAGAAGCTTTAAAGAAGCGAATTGAGGAAAGAAGGGGCAAGCGACTTTATACTTTAGTGAAGTATCTTAAAGATCCAACAGTATTTGATAAGAATGCTAATAACTTATTTCAAACTGCTTTAAAACAAAATGTGATCGCGTACGCTGAACAAATTTATACTCGTATTTTTAAAGAAGAAGTTATCGTCCTATTGTCCTTATTGTCCTATTTGTGACATTAGTACCGAAAGACCATTTGAGGATATTTTAACCGATGCCGTAACAAATGCAATGTTGCATTAAGTAATATACTACTTAATTGCTCGATAAAAAAGGATTTTCAATATAACGAAGCAAGTGGAAAAGAAACGGAAAATGTCACCATTTTATCGAATGCTCTTCTGACAATAAGGCCAAAATCAGTTGAAAGCGAGAGAATGTTTCCAACAACAGTTCAATTTGTAAATAGAATTAGAAACAGACTGTCTGATGAAACTATTAACGATCTTTCTGTTTTCAAAACATATTTTCAAAATGACAAATTAACTTTTATTGTTTAACTCATATTTTTATATACATACACATTAAAATTAATGTTTTTCGTTTGTTATGTTTTCTTATACTGCAAAATTGAAAAAAATTAACATAGTTTGTCTTGTTTTTCTACTGCGCGAAAATTCCCGGGAATTCCCGGGATCCCGGGAAAGGCAAAAATTTTTCCCGGTTTCCCGGGAAATGAAAAGTCCGGGAAAAAGAGAAACTCTAAGTTTTTTTCACCAAGTGTGGACATTTCAGGCTTCGAATGTAAAAAATTAATCTTCGAATGCGAAAACGTTTCTGAACACTGTATGTATTTTATTTGTCATATCACTAATTCATTTATCTCAATGATTTGCCTCATTTCATATTCAACATACCTGTTGCTCTGGTATTTCTCTGATCCATGGCGGTATTTTCCCGATGAAGACAATTAAGAGTATTTTATTGATGCGTAATCGTTTTAAACCAACACCCCAACCGATTGTGTGGTATATAATGAAATAATAAAATATGCCCATTCATCTCGTACAATGTCGACGAGTAAAATTTAATACAAAATCAGCCTTTTTTCCTCCCACTCGGATAGGGTATTAAAATACCAAAATGCTTTTGCAAATTTCCAATAAAAATTCTCCTTGGTATGCACCACAATCATTGTCACCCGAAAGGGAGAGAGAGAGTGGGGTAGCGGCCAAAAGGACATGCAAGTAGAAGATAATTAAATTCCTTTCTTTATAGCTTGAAGGCATATTTGATGAAGTCATTTAACAGAGAATCTGTCCAAACACCGACCCCGCCCAAAACCACCAACCGCAATCCAATGCAACACAATTGCGTGGTAGGGACATCGTCATAGTCATCATCATCATCGTCGTCATCTACCAAGAGTCTGAATTATTTTCCCGCACCGAAATGAATGTCATCAGGAATTCCTCCTATGGTGTCAAGTGTTATCTCACTTCCAAACTCCTGTCTCACACTTGTGACAAACAAATTAAAGGATATGAAGTGGAATGTCATTTTTAGTTATTGCTGCTGCTGCTGCTGCCGCTGCCACTATCGCTGCAGCTGCTGTGTGTGGCTTTAGTACTTTCTTTGTTTTTGTGGAAAATTTTATATTTTAGCTGCTCGTATATCTGGCCAAAAAGTTGGTCATTTAACTGGTGAACTTTTATATACATACATACATACATACATATTTTAATTCTATGCTAACAAACAAACAAAAATTAAGTAAATTTCATTTTGTTGTGGGATATGATGAATGTGGTGCAAATTCCTTTGGCAATAGCAGAGTGTGCTGAAAATATTTGAAATTATTTAATTTAAAAACTTCATTACTAAGATTACCCTATAATGTTTGTATTTAGTGGTATAACAACTAATCATAACGTATGGATAGTATGGTGGCGTAAAACAAATTGTGTATATATGTTCCTATATAAACTGAAAGTTTCCAGTGTTATATTGCAATTTCTACAAAACGTAAAAGAAAACACTTACAAGTATTATTGGATATATTGATGGAGTTTGTTAAAATATTTTGGAATAAATATTTTGGAATGATCCATATAGTCCTATATGGGTTAAAAATATACAGCACTGTGTATATGTCACCGTATGAGATGACTAACACTAAGTGCATAAATACAAATAAAAATACAAATAAGTAAATGCAAAAGGTAACTTTTACATTACTGCATAATTTGCATATTGAGGAAATAATAATAAGGTGTGAATATTAGTCTAAGGTTTTAAAGGCGACTGCATGTGTGATTTTCAATAATAATTATCATTAAGAAATTATCATTATTGAATCTTAGTTAATTGCTCTGTTGCTATGGTATATTGTCAAGGTAAACATTTACTGAAACATAATAATTATACTCTGTTACCAAGTATCTTAAGTTAAAATTCGTTTTAGGACTTTTTAAGACGATTGATCGATGTCCGCCTTCCTGGCTAGTTGACCGACTGATGGCCGGGATAACTCCAGTAAACCTTAACTGATCCTTATGAAAATTTACAAGTATTAATATTTTCCAAAACGAAGTTATGGGATTGTAAATGGGCAGAATAGCTTCACCACTTCTTGTGCCTCCCGTACAAAATTATCAACTTTTGGATAAACAATATTTCTTTTATTATTTGGTCAGTTAAATTACCTTGTAATCGCAGACAAACCCTCAGAAAATCAAAACCTTTGCCACACCCCTTCTGGTAACTGTCATACAAATTACCGAATTTACCCTCATCGTTTTATATAAAAATGTTTTTTTGTATGTACACAGAAATCAGTGATATTTTACATAATATGTACGCTTGTCAGAGTTCGACTTAGTAATGAATACACACTATATTGAACGACCCCTTCTTGTACCTGCCTTACAAAATGAACTATTTTCGAAAAAAATAATATTTCTCCAATATCTTCTGAACGGACAGCTGGAGGAAAATCAAAACCTTTGCCAATCCCTTTCTTGTACCTTCCAAACAAATGATTAAATTCAACGTCATAGTTTTACATACGTATCTTTTCAATCATATTTTTCGAAAGATATTAGCTCATGAAACTTTAAGTCTGGAATCATCTTGGTCTATGTCGCCTGACCTCTCCTAGTACTTCCCATTTAAAATTACGTCTTTTTAGAACATTTATATTTCTCTCATAACTTTCGAACGGAAAAATTTGGGGTATTTGAATTAGGTCAGTTTGATTATCTTGGAATATAAGACGAAATCTCAGAAAACCGAAACATTTAGCACTCCCCTTTTGGTACCTCCTATACAAATGAGGTACCAAATTTATTCATATTATGCATAATGTAAATGTTTATTATGGGACCGACCGTGGCATGCGGGAGATCCCAGGTTCAACTTTTGGCTCCAGTCATCTAAAAAATAAAAAAAAAAACCTTAAAGTAAGCTTAGTTTACCAACAAAACCTTGTAAAGAAGCTTGAGCTTTGAGGTAAAAAGGGAAACGTGGGGATAAAATATTCTCCATTCTCATGTTTGAATATTAACGGTCAAATTCAAACTATAATTGGTGCTGGACATTTTCGGCTGATATCTACTTCGCATGTACATGTTTGACATAATTGTAGATATATATACAGCTGATGATGTCCCATTGTGCATCAGTTCGTCACAAAGGGGTCTTCGAAACGCGTCATCCTAGTGCGTGACACACTGAGTTTGACCAAAAATATCAAACAATAAAACACTTTTCTAATCGTTAGCCGAATTTGATGTATAATTTTATAAACTAACATAAATTGCGATATATAATCAATACGATCGACTAAAAACTAACAAACAAAATATAGTTTAAAAAAAATATTTTTTTTTTTCATTGCCTGCCCCTTCGATGGTGTCGTCAGCAACTTCGCAGTATAATTGTCGATAATTTCATTTGAAATATTTGTGCAAATTAATCAGACTTTTTTTTCTTGATTCTTAGTTGGTACCGCAAAATACGTGTGCGTCAGCACACCCATACAAGATGATGTTCAGAGATATTAAAATGAACTTCCCAACCGTTTACGATCCACAAGCAAAAAATTATATTTCATATGTATTACTATTTAAAATAGGTTAATTTCAATAATTCGAAAGTTAAACAATGTCATAAATAGGGTGAGGGTATTTATCAGTCAGGCCGCCTAACTGAAATTTCTGTACTTAATAATTATTCCCATCGTTACGTTGAAGAAGTCTCACAATTGTTGTCGCCTTGTCTTAGGCCTCATGTATAAAATGGCTCCGTATGGTCCTTGCCAATCTTCACTTAAGACTTCTTGTCAGTCAGAGTCATTCCGCAAAGGTATATAGCTTCCCTGGAATGCAAAACTCAGCCATGACTTCGAGTAATTTCTGCCATATCGAGCTGTCAAAGGCAACTTTATAGTCGAAGAAAACATGGTATGCGTCGATCTGTTTCTCTTAGGTCAGTGTTAATACTCAGGAGTCGTATTTTAAATGATTAAATCGATTTTCACAAGCTGGACATAGTTAAGTCTTCGTCTAAGACAAAGTTGTTTTAAATAAGTCAAACTTATCCGAAATGTATATAACCCCTTAAAACACGAATCAGAGTAAAAAAAACCCTTTAAAAGAATTTTGTATGAAGGGTTAATGATAACTCACAATACTAACGATGCAGTTTGATTCCCCGTGTCCGAATTAGGGTAAAATCGTCGAGTCCGGTCATGTAATTTAGTGCGTGACACGCTGAATTTGACCAAAAATATCAAACAATAAAAAACACTTTCTGATCGTAAGCCGAATTTGATGTATCATTTGATACACTAACGTAAATTGTGATATGTAATTTAAAATTTGTAAAAGGAATAACCTATTACAGTGTTATTATTACTAAAATTATTATAGAAATTAGCCGATACTTTCGATACACCTGAGAAGGCTGCAGTCACATCCCGGAGTTTTGGTCGATATTGTCTATGTCTTAAGCGTACGAAAGTAGTATTTGGCTTCTGTTGAATATCGTTCCACTCGTGTTTACTTCAGCTTTTCTCATTATCATCTCCATTAATATGTTGTCGTCTTGTCTAAGACCTCGTCTGGTATAGAATGGCTCCGTAAGGCGTATCAGATTCGCTGGAATACCACACTCAGCTATGGCTACGAGTAATTTCTGCCGACGAGAAATGTGTTGATCTTATTTTCTTTGGTGTGAATATATGGTCAGTTGTTTATTTACTAGGTCTTAATCTACACTGATAAGCTTTAGTCTTTTACATAGCATACTCGAAGAACCTTCTAGGCTATGCACAGAGTGGTGGTGATGAGTGAGGATGTATAACTTTTTGACCAGAGTTTGCTTTTGGTACCCATTGAAATTAAAAAAAATACAATTTTTTCAATGCTGCAATACTAGTAGAAATTTAAACTATAATTTTGTTAAGCTAATTGAATTAAATAACATTTACATGCTTTACAAATTTCCATTTTACTTAAAAGTTTAAACTAATTACACGCCTTTGCACAGCCTGCTAAAACTGTTACTTTACCTGAACGCTACAAAATAGTAAATACACAATTAGCAACAAGAAACTTTGTGGTTTGCCTTCAATCGGTAACTATTAAATACATTGACTTTTGAAAAATCGATGATCGTAAATATACCCCTCTGTGCGGCGGTTGAAATGGTGGAATCTGCTGCCATTTTGTTTCGGGAACGTCAGAAATGGGGACGTTGTAGTTGAGAGAGTTGGTTGGAGTGGGTAGTGACTATCTTTGGAGTTTGCAGTTTTGCCATGTCCAGCTCTCTTTTCCATTGGTTACGTGCATTTTTGGCTCAGTTTCAGTTGCCTTACAACTGCCAGACAATAAAATTATCTGTCAGCAAAAGTTTTTAGATTGTTGTATGGCAAAAATTGGCAGATTCGTTGCTTTTGCCAGATCTTCTTTTTGTTTGGATACATTTATGAACAGTGTTTCCAATAGAAATATTTCTCTGACAATGATGCCATCGTGCATCGTCAGATGCACAAACTTTACACATCTGACAATAAAAAGTACCAGACAATTATCTTACACTAATCTGACTATACTAACGTATTGTGTTCACACGATTGTCAGAAGTCTGACAACGTTATTGTTCTACAATGGTCTGACAATTTTTTTTTTGACAACATTGGAAGACAAAAATTGTTATTTCATACGGCTGTTAGATATTTTCTGAACATTTTTTTTGAAAACCGTCTGTACATAGCTAATCAGTAGGGCGACCAATTTTTAGCACATGCTGAATATTGCTGATGCTGCTTAATTTAACGATTTCAAGCGATCTTGCTTATTTAAAAGGTTTGTGCTTTTTCATGCTGTTTTTGCCCTTATTTAAATTTTTGATACATTTTGATAAGATATGTTTCTATCAATTGAAAATTTTTACATATCACAAGCCCTTGCGGTTCATAACAATATGACAGGTAGAATTCAATTTTCAAACTATCCTCTTATTTTAAACACAGCCTGTGTTCAAGATTTTGTAATAGCCCTATTTTTATCGATAGCTTAGATCGTTCGATTCGTTATATTCCTATAGTTTTCAAGCGCCTTATCGAAAACAAAAATTTAAACTAATGAAACCTAATGTGCCTCTATAACCTAAACCAATTACGACACGATGAGGAACGTGGTTGGAAGCAGCGGAGTATTAGGAAGACATAAGGAAAGTCATTCAAGAGATTAACGAAAATGATTCTGAAGCATTGTGATAACGCAAAGAGGTTCTTTCTAATGAATATTTGTAATCCGACTTTTCCTTCATAAAAATTAACTTTAAGTGCATCTGGCATGCCATCACAAAAATTGAGTCAAGCGGATTGCCATTAAATGAAAGCTTGGAAACAATAAAATCAATTCAACATGCTATAGAAAAACATCTAAAAAAAAATATTTTAAAAAAATGACTGCCAAAGATGGACCAATGCATTAAATATCCCAGGACAATTTTCATTCCGTGGCAAGGGCATCGCACGTGTCCTCTAAATTCTCGTAGAATGTATCTTTGATCGTATCATCTTTATCTTCCGTCGGTTGGGGCATGTGCACAAATCGGTTCCATAATCCATATGACACAAAGAAAAATGTCATAAAGTCTATGGACCTTATGTCCATGGGCGTTGTGTCATTAGGTCCACAAGTATTGCGACATAAAGTTCATGACCCTTATGACGTTCCTCCACGGCCTCCAAATACGCATTAAAATGGTGCCTGGGCTCAAGGTCTATGGAATTTATGACGGCCTTTGAGCTTAGGCCCATAGACCTTATGATCATGGACCTTACGACACGCTACCCACTAATCAGTGGCAGGATTTAATCGTGAGATAAGATTCCTGAAACAAATCAACTTCCAAATTCGTGCTTTTCCGTATGTGAGCTATCTATTTAATATGTCGCAATTTTGTATGTAGCGAGCAACCCCGTTATGTCAGCCCAGTGGTACCTTCTCTATAGAGAGTCCGAAAGTTCCAGGTGTATATCCTTTAATCTTGGTCCTTATAAAGTTGGGGGCGTTGTATATGTTATTTTTTCTTCGTCGTGTTTTCATAGCCACTATAGGGTCTGAAGGCGGGTGGATAGCTACATATAACCATCAGAGAACGAAGCTCACTATTTGCCGCTATTCATGATGAAATAAAAAATATCACAAACAACGTTCCCAAGGTGGCAGCAAGTGAATGTTGTGAGTCGACTTAAAATGCTAGTTTAACCCAAGGTTCCAACTTCATCCAGATGGTGGAACAGAATGGATACTTAATCCATTGTTTATTAAGAATTTCAAGAAATTCCTGTCTCATTTAAGGTCTACGTCAAAGTGTGAGTGTTAGTTGTGAATCTAAAAATAGAAAGCGTGTTTATTCACAACAACGCGAGAAGCTATCCCATACCTCATTCATGGGATGTAAAGAAAAATTAAGTTTTGTTTTAAATACGATAATACTTCGATACTTTACACAGCTATAGGGTTTAATAAATTCTAAAACAGTTTCATTGCACAAAAATATCTCGGTAACTTTAGCATAGTTTACATTTTATTTGTATACGGATTACCATATTATATTTTTTTTAATTTTCCCGGTGTTATTACAGGAAATTACATTTAATATATTACAACATCAACAATATGCAAAATTGCTATATAAAATGTATACATACATGAGATAATGTCATTATTACCGCCAAAAATGAATTTGGGTGACACCAACGCATTGCAGAATATTCCAATGATGCGCAAGGGAACTTTTAAACGAGTTCAACAAATGCATATTTGCTTACGGATATCCCGTGGCTTAATGGCATTCCATACAGTCCATGCGCATCATCCAACAGGGATGGCATAAAAAAATGTCTGTACGAAGTGAATATAAAGTTATAGTAAAGATATCTGTGTATACTAACTTTTAAAAGAATTTACAACATTAAAGAAATAAATTTCATCATTTCATTCATAAAGTTTATGAACAACGAGTGTTCAGATTGTGCAGTGATCAATACTCCATATATTTTAAGACTATTTGAAAGGGACTTACAATTTGACGCCAAATGAAGGAATTTATTGATATAAAGCAATGATACGCATTTCATAGCCTCGCGAGGGTGGCAATAAACAATTTTTTCACACAGATACGATGGGCAATTTACACCTAATCGAAAGTTTTGTTTCAATCATAACAGTCAGTCTCTGGTTCGGGTGTTATGAAAGTAACAGCACACACGCTTGTATCTTATTCAACACAAATACAGATATAGAAACAATGTTCAACGATTGTTTGGAGATCCTGAGAGCACGATTGTTGGAAGAGAAGAATATTTTCACCGTGTACAATTCAACAGCGCTGCCGCTTTTTGTGCGACCACACACAAGCACACCATATTGTTGTATGCTTGAGTTCGTTTATGCCTGCCACTGATTTAAAGTTACAATCATACGCATGATATTCACAAGTTCCTAACATTATGCCACGTTCCTACAATTAACTATAATTTAGGAAAGTACTAAGAAGTCAAATTTTTCAAAGAATCAAGCATTCTGTTTTTGTGGGCAAGTTTTTTTTTAATGAACCAATTTTGACAAAATGTAACTATAGCCTTTAAGGCATCTGCAGTTACTCTTCAACAGAGCTTGAAACTTAATATGCCGAAAGCATGAGTACAAAATAAAAACTACAAATGTATGTCATCCCCATGTCGTCCATACGTTGTGGACAAATGTCATGACCACTTTACAGCTTGAAAACAAAATCAACATTTACTTGTTGAGTGTGTGTGTGTGTGTGCGTGAATGGCTGCATTCAATCTCCATCTCTATGACACTGGAAGTTACCATGAGACCAACTACTAACTGATCCTGCTGAATCCCCTGCCATTGTAGTGGACAACGGTGCAGTCGTGTGGCACTGCCACTTATTTCAGCTAGGGACCTCAATGTTGTCACTGTTTTTGTTACTGGTGAATGATATTGTTGATGTTATTGCCCGGGCGTTGTGTCTATTTACATTTTGTTGTTTGCGTTTCTAGTGCACTTTGATGTACACAATAATACTCGTATGTACGTACATACGTACATATGTACTACATTGTACGTTTATGTACCTTAGTACGTACATATGTATGTATGTGTGCAAACAAACATCAATAGCTGCAATGGAATGAAAAAATATACGCAGTAAGGGTCGCATAAACAAGAATGGCAAATGTATTCTTAAGTTGCAGAAAATAACTTACTTTACTTATTTAATTGGTAGACAAGTTGTGGTGTGCACTAAACAAGAACAAGGATTACATTGTTGTTGTTATATATGGAAGGGTTAAAGACATAGTGGTGTAAGTCCATTTTAAAGAGAAACTGACATAGACTCCAAAGAAACTAGATGCTAAAATGTGGGACTTGTGAAAAATAATAAGTTACAGTGTAACGGCGAAGCCGAAAGTCAGTTCTAACCATGATTTTACGGTCAACAGTATTATATATAAACTTAAAACAAAAACTGAATTTCCTTTTACACCCCATTAATGAGGTATGGGATGCTACTCGCGTTGTTGTGAATTAACCACTTTCTAGTTTAGATTCGCAACAAACGGCACCTGTTTGTTTATCGACGAATGTGAACGTCACTGTTTGAAAAGCGATTAAATCGACACTTATACTCCAAAGTTGCTGTCGACAACATCGAGGGTCCGGCAATGAAATGAAAATTTAGATGACTGGAGCCGGAAATCGAACCACGGATCTCCCGTATGATAATCGCGTGTTCTAACCACTATGCCATGGCCGGTCCCAGTATTATATGCATTTAACCAAAATAGATGAAAATATACTAACAAAATGTTAGAATAAAGTACACTTTTGTATATTCGATAATTTCATATAAGAAGTATAATATTCAGGCGATATCGACCTTTACGAAAAGCGACTTTAAACGCTGCTGCCAACACTGTTTTTATATTTGAAACGTACTCTGATGCCGTCATTCAGCATTTCAGAACCTGCGTTCTTCGTAAGCGAATACTAATTAAACCATGATTCTACTACTATAGCGTAAAAACATTTTGCGCTAATTTTAACGTTCGGAATAAAAATTAATTTCCATCGATTCAATAGTTATAAAACTAGGTGCAAAACTTCGAGAAGGCAGGATTAAAAATGAATCAACAACGATCCGGCTAACCTAGAACTTCAAGGCATTCCGAAAACGTAGTAAGTCTGTTCGTGAACAAGTACTCTACTCGAAAGCGTTTTAATTTATTAAATGTGCCAAATTTAACCCTGTAAGTGATCGAATAGCCACTATTCGCATCCGGGCGAAATATTTTTACATTACGCTAATTTGTGTACACGCCCCTACGGAAAACAAAGGTGATGACATTAAAGATGCGTTCTATGAGCGCCTGAAGGAGATATATGACCGCTGCCCTACACATGACTTTAAAATTGTTTTGGGAGATATTTATGCTAAAATAGCATAAGTCTACACAACAACACCTCCGATAACGGATTCATACTGGATAGTTTCGCGTCGGCAAGTAACATGGTTGTGAGTGGAACGAGATTCCCCCATTAAGATATCCACAAGGCAACCTGGATATCTCCAGATCAAATTACAAGAAATCAGATTGATCACGTGGTAATTGATGGAATACATGTCTCAAGCGTCCGTGTGATGCGCGGTGCAAATATTGACTCGGATCACCATCTAGTTGCATCCAAGGTACGCACACGATTAAGTAGTGATAAAAACAATCGTAATCAAACGCAAAGGAAGTTAGACATCACAAAGCTGCATACCACCGAGATAGCCAATGCCTACTCCAACCAACTCTCTCAATTACTCCAAACAAACCCCCCTAGTTCTGATGTTCCCGACATACAGTGGCAGCATATTGTGAATTGTATGACCACTGCTGCAACGACTGTACTGGGTTATTGAAAACCACGCTCAGACAAGCCCTGGTACGATGATGAATGTCGCGAAATATCTAAGGAAATCGATGCTGCATACAAGGCAAAACTGCAGCCAATGGCAACGCGTGCGATGACGGAGCGTTATAATGAAAAGAGGAGGGAGATG
This sequence comes from Muscina levida, assembly GCA_964034835.1. NCBI lineage: Eukaryota > Metazoa > Arthropoda > Insecta > Diptera > Muscidae > Muscina > Muscina levida. Next base: position 80,305,961 of record OZ035882.1, read on the forward strand.
AAACGCCTGTGCAGGCTGAAAAAGCGTCTGTGAAAGAAAAGAGAGACCCAGGATATCTAAAACTACAGTGATAGAGGTGAAGCCCATAACTTCTACCAAAAGGTAACTAAGCTAAAGTTTTGGAACAGGGATCCCCACCTGTAAGGACAGAGAGGGAAAACTGATTACTGACACTCAGAGAGTGTTGAAAATGTGGAGGGAACACTTTTGATCCCAACTCGTTCCCGAAGGCAGCATAAGTGACGAAGTCGCACCAATCATCGAGAACAGAGTTCAAAGCGAGCTCAGCACGGCGATCGCAATGCTTGAAAATAATAAAGTTGCGGGAGCAGATAGACTGCCGGCAGAGCTTTGTAATGCCGGCAGCGATGAGCTGGCAACTTGTATGATTGAATCTGTTCTATGTCCTGTGCTAACAAAAAAAGCGATCTAAAAGTGTGTACCAAATATCTCGGGATCAGCTATGGTGAACTAGTGAAAATTGGCAAAAATCAGGCTGATCCATTTTCTATCATTGGCCGTGGATTGCGGGATGTTACTGCGGCTTTTTCGAGCATTGAAAAGTGATAAATGAGGACAAAACCGAGTTATTTGTTTTAACGAACAAAGAGTCTACTTGTCTGGGACAAAACTTTGAAGCGGCAGATGATTTTGTCTACCTTGGCTCCGCTATAAACAAAAATAGTAATGTCAATCTGGAAATCAAGAGACGAGTATTGATCGCAAACCGATCGCAAACTTCGTTGGATGGATGAGGTGAAAGAGCTGTTATCTGCATTTGGTGTGAGTAACTATCTACGGAGCGCAAAAGACCGAAGCGCTTGGAACTCTTTGATACGTACGGCTACTGATAGATGAATTTCTGTTGCTGCTGCCAATTAAGAAGAAGAGGAAGAAGTGCTTAGAACTTCTTTTTGAATCGCAGTCTTCACACAGATGTTCATTTACCTCCTCATAAAATGCATATGATACATGAAATCAAGCCTCAAGATAACGAAATGCTAGAGAGATGACCAGCTTTATCAAAATTGATTTCACAAATGCGACACACTTTCAACGAAAAGAGGGTGACAGGTATTGAAGTGACACCTGAATCCTAAATTGGAGCATCACAACCCCTTGCATTGACCTACATTACTGTGCGAGGGAGGTATCAGAAGGGGCATGGCATGATGGGGCAAAATGGGGGTGATATTCCTATTCAGGATATCAATATACCTAAGGATCAGCAGGAAAAGCGTTTACCCTCTTTTTTCCTTTTGCCGACCAGTGTAGTTGTATAAACAACACTACGATAAAGGACATTGTCATGATGTTGTTACTGTCATTTTGTTTACTTGGTCAACAAGGGAATAGCTGGACGAGGAAATATGTAAAGGCTAACAACACAGTCGCTTAATTCCATTTCGTCATAGAGTTCATGTTTGCTATTCAAAATTTCGTATGAATGCAATCGCATGCACTATTTATTTGCTGCACATGAAATCCTATGCCAAAAGGATGATGAACAGTGGCAAAAAATGTTAAGTTTTTTTATTGTACCTGAAATTCACCCTTATTTGTTTCGACCTATATGCAATTATTAAGACAAAAATTTACATTCTGTTGACATTGCTGTTATTATATTTAAATTTATAAAATAACTATCTGACCGAGCAGACTTCGTCCTGCCTAAAGAAGTATTGACTTACATGTAACTTTTTTGGGTGAAATAAATCTTTGTTTTGTGTTAGTTTCTTTTGGTATTCTCATAGAAATTTTTTGAGTTATATTGAAGGATTAATATATATTTAATGACATAAAATATATATATGATATATTGCAATGCTTTTGATAAAAAAAAGGTGAGAACCAAAGGAGTGTACAGTGGGTCCTTCTACACGTGAACATGCAACATAAAGCTGTTCATGGAAAAAACATGGATTTTCAAATTCAAGCCGCAAACTTGAACAGACTGTCCTTCAAAATTACTGATTGTCATCGCAAATTCTAACCGAACTGGCAACTGTAATCAGTTGCATCAAACGGCAAATCCGTGGGTATCATTGGAATTAGGGTGATCAGTTCGGTTTTCAAAAACCGGCTACTCGGTTTTTTTCACTCATAAAAACCGTCGGTTTTTTTTAAATCCCTATTTTTCGAATATCGAATAATCCGGTTATTTTTTGTCGAATCTCGGTTTTTTGGCCTCCGATATTTTTTATTTAAATTTATTCATAATTGTGTTAAATGTGTTCTCGTACTTGTTTTTTTCAACAACCTAATTGTTAGTTTTATAAATCTTCAATGTTTAATATGTCGGCTGAAAAGCAAAATAAATTACAAATGTTTGTAAAAGACCAATTTAATAAGGAGCTTCAACTTATCCATGATGTTAAGCACCACTGGAATTCTATAACCAATATGGTTTCTCAATTTTTAAAATTGCAAAAAAGTGTGAATCATACTTTATTGGAGTTAGGACTGACACCATTTAGTGAAAATGATATCGCAACTTTGTCTGTGCTTAGTGACACCCTTAAACCTTTGAAAATGTCTATACAAAAACTTTCTGCAAACTCTTCGACTTTAGCTGATGCTGAAGGTATTTTTAAATTTTTACTTTAACACTTTTCAACAATTGAAAACCAATTATCAATAAATTTATATGCAATTTTCAAAAGACGTGTATCAGAACGACGTGTTCAAACCCCGAATACTCTCATTTTGTATTTAAGTACGAGTAAACTCCCAATTAGTGACGCATTTCTAAAATATTCAATATTAAACGCCTTGTACACTATAAGTCCAAATAGTACACTGAGTGAAAGGGCATTTTCAATGTCAAGTTTTATAAAAACCATAGAAAAAAATAGGTATACACCCAAGCACTTAAATTGTGTCTTATTTCTTAAATGTTACTTTAGGTAAAACTAAAGATTAAATTAAATATATTTATATATAATCAATTATTTACAAATGAATTGTTTTCGTTTGTCTTTGTTAAAATAACAAACTGATCTCACTAATGTTTTGCATTGTAATTATAATTAAACTAAAAGTTTACTTTTTATAGGTATAATTGATTTGTTTTCTGTTATTTTTTAATACAATTTTTTGTCAAAAATTGTGTTTTAATTTGTTATTTGGCATAATTTTGAAAACCGGATTATCCGGTTTTTTGTGAATTTCAAAAAAAGCAACCGGTTTTTTTTAAATGCCATTTTTCGAATAATTCGAAAACCGGTTTTCGCAAAAACCCGAATAATTGATCACCCTAATTGGAATACATAGTAGCTATAATCAGTTCCCTTATATTTTCTGGTTAAATTAATTTAAGAAGGATAATTTAATCCTGTATTGCTTCTTAACTCCTATAATGCGCCACCAAGGGGTTTCAGCAATTTTTTGTGTGTACTCTCATCCCTCATTATGATTTGCAACATTTTTTATCTTGATATCACATGTGCGGTTCTCAGAAACTTGTAATTTATTGCGCCATTCTGCAACGTCAAAAAGGGTTGCGCAATACAGAAGTTTACAGTAGCCAATGCGACTCGTTTTGTGATCAAACATTTTCCAAAATCAACAATATCAAAACCCATGGGTACATCAAGGAAATAAAATCCTCCACACTCATTCGTAATTTCTAATATTATACTGTTGTTTAAAGTTCGTCGCTCTAATTGTAATAGATGCTGATTTGAGAAATATTTCAATTCATGAGTATTCGATTTATTTTCTGCCGTAGATCTCGGACACATACACCAAGCATCTTTAATAATTCCATAGTTGCACGAATGGTGCAACAGTCCTCCAGCTATTGCTATTGGAAAACAGAATTGGCCAGGGCCACCCATTTTTGGCTTGATCACGCATATTAGTATTTTTCCACACCCTACTTCAAATTCCAACCCTTTTCTTTAGAATACGTATATTGATCTCAATTGAACCAAATTTCATGACAATTCGTAACTTTATGTCCAATAGACGGGGTCACACCTAATGATCTAGTAATTCAGATATCGCACTTTTACAAATTAGGTTCTACAGGCAGGGCAATTCCTACTAATCTAGTACTTCAGATGCCACACTTTAACAAATTAGGTTCTGTGGGCGGGGCCACGCCTAACAATTTCATCCCGCTAGTTTTTGACTAGATCATATTGCATCCACTAATGATTTAAAGTCACTAATTGTAATAGTCGGGCGTCGGGAGTGTGATGCAAGGCCATCGGTTTAACTTGGCAAACCCAGAGTGATTCTTGCCAATTGCACTTCAAGTCTACCCACAGAGCTCCGTACTCGTGGTACTACTGCGGACGGAGTACTTCTTCGTGGTGACGCTTGGAAACATGGCTTTGGCACCCGTCAGAGCACGGCTGTGAGGGGCGGAACTTAGAACCTAGGCACGTCGGCTCAGAGTGAGCGGTACCCTGGTCAGCCTAGAATGGGCGGCTGTAATAAAATCCTGACAGGAGGAGAAAACTGCCACGTGATGCGTTGGGTTTGCAACCCGCCACTGACGTTTAAACTATTGCAATGAATAGAATTGCAATAGTACGCCAGATATTGAATTATTGTTAATGGGGTGGAACTTTGGTTGAAAGCTGCAGCATCCACTAAGCGTCAAACAAAATCAATTTAAATTGTATATATACATTAATATACCATTTGTCGCTGCCATTTGAAAATTTAAATATTGTCAAAATAAACATTGACATACTATGTATCTTAAATTTTCACAATTTTAACATTTTGGATAATTTATGTATGGGAAAAATCGAAAATCGACTCAATAAATGGACCAAAAGTGTCAAATGCAATGTTTAGGTAGCCTATAACCATCCTCGGAAGATTGCCTTTCTAATGAATTCGGTTTGTTGCACATCGGTTCGGTGGTTTTCAAGTCTATAGGGGCCATACGTAGAAACAAATGTTCACTTTTATATATATAGATAGAAGAAGATTTTGGAAAAAAGTTTTGTAAAATTGTCGAGTTTCTAATTATATTGCCTTAGAGAAAATATGGAAAGATGTTTTTGCAATAAATAAATTCCACTAATTGTTCAATATTACAACTTTTTGCATAGCAATTTAAAAGACTTCCACATTTCTCAGTCATATCATTCACTGACAACTTGTTCTAAACGTCCTTAAAGACATATCAAACAAAACAAGACATTTAAAAAAAAACATGCATATCAATTTTGCCAGTAGAGAAATAATAAAACAATTTTTTTTTCAGTTATTTAATATCATTAGTATTTATTTAACTACGCTTTTATGGTGATTCTGTCATATTAACGCTAAAAATACATTCGTTTAATTACTTTTGCATTTATATATTGATATTACAAGTTAAAACTATGTTTTCTGTGTGGTTTAATTGATTTTCGTAATCGTAGTCTTATAATTTTCACAAATCAATAAAGAAATACAGTAATAAATTATTTTATTTAATGAAAGTAACAAATATATGATCGCAAAGTAAGACGACATAAGTGTAGTTAAATCGTTGTGAGTTAACATTTGTTTGTAGTCCGTAGAAAGAAACCTATTTGTGTATTTTAAATAAAAATTTCATGTAGTTCACCTAGGTGCAATTTCAATAATACATATTTTTAAAAAGTTAAATTCGTTAAATCTAAAATTTGGATATAAACTAAAAATTTGATTTATTGTTCACAAAAAAATTTCTGATAATTCAAAATAGTTATAATATCTATTTCATTTCAAGTTTAAAGTTTAGATAATTCAAAAATTTACTCATACTACGTTTTACTTTGACATGCACAGGCATGTTTATTTTGTGTTAAACACTTTATTGCATAGGCAAAGGGGTATTATATTTTTATGATTTGTTATTTTAAAATTAAAACAAGGACTAATTGAAAATAGTTACAAACGTTAGCTGCATATAACAAATGTGTTAAATATCAACAATTTATAAGATTTTAATGAACTTTGTCATCAGTAACTTTGGATAACACTTACATACTTACTTAGCTGGTACTTCTCACCGCATGTATCAGCTTCGCTGGAATACCAAACTCAGCCATGCCTTCGAGTAATTTCTGCCGTATCGGGCTGTCGAAGGCAACTTTATAGTCGACGAAAAGATGGTACGTATCGATCTGTTTCTCTTGGGTCTTTTCCAGGATTTGCCGAAGTGTGAAAATCTGGTCAGTTGTTGATTTTCCAGGTCTAAAGCCACACTGATAAGGTCCGATCAGGTTGGATAACACGGGCTTTTGTTTTCACATAGCACACTCGACAGGACCTTATAAGCGCTGGGTAAAAGACTGATCCCACGGTAGTTGGAGCACACACTTGGATCACCTTTTTTTTCAAACGTCGGGCATGCACTCATTAAGCCAAACCGTGCGCAGGAGCTGGTGCATGCTCGTTATCAGCTCCTCGCCACCGGACTTGAAGAGCTCTGCCGGCAGAGCGTCGGCACCGGCTGCTTTGTTGTTTTTCAGCCGCGATATTGCTCTTCTTACCTCGGCTTGACTTGGTGGTGGGCAATCTGAGCCGTCGCTGCCTTCTGAAACCAGCAGTTGCTGGAAGTGTTCTCTCCATATGTGCAGCACACTCCGCGTATCCGTGACCAGATTTCCATCCTTGTCCTTACAGGTGGGGAGGCCATTACCGTGTCCATTTGCTCTTACTTTCTTGTAATATTTTCGGGCCTCACCTCTATCCCTGTATCGCTCTATATCCTCGTTCTCCCGTTCCTTCATCTGACGTTTTTTTCGCCTAAATAGCTGTCTCGCCTGTTTTGCTTTCTCCTTGTGGTGTTCCTTAACAGCACGGGTTACAATTGGCTGTAGCGTTGCCCTATATGCAGCATCCTGTTCCTCAGACGCTATGCGACATTCTTCATCGTACCACGATTCGTCTGAGCGCCGCTTTTTATATCCTAGCACGATTGTTGCGGCGGTTGCCATGGAATGCGCAATATGCTGCCACTGTGTATCGAGAACGTCAGAAGTAGAGCTCTCCCAACTCTCGTAAAAGTTGGGAGAGCTGGTTGGAGTAGGCAGTAGCTATCTCTGGGGTTTGCAGCTTCGCGATGACCAGCTTTCTTTGTATTTGGTTACGTGCGTTTTTCGCTCTGCTCAATCTTGTGCACAACTTGTCTGCAACCAGGTAATGATCCGAGTCAAAATTAGCACCACGGATCACACGCACGTCCATGACACTAGATGCATGCCTGCCATCAATTACCACATGATCAATCTGATTTTTGGTGTTTTGATCGGGAGATAACCATGTTCCGTTGTGGATATCTTTGTGATGGAATCTAATTCCACTCACTACCATGTTCCTTCCCGCTGCGAAGATAACCAGCCTAAACCCGTTGTCTGACGTGTCGGTATGCAGGCTGAATTTACCGATCGATGGACCAAGAACATCTTCCCTTCCTATTTTTGCATTTAAGTCTCCCAGAACAATTTTAATGTCGTGGCCAGAATGAATAGAATGCATCTTTAATGTCATCGTCTTTGTCTTCCGTCGGGGCGTGTACACAAATCAGCGTAATGTAAAAATATTTCGCCCGGATGCGAATGGTGGCTATTCGGTCACTTACAGGGTTAAACCGCGACTATGAAACCACATCCAAATTCGTGTCTTTCTGCATGGCAGCTGTAAAAGATGTCACAGTTCTTTCGTCGTGTTCATCCCTGTCCCGTTCATCTCATTTCCTGTATGGCAGTGATGTCAGCCTTAAATTTGTCGAGGACATCCGCTAGTTAGATAGAGGCACCATCTCTGTAAAGAGTTCGGACATTCCAGGTGCATATCCTTAAATCATGGTCCTTATATCGTTTGCGGGGGTCGTCAACATTTGGAGGGATCTTGTTTTTTCTATTCTTCGTGTTTTCATAATAAATTTTGTTTAAGGAGAGTGGCTTATTAGACCACCACTCCCGATCCTAGTTTCTTGGGGCTGCCGAAGCCACTAAGAGAGCCTGTGTTGAGCTTCAGTTACTTCTGTTACCTACTTCCTAAGACGAATCGGTGGTAGCATGTCGATTAGGTTACTCAACATTTCGCCTTCTAACTCTAGCTAACTTCTAAGCGGTTGCTTTAAAGTCATTGCCCGGGGAATACTTGGTCAAGACCGGAAGTAGTTAGCTGCTTTGACAGTGCCACAAAGGAATCGCTTCTGGTCACTCCCAAGTGAGTGACAATCAGTAACTTTCCACCTCTGGGCAAAGTCCAATTCCCATTGGATAACCCTGGTCAGGATGAAAATCAGCCCCGACAATATTTACTCCTGCTAATCCATATGTAAAATGACCTCCTGAATCCAAATATTACCCCCATTTTGATTCATTACGATCCGTTTACAATGTAAGTACACTGAAATCAGTCAACTTTTGCGTTAGATGTAGGCTTGTAAAAATTTGACTCCGGAATGAATACGGATTATATTGGCGGAACCTTTCTAGTACCTCCAATGCAAAATGACCTATTTTTGGAACATTAATATTTCCAAACAGACAACTGGAGGATATTAAATGCTTAGAAAAACGAAACATTTGGCAGACTCCTTCTGGTACATCCCATACAAATGACCGATTTCAACTTGATAGTTTTACAAATATATTTTTTTAAGGATACTCAATTTAGTATGAGAATTTGAATCAGGAATGGATATGAAAGAAAAGTGATTTTGGTCCATCCAAAGTACTTTTTGGCACGAAGAAGTACTTTGGTGCAAAAGAAAGTACTTTCTGCAACAGAAAAGTGATATTGGGCCAATAAAATTTCTTTTTCGTACAAAAAACTACTTTAATACAAAATAAAGTACTTTGTGTCAAAAAGTACAATAAAAGTTATTTTTGGTACTGTCCATTAGGGCGTTTCACCAAAGGCGTTTTTTGCGATTTTTGCAACTCTTGAAGCGGAATATTAAGGCTTGTGATCTAAAAGAATTTTAAAAAAAATTTTGGATTTTTTGAAGATGGGTGTGGGGTCGCTGAAATGGATTTTATCAAAAAAAATTAGGTTATGGAGAAAAATTTTTATATTATTTTTTTCTGGTGCTTTTTGTTCATACAACTAACCAATTCTCTTTTTACGGATCAGATCCCACGACAAAAAAATTATTGGTGTGAAAAATGATTATATTAAGGACCACTTTTATAGTCTTAAAAGTGAAAAATTATTTTTCCTAGATTTCAAACCTCGATAACTTGAAAAGTTTTCAAAATTTTTTCAAGATGTAAAATGCGTTAGAATGGTCTTTAAATTACCTTTCATTCGGTACATAGATTTATTTTTACTTGTTGGAAAAATTAAAGAAAAAAATTAAAGTTTGAGAAATTTTTTTTTTTATTATGAAATTTTATGAAAATTAAAAGAATTTCATTATGTTTCGTTCTTGGTTAAGTAAAAAAAAAACATCTAATAAAAATATCAAAAATTCAATTCATCAATATATTTGTATTCCCATACAAAATCAAAATATATAAAATAAAATAAAATTGAAATTACAATACATTAAACATTAAATGTGGCAGTATTTTCAAATTGGTTTCTTAAAAGCTGTTTCAATGACATTTTCCCATACAAAATCAACATATTTAATGAACAAATTAAAATTAAAAAGTAAATTTGTATCTAAAATTAAAATACATTAAACATTAAATGTGGAACAACTGTGGCAGTATTTTCAAATTGGTTTCTAAAGAGTTAGGTATAATTTTTCAATAGTTATCAACGCTAATCAATAAATTTCGAAAAAATTTGACGCCACCCCTCTTTCTGATAAATCATTCAAATAGTGTGAATTTAAATATAAAAAATTATTTTTATTGTCTATTTTTTATTTTTTTTTTCAACATTTTTCACAAGTAAGATATTAACTTATATATAAATTATCTTTTTAACGCATTTTACATCTTGAAAAAATGTTGAAAACTTTTCAAGTTATCGAGGTTTGAAATCTAGGAAAAATAGTTTTTCACTTTTAAGACTATAAAAGTGGTCTTTAATATAATAATTTTTCACACCAATATTTTTTTGTAGTGGAATCGGATCCTTATGAAGAGAATTGTTTAGTTGTATGAACAAAAAGCACCAGAAAAAAATAATATACAAATTTTTTCTCCATAACCTCATTTTTTAGATAAAAACTATTTCAGCGACCCCATACCCATCTTCAAAAAATCCCAAAAAATTTTCGAAATTCTTTAAGATCACAAGCTTTTATATTCCGCTTCAAGAGCTGCAAATTTTTTTTTTGTAAAACGCCCTACTGTCCCTGTGATAATTTACCAACATGTTGTAGCCATTCAAAGTTGATGGATGTTTTGGGTATTTTTGTTTCAATAAAATATGGGGTTTTTATGAGGCTCAAAAATTCACATAAGTTGAAAATTTCTGATGTTCCTTGGACTTAAATTTATGTTTAATCACCTAACATCAGCAAACCCTTATTACTACGTTAAAATTGTTTGTTTCCTCTATCGAAATGACCCAGGGTAAACTGCCTATTTTTACCTTTATCCTTTTTTTGCCCTATGGATTTACCCTTCCCTTCGATAAAAATTTTGATAAATTTTGTCCGAATATTAAGCAGACTTCTGATATGCATGAAACAAACCACTAAGGGATTTTTGGTGTAGCTGATTTCGAATCCAAAGAATGACGTATTTAAAAATTTTTCTAAAAAAAATTTCGACATTCTGTATCCTCCATTTTGTTTTTTTTTTTTGAAAATTTGACTCCATATTCGAAACCAGTGACCCCAAAATCCCCCATAGGAAAAATATCGGTTGAATTACAGCATTTTGAAAGAAAAATGTCCGCCATTATGTTTTTTTTTCAAATTTCTTCTTCAGATTTTAAATAACCCCAAAAACCCCTTTAGTACCATGTTTTATGCCCATTGGAAGTCTCCTTCATATAAAGGACACATTTTTCACAGTTCCGACTATTGTGGCACAGATATATCTTTCCAATCTTTCGACTTCCGATTTGGACATATAAAATTTTTGTAATCGTAGTGTAATCATAAAAAAAGGCTTGATTTGCCAACAAGCTAATTATCTGTACTGTGAAGATCAACGTTCTACAAAAAATTAGTTAAAAACACGTACAACAGCTTATAATCCGTGTAATCGTATTAATGAATGCAAAAAACACTATACTATTGAAATTTTGTAACCCAATACTCATTAAGAGATAATACGTGACCAATTTGACCACATCCATCACGTAGTGTTCTAATTTATCAGAAACAACTAAGAATAATGACATACACCATTATTTTAAATTTATTCTGTACGTTACGATGTTGGAAAAAGATTTGATTTGATGATCGTTTATATAAAATTTGTTATAGTATTCTTGGTTTTAAACATCCGATATCTACTTAAAAAAATTGCAATAGAGATTTTTATATTGTTTACTAGGGTGCATCGCTAAAGAGATTTTAAGTGGATCACAAAATAACATCAATAACAAGAGGGAACAAAATTTAAAATTTTTTGTGTTCACTAGAACTTAATACCAATATTTTACACGGCACCTACTTGTTTATCGACAAATGCGAACGTCGCTGTTTAAACAGCTTTTACTAGAAATGCTGATTGACTCGACACTTATACTGCGAATCTTCTGTCGACAACATCGAGGGGTCCGGCAATAAAAGAAAAATGTAGATGACCCAACGCGATCGTGTGAATAAATGTATTTAGTAATGACTAGTGGGCCCGGCAATGCTTCGCTATTGCATATTAACTTGTAAAATATTTCACTTTGAAAACGGTACTTAAGTTCGACAATAATATGTTGAGTTTATTAACTTATATAACAAATTTGAAGTAACTCCTTAACATGGAAGTTAACCAATTACGTTTTATTGTTGTAAATGCTAATAAAAAGTTCATCAGCAAAGTCATATCTATAGTGCCGACATGTAGATTAAATTTTTTCTGTATGTAGGTCCAAAAAACACTTCTTCCACAAATCGGAAACAGACATTCGGCTAAGGATCAAAATTATTTTTTTTTATCTGTAGTAGCGGATACTAACTATCTCTTTGGGCATAAAAAACACTTTTGTTATGCCTTCTCCGCCTATTGACCGCAACTGGAAATTCAGTTTGAAGCCTTTAGCCATAAAAACCTCCTTCGCCATGTCTTCTTCTTATCAGACCAAAAATATACCCGAATACTCTCTATATATTGAACTCGTATTACCATTTTCTGAGATAATTCGGTCACCAACGTTTGGCTTAACAAAGTGATGGTCTCACGCGCTATATGGCATATTACACCATCATTTTGGAACCATTTCTCGTTCAAATAATGTGCAATGACATGATAAATAAAAAAAAAACAATTGATCGTCCACTGGCTCAAATTCTTCCACCAGTTAGATCTTACATAGATGTAGGTTAGATCTTATATAACGTGCTTTTTGAAAATAAATTTGCAAATTTTGTAAACGTTGTTCTTGTGTTGTTTTTACATGGTGATTTTCCAAAGTATACTAAAAGAAAGTTTTACACTTCATTAGTATGACAGCTAGATTTAAACTTATAACTATCAGAATGTTCTATACGTCAAAACATAACCCCATACATAGGTTATTTACAAATGTTTGCTAATGTTACCTCTGACATACTATAAAAATTTAAATTGTGTCCCAATAAAGAAAAAGGTGTTTTCCAGTATAACTACAATGAATGTTGCTTTATTTTTCTATATGTATGATTTATTACCAAATCGCTCTCCTGAGCGATCTATACCAGTATCGAAATGTACGATGAATTCTAAGAAAATTTCACTTAGAAACTATATGTCTACAATCAAATCCTAGTTCGCGCTGAGAAGAATGAAGATTTCAGGTTGAGATATATTTTTAGCAATTTTTCAGTTACGTCAGACCTACCATTCCGATGTTTGGAGACCAAGACGAAGAGAATATTATATTTTTGACATTGTTTTGGATCCCGCCCAATATTCTGAAAAATGATTTTTAAAAACTTAGTTTCCGTAACTTTTTAACCAATACATAGATTTGCTTCTTTAATTCATCGCTTAGATTGCTGAGAAGTTTGTTTATCGCAGAAGGTCTCGAAAAATATATATCTGAAGTTTTCGGTTTGTGCTCATTTAAAAACCAAAAAAATTTTTATCCGAAATCTTCATGCTCCCAACGCGAGCTAGGAATTGATTTTAGACACAAAGTTTTTTGTTGAAATTTTCTTACAGTTCATCGTAGATTCCGATTTTGGTTACGACTTTTGCGAATAAAAAAATTGGCCCACCTTACTGTTCATATTTCTAGGCGAACAGCAATATTCTGTGGAATTTTGACAGTTATTACTGTTTGTTTTAAAAGGGGTGTGGAACAGCCCACTTCCACCCTTACTGTAATTCATACTGCAACAACAATATATGTTACGAATCACATCTTCATACCTCTGATAGTTCATGAGATATAGTCTTTTTTACTTTAAAGTTGTATGGGCGGTGCCACGCTCCTTTATCCAATCACAACTAAGTACAGCCAGTGATTAACAACAGGTCATCAGTACCACTTTTTAAAATTATCTTATATTTCAGTATATTAGAAAAGCCGTCAGAGCGATTTCTGAAAAAGTGATGTGGCACCGCTTTCTTCCGCCTTCTTGTTTTAAAAGGGGTGTGGAACAGCCCACTTCCACCCTTACTGTAATTCATACTGCAACAACAATATATGTTACACATCACATCTTCATACCTCTGATAGTTCATGAGATATAGTCTTTTTTACTTTAAAGTTGTATGGGCGGTGCCACGCCCCTTTATCCAATCAGAACCAAGTACAGCCAGAGATTATCAACAGGTTATCAGTATCACTTTCTAAAATTATCGTATATATCGATCTATTAGAAAAGCCGTTGGAGCGATTTTTGAAAAGAGGGCATGGCACCGCCCACTTCCTCCCTGGATGTAATTAATACTGCTCCAACAACATATATGCCAAATCTCATCTTCATACCTCTGGTAGTTCATGAGATATAGCCCTTTTAATTTTCAAGTTGTATGGGCGGTGCCACGCACCTTTTTCCAATTACAACCAAATATAGTCAGGAACTATCTACAGGTCAACAGTACATCATGGTAAAATTTTTGTATCAATCGATCTATTAGAAAAGCCGTTAGAGCGATTTTTGAAAAGGGGGCGTGGCACCGCCCACTTCCATTCTGGCTGTAATTTATACTGCTCCAGCAACATATATACCAAATCTCATCTTCATACCTCTGATAGTTCATGAAATATAGCCTTTTTAATTTTCAAGTTGTATGGGCGGTGCCACGCCCATTTATCCAATTACAACCAAATGTAGTCAGGAACTATCTACAGGTCAACAGTACCTCATGGTAAAATTTTTGTATCAATCGGTCTATTAGAAAGGCCGTCTGAGCGATATTTGAAAAAAGGGGCGTGGCGCCGCCCACTTTTTGAAAAAATAAAACCTTTTAAACCATCCGGAAGCTATAGCGAACAAAACAAAAAAAAAATTTTGGAAATCGGTCCAGCCGTTTTCGAGTTTTAGCGAGACAACTGCACAGCAATTCATTTTTATATATAAGAAGAAGATATAACAGGATAAAGTTTTGTAGAAAAAACTGGAAGTCTAGACACGCTCCTTGTGATACCTCCCATACAAATGTATCATTCCGCCCACTTTAAAAATGAAGTATTAATATCAATACACCCAACGCGATCGTGTCCAAATTTCGTAATTTGTAAAGCTATAACTAGATAATGTTTTAAAAAAACATGTAAATTCTAGCTACGCCCCTTCTGGTACCTCCCACACAATTGTACCATTCCGCTCACTTTAGAAATCGAGTACTTATATCAATACATCCAACGGGATATTGCCCAAATTCTGTATTTTGTTAAGCAACTTGTATGTTTTTACTAAGGGTGGGAGTATATGTAAGTTGATTTACTCGAATGAAACTTGTATCTTGTTTTAATTGAATATGGTTAACCGTTTTCAAGTTATTCTAATATATGTTGTAGAAGTGCTTTAATTTTTGACATAACGGTATATCTCTTAAAGTCGAGCTGATAGAAAAAGACCAATGCATTCAGCGCGCTGAAATAAGCATCCCAAATAACCTTAAAAAATTAACATTCAGTTCTTAATAAACAAATACATAGTTCCCTTGTGGTATTGAACTTTTAATTCAAATCGAATTAGAATGCAATCTTCGACGGATATTACTTAATCGACTTAAGGGGTAAATTGGTACTAAATAATAGTATGCATATGAATTTTTTAAATTCGAAATACAAAATGTCTGAGTGTTATACATCGACACAAAATCCAATTATTCCCATCTCCTTCCAGTCCTATACAACACTACTCTCCCATCTTTGTGCACATAGTGAATGCCTCTCCCTATGAACTAGAAGATTCGTTTCAAATTCGTGTTTACTTATAATCTAAATGTTACAAAATTCTTCATACTTCCCCACATATCTACAGCTTAACCTGATATTATTATTTTTATGGTTTTTAGGGTTTTTGTGAAACAGCTGGTCGATGTGAATGAACAACAAACTATTTCTAAGCTTAAGGTTGAGATCGAATAGTAATAGCACAACTACTACCACTCAGTCAAAAAATATGTGTTTGTTAAAAAAAAATACTGTTTATGGGGATATTAAGAATATAAATAAATAAGAAACCCCAATTTTAAGTTTTCCTTTTTTTCTATACTATATTTTCTCACCTTTCCCTTCCAGGTACAGTAAAAAGCTGGATGTCATACATATACTCGTTTTATATTAAATACGTATTTTAATAGTTATAAAGGATTTTTATGGGGAAAACATTGCAAAAAAAATTTTAATATTTTAGACGTTTTATTTTAATTTTCATTATATTGATTTTTTGCCAAATTTAAAATAATGAGCCAACAATACACAATGGTCGGAATTCGAGATTTTCTGGCCGAAATTCGAAAAATAAAATTTACCAAATAGTACTTTGTTGTTTACACACCAAGCAAACGCTTCAAATAAGAAGAAAATAGCTTAAACTAATGTTTAATCACCTAACATCAGTAAATCCTCATCACTACGTTAAAATTTTATGATTACTCTATCGTAATGACCATTGACACAATGGCTATTTTTTGCATTTTTTATTGTACCGTTTCAATTTCCCCTTCCTTCGACAAAAATTGCGAAAGATTTTATTTGCTCAAGGAGACATATATGCTTTTTAACGAAAAAAATATTATAATAAAAATAAATGTGTTTGTGAATGGTAAAACACCCAATAAACAATATAAACATATTATAAATTTACTATAAGCTTACATTAGTAAACATGATGTTTGGAAAATCTTTATCGCAGGCATTGTAACTTGTTAAGTTCCAATTGTTGGATAAGCGAAAGGGATCCCTTATTGTACAATTGTATTAATGTTTGGAAAATATTTGGAAATAAACTTGATATGCAATACATAATAAAAAAGTTGGAAAGCTTGTGGTAAATTTATATTTTTATATATTTCCAAATTAGATATAAGTACCATTCCAAAGCAAATACAAAAGTTTTGTCAATTTAATTCCAATTTAATTGATTTCTTTTGATAATCTCTATATATGTACTATATATAGTTTTATTATTTCTGGTCTTCTTTTCCGCACCCTTTCTTTTATATTTATAAGGACTTTTTGCCTTTAACACAAAAAACGTCAATCTTTCAGCAGCAGCAAATTATTCGAAATGGCAAGACGAAAAGAAATATGTAAACAAAAATTACAACTGTTTTTTTTCTGTCTAGCCTGGGAGCTTACAAAAGCATTGTAATTTGCAATTGTTTGATTCTTTTTTCACAAATCCATTACAAAGTGTTTGTAAATAATTTACTGAAGTTTTGGAAAACGTAAACTTCGCAAACTAATTTGGAAAAATTTACAGAAATCTTTGGAAAACATATACTTCTTAGCCGGCTTACATCAATGTTTATTGGGCAGCTTCAATATGATATTTTCTGTTTTTATAATACCAGACGCTCAGAAAATTTGACAGCAGTATAAATAATTTCTATTTTTATTTCGCAATATTCAAATAGACTCGGCTTTTAACCAAGGTTTTTTTGTAATTAATAACAAATACATTTTTCCTGTTTTTAAAATACCAGGCGCTCAGAAATTTTCAAAGCAAAATAAATATTTTTTTGTTATTTAAAATTTGAATTTTAACGAAAAGATATTTTTAACCCTTATCCTGTATTAATGGGTCAAAATTGCCCAAACTGTTTTTGACTTCTTATAACTTTGGACGTTCTGAAAACTGATTCGTGAAATTTTCTGACAATTATTTTTTTGGCCTAAATTTGGTCTTAAAAGTTCAATTAAGTTAAATACTCTTGAAAGTTACGGATACTGCGTTTATGGGTCAATATTGCCCAATACAAATATCAACTAAATTTGTAACGTATGTTTTATTTTTATAGCGATTTAGGCATTTCTAAGTCAAATATATTGACTGTGAATTTCTTCAACAGTTATTACATCCATTCAGTTTTCAAGAAAACTGGATTCTATTAGTCGAAGTTTCATCAAAAGCTTATTTGGGCGTTCTTCTCTTAGCTCGTATGTATTTCGATCTCGGCAAATATTGAAGGCAACGATTTCAGAATGTACTCCGTGTTCTCCTTTCGATAAAAAGACAGAAATTTAGACAAGCGCAAGATAAACTAGCTCTAATAAGTGACTTTTGGTATCGCTTGGACGGAAATTTTAGAATAATATGTTATTCCTGGCGAAAGTACGATCGTAGGTGTACAATTAGTTACATACCGTGATCGTAGCCCTTTCATGGAATATATACCCTCTAAACCCGGCAAATATGGGCTAAGAATCCCATATATACATGGTTGTTGCAAGCAAACACATACACATAAAGCTGTAAATTGAAAGACGGAACAAGATATTTGCATTGTTTTGGATTTAGTTAAAGATTTGAAATGTCAAAAATTTATATGCAACAATTTACTTACATCCTAAGGATTTCGAAATGAACTACTCAAACGAAACCTTACTATGGTTCTCCAGTCCGAAAAAATAAAACGTACCTTCTGCTAATAAAATTGGACATGAAAAATATACCAGAAAACTTTTCTCAATTCTTCTCGATAAAGAAAATAAGACAATCATTTTCGCATTTGTTGTCGTACACAAGCAAAATAGGTTTGTTATTTTAGTAAGCACATTATATCATACTAACGCCATGACACGAAGTCAAGGAATGGATAAATTAATTGGCCAGAAAATGCTCTTGCAGGCGCAGATCTAATCGGTGACTCTCAACCCTATTCCACAACATGTTGGATATTACAAAATATAACGCTTATTATTTATTTACTTCAATATATCAAGACTGGAATAAGGAAAATAATTTCTGATGTCTTATATTTTTAAAGAATTAGGTAGGCCTCTTGTTCAACAGGAAATATCTCAGCGAGATCATATTTCTTCCAGCAATTCAGCTAAAGCAATCGTACACAGTTTAAATCCTGCCGCAACAAGTGAACTGCAAAAGGCAAACCTTATAAACGACCATTGCTATATATACCCCAAATGTTCAAACCGTACAAAATACTCAGAAAATGTTTCAAATGTGCAAAGTTTTTGTGCAAAAATCATTATAAAAGCATAATTCCTTTTAAAAACGATCGAACTATTTTAAAAAAAATTAAATATTCAGATAAATATGTATTGGGCAAAATTGACCCATAAATGCAGTATACGTATTTTTTTTAAGTACAGGATAAGGGTTAAACAATTCAGCAGGGAGACCATCGGCTCCAGCAGCTTTGTTGTTTTTAAGGCGGGAGATGGCCATACGTATCTCGCTCTGGCTCGGAGGTGGACAGTTAATACCATCGTCATGGATTGGAGCGGGGTCTTCTGGAGTGGTGTCAGTATCCAGTAAATTTCTAAAGTGATCTCTCCATATCTTCAGAACGCTATCCGGGTCCGTCACTAGCTGACCATCGCGGTCCTTGCAGGAGGGCAACCCTGTTCCACGCATTCTCGCTTTCACTCTCTTGTAGAATTTTCGGGCTTCCCCTCTACTTCGGAGCAACTCTGTGCACTCATCTTGTATCTTCCTCAGCTCCTTCTTTTTTTCATCTAAAAAGACGAGTTGCCTCTCGTCTTTTGTCCCTGTGCCGTTCACGAACAGCTCGCGTTGCCATTGGCTGCAGTTTCGCCCTGTATGCAGCATCCGTCTCTCTCGTGGCATTGCGACATTCATCATCGTACCAGGCATCTTCTTGAGACGGCTTTGAGTACCCAAATACGCTTCTCGCAGCCCGTTCTAAGGAGTCGGCTATATTTTGCCACTGCGGGGTTATGTTGTCAGGGGTTGGAGCATTCCGCAGCAGTTGAGTTAGGTGGTTGGAGTAGGCGTTTGCTACCTCAGTGGTCCGCAGTTTACCAATGTCCAGCTTTCGTTGTGCCTGGTTACGTACGTTTTTCGCCACGCTTAGCCTTGTGCGTACCTTAACTGCGGTAAGGAAGTGATCGGAGTCAATGTTCGCACCCCTAATCACAAGTACGTCCAGAACACTCGATGCGTGCCTTCCATCGACTACCACATGATCATGATGATGAATATTTTAGGGTCAAATCTAGTACTGCTAACTACCATATTTCTTGCCGCAGAGAAATCAATCAGTCAGATGCCATTGTTTGACGTTTCGGTGTGCAGATTGAATTTTCCGATCTGAAACTGAAACTTTCTTACTGTTTTTTTATTGCAGAGTTTCCTAAAACACTCAGTCAGCATATTAACAAAAAAATATTTACAAAACATTGTTTTTGGGAATATTAAAACTGCCTCAAAACCATTTTTCTGATTTTAAAACACCAGGCGATCAGAAATTTTCACAGCAATATAAATATTTGTTTTTACTTCAGTTTCCTAACAAACAGCATTTTAACAAGAAACAAAAATGTTTTTGTGAGTAGTAAAGCTACTTTAAAAACATTTTTACGATTTTAAGATACCAGGTGATCAGAAATTAACACAACAATACACATAAATGTGTTTTTTACTTCAAAATTTCAAAACCAACAGCTTTATAAAAAAAAATTATATTTTTAATATAAAATTTTTTGTGAATAGTAAAAAGCTGCAAAAACATTTTTTTAGATTTTAAAATACCAGAAGCTCAGAAATTTCCAAAAAAAAAATTATATTTTCATTTTTTAAAAATTTCTTAAATTTCAGCTTTTTAACGAAAAGCATTTTTTATAAAAAGCATTTGTAAATGGTAAAACAGCTTAAATTACATATTTTCTGATTTTAAACTACTAGGTGTTCACAATTTTTCTCAGCAATATAAATTTATGATTTTACTATATGTTCTGGGGCCTAATCACGGCATTCGTCATCGAGTACGCTATCGTTTCGAGTCTAATTTCGAACAATCAATTTGTTTGGATCACGGCTCTCGATCGAAATTTCGCTTTTGATTTACAGGGAACATACCCCTTTCTGCTGGTGTTTATTCCTACGCTGAATATACATTTTGTTTTGTTTTGCGATTTTCTGCCAAGTCGGAATGCTCGGGCATGTAATTAGTTAGAATTTGTTTTCGTCTAAGGCATATTTTCCTAATATTGGACTTAAATCTATTATTTGATTCCTTATATTTTTTACAACAAAATAACCAAATTAAATTTTGTGTGTGCTTCAGTTCTGCGAACAAAACTATTTACCAATGGGGCTACTCTTTGACACCTGAGCTATCAAATGACATTTCACATATGATTGATTTGATAACAGCTGTCGTCATTTCGATCAAAGTCTTTCGATCATGATTGCCGTGATTAGGCCCCTAATTGGGAAATTAAATTAATAGAAATTAAACTATATAGCTCTTTTGATCTGCGACTCTTTTGATGTTGCGTTCTAATTTCTAGTTAAATATTCCATGTAGTAAACCAAGTAAATTGATAAAAATCTAAACTGAAACGTATCTGTTTGTTTGTTTTCATAAAAAAAACACACTTAAGACATTATTCTTAACTATTTGTTTAGGTGCATTTTAACTATGTAACAGTGATTTAGTATAGAAAAAAGTTTATTTTATTTGAAAACTAACGCTTAACCAGCCTCTACTGTGAATTGGCGATCATGTAGTATAACCTTGGACAACAACCAACATAGTAGAAAAAATTGATTAATTCACAATACATAGTTCTGTTTGAAGACAGGAATCTATTGTAACCGACATCTGGTAACCGTCTCGTCCAAAGTAAAGACACCGTTATTTTCTCGAGACATAAACCAACACAATTAAGTACAACAGTAGCACAGTAGCGTCAACTCAAATTATTTACATAATATTTTTCTTTGTAAACAGAATATGTATTTGAAAATATTGCTGTGAAAATTCCCTGGGCCCTGGTATTTATTTTCAGTTTAACATTGCGACAGACATATTTTCTCTGCCAAAAAAAAATAAAAATACATCACTGATCAGTTCTGTCGCACAGTGGGGATTTGAATTTTTTTTTGAATTTGAATTTGAAATTTTAGGCCGCAATTCTAGACCGATTTTCAAAATTCTTTTTTTGTATTATTGGAAACAAAATTGTGCACAGAATGTACCTTTTTTTTATTCTGAATTCCTTACTGTTGTTTTTTTAAAATTTATCAAAGTCGATGCAAAAATAATTTTTGACTTTAATGTCAAATATATTTTGGACTACGTGTCCTAAAAATTACGAACTGACCTCAATTAATGTGAACATATGTTACGAATTAAACTCAGTGAAAAAATAAGACAAAAAAATGTTTTTGGCTCAACTGCAAGTAAATTTATGGAGGCACTATTTTCACTCAGTGTTCTCCTCATAATTATTGTCCGATTAGAACTAAACCTAACATATAGCCTGGAAAAGTTTTAAGAAAGTCGTCTGTGAAAAATAAGCCAAATCGGTAAAGGTCGCAGTGCTATTTTTTTGAAAATGTAGCAATATAATTCAGTTTTAAAATTCCAATAAAATAAAATTTTGTGTTTGCAAGTAGGCTAAGTGGTGTGCTTTCCATTTAAAAAAACCAATACCATAATACGTTACATCATCTGTCAATATAAGGAAATTTGTTAAACGCATATACAAAATTCAAATATATTTACAATATATAAGGCTAAAAATCGCAACATAAACATTTCATTTGTATTAGTAGGCTTAATTATGTATGCCTTATAATATTTTGATACATAAATGAAAATCAGAGGGTGTAACTAAAATTTTTCCAATTTCTTCAGGAAATATATCGATTTTTGGGTTAACTTTAGTATTGAAATTTAAAGTTTTTAAGCGTTTCACAAACTTCCTTATTTTGACAGATGATGTAACATATTAAGCTATTGGTCTTTTTAAATGAAAAGCATATGGTACATATGCAAACAAATTGCATGGCGACCTTCACCGATTTGGCTTATTTTTTACAGACGACTTTCTTAAAACTTTTGCAGGCAAAATGTTAGGTTTTGTTCTAATCGGACGATAATTATGAGCAGGACACCGAGTTAAAGTGTGAAAATAGTGCCTGCTAATATATTCTTGCAGTTGAGCCAAAAAAATTTTTTTGTCTTATTTTTTCACTGAGTTTCATTATTCGTAACATATGTTCACATTAATTGAGGTCAGTTCGTAATTTTTAGGACACGTAGTCCAAAAAATATTTGACATTAAAGTCAAAAATTATTTTTGCATCGACTTTGATAAATTTTAAAAAAATAACGGTAAGATGTTCGGAATAAAAAAACGTACATTCTGTGCACAATTTTGTTTCCAATAATACAAAAAAAGAATTTTGAAAATCGGTCAAGAATTGCGGCCTAAAATTTCAAATGTCCAAAAAAACTTTTTTTTCCCCACTGTGTGTCGTTCCGATTCCGTGAAACACTGCACATTTCTGGTATTTTAAAACCAGAAAATATGATAGAAACTGTTTTACCATTCCCAATTAAATTTTTTTATATTTTTTTCGTTAAAAATCTGAGTTCCTTTGGATATTTTTATATAATAAAAATATTTATATTGCTGTGAAAATTTCTAAGCGCCTGGTATTTTAAAATCAGCAAATATGTTATTGAAGCTGTTTTACCACTCCCAAATACATTTTTTTTAAAAATATTTTATCCGTTAAAAAGCTGTTAATTTAAATTTTTTTAATATTTAAAAATATTTATTTTACTGTGAAAATTTCTGGGCGCCTGGTATTTTAAAATCAGAAACTATGTTATTCAAGCTGTTTTACCATTCCCAAATACATTTTTATCAAAAAAAACTTTTTCCGTTAAAAGGCTGTTAATTTGAAAATATTTTGTTTGCTTCGAAAATGTCTGGGCGCCTGGTATTTTAAAATCAGAAACTATGTTATTCAAGCTGTTTTACCATTCCCAAGTACATTTTTAATAAAAATATTTTTTCCGTTACAAAGCTGTTAATTTAAAAATTTTTAAATAACAAAAATATTTATTTTGCTTTGAAAATTTCTGGGCGCCTGGTATTTTAAAATCAGAAACTATGTTATTCAAGCTGTTTTACCATTCCCAAATACATTTTTATCAAAAAAAACTTTTTCCGTTAAAAGGCTGTTAATTTGAAAATATTTTGTTTGCTTCGAAAATGTCTGGGCGCC
Organism: Muscina levida; assembly: GCA_964034835.1. Lineage (NCBI taxonomy): Eukaryota > Metazoa > Arthropoda > Insecta > Diptera > Muscidae > Muscina > Muscina levida. Next base: position 80,329,650 of record OZ035882.1, read on the forward strand.
TGGTATTTTAAAATCAGAAACTATGTTATTCAAGCTGTTTTACCATTCCCAAGTACATTTTTAATAAAAATATTTTTTCCGTTACAAAGCTGTTAATTTAAAAATTTTTAAATAACAAAAATATTTATTTTGCTTTGAAAATTTCTGGGCGCCTGGTATTTTAAAATCAGAAACTATGTTATTCAAGCTGTTTTACCATTCCCAAATAGATTTTTATTATAAATATTTTTTCCGTTAAAAAGCTGATTATTTGGAAATTTTTAAATATTTAAAAATATTTATATTGCTGTGAACATTTCTGAGCGCCTGGTATTTTTAAATCAGAAACTATGTTATTGAAGCTGTTTTACCATTCCCAAATACATTATTATTAAAAATATTTTTTCCGTTACAAAGCTGTTAATTTAAAAATATTTTAATAACAAAAATATTTATTTTGCTTTGAAAATTTCTGGGCGCCTGGTATTTTAAAATCAGAAACTATGCTATTGAAGCTGTTTTACCATTCCCAAGTACATTTTTAATAAAAATATTTTTTCCGTTACAAAGCTGTTAATTTAAAAATTTTTAAGTAACAAAAATATTTATTTTGCTTTGAAAATTTCTGGGTGCCTGGTATCTTAAAATCAGAAACTATGTTATTCAAGCTGTTTTACCATTCCCAAATAAAATTTTTATTATTTTTTTTCCGTTAAAAAACTGTTTATTTAGGAATTTTTAAAAATATTTATGAAATTTCTGGGCGCCTGGTATTTTAAAATCAGAAACTATGTTATTGAAGCAGTTTTACCATTCCCAAATACATTTTTATTAAAAATATTGTATCCGTTAAAAAGCTGTTTATTTTGAAATTATTAAATATGTTTTTGAAAATATTTATTTTGCTGTGTAAATTTCTGGGCGCCTGGTTTTTTACAAAACAAAACCGAAACACGACTGAACTTTTCTGAAGGTCCCTTGTCGTAAGTATATGTAATGCAAGGCATACACGTTACAACCGTTGGTACAACTTGGAGAGGTTGTATTCAAGATTGCAACGTTTGTGGGCTGGTTGTGCGAAAGATTAAAATTTTTTGATTTTTGGCATGTTGTACCAGTCGGTTGCATCGTTTGTGGGCATGTCGCATAAAATATTCATTTTGTGTTTATTTTCGTAGAGACAACACAGCAAAAATTATTGTGCGCGCATTTAAACAGCACGAAAATGAAAGACTCCGCTCAATTGCGTGATTTTATTAAATATTATAAAAGTATGCCCGAACTATGGAATTGCAAAAATTAAAATTATAAAAATAAAAACAATCGCAATAAAAACTATAAATAACTATTGAGTGAATATAAAAAAATTAAAAATGATAAAAAATAAATAAAATATAAAATAAACAAAAATAAAATAAATAAATAAATAAAAATAAATAAATAAATAAAAAATAAATAAGAAATTAAAAATGATTCTTCAATTATAGCGCCGGCAACTATTTCCGATGTCATCTTAACTCAAAATAAACTGCTTGCAAAATGAAGTTGTACAAAGAGGTTGTACACAACGTCGTATTGTTTGTGATCGAAGCACACAACTTGACTACTCACCGAGTTGTACCAACGGTTGTAACGTGTATGCCTTGCTTAAAGACTGAATTATTCCACTTGGCTCATGTGTGTGTAAACAATTTTTTCATTTGCATTACTACTGATATTGCTGTTTAGTATTCAGAACAGTATTCGAGATTATCTATTGTTTAAAAATGTATTCTTTCAATTTATTTATTTTAATATTGCAGAAGAATCTTAACTCATTTCGGGTCAATTTTTTAATTTAGAAAACGCAACTTTAATTCACATCTATAAACATAAATTCACAAATCAAACAAAGGTTAGGTTTATATTTAACATTTTTGTTATATGACAACTATGTATTTATTAATGTTAAAAAGAAATTTATAAAAAATAAAAATTAAACTAATTTAAAAAATATATATAATGAAACGTGTTTTTCTTTCTCCCACTTCATTTTCGAGAAGAAGAAACAGGAAAGTTAATATTATATTAATTTGTATTTAATTATTTTTTTTATGAAAATTGTTCATTTATTTTTATTATTTCAACTGTTTTAATTGTATATAATTAGTTTGTTGTTTCATTTTCATTATTATTATTATTGTTATTCTTACTTCCACAAAGTGTAGATTGTTGATTAAATTTCTAAATATTAAATAAAAAGTTAGGTTTATAGAAAGATTAAGACATTTAAAAAAGAAATGGGGGATTAAACGTATCAGCATTTATGATATTTTTGTTGTATAGTTAATGAGATATAACAGAAAATATTTGCAATTCGATAAATATTTATAAGCTTGGTATTTATTGTTTGCTGTAATGCATTTGTTGTTGTTGCTGTTTGTAATTGTTATTCATTAAAAAATATTACGTACATATTTATAATAATAATAATTTAATATCAGTTTTATTATGTTAATGTTGATTTTGTTGTTGTTTTTTTTTATTTTTTGTTGTATTTTTTTTTGTTTTTGCAATTTCCTTTAAATAAAACGTAAAATTTGTTATTGATTCGCTTAAATTTCAACTACCATGTCTTGAATATTACGTAATAACTCTTGCATATTTCACAATAGATCACGATGAAATACCCACGTATGCTTCGTATGGGCAAATTTGTGTGATAACCATTGAGATTCCAATAGATTAAAACGATCCTGACTCAGATATAATGGTTTGCCACGTCTATAAGAGAGAATGAGATAAGGGAGAGTAATGATTTAGTTTAGTTATTTCGTAAAGGGTAATTTTTAGAACTTACTTTAGATCACGATCCTCTTCATCGAAATCATCCAAATAGAGTGAACCCCAGAGACAAGCTCTACGTCCTCGTATCACAATAATGTAGGTTGAAGTTACAACCAGGAATATACCAATGCCACCGCCACAAGTGATGGTATGCTAGGAGAAGAAAGTACGAACAAAGACAAGAAGGATTAGTATAATACATTTGTGGTTAGTGTTTTCATAGAAGGAGGCGGCTTTTTAGATGCCACCTAATAGTCTTTTTGTAAGAGTACAAACAGACTAAGAGAGTTATTATTGGGGGAGGTCTGCTTTCTCTCCCAACTCTTGAACTATCAAATAGTCTCTTCTCTCCGGGGAAAACAACAGAATTTTTTGATACAAAAAGAGTAGCGCAGATAGACCAACAGTATTTATGCAAATTAAAGTACATTTTGGTGCAATAAAAATACTATTTAGTACAACATAAGTACTATTTAGTACAATAAATTGTACAGTAAAAGTACTCTTTGGTAGCATAAAAGAACTTGTCATATAAAAATACTATACTAAAGTTACTGTTTGGAAAATAAAAGTTCTGTTTAGTACAGTAAGTTTACTTTTTGCTACTATAAATTGTACTTTTAGTGTAATAAATTGTCTATTTGGTACAATAAATGTAGTATTTGGTACAAAACATATACTTTTTTTGGTACAATAAATTGTACTATTTAGTACAATAAAAGTACTTTTCAGTACAATAAAAGTATTTTGTGGTGGAACAAAAGTACTTTTCAGTGGAATAAAAATACTATTTGGTACACTAAAAGTACTGTATGGTATAGTAATTTTACTTTTGGTACATTAAATTTAACTTTCTGGTCCAATAAATGTACTTTTTGGTACAATAACTTTTAATATTTGGTACAAATTAAAGCAAATTTCGGTGCAATAAATGTAAACTGTTACATAAAAAATACATTTTGGTACAATAAATTGTACTATTTGGTACAATAAATAGTTTTTTCACAATAAATTGTACTTTCTGGTCCAATAAAAGTAGTTTTTGGTGCAATTATTTGTACTATTTGGTACAATAAAAGTTTCTTGCACCAAAAAATTGCACTATTATGTACAATGGGAGTACATTTTGCTATAATAACAGTACTACATGGTACAAAAGATACTATTGGTACAATAAAAGTGCTTTTTAGTACAATAAAAGTACTTCCTTGTACAGTAAAAGTACTTATAAGTACAATTTAGTTCAATAAAAGTACATTTTGTATCATAAATTGTACTATTTGGTATCTATTTGATACAATAAAAGTAATTACTGGTACAATAAATGTACTTTCTGGTACAATAAAAGTTATTTTTGGTACAATAAATTGTACTATTTGGTACAATAAAAGTACTTTATGCTGTAATAAATTGTACTTTCATGTACAATTAAGGTACTTTTTGCTATAATAAAAGTACTACATGGTACAAAAACATACTATTGGTGCAATAAAAGTACTTCTTTGTACAATAAAAGTACTTTTTGGTACAATTTAGTACAATAAAAGTACTTTTTTGTATTATAAATTGTACTATGTATTTGATACCACAAATTGTTCAATTTGGTACAATAAAAGTACTTTCTGGTACAATAAAAGTTATTCTTGGTACAATAAATTATAATATTTGGTACAATAAAAGTACTATATGGTACAATAAAGTTACTATTAAGTACAATATAAGGGATTTTTGGTGGAATAAAAGTACCTTTTTTGGACCATGAACTGTACTATTTGGTACAATTAAAGTACTTTCTGGTACAATTATGTACTTTCTGGCACTACTGAAGTACTTTTTGGTGCAATAAATTGTACTTTCATGTAATATAAATGTACTTTTAGGACAATAAAAGTAATTCTTTGTACGACAAAAGTATTTTTTGGTAGAATAATATGTAACAGTAAATGTACTTTTTAGAACAATAATTTGTACCATTTGACACAATAATGTACTTTTTGTTACAATAAACACTTTTTAGTACAACAAAAGTAATTTTTGGTACAATAAATTGTACGTTTTGGTGCAATAAAAGTATTTTTGGAGCAATAAAGGCACTTTTTGGTGCAAACAAATATTGTTTTGAATCATTTACCGCCGTACATAACACATTTTTAAATGCATTTGCTTTATAAAACTCTGTTTTGATCAAAACTTACGCTCTTTTGCTCTGCTCTCTTGCTTTTGGTTGGTTTCAAAACAAAACTTTTGTCGTGTATATGAATCAAAACATTCACATGTCTTAAAAAAAACAACAACAAATAGGTCTGAAACCGTTTCAAGCGCACTTGTACAGGTCTCTAGTATGTATGTGTTGTATATACTTTAAGAGTATATATCGGCTAGAGAACTCTCGCAGAGAGTTTGTAATAGAGCACCCAATAGATTTGTATCCTCAAATCGCTATTAAAATCTATTCATTCTAATATATACTTACTCTCACAGCTTCACAGCAATCATTTTCAGCACAGCAATTCTGCTTCAGACACACAATGGTACCACACAGCAAACATATCGAGCTCTCCTTAGGTACTTTATAGCAATTGAGACAAGGCCTTTCATGATAGTACTGCAATTAAAGATATATTTTATGTCAAGCAAACGAAACAAAAAAGCAACAACAACATACCGTAAACAATCGCTCATATTCTCTTGGTAACTGCAATAATTTTGGTTGCGACCACGGCGCGTGCTGGTTTAGTATCACTAATTCTCTAACCGTATCCGTTGGTGGACGAATGTTCATTAATTGTTTACACCAGAATTTTGGCAGCGTTTCTTCGGTACCCGGTATGAAGCATAGACCCTTCGAGGCGTTAAAACGATCCCAATCCATTGAGTCCGTAACCAATTCGAGGTAATATACTAGACGCACAAACTCCAGGCCTGGCGCTGAAATTTCCGGCATTTCATGTCGATACAAATGTTGACGCAGCAATGCTGCTATACGCAAAAAGGGTAAACACAATGATTGCAATTGCATTTCCATGGATTTGAGGTTGACTTCAACACCCACCAGTGTTGTTGGTGTGGAGCTGGCTAAAGTATCTCCCTCAGCAGCAGCAGCAGCATTATCGCCTGCGCTTGCATTAGTGGCCATCGACGCTGTTGTCGCGGCACTCATAGCTGAAGCTGCGGCCGAAGTGGAGGGTATGCTATCACGCCTTAAATGTGACAAACGATCGGTGTTGCTTAAGACCAAGGCCATGGATTTGGCCAGATATGAATTGGGAGAGGAACGCATAGAATTACGGCGGCTAGAGGAAAAGGGCGACTCTACCGATGGCGAAGCTTTGAAATTAGCCAAAATGTAATCGCATTCGAGATCAGTTAATGTAACACAAAGCTGGGATACAATTTGGTAGTATAACAAGTTGTACATAACTTTAACCATGCAAGTAAAATATTCTGTAGAGAAAAACAAGTAAGGAAATTATTTAAGAACTTGAACGAACGCTTACGCTATCCACAACTTACCCTGATCCAAGTGCAATGGAGCTAGCAGTATAAATTTCAACAGAAGTGCTATTGGATCGGCCAATATGGTTGGTATGACTTCACGACAATGCGAGGGCACGGGGGCCGTTTCTGTCACCGGCATGCCGGCCAAAGATGCCCACGAACTCCAGAGGGGCCATTCGACTAGCACACGCACATGCACCGACAACACATGTAGCAGTGGCACTATACAGTCTCTTTTTGGCTTATACCGTGTGGGATTTGTTGAACACAATGAGCCTCCCCGTTGTATTATCTCCGATTCGAGATTAGTGCGAGCTATTGAGGTAACGAATATGAAGAGACTACGGAACGTGGGCGGCACACGTTTCATTTTGCGATGCGTTATATTTGTCATGTCTTCCATTGCACGGCCCATGGCTTCGGAGAGTTTTGTTGAAGTCTGGAAGAAAAACACAATTTTTTAAAATAAAAAAGATTTTGCACTTGTATGTTGTTGTTGTTTTTGATTTGTTTAGCCGTAAAATCTCTACCGTAATGACAAAAGTTCATATGTCTAATTTCAATAATTTTACCCTGAACCGATTTAAAGTTTTAAAATCTCTTTAAGCCATTAGGGTATATCAGCCTTTTATATAGCCATTTAATAGACTTTCACTTAAATCAAACCCATCATCCTTGGTAAAATTGTTCTAAAAGATATATGAAGCAAAAATTGCCCATTCAACTTTTCGGACATAGTATGAACTTTTGCCATAATGATACAGACTCATTTTCATAGTTCCTTACTTACCGGTGGTTTTTCGTTTTCTTTTATAAGATTTGCTAAATCCGAAACCAATTGCTCAAACGGTTGCGTTCCTGATCTTACTACCGGCGTAGGACGATCCACCTGAGGACTCAAAGGCAGCACAGAGTTAGAAAGCTGTCTGCACACAGGGCAATAGAATTCCCCCCGTTCGTGTTGATGTTGTCTTTGGCTGGCATACAGTGTCTTTAAATAGGCATCCAAGCAACTGAGATGCACATGATGGCCGCACGACTGAACATGCACACCGTTCTCATAGGCCATATTGTTAGATAGATACCAGGATTCTTCGCCAAATTTCAAACTTAATATATCGGTACGACGACTGAACTCTGAGGCCAGTCGGGTGCTATTTTTCAGTCTCTCTTCATCCTCGGGATTTAGAGGAAGTGGTAAGCGCTCGGCGATTCTGCGTCGATGGCCCACGATGCCACTAGATTCCACTAGCACCACAAGACCAATGGGATTGGCTTCGGTGCTGGGCGTGGTGCAATTGCAGATGATGCAGTCGTACTCTTTCTCGCGTGGTTGTTCTTCGTAAAACTCCTCCTCTTCTTCCATACCAGCATCCATATTGGTGGCCTCGGCTGTTTGCATGAATTCCTTTTGTTTGTTGGCAAACTCTTGCATCATTTTCATTTGACGTTCTCTCGCCCTCTTGCGACGTTCCTCCTTCTCCTTAGCTTCGCGTGCCTTTGCCTCGGCTTGTTTCTCTCTTTGATTGGGCCAGAGTTTGCGTCGTATGACGTCCATGTCCTGGGCACACATCTCATCGTGTTTGGCTATCTTTCGGAGTAGATTGCCAATGAAATAGGGGCCATCGCCTATCCTTGAATCGGACACTTTGATGTTACGTTTTTTCATTTGACTAGTGGCTGCAGCTGCTGCTGCCGAGGAAGTTGAGGGTTCCGCAGGACATTCGCAGTCTACATCCATGTCGCTGGATGAAGTCGTGGGCTGTTGATCATTAGCCGCTGCCGCTGCCACCGCCTCTTCCTCCTCCTCTTGATCGGTAACAGAAAAACTATCCAGAGTGCCACTTAGCTGTGAGTGAAGTTTCAGTAGCAGCGACAGTATGCTTTCGCCAATCAAGACTTCATCCTTGCTGTGGCCATCGATGGCATTTTCCACGGAGCGTTTGCGGGTGCCCACATCAAAGGCACGACGTGTTCCCAGTGAACCCACACCCAGGGTACCGGGATTAGAGGGCACTATATCCATATTTGAACTTGGTACAGCAACAGGTTGCACCCGCGGAAAGGGTATCAGGCTACCTATGGAATTGGGCGTGGTCGGCGGGAACATGTCCGATTGCACTGGCCTTTGGTTTTGGGTAGCCACCTGCTGATTGGCGGCCGCATTCGAAGGACCCGGCGTCTGTCCGTCACGCAGCACCATTTCCATGCCCGTGTCGGCCGACATTGTAATGGGCTGCAATGAGAAACGATACTCCATGGCTGGGGATGTGGAACCGCCAGCATTCTCTATAGCGTTGCTCACGTCTCGCAAAGAGTCATCTTCCTGGCTGTCCTGACGTATGACCAAGCCCGTTTCTGGCACTACAGAGAGGTCAGCTGGCAACGCAACCTCCATATTCTGCAGTCGCATAGGCACAATGGCGGTGGAAGTAGTGGTGGAATTTGGCGCCGAACCAGTATGGACGACGCTCAAATTGCGGTCAAAGCCCCAGGCCGGTGTTATATCCATGCTATGGCTGTCATCTAGATCAAAGTCGACGTCTGTGTAAAATGGATTCGATCTATAATGGGCGGGCGTGACTTGCGGATCCTGGGACTTGAGCGAGATCCGTGGCACCACATGTCTCAGATTACAGCTTAGGTTATCGGTAGGATAACACTTGAACAACTTGGGCGGATCTCGACGCATGCCAAAGGGATAGCAGGGCTTGTGTTGATCCTCGCACTCCACGACGGCGGCTTTGTCGCTGCCCGTGGACTTGGTATCCTCACTAGTTTCTATGGCAATTTCCAAAAGGAAGATTGCTAAGGCCAATAGATGTTCTGAGACATCGCGCGAATGCACTGCTCGGAATAAAATGGATAATATGGTTGAATGGAAGACTCGGGAGTTGAGAATGCGACAAGGATCGCTAAAGGCAGCGCCCACAGGTCGTGGCAGACGAAAGGGGGGCCATAAGTTTCCGCTTGCGGGCATACGATTCTTCGACTTGACATAGTTGGTAAAACGATCCAATGACGATTGGAAGTCACGACGATGCACAGCCCTGAGCAGAACATGTAAAGGATCATAGTACTCCTCCCACACCTCATCGATGGGCGTGAAGAGACCCTGTTCCAAATTCTCAGAGCCCGACGATGGCGCCTTATACACAGACAATTGCTTAAGAAATGTTTCGAAATTTTTCGTATGCACATTTCCCGAACGCTCAGGCATTAGCTCCAGCAGTTGCGAGTGCGTCTTATTCTCCGTGGCCAACAGGGCACTAATTTCAATGATACACTGAGTGGCCTCATCGTTGCCAAGATTGGTGCGACTCGTCACCAGTGTGGCCAGGAATGTTAGGAAACCCTCCAGCATAGAGGTCTGTTCCATTTTCTGTGATTGCTTGAGGGGCGCCGACTCCAGCCATTGTGTAACACCAAACAGTTCTATGGTATTTTGTAGGAAGAAATATTGTGGCAGATTGGTGGCGCAGATTTGCAAAAAGAATAAATCCATATCGGCCATGGAATTGCAAAAGTTCGCTTGGATATAGGTCATGGCCTGACCCTTGATTTGGAGGCCATTGCGCACCCATATGCCGGCCAAGATTTCATAAAAGAAACTCTGAAAGAGAAAAAAAGAGAGAAAAGGCAAGGAGTTAGTTAAGTAAAGACTCTTGTAAATATAAAAACTAAATGTGTGATTAAAAGTACAAATTCTCATAAATCATTTGAGAGCTGCGGCCATTACAAGACACTTATTAAACAGAGCATATATTGCAATTCAAGTCAAATCACTGTGCTAAATGCATAAACGGCTTATCAGTGTACTATACTATCGATTTACATAGTATTGAACATCTCGTGTAATATTGAATATTCTTTTAGTACTCATGGAGATATCGCTAAGAAAGGCAAACTCTATTTCGCAATGATCTGTAGTAGATTGGTGTTCTTTGCTGCCCTTTTCACAGTTTATCCCCTAGAATCTCATGGCATATTGGAAGATCTCTATGATGTCTTAGATGCCACACAACGTATGGTAGAAAAACTATTTGGTCACCATGATGAAGAAAGCAGCAATAAAGCGGATGACTTACAGCTGCCCTGGCTAAGGGATAAACAGAAAAAAGTGTTGACGCAAATTCGACTCGTCAGTGTGGATATTGACGAGATGGTGGATAAGGTTAGTAAGACTATCTAAAGTGTATAAGTTAAAAAAAAATCTACTGAAATATTAAGGCATACAATTTTTTGTTTGTACTAAGCATTCACACTATATGACAGCCTTCACCGAAACTACAATGAACTCTGTTATCGCCAACAGTCAAGCGATTATGCTTTTCATTCGCATTGAAAAAATACGAAATCGCATTGAGTCCATGTATCGTCATATGAAATTATTGCAGCCACATAGGGACATTGTAGAAACATCGACGCTCTTGCAAATGGCTGAGTGGTTTGTGAATCCAAACTCCGAATCTGTTGGTCATTTATTGACAATCTTACATATGATCTTGATGGACAGTGGACGAAAAGGATCGAGTGGTTTGGAAATTATAGCGAACTATTATCAAGTAAGTGTAAAGAAGTGATACAATGGAGACAGAATGTAAAAAGGAGATAAACATGTGATCATTAGGGGTATAACCAATTTTTTGGCATAGTACCATGAGGTCAACCATGTCCTGGTAACCACGAAAATCATAATCTTTTGTAATTTTTCTGGAAAAAATTCACGCACCAATTGGTTTTTTCTAAACAGGTGTATAAAAAAGTATTTATAAAATTTATTATTTTTTTTATTTTTATTAACTTTGTTAAATGGGGATTTAGATCTCCTAGGCTTATTATCAATAGGCTGCCACCTGCGATAAATGTTGCAAGTGTTAGGACACAAATTAACTATTAACAATAGGAGAGATTATTCGTTACACATTTTTATTTTTTTTTTCGTTAAAAAAGGTTAAAGATACGTTTTAGTTTGCGGAATAATCTCTTACCAGCTCCATATACTAATGAAATTTCATACTTAAGCTATTTTTTGTTTTAAATAAACATATTATTAATTTTCCTTAACCAAAAAGAAAATTAAAAATTTTCAAAACTTAATCGCGGGTGGTGCGTAAACTATTTTGACCTTAGCGATATTTTAAAAAATTGTTAAAAAGTTATATCCCTAGTGATCATATCGATACTTTAATTCTAATCTTAGCTTAGTGTAAAAGCGTGAGTAAAACTTGAAATTTTAAAAGGCTGTATCTCATGGATTATATGAGGTATAAAGCTGATATTTGGTCTGTGTTCTTGGCACAGTGTGAATTACAGCCAGGGTGAAAGTGGGCTGTGCCACGCCTATAGTGTTCAAATACTTGTATTTTTCAGACACCCGGTTTCCGGTTTATTCGAAAAATGCCTTCCCAGTAGGAAGTTCCGTCTAACACGATTTTGCCGTCAACGCTGTCCCCAAGACAAAATGTGAAAAATGTATGTACTTGTCGTCAAAACACTCGGTTGTCGACAGGCTGAACGACAAAATACTAATTTTGTCGTGCATCAAACACATTCAACAAAATCAAAGGAAAAATATGGGAACAAAAAAATATAATCTGACGTAAAAAACTTTTAGTTTATTAAACGGACGTGTAAACACCAGCAATTTTATAGTTTGAAATCTCGAATGAAGGAGAATGCCGTATTAAAGTTTATATCTTTCACTTCTCTCTTTCCATCTTTCCAAATAGCACTTTCCAAGGCATACATCAGCGACAATTTGACCGACATTTTCACCCATCAGTTCCTGCATGATTGTGTAGGTGACGTGTAGATAGGCATCAACGACAATTTGACCGACATTGTCGCTCATCAGGTCGTGCATGACAAAGCGGACACTTGTATGAAAATTTCGTCGACGATTTGTATGGACGGTCCTCTTAATGTCATCAACGATTTACTATGGTCATGCACCTATCCTTGAGGATGTCTTGCAGACACTTCCTACTGGGTTTTTCCAACAATTCGGTTTTCGAATACATGATCCCAGTAGGAAGTATCGTCATACACGACTTTGTCGTCAACGCTGTCCTCAAGACAAAATGTAAAAAAATGTATGTACTTGTCGTCAGAACACTCGGTTGACGACAAGCTGTCCGACTAATGTTGACGTGCATCAAACAAAAAAATTCATTGTCACGGAACAATAATGACATAGAATTGAAGAGAGGAAAGTAGAAGTAAAAAAGTATCGCACGTTTTCAATAAACCTACTTCAATTTGTTATTTTAAATTATTAAGCACTGGTAACGACAGTTTGACCGACATTGTCGGTCGTTATGTCGTGCATGATTGTGTGGGCGACATGTCGCAATTTTAGGCATCAACGACAATTTGACCGACATTGTCGCTTATCAGATCGTGCATGACAAAGCGGACACTTGTATGAAAATTTCGTCGACGATTTGTATGGACGGTCCCCTACGTGTCATCAACGATTTACTATGGTCGTGCGCCTATCTTTGGGGATGTCTTGCAGACACTTCCTACTGGGATTTACTTAAAAAAACCGGGTTAACTGGTTTCGTTCGGTTTTTCGGAAATTGTAAAATACAACCTCATATGCAATTAAATATGAAAAGATATGAATATCGATACATTAATCCATTCAATATATCCAGTTCATCCAAACAGAAGTTATTAGGAAATTTGTTTACTTAGTATAAGCCATGTTCTGGAAAATAATTCGGTATAAAAACAGAGAAAAATCGGTAAAAATGTAATACTTTTAAATACATTTCTACCGATTTTGCTCTGTTATCAAACCGAATTGTTTTACAGAACATGGCTGTATAAATGGAATTGATATTACTCACAAACTCTCCTTACGTTTCACAATTAGCAATGTTTAGAATTAAGGTATCAATTAGACCGCAAATTAAACTCCTTTCTACCATTGGGCGCTGAGCATTGGAAACAAGGGAAAAAGTTTTTCATTTGAATATTGACGGTTTTACACCCATTTCGAGGTGAGTGAATTCCAAATATATTTCAAAATTAGATTCCAACTGTAATTGGTTGATTTCCCAACTATTGTATGGTAATCAAAACTTAAGCTCTTTTTCGCGATCGGACACTTAGTTTAGGAGATAAATGCATCTAAACTTGTTCATCTCAATGCGGACGGCTTCCTAGCTATTACAAGATGAGTTCCCAACTATATCTTAGTGACATAGTCCTTTGCGCGATTGTTTAGGAGATAGCGACAATTGAAAGTTTTTTATATGAATAGGAAAATCATCCCACCCATTTAAAGATGAGAGGAAACAGTCATCTAACAGGGTTTTCAAACAAATTTTTGTATTGCAATGTTCTGTGAAATCCTGCTTTTTGGAAAACCGGTTAACCGACATCATAAAACCGGTTAAACCGGGTATTCGAAATTGGCATTTTTTGAGAAACCGGCACACGGTTTCGGAGAAAAAAAACCGGTTAGACGGTTTTCGGTTTCGGGTTTGAACACTCTAGCCACGCCCCATTCAAAAGAAACCGTTTGCCCCAGCATGATTGCACAAAGATCTTGTTGTATTATTCAATTACTAAGGATACTGCACCCATATTAACTAAATTTTGACACATCCATAATATTAACTATTCGAAACCGACGAATCATCATATTTCGAAGAATATTTTAGTGTAAACATACAAATGCATAATCATAAAAAGTAACCAGATTCCTCCTGGTCTGAATTATTTCTTTCAAGCGCACTCATAAAGATAAATATGTATATACACAGTGTAATGATCATCAAAAATTTGAGTACAATATACATTTACATTTATTATATACAACAAATCATACGAAATCAACAATATCATCATCACCGGCGTTATACATTAAATTCTATGGGAAAATTTAGAGAGACAGAGGCACAAAGAGATAAACCAACGAACTGTAAACAGAGATTAAACTAAAACATAGCACAGAGATGGATGTTGAAATGTCCTCAAAGGGGAAATGAAAAGTTATAATAAAAGAAAAGAATAAATGTTAACTACAGATTTATATATTTATACTGTATGTAGTAGACATAATCCCCCTAATTATGTATGTTGTAGTCGAAAATATGGCATCGCTGATGTCGTTTGTAAGACGGAAATACGACTTGTCCTTGCTTCTATCATGTTCTAAAAAAAAATTAATTGAATTACAAAAATATTGGAATAAAAACATGAAATCCTGAACGCGACAAAAAAAATAGAAGTTATTCTTGATCAGTGAACGGCAGCACAAAACAACCACAATATGAGTTTGTGTTGATAAGTTGCTCTCTCAATGTAGTCGAGGAAATTGTTTTATAGTTTTTTCATAACTTTGAACAAAATTATAACATACAAATCCAAGAAATAATTGATAAATATTACTGCTAACAACAAGCGTCGACACAACCGGGTCGGACGAATGCTCAAGTGAGATTGAATGCATTTGTTTGTTTTTCGTTCAATGTGTGAGCGAATGCCTGTGTGTCTCTCGCGCCCAGTGGCTACCTTTCGCCGTTAACTGTTCCTGATTACATCTAGAAAAATTCTTATATCAGAATTTGAATCGAATTTGAACAATATTTTTAACACATTTCTTTTTTAACTAAAATAAAAGGATGTGGACTTGTAGTCCTCCTGTTGTAATATAGACATTGGACCTTTTGGTATAACTAGATTACTTTTTGGTACAATAAAAGTAAATTTTGGTACAATAAATGTAGTTTTTGGTACTATAAATTTCAGTATTTGGTGAAGTTCTTTTTGGTACAATAACAATAATATTTAATACAATAATTTGTATTTTTGGTACAATAAATTGTAGTATTTACAACAATAAAATTATTATTTGATACCATAAATTGTACGCTTCGGTACAATTATTGTCAGTATTTGGTATATTAACAACAAAGCTTGCCTTCCAAAAAAGTGTAAGGCATTAAAGGAGATGAGTTAAACCCAAGTATCTTTAGATCAAATTTAAGACGATTGAACCATGTCCGTCTGTCTGGCTGGCTGGATTGCTGCTGAGTAGGATAACTCAGGTAAACGTTCACGGATCCTTATGAAAATTTAACAATAGGTTTGAAATTGCAAATAGGCAAAGTAGCTTTATCCCGTAAGTACCTTCCATACCAAATTACCTCTTTATGGGGGAAAAAATACTTCTCCCATCACTTCCAAGTAGACAACTGAAGGAGATTTGAATTTGGCCACATTAATTACCTTGTTATTGTAGACACATCCTAATTTTACGCAAGGTAACCGCTTGTGAAAAACTGATACAATAATCGATGTGGGCTATATAGGCCGACCCCTCGGTTACCACACTCTACAAAATGAACTATTTTTGGGAAAACAATATTTCTCCCATAACTTCCAAACGAAAAACTATAAAATATTTTAATTGAATGTCAGTTTAGTTATCTTGAAATAGTACGCAGAATCTCAGAAAACCGATATCTTTGCCACACCTCTTCGGTACCTCCATACAAATACATACATATATGGGCTATATCGTCCAACCCCTTCTGATACCTCCGATACAAAATGATCTGTTTTTAGTAAACGTATGTTTCATCCACAATTTCTAAACAGAAATCTAGAGGATATTTGTACTTGGTCACTTTAATTTTCTTGCAATAATAAACAGAATCTCAGAAAACCGAAACATTTGCCACACCCACTCTTATCTACTTTCTGATTAATTTTTGCACAATAAACTTGTGCACCTTGTACCTTGGGCTATGCCGAAGGTCAAATACCATTCCTAAAAAAATAACTTAATTTCCCTTAACACCCCATGAATGAGGTATGGGAAGCTTCTCGCGTTGTTGTGATTTAACATGCTTTCTCTTTTAGATTCACAACAAACGGCACATACTTGTTTTTAGACGTATGCGAACGTCACTGTTTAAGAAGCTTTCTCTAGACATGCCAATTGACTCGACTCTTTACTGCGATATTGCTGTCGATAACATCGAAGGAGCCGGAAATGAAAGAAAAATTTAGATGACTTGAGCCGGGAATCGAACCACGGATCTCCCGCATGGTAGTCGCGTGTTCTAACCACTATGCCACGGCCGGTCCCAAGGCCTTTCTGCTTAATAGCTCTTAAATTTAGGCTATAATAGCGTGAAGAGACGACGGACACCCCAAAAAGTGAGAGTGTGTATGGGAGTTGGGAGTAGTACTTGTCCTATATTGTTCATCTCAGAATTAAACCTTTGCTTAGAGGATAGAAGCTTACATACCAAATTTCAGGTCGATATTTCTTAAACTACGGCTGTAATGGCGGACACAGATAGACGGACACCCCCAAAAAGGAGGAGTTTGTATGGGACATGGGAGTACATTTTAACCGATCTTGCTCATCTTGAACATAACCTCCGCTTAGAGAATAGAAGCTTGCATACCAAATTTCAGCTCGATACATCCTAAACTGCGCCTGTAATCGCAGGAACTGATCGATCTTGTTCATCTTTGAACATAACCTTTAATTAGAGCTTAGAAGCTTGCAAACCAAATTTCAGCTCGATAACTCCCATACAAACTACTGCAACTGTAATCGCAGGGACAGACCCCCAAAAAGTGGCAATTTGTATTGGAGATGGGAGTAGTTTTTGACCGATCTTGCTCATCCTACAACTCAACCTCCACTTAGAGGCAAAAAAAACTTTGAATACAAAGTTTCAGCTCAATAGCTCTTAAACTTCGGCTGTAATCCAGACCAATCAGGCTCATCTTAGAACTTAACCAAATTTCAGCTTGATATATTTTAAAGTCCGTAGTCTTTTTATCTAGCCCAGTTTTATTAAAATTAGTTATAAATTAGACTTTGCTCATGTTAAAAAAAAACGGTATTTTACCAGTATCTCCTGAAGGGTTCAATTTAGACCCCCACATTCCGTACAAATTTGTTCTTGTCTGCATCCTTACAAGCAGATTCCGTCATAAAATAATTTTGTGCCGCTAACTTATTCTTCTCTCGACACAGTGCAGGCTCTCTGAATCAAATTTTATCTTGCTTTTCCTATTTCTTTTCGTGTACGATTCTGTAAGATTTTCATCAATATTCATTGTAAAAAAAATTGGGAACAGTTAATATGTACAACTTCCATCTCTGACAATGAAATGAATCTGAGTTAAAATATCCAACACTTTACAAAGAGCGAGAGAAAGTTCAAATGAAACAATTTATCAACAGAGCCATAAGGCAGACACATGGAGAGCGACAGCAAGAGCGTTCAATGAGGGACATTAACATACAAAAAAAACAGAATAGCAACTTAACAACACAACAATAAAACTGAAACCGTTAAAGTAACCAAATCAAACATCTTTCAACTCTTGAAGTGAGCAGACGCCGTGGCTCACGCGACGCGGCATAGTTGGAATCGTTCAACTCGTTGGGGTGCTTTTCTTAATACATTTCCACATGTTGGTTGGCTAAATTACATAGTACATAGTGGTGTTATTTGTTGTTGCACTCGGTCTAAAGTCAACGAAATTATATATTAAAAAAAAAAATTGAAAAATAGCCAAATAGGTATAAAAGTGAATTAACAACAACAGAAAAAAGAGCTCATCGAAACGAGTTTCAAAAAATTCGAACAACCAGCCATAAATGTTCTTTTGTCATTGTGTTCAAATTAGAAACCGAGTGATTTTTTTTACTTAGACGCACTGTAACCGTTACTAATCTCAACCCACCTCCCTACTGCAATCATCTCAAGTGAAAATAGAAATTAATTATAATTTAACAAAATGCATTTAAAACGATTTGGTCTGGGATTAATCCTATTCATTGCCACACTCTGCTGTACACCAACGCCATCACACGCCTTAATTGAGGATGTGTTGGATGTGCTGCATGTTGTCAAGGAAGTGACGACGGCCGTACTCAAGGCCTGGGATATTGTCAAGATATCCACATCAAATTCGGATATTGACTTTCCATTAATGAGAGATAAACAGAAAAAAGTCCTCTCACGTCTGAGAGAGATTAGCAATCAGATAATAAAGACGGAAGATCAAGTAAGAATTCAAGTAAAAGGAGGATAATGAGGGAATACAAACAACAAAGAGGGAGAGAGAGAAAGAGAGCTAATGAGATAATGACAGTCGTGTAATCATTTGTTTAGCAACATGTTTTACTCATTTGTCAATTGTAGTTAATACAAGTGTAAATGATTCAATATTAACAGCCGGGAAATAAATGATTACTTAACAATTAAATTTATTTACAAAAAGTTATTATATACTAGCGTAAATATTTAATTACAGAGTGTTGAATTGTTTAATTTCGCTTATAGAAATATAAATAAAATTAAAATAATATCGTTTCAAGAAACATTTTAAAAATTTAGACTATTTTAAATGCAATGTCACGATTTTGTCACTGCCTCTTTTACTCTTTTGCGCCCATTGTCCTCCTTTTGCCGCGTCACCAAGTCCACCGTATTTTTAATACAAATGCTGTTATATATTTATCACTTATTGCCGTTAGCATGCCGAACAAATCGCTTTAGCCATTGATTCCGTTAATAATTTCATCGAGGGCAATCTGCAGTTATTGTCCAAACGTAATGAAATCGTCGATACCATGAATCGCATCAGTTCCCGTTTCCAGCAAATGCAGCAGTATGAGACGTATCAGGACAAATTGGAAAGTTCGACACTGTTAACATTTGCCGAATGGACGGTGGCCCCAAATGCCTATTCGGTCCATCATTTAATGGATCGTTTGAATTTAATGATGTTCGGTTCGGAAGAAAAAGCGAATAAGACGGGCACAAACATGTTGGAAATGTTGGCTAATAGTTATCAGGTAATGCATGAATGACACAGCGCCAGAGGGTATTCGATGGATGCCACATGTTGTAAATTTGTTTTCAGAATAAAAATATGTTGCAAGGACAATTGGGTAAGATATGGGATATATGTTATATTCTCTTAAGAGTTCTATGGAAACTGTTACATCTAAGTATAATGTTATGATTAACATCGATGTATTTATGTCATTCTCGTAGTCTTTGTGATATCTTGTCAACAGGCACAGCAAATGTTAAGAGTTCAAAATTTTGCTAAAGAAGAAAGCCATATGGGAACAAGAGTAGCGTACATTGGGACTAACACTACCACTTAAAAATAGGGTTGTGTAATTAACAGGGCCAACAAAAGTATGCATTGCATACTTGAATATGCACATGCATATAACAGTCTTACCGGCATGTTTTGGGGTATATGCATATAAAAGCATATTTTGGGATTTTCAGGTTTTCTTATTATTATTTTTTCTTTATTATTCATATAATTTGGACTTTCTAACTTCCTTAGAAACCTAAACAAGTTTTATGCTTTCTTTCACAAAATAGATTTTTAAAATCACATAAATTCATAAAGAGAATATTGATCAAGATTTCAATCACAGAAATCATGAATATGTGAGAAAAATTGAAAGGCGTATACATAATATTTATTATACATTAAAGGATTAAGTACGTCATTAAATTCTGCACGACCGAAATATACATAACTATAGAATTAGTCAAAATAAAAAACAGTAGAGTAACAAATTAATAGTCTGAATCTTATAAATGTAATGTAAAAAATAACCATTAAATTTTTAACTATTAGCTATGCATTTTTATTAAAAACAAAAATTTTATTAAAAATTAACTAAATTAACTTGTTAATTTTTAATGCATTTTTCTATGTTTTTCGTGCTTATCTAATGCGCATATTTTTAATATAAAATCCGCATAAAATTAATATTACGGATTTTATATTGATCATACCATCTTATCGTTCTAATATTGTGGCTATATGGCTCAATTGAAGATTTTCTTCCATAAAATTAGTTCAACTTAGTTTTTTACATGGATATATAAATAAAACTTATTTTTTAAGCCTTAGCTACAATTCTGATTACGAATGATATGAAAAATCATCAATGATTCTTGAGTTATAGCTGAAAAACTAAGCGAACTAACATCACGACTAACAAGGTTGGCCTGAGAACGCTAAACCCAATGAGGTTTTTACTATACTGACCTAGCGCCTTCACCCTGACAGAATGTCTAATCCCCTACTTCCCACCTCCCCCAGACAATGACCCCGAATATGTTCCACAGTGTTATTATTCACACATAGGGGTGAGGGTTCATATTATTTGAGACGAGAAAAGTGTAACGTGTTCCTCGGTCGAGATGGCAGGATAACTCGAATAAACTTTCACTGAACCTTATGAAAATTGGAAACGAATACGGACTATATCAGCCAACCTCTTCTGGTACGTCACGTACAAAATAAACTATTCGTGGACAAATAATATTTCTTCCATAACATCCAAAAGAACAATTGGAGGATATTTAAATTTGGTCAATTTAAATATGTTGTAACAGTAGACAAATCCTCAGAAAATCGAAACCATTGTCACAGCCCTCCCGGTACTTCCCACATATGATCGAATTTCCCCTTATAGTGAAGTTTGTAAGGACACTTAATTCAGTCTTTGTAAGTCTTTTTTGTAAGGACACTGAATTCAGTCATATATTGTGTACGATGTAAGCTTATGAAAATTTGTCTTAGGAATGAATATGGACTTTTTCGGCCTATATTTTCTGGTATGATCCATACAAAATGACCCATTTTGGAAAAATTATTATTTCTCCCATAAAATTGCAGATTATTTGAATTTGTTCAGATAGGCAAAACCTAAAAAAAATGGAAACATATTCCACTCCCCTTAAGGCATCTCCCGAAATTACAGGTATCGCCCGCATAGTTTTACATGCATATCTTTTTTTTTATAAAAACACTAATTACAAAAATAATGGCTTCGATTGAAAAGTAACGTTTTTGCAAAGTAATCAAACTTTTTATAAGTTCTATACATGAACGGTTTTTCTTTCTAAATCGATTTACTCCATTAAAATATAAAGCTGATATTATTTTTGTTTTTAAAACTTCTTTCAAATTATAAAGTCAAATAAATAATGTAAAAAATTTAACGGTGTAAAAAATTTTCAGTTTAATTTTTATTATCGGAAAATATTTTTGATTTGAAATTAAATTTAAAACAAAAATCAACTAGTGGAGTTAATCGATTTGGCTTTTGTGGCATTCATATACTACGTGTGTCTTTCACAATAACTCAAGCTAAGAAAACTAAGTAGGAAATAGCGTTATAGGGAATAAAACCATTCATTATTCACCACCTTCTTCTTTCACTTTTTCAAAGTTTAATGTGAATTTACCAAGAATTTCTTACGTTCAATAAACTTAAATATCGTTGAACTACATAAACTTTATGAATCATAGTTTAGTTTCGCATAAAACTCATTGCTAAGCAAAACAAAAAAAATCACAGCGACTTTTGAAACCGGAATTCATGTCAAATTGCAGCAACTGTAGTCGAGACACAAAGAAATCGAAATTAACATCGTGCAACCCTCGACAACTACAAGATATAAACAAACTCAAGTGAAATGTCATGTAATGCCATTACATGATGAAGACACAAGATACAAGAGAAGAAAAATTATAAGCAAGAGCAAAGATACTGACAAAGAAAGTTCAGCAAAAGAAATCAAAATCAATGGACAGACGCATAAGACAGAGAGGGTATGAGTCATCTTCATGCTTGATGCATGAAACATTTGAAGAAGAACAAACACCTATAGTGGTCGGCCACATTATAATGGGCACACAACAAAAAAAGGCGGCTAGGTAAAAGGTAACAAGTTATAGAAAGCCGTATTTCTCCAAGAGAACACATACAGTTATTGTAGTACAATTTCTATGACTGGCTAGATACTGACAACTATCTAGAAAGAGAGAGATGACTTAAGCGAATTTTGGAGAGAGAGAGAAAAATCAAAATACTTGTAAAACAACGAAAACCCCAAAACAGGTTTTAAATTTTATAAAAATTATATTTAACCACCACTTAACACATAACAATTTGCACAAATTTCAAATGATGATTCACACGCGGCCATTCATTCATTCATCCATCCGTCCATCCATGATATCCCACTATTGAAATATTAAATAACACTGGAATGATGAATGTAATGTGAATTTAGAAATTCTCGGAATGAACAAAGTCAATTTTGTTTGGATGGGATGGGACGACCACGATGGCCACATGATATCCACCCATTTCTCACTCGACGCTACAATAAACCGCTATAAAATGTCACTGACCCATTTAAATGTTGAGTAAACACAGCAACATAAAGAATGACCAGTATTTCTTCATCATGATGTTTGGTCGGTGGGTTGGTGAGGTTATGCTCTAACAACCGCAATGTCAAATGATTAATGAAAAGGGAAGACGAAGCCAACCATGTTTCTGTGAATGGAACACCCAGACAAAGTGCATAAAAAAAGGGGAACAAAGAATGTACAACAGACAGCAGTCAGTGTCGAAATGATGTGTACAGAAGATATTGTATTGTATTATTACTTCGGGGGAACAATTTCGGTTTGTATGGAAGGTACCTGAAAGGGTGTAGCAAATGGTTCGGTTTAAGAAATACCCAAAGATATTTGGTCGCATCATTTCATCAAAATATGTGAGCATTTAATAGTAACAGGCGCTAATTACTAGCCAACAACTTTTGGATCAAAAGACAATGTCTTTTTTTAAAACCGAAATCTGGTTTTAAACTAAGAGACATCAATGAATCATCGTTTAACACAGTAATGATACATAATTTTCACTTTCTGAAGGGAAGGGCAAGCAATCGTTTACTTAAAGATAACAAAATTCAAAATTTCCTTATTCTTTAGATATCTATAAACATAAAGAATGTTTTTCTTATCAAAAACAACAAAATTTATGTACGAATTTTATTCAAGGCCTAGGTATTTAGATGCCAAAAGGGTTATTTTCATCTCATAGAGACATATTTTCTTACACCCAAAACTTTGTTTATGATAACATAAGTTTTTTTTTAAATTCATTAATATTGTCTTTAATAGTAGCGGCAAAAATCGCAGGCAATCAAGAAGCTAACCTATTGCTGACAAGCACTATGTGTAGTTCTTTTTGACACTGACTGTATGTATGTACATTTTTATTACACAAAGAATTGAATGCAAAGTATGAGTTTCTTCATATGGCTTGGCGGGTGGTAGACGAGAATAAAAAGTGCATTTGCACTATAGAAGAGGTTTACCTTCAACTCTCGATGCGAGAGAAAGAGAGAGAGATAAAGAACAATGACTGTCTAGTTGTAGTGATGATGAATGATGGTGTTAGTGATACTATAAATTTCTCACTTACAAGATATGTGAGAGACACAAGGCAACAACAGAGTTTTCATAGAATAATGCTACTCTGTGGATTTTATAGCATGCATTGACGCAGTGACGTCAAATGTAACTAAAATGAGTGCAAGATTTACAGAATTGAAGAGAGAAGCATGTGTGACACATGTACATGATTTAGCCGAAGTGACAGTAGACGATAAGCTGCGTTATTTTGGATTACAATGTTTAACACTTGTGGTCAAAAAAATAGGTACTTATACGTACATACAAAAGGAGGACAATTCTAAGAAAGTTTTGACAAGAAAATATAGGTCTAAAATAAATTCTTAGACCGTAAATTTATATAAAAATTTAATTGTGTTTATTTGAAGATTGTAGGAAGCTACACTATTGAACCGATCTTTATGAAATTTTTCAAGCATAAACTTGTATGTATGTCTGGATGGAATAATAGGCTACATGAAATTTTGGTTCGTCAAGTGGGCATGCTCTCGAACAGAGGACAGGATCCAAGGGTTTGGCCCGCCTATACGAAAATTAATGAAAATACAATATCTGGCGTACTACTAGCTGCATTTAAGAGGAATATCCGTGATTGGGATAAAAATGGGCGGGACTTGATTGGTAGGCATTAACCCACCAATAGAATCCTTTTTTTGAAAATTCAATATCTGAAGTATTGAACCATTAATTTTAAAATTTGGTAGGGATTCATTTGAGATCAATATACGTATTGTAAAGGATAATTTGAGGGTACGGAACAAGAGATGATGTTCCGTCCTTGTAAAAAATAAATTTAACACAATCTGAAATAAAAACCAAAACAGAAAAATCAGTCAGGTTACTGACTTATAAATACCCTAACCCTATAAATGGTTTTTTTCTAAATCTCAAGTAATTTACATTATCCGATTTTTAAATGAAATTACTTATATATTATTATTTGCCTGATTATGAAGTGTAAACGGTTGTAGATAGAACTTTCCATTGTATTAGAGGTTCCAAAAAGGGTGTGGCAAATGTTTCGGTATTTTTCAGTCTTGCCTATTTAATGGGATAGCTTACTATATGGGATAGCTTCTCACGTTGTTGTGAATAAATACACTTTCTATTTTAGCTTCACAACAAACGGCAGCTACTTGTTTATCGACGAATGGAAACGTCACTGTTTGAGAAGCTTTTACTAGACATGTCGATTAACTCGAAACTTATACTGGGATGTTTCTGTCGACAACATCGTGGGGGCCGGCAGTGAAAGAAAAATGTAGATGACTTGAGCCGGGAATCAAACCACGGATCTCCCGCATGGTAGTCACGTGTTTTAACCACTATGCCACGTCCGGTACCAGTCTTGCCTAATATTATAAGATAATTAAACTGAGAGATTCAAATATCTTCCAGTTTCCCGGTTGGAAGTTTGGGAAAAATATTAAATTCCAAAAATTGGTCATATTGTATGAGAGGTACCAAAAAGGAAGGGGACAAACGTTTACATTTTCAGAGGGTTTGTCTACTATTACAATATAAATAAACTGTCCAAATACAAATATACTCCAGTTGCCCGGTTAGAAGTTATGGGAAAAATATTAAATTCCAACAATATGCCTTTTTGTATGGTAGGTACTACAAGGGGTATCCCTTAATTCAGTGATCCAACAAAAAAAAAATGATGGGGAAATTTGGTCATTTGTATGGCAGATACCAGAAGGGGTGAGAAAAAGAGTTCGATTTTCTACGTATTTGCCTTCTATTATATGATAATTAAACTGTCCAAATACAAATATCCTCCAGTTTTCCGTTTGGAAGTTGTGAGAGACATATAATTTTCCCAAAAATAGAGCATTTTGTATGGGAGGTACCAGCAGGGGTGGGGCTATTCTGCCTATCCTATTACCTCATATAGAAAAATATCAATATTGGTAAATTTGTATAAGTATCATTAAAGGTTTACTCGAACAGACGGAAATGGCTCAATCATTTTAAGAAGTCCCGAAACGAATTTAGTCTTAAGATACGAGGTGCTCAACTCTTGTCCTTTAATGCGTTACACTTTTCCTCGTATCAAATAATACATACCCTAATCACTAAAAGTAAGAATTTTTACCTATCCTCCTATCAATCCTAGTAATGGTAAAATTTTTCAAGAAGGCATATATCCCAATTCATACACTATTTAATTGAATTCCCCTTAACATGATGTTGGTTATAGACATCATAACATCAAATTTGATCAGTTAGATTATGAATTTATTTTTTTCCCAAATCGTTTGCATTTAATTTATACTATTCCCTTGTCTCTTAGTATACACGAATCATATTAAACATCAAATAGTCCGACGACAGCTTTAATGGCTGATGATGTACATATTTTAACAAGTTATTGCCGGTAGACACAAATATAGGATTTAATAAAACGTTACAAGTATACATAGGAAAAAAAAACAAAACAAAAAGTCAGTCACACGTTGTCACATTAGTAACAAAGTACAAATGTGTATAAAAATTACAGACACGAAACGATTGTACCAAAAATGGGTCCCATTTAAATATCAATTGGTCTTACTGACCACATCATTTGAATTTAATGAAATGTAAGAATGTGTAAAACCATTGGGATATTCAAAACCCCCTTTTTCGCATTATCGTCACTTCTGTCCACATACATAACTGATTACATAGCTGAAAACCCCACAATAGAAACCAAGTATTGAGATTTAAGCTCTCGTAATAAAACGTACTGAAATCTGATAAAGACGAGTTTCAAACATAAAAGACACACAAAAAAAGAAGGAAACCAATGCACTAGTGTAACTTTATTAACGCTCGGCTTGGTCTCTAAGAGTATTACTGTCAGAGACAGAGAAAGATACAAGAACTACGCAGTAGATCGAAAGAGATAGCATATGCATAACTAAAGACAGGTTTAATAAAGACTAAAAACTACGTTTTTGCCTCAAACAAAACAAAGAAAAGTCGCAGCGCACACACAAGCAGTTCGCTCACAAACACAACGGCAGCATTATAATGAAAAGAATAATAAAAATCAACAAAGACTCAAGTGTAGCAAGCAAATATGTTATAAAAGTCAAAACTGAAATATGTATTTGCGACGCGTGCGAAGAGAGGATTAAATGGCAAACAAAGCTGTGAGATGAGGTCTTTACAAATTGAGAAGAGTTTAGGGAAACATGATTGCCAACATTATGACGAAGAAATGCAGACGAATTAGAGCAGTAATGGTACAAAAAAAATCAAATTTTGTTATGATAAAAGTCTGTGAAATCCAAATAGATTATAAAAATGTGAGATTTTCAACGGACCTGGGTTAGAACACGCGACTTTCATGCTAGAGACCAGAGTTCGATTTCTGTATCAGTCGTCTGCATTTCTTTCATCGGTGGCCGGCCCCCTCAAAGTTTTCGACGGTAACTTTGCAATAGAATTTCTTTGATAATAAATAAAATAGTAATAAAACTTCAAATTACAGAGATGTCTGTAACATTGTTTTAATAATCATGAAGGACGATTGCCACAAAATTTAAAAATGGTAGAGAAATCCGGCAATTAATTATAAAATTATATTTAAATAGAGTGTGAAGCTTTCCTAAAACAAATGATTAAATATAATTTTTAAAAGTAATACTTGCTGATTCCTCTTTCACCTACCTAAAAGACTAACATAACAAAAAATACAAAATAATATAGTGCGAATTCGCCCCCAATATATTTTGTTTTATTAGTATTATAATATTTACATTCATAAAAGATTTTTTTTGCAATATTTTTAGTGTAATTCAAAAACCAATTGCTATTTCTTGCCAATCCTTACCCAAAGAAAGAGTAATAAAATTACGGAAGCTGTTGATTCAATATGAAACTGTTACGTTACGTTACAAAATTGCTGTGTTATAAATAGTACAGTGTCGTTTTCACGTGAGTTAATTTAATTTATCAACCAATCCCTATTCGCACATTAAGCGCCTGGTAAAATATTAAAACAAAACGAAGAGAATTAAAAAGAGCGGACAATAAGAGAACGGTATGAGATTATGTGAAACTAGGCTGGGGAGATGTAAAGAACAAAATTGGACCATAGCTTAGAAGGGTTGACAGCTTTAATCTTATACGTTATACCTTAAAACCAGTACAAAAATTTTGGTTAGGCAAACTGACTGCTAAACACCAGCACCCAATATAAGATATTGTTTAAGTCTTGAGTTATTGAAATTAACTGATTTTTAATTAAAATTACTTATGTATCATTATTTGCCTGCTTGTGGAGCGTAAACGGTTGTAGATAGGACTTTCGTTCATTATTCCAGCGGTCTAAAGACATGTAGCAAAACCATAAAAATTTTAATATTTTGCATGGGATATATCGTTATTCGCAGCACAACGTGTTATTTACATGGGAGCTACCAGAAGGGCGTGTCAAACAGTTAGGTTTCCTGAGGTTTTACCTCATATCAAGATAAATTCACTGAGCGGTTTTTTTGGGATTGTCTACTATTAAAAGGTAATTAAACTGGCCAAATCATATATTATCTAGTTGTCCAAAAATAGATAGTATTGTATAGGAGGTACCAAAAGGATGGGGTTGTTCAACCTATTTACAATCCTAATACTTCATTTTGGAAAACAAAAATAATAATGGTCAGCCAATCAGCCAAATAGACGGACATAGTTCAATCGTCTTAAAAAGTCCTAAAACGAATTTGGTCTTAAGTTACTTAGTGTCTAACTCATCTCCTTAAATGCATTACACTTTTTTTGTATCGAATGATTTATACACTCAACCCTAAGGGTGATGGTATAAAAAGTTCGGACTACTGCCGTGTGTGTAAGGGCAAAGAGGAGTCGAAAACGATTAAACATCTTCTTTTGGAACTGTGGTTTTTTTTATCAACGATCAAGGTTTCAGTTAGATGGGGTCAAAATGTCACACCCTCTCTTGAGCCGACCTTATGGCTAATCGAAATGCGATAATGTGTTCACCACATTTTTAGGCAAAACATGACAACTAATAGAGGTGATACTACCTGACCACCTGTTAGTGCCAAGGTTTTTTTGGGATACCTTAAAAGTAGTTTCCATTGTCTCTTATAGAATTAAAGAAGCGTATTCGCGAGAAAATACAGACATTTCACAAAAAACCTGTTTTTCGCTCCAGGTTGCAGCTGTGCCCAACTAATCATGGATCATCCTGTTTGTGTACCTTAAGAAGCATTAGTAGTTTGGTTTTTTTGCAATCTAGAAGAAATTTCTTCAAAGTTCTCTTTGTTTTATTCAACCAAAATCGAGAAATTTAGATTTTTTAAAAAATACATCGTGGATCCACAGTTTTGAACTAGTACGTATTTAGACTAGCTTGAGAAGTCCCTATTATACCTTAAACAGTTGCTGAGTCATATGCGAGGTTAGAACGCATTCTAGATATACGTTTCGAGAGTTGGGCTCGATTCGAGCCCAGTACTAAGCCAGAAGTTCTTGCGCTTCGTGATGGGCTGTTTTCGAGAACCACACTCATAGGGTAAGAGTTTTTAGCCCTACGAATGTCGTTTATACCCGCCAGATATGTTCGTTGAGCTAGAGGCTCTCTTTTGTGGCGCTGCCCAGCGGTAAAAATACCCTTTACTTAATCGTTAATTTCAGCTTTATTTAGTAGCAATTAGTGATGATTGTCTCGCTTATATTCGCCTTAAATTTAGCATAGGAGTGTCATAGGACGTTTAATCGCTGCGCTCTCGCTTACAAAGTATGCTACGATGTCAGTAAGTGTCATTTCATTTGTAATTGCGCTTGATTACAAAGTAAGTGACGATTTCAGTAGGTGTCATTTCAATCGGAGCTATAATGAGTGGACGATATTTTTACATTGCACACGCGTGACATTATAAGTACTTAGATTGCTCG
The DNA here is from genome assembly GCA_964034835.1 of Muscina levida. Classification (NCBI taxonomy): domain Eukaryota; kingdom Metazoa; phylum Arthropoda; class Insecta; order Diptera; family Muscidae; genus Muscina; species Muscina levida. The sequence continues at coordinate 80,359,170 of OZ035882.1, forward strand.
CTTACCATGTCATACTGATATCATGGATAACTAAGTAGGTACTCCGTTTCATTTACCGCTGGGTGGACTTCCCTTTCTAGATCATGAATATCTCTCCCTATATGCCGGGGTGGGGGGTCCATCCCTATAAGTTGGTGATTAGGGTGGTTTTTCGGTGGCACAGAGAGCATATTGGACTCTTCATGCAGGTGTTCCTCTGAGAACATGGGGAAGTATCCTATGGCTGTTCTAAGTGACTCATTCTGGTAGATTTGCTTACGCTTACGATTGCTGACTATACTGGCGATGCGTAATTCACCACAGTCTAGCCTAATGCTTTATATGTGAATAACAATTATTATATAAAACTTCCTGTCTAAAACACTAAAAATGAGCATAGTTTTAAATAGTTTAACATGCATCATTCTATAGTAAAATGGAAAATCATCTACATAAATTACACATAGAATGGTAACATTATGTGAATCAACATCGATTTTTTTTAATTTTAATTCCAAATCACAGTTCGATTCGATAGCTTTTCTATTTAGACAAATTTCTTAAATGATAAAAATTTACACTACTGAACACTTTCAACACCGTTAAATTTATTACAATATTTATTTGACTTTATAAATTAACAGAAGTTATATAAAGCAATATTAGTTATATTTTTTTGGATTTAATATATTTTGGCAATTGAAGCTCCCTGTCCATTACTTAAAGTACACATTGGTAGAAAGAGCATATTCATACCCTCAGTCTGTTTACCTGAGTTTGAAAACATGAAAGTGCTGTCCAAGAAAAGTGCTAACATCAAACGCCTCTACCATCCTTGACATACAAAAACGACAATTGAACAAAAGAGCTAAACAAAAGAGTACTGAGTGAGTGAATATTACCTAAAAGAGAATATTTGACGTGCAGAGAGAGAGAGAGAGCGAGAGTATGAGTGAGTGAGAATGTAATAAGGCAATCGATGCTAAAGGTAAATTGAAAAACATTGACATAAGCTAAAAAAAAATGAGAAAACAAACAACTAAATCCTTTGTTTACATTTTATGCGGCTACGGCGATTTTTCTTTGCAATTTCTGCCATTCACATACAATACAAATGGCAACCCTGTTGTACCACCACAAGTGTTTGGGGGCAAAAAAAAAAACAAAACGACTCTAAAACTCAACACTCATGAGATACATTCTTATTGTAAATTTGGAACGCGTTGAGTACGGTTCTGGTACGAATTAGTGGTACTACTACAAGTTGAATAGTTGAAAAGCACAAACAAATAAATTAAATAAATGAAAATTGAAATGAAAGAAGAAAGAGTAGACCCAGAAAAATCACAAATTAAATGAAAAACTAAATCGCAAATTCCAACAGATGAAAAGCAAGCGGCTACGGATAACTAATCAAACTAATTGACATAATAAATTTAATAATTAATAATTGTGGAAATTTTAAAAGAAATCTCAACTAGAATATGTGAATGAAACAAAAGTGATTTAATAAAAAAAATTAAGAAAAAAAAATCAACAAGAAAAACAAAAAATTATAAAAAATATTAAGAGCAAAGTTCTTGAAATTATGGAAATGTTGAACAACAACGATTTATTAAAAAAACAAAATCTTTGTTCATTGTGAAAGGTCACAAAAATCATCATCGCACACTGACCACAGAATTGAATTTCGTTTTGTTTCAACAAAACATGAGAAATAAACAGTTTTTACAATTCGTTCGTTGTTTTTTTTTTTTGTTCATTTCTTGTGTCTCGCTTCTTCTGCGGACTGTAGAGCAAAGCGTCAACGCTGGCGGGCTATAGTTTGAGGACAACGGGGGTGGATAGCGGGCCTTGGACAGCCGGACAACAGACGACGCACAGAGGGGCAGAATCGCAAAAAATGGAGATTAATTGAAAAATTAAAATTTGATTTTTTGAAAAATACTTAGTATCCGATTAAAGTATATAAAATTCTACATCACTACTGAAAATTTCAATGACATACGTTGTTTACTTGTCAAGCTACATTGTATTAAAGTTAAGAAATTTTTGAGCTATTCGCGCACAATAGTGTTAATTAAAATTCGGTATATTTCAACGCTTAATATTAAGTTTTTCGCAAGCCAAAAGTAATACTTTTACTATGGAACCTTCAACCTCAGGTATTTTAGCGTTGTTCTAAAAATAATTGTTTTAGCAAAAGTTGTGTAGAAATATTTTTAAAATTTTTTTTAAAATGTGTCTAAATTTTGGCTATTTTCAAAATATTTGTGGATTTTTAAATATGAATGGCGTTAGATGGCGTTAGTATATTATTATTTTAAGAAGCATCAGTTCCTAAGCTTTCATATTCAGTAATAACATGTTGCGCGTTTTTGCGCGAATTTTTTTTATTAAATTTATTGTGAAAATAGTCACTCCAGCAAAGAACATCAGTTCTTGTCTTTTGTTTACTTTGTCTTCGTTTTCGTTGTTATGATTGTTGTTTTTGTGTTACAATGACAATAGTATTTAGAGTATTTGATTTAGAGTATTTGCTGAGAATACAGCTCGACTTTTTGTTAAGAAGTATCAGTGGTATAACATGCCACCAACTTTGCATAAGTTTTTAATACATGGCCCAGAAATCATTTCACACGCGCTATTACCGATAGGTGAACTGTCTGAGGAAGCCCAGGAAGCCCAGGAAGCCCAAAACAAAGATTTTAAAAACTACAGAGAACGTTTTTCTCGTAAATGTAGTCGGGAGGATTGCAATTGAGACATTTTAAATAGGTTCCTACTAAGTTCAGTTCACCAACTGCCAAAATCTGTACTAGATCTATTAGTTTCGCCTTCAGTTTTAACGAACGTGGCACCAGAAAACAAAAATCATGATACAGATGATGACGATGATTATATCGAGGGCATGCATTGGAGTATGATGACTTTGGGCATATTTTTTAAAATAGCAGGTCAGAAACACATGTCCTATAATAAATATATACATATATATGAAAACTTATGTATAATTTTTTTCCTTTTTTGTAGACATGAAGAAAGAAGCTATTTATATTTTTGAACAAAATACTCACCAGACACATCCGTACACGATCGAACAATTTTAATATCTGCTTTGAGTCCCGTAATTGTATTAAATTATATGAAAAATAATTGAACTATATAAAAATTATATTACTTTTTCCCAAAAAAAAATTCCGGTGAGCCAGAGACATTTTTTAAAAGGGGTGTGGTACCCCCTATTCCACCTTGGATGTAATTCATACTGTACGATCAACATATATACCAAATCTCACCTTCATACCTCTGATAGTTCATGAGATATATCCATTCTAAGTTTCAGGTTATATGGGCGGTGCCACGCCTCTTTATCCAATCATAACCAAGTATAGCCATGGACTATTAGCAGGCCAACAGTACAACATTGGGAAAGTTTCATGACAATCGGTCAATTATTATGGCCGCTAGAGCGATTTTTTTAATAAGGGGGAGTGGCACCGCCCACTTTTCCAAAAGACGTGTAGCTTATGTCACTCAGTGATAACGTAGCATTCCAATAGTGAAAGAATTTTTAAAATTGGACAAGTAGTTTAATTAATCTCCATTTTTTGCGATTCTGCCCCTCTGTGCGACGTCAGTCATTCATAGTTTCGAGGAGGGTTTAAATGAATGTGCTGTTCATTGTTTGTTCATGTGGGGTTGTTGTGTTTTTGTTTGCTTGAGGAAGTCATAAAAAAAAATTCATATCTCGGTTTCAACAAAATAAACATTTAGAAATTTTGTGTTTCGTATAGCAATTATTGTTTGTGGTTTAGCTTACGAGAAATTCTCTACAAAAAAAATTGCTTAAGTAAGCAGTTTGAAATATAAACTATAGAAGGAAGCAAAGCAAAAAGTCTTGCAAAATATTGAGTATATGGGGGAATTTAGAATTTTTTCTTTTATTTAACACATTTAAATATGCTGATTGGGTATTAATTGTTGTCACTGAAGATATTTAGGATTTACTTTACTTAAAAAAAGAGCAAAAAATAAAATCTAAAAAAATACCTATTTAATTATTCTTAGAATAATGGAACACACATATGTATGTATATTCATTAAAATACAGTTGGTATACTAACTGCAAACAAAAAAAAACGTAGTTTAGTATCGCATGCGAATATCTAGAATTTCCACATAAAGACAAAAAAAAACCAAAGTCGAAGCCTTTGTTTGGCTTTAGTTTTTTATTCATTCGATGTGAACGTGTGCATTTGATTGAAAACAGTTGGTCGTCGTCGTTGTATGTAGGTAGTATGTGGATTTGGTTTAGAAAACCCCAAATGTAGGGTCTGTTTGCCCTTGTCTTATAATTAGGAATTTTAAACATTTGTTAAGATTTGCAGCAAAGTTGTGTTAGAAACCAGTTGTAAAACTTTGATTCATGCTTTTAGTTAAAACAGCAGGATAGTTAAAAAAATGGGCTTTAACTGGTACAAGGTATGATCGAAATTACTGAATGTATTGTTACAAACAAAATACTAACACCAGCACAGATATATCGGTTTGTTGAACTGACCTCTAAATACTCTTCTCCCTCTCTATGACTTCGGTGAAGTTGTCCAATTTTAGTAAAGTCCAAATTTTAAGCACTGAGAAATTGTTGGATCTTTAAAAGAACCTTGTAAATAATAAAAAAAAACTTAGTTTTTCTTTACATCCCATGAATGAGGTATGGTATGCTTCTCGCGTTGTTGTAAATGAACTCGCTTTCTATTTTAGATTCACAACAAACGGCACCTACTTGTTTATCAACGAATGCGAACGACACTGTTTGAGAAGCTTTTACTGGAAATGCCAATTGACTTGACACTATACTGCGAAATTGCTGTCGCCAGCATCATGGGGCCGGAAATCGAACCACGGATCTCCCGCATGTTCTAACCACTATGCAAACTTGCAATCAGGGTGATGCTTGTATGCTTCTTGCAGAAAGAAAGACAAAAATGCATCTTTGATTTATTCCGAATTATAATAACCGTTAGACTCTTTATCAGGTGTAAGAATCATGTGACCCTTGTACTAGACGCAATACGCCTACGGACACAGACAGTTGTTGTTGTAACCGCATAACTATACAATTTTAATCAGGGGGTTCTTCTTCGTTGAGGTCCAAGTCTAAAAATTGGGCTACTTCTTTTGGATTAGTCCACAAATCCATAGGGCTAAGCGAAGTATGTGGTGAGCATCATAAGGACCCTGACCACATACTGGCCAAATGTTAGGGACGGCACGATCTATGCGGGACCAGTAGGCATTAAACCTATTGTTCCATCCCGATCTCAGCTGTGCCAGAGCAACTCTTGGTGGGCAATATCAAAGTACGACAATCATGCGGTAACCTATATCCGCGGTATTGATGGCATCCCGATATCTCACCTTGTAAACACGAAGGTCCTTCCTGATATGCCTCAGGGGAGCATCCAACTGTGTGACGACTCCTCCTGTACTAGACACAATACGCCTATGTACACAGACAGTTGTTGTTGCTGTTGTAACTGCCTAACTATGCAATTTTAATCCGGGAGTTCTTCGTTGAGGTCCAAGTCTAAAAATTTGGCTACTTCTTTTGGATTAGTCCACAAATCAATAGGGCTTAGCTAAGTATGTGGTAGGCATCATAGGGACCCTGACCACATACTGAAGATATGTTAGGGACTGCTCGGTCTTTGCGGGACCAGTAGGCATTGAACCTATTGTTCCATCCCGATCTCAGTTATCTCAAAGTACGACAATCATGCGGTAACATATATCCGCGGTATTGATGGCAATCTCAAAGTACGACATTCATGTGGTAAACTGAAACCGCGGTATTGATGGCATCTCTATGAATGTCGTTCAAAGCTGCTGCATACTAAATATCGAATACACGAAGGACCTTTCTAACATGCCTCAGGGGAGTACCCAAAGGTGTGATGACTACTCCGATAACATCATAGGAGAAACTGTTATGTATATTCTTGTTTTGTAAGCTTTTATACTGTTAATTTTGTAATATACATAATAGGTTGCATAAATAAGTTTATTTTACAACATCTAAGGACTTTAATTTAGTTCAACATTTACTGTTCATATAGAAAATAAGATTTTTTTTTTGGGCAGTGACCTTTTTCACTATATATGTTAGAAGTAATCATCAATACCTACTTTTCACATAAAAGTTAATCTAATTACGATACAAGACTTATAGTTTGCAAAAAAGTCATATCCTTAGTGTCCATACAGTAACATTGGATGGATTAGCAAGAGGTTTTAATGATACAATTTAGGAATAGTGTAACTCCAATACCTGCAATTTGGTCTGTTAACATAGCGGTCAACCCCTCTAGCAATACAATACCGAATACAATAAAAAACTTGTTTTTTTTTAATAATTAAGTAAGAAAAAATTTTCAAAGACTTTCTTACAGATTTTGAACCCAAAAACATCTAATTAAATTCAGATTTTCAGTGAGAATTTTAAACTTTAAACTACTATTCAGATAATATTTGAAAACAGACTTAGGCTGTTATGACTTGTGACCACAGATATTATCATTTATTAAAGTATATACATCGGGAACTTCGTGAAAGCATTCTAAAATTAAATAATTTTATTAGATCACAACGATTGAAATTGAAAACTTTTGCAACTTTGTTTGAAATGTTTGTAAAATGTTTTATTTACAAATTTAATTACAGCCTGATACTAAATTTGAATGAACTGATAGTGTTTAATGGTTTAATTTCTATTATATTTCATATTTGCGATACCTAAACAATTACGTGGGAGATATAGAACAGCGAATGCTGTTGAGAGAAATTTGTGATTATAGTAATTTATGTAAATTACATAGAAGAATGGAATTTGTAGTGCCTGCCTCTGAATGACGAATAGCTTGGACCAACTCTAGATTTGGCATCGATTAATATAATTAAACTTTGCGAAATGCAATTGAATTGTCTTTTTGTTTGGTAAAGGAACGATATTTAATACACATTCAATCCCGAGATAGGACGTCATGTTTTTTAACCACTGATATATCGAATTATTAGAGGCTTCACTCTAGAACCGATTGGTAAACCACAACAGCTACATAGTGAATAACTTGCAAAAGTTTTGTCGTAAACAAACTCACGACATTGGACTTTGTAGGCAACACACAGAAAAGAACTTGGCAAATACACCAAATCTCCAAAGACTAGTCTAGATTTTTAAATAAAATAGTTTGAAATAGTCACATCATTAATGTTACGGCTCGAAGGACCAATATTTGTAGGTGGTTTAGTATACTCATAATATATAAATCATAAAATAGTACATGGATTTATATCCAATTTCAAAACCGATTTTAAATTCTTTAGGTAAAACACCAGTGCCGAAAATAGACACGAAACCATTTCATCAGCTTTGTTTCAAAACTAAAAACTGAAATATTACATTCATGAATCATTAGTTTATATGTACCAAATAGAAATATAACTTTATCGCATTAAAATTTTACACAAAATTATTAAGAGAACTCTTTTCAATGCCAACATTATCAAAACCCTCCACTGTCTGTTGGAAATTCGCCTAATTAGGGCATGAAAGAATATTTAAACAAACAAATTAATGATAACATTTGCTCTATAAACTGTTTTAAAAAAAGAATTTAAAACGAATATATAAAACAAAAACAACGAACGTGGTGATGAAATCTCTGGGTGATTGTTGTGATCTCTCTTCCGCGATTTTGATCAAAACAGAAAACAAATTTGGAATTGAAATCAATGTCAAGTTTTCTTCTTTTTTTTGTACACAGAATTATCAGACCAAAAGTAAACTAAGAAGAAAGACTGAAAAAACAACAACAGCAACAAAAAACTTAATGGCATTTTTGAACTTTTGCATAATTAAAATGTACAATTAACAAAAAGAAAGAAAAAACAACGTATAAAAAGAAACAAAACAAAAGAGTAACAGAGAAACGGTAAAACATTTCAATTAATAAAACCGTTCACGTACAGACGAACAGTCTACAACACTAGCGACGTTGCTATTGATGACGTCAACAAAAGCCGGTAAATTTGAAATGGCATACGGCAAGTGTCGCAGCAACGGCAATGCCTCCCCTTTTGCTAGGGGAAAGCGGCTATGTTTCCTAATATCAGCTGCACTAGCATTGATCATAACAACACCGGCTGTTAAAGCCTCCTCATCCTCCTCCTCCTCTTCATCGGTGACATCCTATAGACCAGGGACATTTGCTGACACTGAAATTGATGCAATCCGCAATGAATATAAAAGTTTAGAACAATCACTGTGGCAACATTTGGATCGATCTACAAACAATCGTAATACCGAACAACAATTGCGTAAAATTATCGATTCACATCGGAAATTTGTCCTAAAGCACATGACCGCACCCTGGGAAGAGGGTAAATACGAAATCTTAAATCATTACGAATGGAGTTTACTAGAGCGTGATCTAATACAAATCTCCACTTTGTTTGGTGTATTCGAACGTTATTTACGCTCGCAGGACAACAGCGTGGATGTCAATGAACAGGCCTTAATGGATATGGCGGATAACGCTTTGCGCAACGATAAAACTTTTTCAATGTCAAGGATATTTCAGGATATTGAATTGATTATGGTGAAGCAGACAATGTACTATCGGGCCATGATGGTTAGTAGAGAAATGCAATTGCACTTATAGAATTTTAACTAAGCGTGAGATTAGAATCATTTAAATTTGAGAGAAGTGTAATTTGTTAAGATTCGATGTTTACGGGGTACCGTGTGGTGCCATATGGAAATCGTGATTGCATGCTAGGGCACATAATGCACACAGAAGTGTTGTGTTTTATAAACAATAGCTAGTTTTTTTTGTTGTTCATAATTTTATTTTAGAATATGACACGTTTTGCACGTATTGAAATTGAGGCACACACATTTATAACAATTTATTAATAAATTTAAAAAGAAAAGCCCTATTCTGACCATCGAGTGGATATGAGGTATAGTTTTTAGCCTACAACCAACACATAGACATAAAATACTTTTGTATACATACATGAAGCAGTCGCCCTTAATTCTCCACAAACTAGCAATAACTCATGATCATATCACTGATGTTAAAGAAGTTTATATTACTTGCGGTAAATAGATAGAATCCGGCTCGAAGGACCAATATTTAAAGCTGATTGATGTAAATATTAGCAAAACACTTTGAAAATGTTGGAACCTGCAGAAAATTCTCATAAACTAAGCAACTGTTATATGTGATATTATGTGATATACGTACACATTTTGTTGATGTGAAAAGAAAACTAGTATTACTTATAACTAAACTTTTTTTTAAATCTAGTTTAAACTTGAGACCAAATTATACAAAAAATACACTAGACTTGTGTTAACCTAGTTCTAGTTCGAGAACTTTTAAAAGACTTTGAATTGAACTTTATATTTTAATTTGCCCACTCTAAGCTTTCATAAAAAAAAAACTTCCTTTTACACCCCATGAGTGGGTTTAGACGTATCCGAACGTCAGCTGTTTAAAAAGCTTTTTACTAGACATGCGCATTGACTCGACACATAGTTTTCAATGAAAGAAAAATGTAGAAGACTGAGACAGGAATTGAATCATGGATCTCCCGCATGAAAGTCGCATGTTGTAATCATAATGCCACAGCCGGCCCCAAAAAACAAGGTCTTTGAATATTGATTAAGTTTGAAGTGTAGCATTTGAATCTTAAATTCTAATTTAAAATTAGTTAGCTAAAAGTAAATCTATGGCCTGGTAATTATTTTTTTCCGAAATAAGTTAATGTTTTCCTGGTTCGAAAATTTTCCTAATACAGCATTTTTACTTCGCAACTTTTCACACACCCTGCAATGTCTGACTTAGTTACTTTAAATTATTGGCAAGTTGGACATGAACTCTCAGCGACATGTTTGAGGGAATTCTGAAGTTTGTGCAAACTTGTCGCACCGACTTTAAGACAGAGTTTGCGTGATATGCTAGAGAGACATATAATATCATAGCGAATTTTTACTGATTTCGCAGTTAAGAAACTGCTTCCTGGAGTACAACTTGTATTGTAAAACTGCATTTGAAATACACATTACTTTATGTCAGCACAAGTTTTCACATCAAATCCAGTCACTGACATAGTTTGGTCAAATTTATGACGGAGCCGCCTACCTCTACATACTTTTAGCGACAAATCTAAGACAAGTTTGTGCCAACTTGTCGTACCGACTTATCGCTTCGACTTACTGTACCGACATGAGGACTAAAACCATGTGAAATTCTAATGGAATATTACGATTTTATAAATTCAGACTATTTTTGACAAATATTACTTTTGTAACAGCTGTTCAATTTTCCCACGGAAAAGACTTTAACATCAAAAAGTTTTGAAAACTAAATCACTGATTTAACCAGTGTATGTCTTTGATTGTAAGTATTTTCAACATTTGAAAATACTTTAGACAAAATTCTTAAGGTTTAAATTAGTCTTGTGCTTGTTTGCCAAATTTCAAACTTTATGTAACGTTGCTCCGCAATATTTAGGTAACTTTATATGAATATCATACAACTCAAACATTTCGAACAGGATACAAGTTTTTGTAACTCCTTAAAGAAGCATACAGCAGACTGTTATTGTCTCTTTTTCTTCTTTTCGAAGCAAATTTTGAAAATAAAAATTTTGCGTTGCGTCCCTTCGCATAACCATCCGGAAACGGAAATATGTTCCTTTATCATAGAATCATAAAATAATACATTTTATAAATTCTTAAAAAATATTATGGTTTGGAATCTTTATCAGTAAACCAAACAAATTATATGGTTACCAAAATATTAGATTTTAGAAAAGTTGAAACCAAAGTTATCCTTGTAAATGAGATCGCTACGTTAATGAGTCTTCTAACCATAGATGAAATGTGAACAGCGGAGGTGTCCGGGTACGAATCTAACCTCGTCCTTGCAATTTTTAACTTTTTAAAAAGATTCTGTCATAATTTGTTCTAAATATTTCCAAAAAATGATTAAAGTATACAGTTCCCAAACTCTTTCTGATATTTACATAGCCTGCGATATTAGTTCTATTTTGAATAATGTCCATTCACCAAAAGTTCTATATGAAAACTGTTACTAGTGTTGATATTTAAAAACAGAAAATCTGTAATTACTATATAGGTATATTACTTTACTATGAAGTGTCGTTAATTCCAATGAAATGAGATTTCCATTGCAACAATAGTAAAACACTCATCAAATAAAAACAATATCACATACCTAGAGCTGTTGGGAACACCTGTGAAACTTACACGATTATAAGTATCAATTAAGCGTATAGTACAACTACACCACAACTATGTAATATGTAAAATGTCGCAAATTACTTTATGTGTATTTGTACATGTATGTACATATTAAATAAGTAAATTCTTTTATTTTACTTGTAGGCTTCAAAGGAGGAAAGATGTTTGAATCAACAGTCGACTCAACAATTTTTGTACTCATTATACACTGATATTGCCTTGACTGAGCTGAAAGGTTACACGATGATGGAATTCTCATGGATGATTTTGCGAGTTTATGGCAAAGGTGGATGGGCATTTATACTTTTCATAAGGAAACCCAATTTTTTACATATAATTTTGTATTGCAGGAAATTTCACTCAAGAAGCCGAACTTATGCGTAACGATTTCGAAAAACGTACCGAGAAAACTGTACGCTTATTACGTGAGGTTATGCATCGTGCCGATCGCATTGTGTGGCGCTGTGATCCTCAGACTTATGTTTTGGGTCAAACCTATGACGAAGTAACGCGTTTGCTACAGGGATATGTTGAAAATGAAGTGGATATGAATTACAATCGTGAGTGCTGGCAGACTTGTGAAGACTATACAAGTTCCAAAAATGAGGGTTGTTTTAAGGATAAGTTCTGCGCTCGCCAAGAGCGTTGTTCGGGCAATATACATAGTTGTCGCAGATTTGATTCGGACATGATGATATGTCAAGCGGTAAGTGAGGAAACAACTTATGAAAATGATTTAAAAATATATTTAATATTTTTTGCATATTTTTTCCTTTTATAGCCTCGTGATAGCCCAAAACGTTATGAATTTATTGAATATGAAAATGGTGTAACTTTGGGCAAAGTTGGTTTCTGTTCGCGTGGTAAAACTTCGGTAAGTTCGTAGTAGTTTTTAATATTATTATAGTATTATCTATGTGATGGTGTTGTTTTGACAACGCTCAAGCAGATACTAATTTAATTGAATCAAACATACACACGTTTGTGTAAGTGCAATTATTTTATTGCGATTATTGTCGACCTCGCGAGGATTTGGTCTGCCTGGCACTGATCTAAGCCAACAATTTCATAAACAAACGTTTGAAAGGGACATTTTAATATGGGATGTGCGCAACTCAACCAAATTTGCCTTTGTTAAGAGAAACTGCTTTTAGAAATATTCCTATATTCTAAAATTTCTACATACGCTATTAGATTAAGTCAATCGGCTAGAAAGAACATACAAATGTCGCTAAGTTTAAATCAAGGAATAACTGGGAGAAACTTTCCTCATTGTCTTAGGGCGGTGCACAGTGGGATGGCTTCATACGTTTTTGTGTACAAACTTTTAAGAGTGGTCCTAGATCATTGAAACTTGGCACCGAGGATTAGATTGACTATTTAAAAAAAAAGGGAATTTCATCAAAATCGGCCAAGCCAACACCCATTGCTCATACAATTCAAATCAATTTTTCTCATGATTGTTAAATACCCTGAGAATTTTTACTTTTTATGTCATTGAAAGAACAGCTCGGAAAAAAGTGCTTTTAGGGCTAAAAGAAAAAGGGCGAAAGGGAATAAAACTGATACTATCTCTCAGACCAAACGACTAAAGCGATTATCTCTAAAATCTATATGTGTATACTCCGCATAGAATTAGAGAACTGCGCGGAGGTATTTGCTGAAATTCGTATTTTTATTGGGTGAAAAGACCGAAAAATGGGCCAAAGGAGGATAAAACTAATACCATCTCCCAGACCAAACGACTAAAGCTATAATCCCGAAAATATATGTGGGAATTAGAGAGCTGCGCCAAGGTGTTTTCCGAAATTCGTACTCAAGGTAGAATCGCATGTAAATAGTTGTGCGATATGAAAGAATTTTTCGATACTCGTACTTTTAGTGGAAAGAGACCTAAAAGTGGTAAAACTGGTAATTGGGGTTAATATGTATTTTATAGAGTTGATGTGCGATTCAAAGGGATTTTTTTTTCAAATTCCTACTTTTAGGGTCAAAAAAAGAGCCAAAAGGGGGTAAAACTGGTACCATCACCCAGATCTAACGGCTAAAATGGGATCCGCGAAAATTGGGGCGAATATTTATGTAATGGGAATGTTGTTCAATATTAAGAGATTTTGAGAAATTTGTACCTTGTACCATCGCCTAGATCAAACAGCTAAAGACTCAACCACAAAATTGCTGTGGATATTTATCTTATCAAGGATTTGTGAAATTATTTAAAATTCGTACATTTAGAGATAAAAAAGGGGAAAAATAGTAGGGATAAAAAAAAACCAGCGCTCAGAACAAAAGGCTAAAAATTTAACCAAAAAAATTTGGTGTGTATATTTATCTGGTAACGCAGTGGTGCGATACGAATAGTTTTCTCGAAATTCGTACTTTAAGGGATAAGAATGGTAGAAATAGTACCGTTTTTGCGAAATTCGTACATTAAGGAATAAAAAGGGCCGGAAATTGTACCGTCGCCTAGGCCAACGTTAAGGAATTCGATCGATTTGCACATCTTTTAAAAAATTTTTTGCTTAATTTTAAAATCTCTTTTCTGTTTAAGATCTGAAGGTTGCATTAGAAGTTTCAAATTACTTGAAATTGAAATTGAAAGTTTAAAATCCAAAAACCAAACCTAGCATAATTCGAATTTACGTACCTATCTTATAATCAAAAATCTCATATATCTTTCATCTCCTTGTACTTCAATAACTCCCTATGACAATCTCTATTGAATTCAACACAACAACACACCTTTTACAAAATATCAACATTTTCACTACAACTCCAATAACATTTCTTATATTACAGGTTGAATCATGGTGGCGTTACTTATTCTGGCATTGCACCTATTGTTTCTGTTTGTGTGATGATCAATACAGTTCGAAAACCGATCGTTATTTCAATTTACGTGAAGTTAGAGCCAATGCCAATGAAAACATGTAAGTTTGAAAACAATTTAACAAAAAAGAATCAAAAATCTATATCAATATCTCAACTTAACACCTAACATGACACCCCACATGTGTTTCTAATTTCAGGGTCGTTACCGGTTTGCGTTTCGTCAAGAAAAATCGTGTATTCCATTTACAAATTCAAGAGGGTCAACTCTTGCCACGTGGTAAAATAAACGAATCGACATTGGTGTGGAAACCTGTGGATAACTATACCTTGAACGACAGAAGTGTGCGCAATAATCGGGATTATTATACCTTAAGCTATGGAGCACGTTCTGTGGATTTGGACGATATACACACGGAAGATAATAGTTTTGTGGTGTCGGGTGTACGTTTTCGTTCAGTGGGAGCCCATCTGAATTTGGAGGCACTTTTGAGTGAGTTCAATTTTGAAACGGGCAAATTGGTGAATCCCAGTGAGAACAGTTTTTGGAAATCAAATGACAACACCGATGTTAGTGGCGATCGAAGGTATTTATTAGCTTAAGACAAAATTACATTATGTCAATTCATATTTTCTTTCTATTTCTATTCCTTTCAGAGCCAAAGTTGAACTAAACAATCCTGATGTACCCACCAGGACTAAGGCTAAATCAGTGCCTGATTCACGTCACAATCAATACATTGAATTCACCGCCTCGGATGTCTACAAAGATGCCTCGCAATCCACGGTGCCCTTCATTGACACCCAAGATGTGATCTCTAAGCCAGCTGTACCTTTGGCTGGCATTGGTATTTATCACAAAGGACGACCCGGCTATGGTGGTTTCTTGGCACCCAAATTGATGACTTATGATTTTACACCGCATATTCAGCCACCTCGTCGTAGAAACTAAGTAACAAAATCCCTTAAGGCAACATTTTAAGAGTCTCTACCCGCTCTCCCTCACCTTTTCCTATCTATTTCTTTTCTAGTGATAAACCTTTGAAACTAATTTGCTAACATGCAAATATTACAGATACATTTAAAATCAAATATTTTATAAAGTCGAAATATAATTTAATACAAAACAATTTAAAGTCAAGCGAATGAATGATAATATTTCGTAGTGCTTTTTTTTATATATATAGAAATAAACATGGATTAAGCATTATATAAAGTAATGCCAAATATTAAGTATAACAACCCAAATAAAATCATTAAATATATTACGTATAAGAGTAAACAATTTTGCTATTATTTCTCATACAAATTAATAATTAATTAAACGTGTAGATTGTAGTTAAAGACATACATCTCAGAGTGTTAAATAAATGTAAAGCTCCCACAGAGATTATGTTGAAATAAAAAATAAAAAAAAAGTGTGTTTTATTTTATGGGAGATAAACCAGGTATGCTTCAATGGGCTCTTTCAGAGCTTCTCTACTGTGAATAAAATTCTCGTTTGCAGAAGCGACAAATTTGGAAGATTTACTCTCATTACACAACAATCATCTTGGGAACGAATCAACCTTAATATATATGAATCTAAAGGTGTTGTCAATGATGAGTAACCTAAACGGCATCCTACCACCGATGCGTCTTAGGAAGCAGGTAACAAAAGTTACTGAAGCTCAACACAGAGGCTCTCTTAGTGGTTTTGTCAGCCCCAAGCAACTAGGATCGGGAGCGTAGGCCTAATAAGCCACTCTCCTTAAACAAAATCAATTATAATGGAAACACGAAGAAAAGAAACAACAAGAACCCCCAAATGTTGACGACCCCCGCAAACGGTATAAGGTCCATGGAATGTCCGAACTCTATACAGAGATGGTGCCTCTATCCAACTGGCGAATGTCCTCGACAAATGCAAGACTGACATCACCGCCATATAGGAAATGATATGGACGGGACCGGGATTCACACGACAAAATAACTGTGACATCTTATACAGCTGCCATGCAGAAGAAGACGAATTTGGATGTGATTTCATAGTCGGCAAGAGACTTTAACACCTGGCCTCGCGGTTTCACCCTGTAAGTGACCGAATAGCCTCTATTCGCATTCGGGCGAAATATTTTGATATTAAGCTGATCTGGTACATGCCACCGACGGAATACAAAGACGATGACAATAAAGATGCATTCTATGAGCGCCTGGAAGAGATATATGACTACTGCCTTGCACATGACATTAAAATTATTCTGGGAGATTTTAATGCTAAAATAGGAAGGGAAGATGCTCCTGGTTCAGCAGTCGGAAAATTCAGTCTACACAACAACACCTCCGATAATGGATTCAGACTGGTTAGATTCGCGTCGGCAAGAAACATGGTTGTGGGTGGAACCAGATTCCCGCATAAAGATATCCACAAGGCAACCTGGATATCTCCTCATCAAAATACAATACAATAAGATTGATCACGTGGGTTTTGATGGAAGGCATGTCTCAAGCGTTGTGGACGTGCGTGTGATACGCGGTGCAAATATTGACTCGGATCACCACCTAGTAGCAGCCAAGGTACGCACACGATTAAGTAGTGCTAAAAACACTCGTAACCAAAAGCAAAGGAAGCTAGACATCACAAAGCTGCATACCACCGCAATAGCCAATGCCTAGCCCAACCAACTTTCTCAATTACTCCAAACAAACCCCTCTAGTTCTGATATTCCCGACAAACAGTGGCAGCATATTGCAAACTCTATGACCACTGCCGCAACGACCGTACTGGGTTATGAAAAACCACTCTCAGATAAGCCCTGGTACGATAATGAACGTCGCGAAATGTCTGAGGAAATGGATGCTGCATACAAGGCAAAATTGCAGCCAACGGCGACGCGTGCGGTGACGGAGCGTTATAATGAGAAGAGGAGGGAGTTGAACCGTCTGTTCTGGCGGAAAAGCGTCTGTGGAAGAAAAGAGAGAGCCAGGATATCGAAAACTACAGGGTTAGAGGTGATGCCCGAAAGTTCTACCAAAAGGTAAAAAGCAAAGGTTTTGAAACAGGGATCTTCAACTGTAAGAACAAAGACGGAAATCTCGTCACGGACACTCAGAGTGTGCTGCAAATATGAAGGGAACACTTTCTATCTCTACTCGTTTCCGAACGCAGCATAAGTGACGAAACCACACCAGTCATAGATGAAGGAGTAGATTGGCCACTACCAAGCCAAAACGCGAAAGGCTTAAAAAACATACAACTGCGGGAGCCGACAAACTGCGGCAGTTTTGGTATCCCCACGAAGCTAATACGACTTTGCGGGATGCCACTGACTGACACGAATCTGACTGAGCCATTTTCTACCAAGCGAGTCATTAGACTAGGCGATAGTCTGTCTTGCGATCTCTTTAACATCGTAATGGAGATGACCATGCGGAAGGGTGCAGTAAATACGAATGGCACTATCTTAAACAAAAGTCACATGCTGCTTGCGTATGTCGATAATGTATCTTGGGCTGAGGACTGATGTTACTTCGGCCTTTTCGAGCATTGAGAAGCATTTGGTAGAAGTGGGTCTGGTGATAAATGAGGGCAAAACCAAGTTATTTGTTTCAATGAACAAAAAGTCTACCTGTTTGGGACGCTGCGTGAACGTTGAGAACTATAAGTTTTGAAGTGGTTTTGAAGTTAACTTGGCTTCGCCGCAAAAAAAAAATAATAATGTCACCCTGGAAATTAAGACACGAGTATTGATCGCAAACCTTTACTAAAATGTACGTGCTAAATAAGCGATTTATTGACAAATCTCTCTCTCGAAGAAAAAAAGATCCAACAGTATCATACACTGATCCACAGATTTCTAGATAATGACTCAAGCTGATCAATCTATTCTAGAAGTCTTCGAGAGAAAAATACTTTGCAAAATATTTGGACCCATCATCGTTAACGGCGAGTATCGTCGTCGAATGAACTAAGAGCTGTGCAACAATATTGACGTAGTCAGGCGCGTTGAAATAGACAGAACTCGCTGGCTTGGACACGTTGTACGAATGGAAAAAAATGTTCTAATGTTCCGAAAAATCTTGGGCAAAAAAATCGATGGGCGGCGCAGGAGGGAGCGACCAAAACTTCGTTGGATGGACCAGGTGAAAGAGCTGTTATTTAAACATGGTGTGACGAACTAAAAATTACCGAAGCATATGGAATTATTTTCTACGTGCGGCTAATGACTGAAGAATTTCCATATAAGAAGAAGATAATCGTCCACCTGACCAGCTAATATGCAATACTATGGGTGGATTCATGGCCAAATTAAATCCTTTGGATAATATTGATCCAAACGGATTCCGTAACGTGCGTACAGAAGATGTCATTGCCGATTTAAACATGAGTGTGACAGATGAATTTAATTTATTAATCCGATGCCGTTTTTAGAAACTCGATCTATGTACGTCCATCACTTGGTACATTCAAGGAAAAGATCTTGGCCTACATCCATATAAGATTCAACTAATGCAAGAATTAAAGCAAGCGGACCATCAACTGCGTCGAGTGTTTGGGGAATTTGTTGAGAATCAACTGGAAGTTGAACCAGACTTTTACCGTAAAATCATCTTTGGCGATTAGGCTCATTTCCAACTTAACGACTACTTGACTCTTGAGATTACATTACATCCCAAAAAAATTAACGGTGTTAACATTACCGGGAATCGCGAACTCATGGGACCTGTGAATTGTCCACCTCATTCACGTGATTTGACACCTTTGGACAACTTTTAGTGGGGTACATCAAATCTCTGGCCTATGCTGATAAACGGACAACTATTGATCGTTTAGAAGCCAACATTCGAGGCATTATTGACGAAATAAGACCGATTATGCTTGAAAAAGTGGTGCTTAATTGCACCGACTGGATGGCGGTCATAAGGCGCATTGACGGAGGCCACATGCCAGAAATTATTTTTTAACATGTAAGCTAAGAAAGCCAAATTGTTGGACAATCCATCGGAATTGCTGTGTTTTATTTAAAAAAAATGTTCTATGCCTATAAAAAAACAACCCTTATATACCAAAGTTAAGATGATAATGCAGCTACTGAAACTGGTAGACAATTATATGGATCAAAAAACCAAACAACATTTATTTTTTTATCCTATGATCTATGTACATCTAAGAAGATTGATCCTTTCTACGCAACAGCTTTGATATTCCAAAATATACTTTTCAGGCCAATAAATCTCCGCCGGGTGATTTAAAAATAAAGTACGGAAAACACTATCGAAGCAGCATATCTCGCAAATCTATTCGAAATATTAAATGGACGAATGTCACCTGAGATTGACTATAGTTAGTATCGAATAAGCTATGCTTGCCGAAAGGCGTCTTTCAAGGAATGGAAATGAATCATTGGAGAACCTTTGTTGCTATTGTATTTTAACACTTGCTAAGGTTTAACTGATAATCTTCGGGTCAAAAACCTTGAATGATCTTAGTCGGGACGGCATTGGTCACCGCTTATGTTAAAGAAAGTCGTAAAACTTAGGATTGTGTCCCAACAAACACATTGCTGATAAAAAAAAAACACAAATCACACATCTTTCCCTTATTTTTACACAATTCCCAAACGTATATATATATTTAAAAAAACATAAACTTGACTCACCTGTACCCTCAAAGGGTGCATCATAAGCAAAGGTAATATATATGATCGTGTGGGTAGTACTTCGGACAATGACATGCCCATTTTTGTAACAGCTTGACAAACGAAGGCAGCTAAATAACGATGTAAGGGGAAATGAAATGAAGCTTGCAGCATTTCCTCCTGAAAAAAAACAGACATACACAACAAACACATTACAAATAAATTCACCTCACTTCTATCAATATCTCTTACCTGTGATATTTTTGGTTCGGGAAAATATATTGAGTCCAACCACTCATGTAGTGTATTTACACAATACGTTATTATTTTCTTAGCCAAGTCAGTGTGTTTGCCATCTTGCAAATGAGATATTATCGACCACATGGGATAGGCACTTGCCTCCAGCTCACATGAGAAGGCGGCATAATATGAATTGGGCTCAAATTCTACGTGCGAAGCCGTCTCACGCACATTAACGTTCATGCCCTGCAGCATGGAGAGAAATTGAAACCACATATCAATTAGATTATCATCACGCAAAAAGACCAATGCCACCGATTCGTGTGACAGAACATTATTGAAATCTGAGACCAAGGGCCAATAGCAATGATCCTTCATAACCTGACGGGTGCAATCGATAACGAAGTGGAAGTTTTTGGAATTATCTGTAATAACAAAGTAGAAAATCACATTAATTTTAACCAACTCCCAGGACCGATCCTGTGTATACTATACGTACCATGCAATGTATTTTGAATGAGTATCTTGGACATCATCAACTTTAAACTAATAATCATCACGTGTAGCAGCGATAATTCTTTTACCATTTTTAAGGCTAAACTCTCATTGGAAAAGAGTTGAACACTCATGTGGACAACGCGATTGCTGAGCGTATCGGGATCTCGCGACATCTCCAGCACAGAGGGTATGCGACTGTAGTGCATAACAAAGGTGCGCGTCAAGTGCTCTTTGTAGTCCTGATCGGGTAACATGTTCAACAGGAAACACACCAAATTTTGAGGGAATTCAAATTTGAACGTCCAAAATATGAACTCCTCCAACAGAGTAGTATGCACTAGCTTCTCCCCCAAGGCAGCTAAATGTTTGTAATCATCTGGCGGTTCAGGTCGCGGAAAACGGTTAACAGCCTGTTCGTACTTCTGGCGATTTTTATTCAATACCCGGGAGTTTCTTGAATCAAGGCTTTGTTGATCGTTAAATTGCTTATACACCTCTTTGCTTATCAAAGCCCTTGTCATTACTTTACGCATTATTTCACCCATATTATTGAGATCGATTAACATATTGGTGAACTCCTCACACATATGGGAGGCCATATTAAAGGTCTGTGACGTGGTATCGCTGTGTTCACGAAAATGATGCAATAGCCGAAAAAGCAGTTTGGGCATTATAGCCTCGGCGACGGCTAAGAGGTTAGCGGGTACAGGTTCTTTGTTCTGGCGATTATTGATGCCATGATCACTACAGAATCCCTCGGCCTTCATGACGGACGTGTCACCACAGTCACAGGCACCGCCTGCTTGCGAGAGAAACATGTTGAAGTCATGATTGGTGTGATCGCCTTTCTTGAAGCAATCGCGACAAATGGACATGCAGGGAGATATGCCACAGGTGCGGCAACGATAGGCCACGACATGGGGTACCCAGACGAGGCCACATTTTGCGTGATTGTCATAGCTGCGAACTAGAAATAAAAAGAGAGAGAAAGAATAAATTAGGCGTTAATTACAGAAAGATTCGCAAATTCGATATTTATTTGGAAGTGTTTCAACTAAAATTAATTTTATACTTTAATATGAAGCAAAGGAGTAAGCTGGCATTTTCACATTAGTACTTGTACTTGGCACTTCATGTTCAAACTTACAGACGAAATTTTTATGTTCGATTAGTGGGCGGAGGCGGCGTGGAAAACCAGTATTTAAGTCCTAGAGAGATGAAACCTGATAACCTGATGGTACTTTAAATCAGTGGGCGGTGGGGCGTAGTCAAATTATATAATAGCCCTAGAGATAAAATTTGATCACAGATAGTACTTGGCGGGCTGATTGAAATTTTAAGACGACATTTTTATTTCCGATCAATTGGTGGAGGAGGCGTGGCCAAACTGTACTCGTGACCTAGAGAGATAAAACTTGATATCCTGATGGTTCCCTGCAATACAATTTGGTATACAGATAGTATTTGCAACACAATTATGAATACGAATACGAAATTTAAATTTTTCATCAAAGGACGGAGGGCTGCCTGGCAAAACTATATTTGAGTTCTAAAGAGATACAATTAGGTACGCTGGTAGTACTTGGCACAAGACTAGATGAAGTTTGCACACATTTTCATTTCAATCAGTAGGCGGAGGGTCGTGGCAGAACTGTATTTTGTGCCCTAGAAAAAACAACTTAATATATAGATAGTGATCGGCATAACAAATACTTATTTTCGATAAGTGGGTGTAGTGGGCGTTGCCAAACTATATTTTAGCCCTAGAGAAATACACTGGCATACATATAGTTCTCGGCACTTAGTACACAGATAACACTTGGCACACGATATGAATATGTAGACGAAATTTCACTTTTGATCAGCGGACGGATACGGGCGTGGAAAAATAGTTTTTTTAATAGGGTTAAAGAGATAAAATTTGATGTGTGGAAGTAGAAGGAATGTCTTATATCATCATCTAAAACCCAGGCACGTCGGCTCAGAGTCAGCAGTACTAAGGTCAGCGTCTGACCAAGAATGGGTGGCTGCAATAAAATCCTGGCAGGAGGAGAAAACTGCGATGTGGTGCGCTGGGTTTGCAACTCGCCACCGACATTTGAACTATTGAAATGAAAAGAAGTAAGAAAAGAATAAAATGGACCCCCCAAAATGTTTACGACCGCCGCAAACGAATAAAGGACCATGATTAGAGGATATGCGCCTGGAATGTTAGAACACTGTATAGACCACTTGTCACCATCCAACTGGCGGAAGTCCTCCATATACATACTATAGTGGTCATGCGAACAAGCACAAGTTGGATGTGGATTTCTGGTTGACAAGAGATTGCGACACCTAGTCTAGCGGTTCAACCCGGCGTGTAAACGAATAGCCACCATAAGAGTAAAAACAAAGTTTTTATTATTTGTTTCCATGCTTCGACAAAAGAGAAAAGCGATCAGGACAAAGACGAGTACTACGACAGCCTAGAAACTGTATATGACCGTTGCCCAAGCAATGACATCAAAATTGTACTAGGCGATTTTAATGCTTAAATAGGCAGGGAGAGCGCATTTGAGCCTATCCCTAGGGAACTCCGATTACTACCTTACCGCAGTTAAGGTACGCAACAGACTAGGCTTGGCGAAAAACGTACGTAACCAGGCACAACGAAAGCTGAACATCGGTAAACTACGAATCACAGAGGTAGCGGACGCCTATTCCAACTACCTAACTGCTACGGAATGCTCCAACCCCTGATAATATTACCTCGCAGTGGCAATATATAGCCGACTCCAGAGAACGGGCCGCCTCAAAAAGATGTCTGGTACGATGATGAATGTTGCAATGCCAGGAGACAGACGGATACTGCATATAGGACGAAACGACAGCCAATGGCAACGCGAGCTGTTTGTGAACGGCACAGGGCGAAGAGACGAGAGGCAACTTGTTTCTTTAGACGGAAAAAAAGAGCTGAAGAAGAGGCAGGATAAGTGCACAGAGTTGCTCCGAAGTAGAGGGGAAGCCCGAAAATTCTACCAGAGAGTCAAGGCTAGAATGCGTGAAAAAAGGGTTGCCCTCCTGAAAGGACAGCGATAGCCAACTAGTGACGGACGATATGTAGAGATCATTTCAAATATGTACTGCGAGAAAGGTATTTGAAGGTGAACCTGAAGGACGACGCAGAGCATTAAGACCCAAACTTAGTTGAAAGGACCAAGTGCTAGGCCAAGTGCTGAACTAACTGGAGAACGCACGCAGAAGACCGAAGCGTGTGGAATTCTTTTATAATTCAGACCTCTTATTTAGGAAACACGTTCGTAAGTTGTAAAGGGCTACTTTAGTAAGTAAGTATTACCCAAAGGACACTTGACCTAAAATAACACAAATGTTTTGTTAGATACTTGTCTGAAATTTTATCGATTTGAATGACATTTTTTTAACAAAATATGAACAAAGAAAAGATTTTGGTTTCTTTCAGGGAAATGACACCTATTTGTGTCGTATGTTGTACACTACATACGAATCGGTTCCAAAAAAAATTTTCTTTCTCAATTAATTGTTTTTTATTTATGATTCATATTAAATTTGTACACCACAAGCAACATTTGTTGCCATTCCTATAGGCAGGATAACACTCGCCAAATCAAAGCATACTTCAATACCAAAACGTTATATTCAGTTTGTCATAAAAAAAAAACTACTCCAGTACCCTTCGTATGTTCCATATTTCACAAAATTGTATTTAAAAACAAAAATTTTACATTTATATTTCAGCTTGATTAGCCAGTTGACCACATGTTTTGATAAGCGGTCCCATATTGCTCAAGGTCAACTTGAAGTTTTCCATAGCGATTGTAACGCAGGCACTGTCGCCCTTTAAAGCTGTAATTTCTTCCGAAATGGCTGCCGTGGCTGAGTTTAATCTTCCCATTTGCCTTGTAATATTTGCAACACAGCTAGCCGTTGGCCTCTTGGTGGCATCTTCACTAGCCATGTAGGCATCATTGTTGCAAATGTTATCGTTGGCATTGAGAATTGCAGAAGTTGTTTGGGCCAGATCCGAACAGTCGCTCATTACAAAACTGGCATCTACAGGCAGGTTAACCCCACACAGCTGGACAGCATATTGCAAATCACCAATTTGATCTTCAAGATTTAAAACAGCCTCAGCGAGACAATTTAGGCCAAGAAGATTTTGCAAGGAAGCAGTAACATCGGCACTGAAGGAGCTAGAGCTAGAAGAGCCTTCGTTGGAAGTGCCTTCAGGGATGTCTTTACACCTAGCAGCAACCACGAAGATGACGACCAACGCACTTAGTACTTTTAATTGCATTTTATGGCTATGTGTACACTAGCAGAGTTTAGGGAAAACTGTAATTGAATACCTTAAAAATTCGAGGCTATTTATATCAGTCCGACTGGCGTTGCTGTTATCTCAAATACTCTGTACTTAAGATATATAGTAACACGAGGCGCAATTAAGTTATCCAGACGTATGTCTGGTTATTTAGCGAAACTGAGGACACTCGGTCTCATTATACGTCGTCCAAATGTAATTCATAATAACGTTCATCATGTGTATTTCACAAAGTATTGGTCCCTCTTGAAAATTAATTAGATAGTATATTGAGAATTGAGCCTGAAACAAAAAACTCGTTAGCAATACAAATTCGAAATCGATTGATAAGATTTCGCAAAATTCTTTGTCTTTTAAAGCCCTAGCAATACTCAAGCACCCACTTAGAGATTTTAAACTAAAATCAACATGAGCGGTAAAATGTACAATATATTATAAGTAGTTTCAGCAGTCTCATCACTATTAAATGTATGCCGAAAATAGGAAAAAGGACATCATTGACGGAAACTAAAAATCCTACGGTATTTTTTTTATTATACAGAGAAAAATATATATTGCGCAGTTCGAGGTGTGGGAGCAAATTTTATAAAAATGTGATTTTTGTATGGGAGCCCTCTTAGGTGGTAAAGATAGGGTGTACACTTGTGTGGGGAAAAATGTTAGGAGGAAAAATTTACTGGGGGTCGTCGAAACATTTTACTCCGCTAGGGGGAACTCCGGGCAAGTTGTGGGGTTTGTGAGCTTTTTTCGTTCGCCGCCACCTTTGACCCCGATGCCCAGCCATTTGCCTCCCATTTAACGGCTCAGTAATTTATTTCCCAACCTAACAAAATAATGGGGTGAGCCGTATCGAAGTCGAAAACTCATGCAACTTTCTACGGCTAAAGTAATGTTTGGTCACGTCCACTCTTTTCAGTGATCGTAAATTTGTAATTGTTGTACCTATTACTATCTAAATATGCATGAAAGTGTATCCCTTTAGGACTAAAATACAGTTTTGCTACGCCCACTGATTGAAAATTAAATCATATTCATAATTTTGTTACAGAGTAATTTAAAGATATCAAGATTTATCTCTTTAGTGCTATACTAAGTTTTGCCACGCCCCCCACCGCCCACTGATCAAAAATTTTAATTTCGTGTGCTTAATTATTGCATAATTGTGTTGCAGAGTACCATCAGTAGGCAAAAGTGCAGAATATGGGGCTGGAGCCCAAAAAAAATATGCCATTCCCCCCCCCCCCCCAAATACGCCCTAAAACACGAAAATCAAGGTCAAAGTTGGCGCTAAGGCCCACGGGGGCCTGGGGGCCCAAAAAAAAAGGGGCCCATTGGGTTCTATGATAACCCCCCATAAATGAAATATACTTTCGAGACGAATCCAACGGTGGTATTTTAGTTTCTACGGGTCTCCTGGGCCGAGTTAGAGTCATTTAAATTTCCGGGATATACCAAAAAAAATTTGAAAAAATGTGAAAAAATCTTGCAAAAAGTTTGAAAAATGTAATTAGTTTAGTTATCCAGAACACATTATGGTCCAAGACGAATGCGGTGGGGGCACCACCCCTTAAAATAACATCGTTGGATTCGTCTCGAAAATATCTTTCATTTGAGTACCCGCACATGGGGGGTCATCATAGAACCGAAAGGGCCCCCTTTTTTGACCCCCCCGGGCCCCATGGGCCTGAGCGCCAACTTTGACCTACCATTCCGATGTTTGGGGACCAAGACGAAGACAATGGCATATTTTTTTTGTAATCGGGCTCCCGCCCCATATTCTGCACTTCAGCCCCATCAGTATATCGAAGTGTAACTCTCTAAGGCTAAAATACAGTTTGGGCATGCCGCCTAAGCCCACTGATCAAAAATCAAAATTTGATTGATAAAGATGACTTTTAGGTCACACCCGTCACAGTCTTATAATGGTCATTTTGAGCAGATATCATGTTCTTTCTGTTTCCACCAGTTATAAAATGTTTTAAAGATTAATATTCTTGCAAATCGCAGAATTTTTTTAAAAATATATTTTATGTTTCGAGTTATGAGTATCACAGTCACAGCCGTCACAATGGAATTACTCAGAACAAGGATGAAAAGTTTAAGTTAGGTGTAATTCTATTAAAATATGACTTTTAGAACTTGCAGAAGGCATTTCTATTGCAGGTCACACCCGTCACAGTCTTATAATAGTCATTTTGAGCAGAAATCATGTTCTTTCTGTTTCCACCAGTTATAAAATGTTTTTAAGATTAATATTCTTGCAAATCGCAAAAAAAATTTTAAGAATATATTTTATGTTTCGAGTTATGAGTATCACAGTCACAGCCGTCACAATGGAATTACTCAGAACAAGGATGAAAAGTTTGAGTTAGGTGTAATTCTATTAAAATATGACTTTTAGAACTTGCAGAAGGCATTTCTATTGCAGGTCACACCCGTCACAGTCTTATAATAGTCATTTTGAGCAGAAATCATGTTCTTTCTGTTTCCATCAGTTATAAAATGTTTTTAAGATCAATATCCTTGCAAATAGCAGAATTTTTTTAAGAATATATTTTATGTTTCGAGTTATGAGTGTCAGTCACACCCGTCACAATGGAATTACTCAGAACAAGGATAAAAAGTCTGAGTTATGTATAATTCTAGTAAAATATGGCTTTTAAAAATTAAAGAGGGGCATTTCCATGTCAAGGTCACACCCGTCACAATCTTCTAATGGTCATTTTGAGCATCATGTTCTTTCTTTGCTACTAGTTTTAAAACGTTTTTAAGATTAACACCTTTGCAAATCTCAGACTTGTTTTTAAAAATATGTCTAATATTAAATTTACGTTAAGTGTATCAAATGATACATCAAATTCGGCTTACGATCAGAAAAGTGTTTTTTATTTTATTGTTTAAATATTTTGGTCAAATTCAGTGTGTCACGCACTAGGATGACGCGTTTCGAACTCCATGACGAGTTCATCTTCAGACCCCTTTTGTGACCAACTGATACACAATGGTACATCATCAGCTGTATATATATCTACAATTATGTCAAACATGTACATGCGAAGTAGATATCAGCCGAAAATGTCCAGCACCAGTGTTGTATTTTTCTGATCGTAAGCCGAATTTGATGTATCATTTGATACACTTAACGTAAATTTAATATATAAAAACACGATCGACTAAAATTAACAATCAATATGTTTAATATTTCGAATTATTCGTATTAAAGTCACACCCGTCACAATGAATTACTCAGAACTATGATGATAAGTCTGAGATAAGTACAATTCTATTAAAACGCTATATAAAAAGCTGATATGCCCTTATGTCTCGATAAAGTGTAACATTATAGAATCGTTTACCTACAATATTATAAAAATTGGATATATCAGCTATTGCCACTTAAAAACAATTTAATTTGCCTTTACACCCCATTATTGAAGTATGGGATAGCTTCTCGCATTGCTGTGAATTAACACGCTTTCTATATTTAGATTCACAACTAACGGCACATACATGCCGATTGACTCGACATTATACTGCGACGTTGCTGTCGACAACATCGAAGGGTCCGACAATGAAAGAAAAATGTAGATGACTGGAGTCAGAAATCGAACCACGGATCTCCCGCATGGTAGTCGCGTGTTTTAACCACTATGCCACGGCCGGTCCCACACAATGGTATAGAAATAACACTCATATGGTTTATTTAATGCATTAAATTTTTTATTTGAATTTTTCAAAAGTAAATTTTTTTTGTTATATATATATATATTTTTTTTTTTTTTGCCAGGACCTATGTATCAGCCGCCTTTACTATTTCACAGCTTTAGCTATTTGACCACAAAGAGTAATCATCTTAGGGAAATTTCCAAGATCAAGTTGCAGGTAAGTTAAAGCCTTTTTGCCGCAGGCATCGATATTAGTAAGTGTCGTAGTAATATCGGCGTTAGCGGTCGCAATGTCTGCATTTAACTTTGTCATTTGTTTAGTTACAAGGTTTTCGCAATTCAGTGAAAGCCTGTTGCCGGCATCTTCAGATTCCTTGAAGGCTGCATTGTTACATTCCTTATCGTTGTAATTCAATATGTTTTCGGCGACTCTGGCCAATGCCTCAACGTCATCACTCACATCACCTGCTTTTTTAACTGTGTCCTTACCGCACTTCTCAATATTGTACAATAAATCACCGGCTTTGTCCTGCAGATCCAAAACAGCTTCGGCAATACAATTTAGGCCAAGTAAATTTGTTAAAGCATCGGCCACATCGTCGGCGTTAACAGGATCAACCATAGACGATGCCATAAATGTGGCAAAGACCAAAGCAAATACTATTTTAGAATTCATTTTGTTAAAATGCGTTGAAAATGTTGTGTTATTACTCTTCAATAACTGTTTGTAACTGTTTGATGCTATACCTTTGAGATGGCGAAGTTTATATACCAGTAGCATTTCCGTAGCTTCCGGGTTTCAAGTATATAGGTAAATATTTAAGTTTAAACGAAAAATTTTAAGACATCGCTCAGATAATTAAATGCAATTGATTGAAAAACAGATACTTGAAATTTTCTAATAATATTTAAAAGAAAAAAAAAACTTTATCAAGAGGTGCAATAAAATAATCGTAGTATCGTAGTTATGCCCTCAGAAATCAGCTCTTGTCTTTAATATAGAAACCTTATCTTAGCAAGAACGAGAAAATTATTTACTTATATCAATGCTATTGAACCTACATGTAACTTCTACATAGTACATGTCAGCGTAAATACATAGCCTGTTTTTAGGGGCATTTAAATAACTTTGTCGAATTTTGTAGACTTTTTGTACATAGTTTGTGAACAAACTTTAGACAAAAACCTTATTTATCCATTCACTGTAGATTTAATACAAAACCGTTGTTAACAACAGCAAGAAGTATTTACAAATCACTTAAATTGTAGAAGGCAAACGTAAAGCAAATAGAAATAAGTGATGATTTCAAACGTAGGGTTTTTGAACTTCTTATTTTTTTAAATTAAAGGTTTCAAATGTTTTTAGTCGTTTAATACCGTATTGGCTCGATCTTTTTAGCTCTCGGCTTGCGAGCCCTGAACCTCAAAACTCCAAATAAGCTCTTGGCTAGCGAGCTAGCTCTCAAATAGGAAGCTGCGCTCGCGAGCGAAGAGCCCATTTGAAATTTTGTGGCTCTTAGCTCGAGAGCCAAGAACTCATTTGGAATTTTGAGGCTCCTGGCTTGCGAGCTAAGAGCCAATTTTTAGGAATGGAGCAGCTCGCGAGCGATCCAATACGAACCCTTTTTAAAATATTTTGAAATATATCGGGTATGATGGTTGAACACGTATCTATATATCATGTATATATTAGAGCAGAATCCGGGAGACCGGAGACCTTTCTACTCAAGTTCTGTTAACTAAAGACCAGTTCTAAATGACTTGCGTATAATTGACAATACAAATTGATCACTGATTTATATAAAACTCATTATAATAATAATTGAATGTTTTTATATAAAATTAACTTGTGTAATGGTTTTCTCTCTCCTTTCTCTCCTTATATTGTTAAAACGATTTTATATTTATATTTATCATTTTTCTTTTCATTTTACTTATTTATTTAGTTTAAAACCCTTTTTTGTTACAAAACATTTTTAGCATCTATAATTCCTGTACAGCAATTGTAAGAAATTTTCTTGTTGTACAGGATTTCAAATAATAAACAAATACAAATACAAAAAAAACGGTAAAAAGTTGACTGCAGATGAACGATTTGTAAGTAAATCATAAAACTTCATCTTACTTACTTACTTAAGTGGCCCATTTCAACTTACGAACTGGTTCTTTCTTCTGAATTGACAGCAGCAACAGAAATCATCCATCAGTAGCTGCACGTAGAAAAGATTTCCAAGCGCTTCGGTCTTTTGCGCTCCGTAGATAGTTAGTCACACCAAGTGTAGATAACAGCTCGTTCACCTGGTCCATCCAACAAAGATTTGGTCGCCACCTCCTGCGCCGCTGGAACATTCGGAGCTGGAACATTTTCATCCATTCGTACAATGCGTCCAAGCCAGTGCATTCGGTCTATTTTAACTATCGGGACTACGTCGATATCGTTGTACAGCTCGTGGTTCATTCGACGACGATACTCGCCGTTAACGATTATGGGTCCAAATATTTTGCTAATTTTTTTTCTCCCGGAAGCTTCCAGAATAGATTGAGATGCTTGTGTCATTACCCAGGATTCTGTGCTGTAGAGCAAGACAGGTAGGATCAGAGTATGGTAGAGTTGGATCATTGTTCTTCGAGAGAGCGCTGTGTTAATTACTAGCTTGCTTAGCGCATAGTAGCAGCGGTTTGCGATCAATACTCGTCTTTTGATTTCCAGGCTGACATTATTATTTTTGTTTATGGCGGAGCCAAGGTAGACAAAATCATCTTCCACTTCAAAGTTATAGATCTCAACGTGCACGCAGCCTCCCAGACGCGTGGACTCTTTGTTCGTTGAAAGAAATAACTTAATTTTGTCCTCATTTATCACCAGACCCACTTCCGCCGACTGCTTTTCAATGCTCGTAAAGGCCGCAGTAACATCCCGCAATCCACGGCCAATAATATCTATATTATCGGCATGTGACATTTGTTAAAGATGGGACTATTCCTGTTTATTGCAGCCTGATCGTCTCCATTACGATTTTAAAGAGATCGCAAGACAGACTATCGCCTTGTGTAAAGCCTCGCTTGGTAGATAATGGCTCTTTCAGATTTTTGCCAATTTTCACTGAAGACTTCGTGCCAGCTCGAAAAGTCTTCGACAATGAACTCGATGGACGGCGCAGAAGAGGGCGACCTAAACTCCGTTGGAAAGACCAGGTTACTGAGAACCTTACAGAACTCGGTGTGACTAACTGGAGAAGAAGCGCAGAAGATCGAGGCGCTTATAATATTTTTCTACGTGCGGTATATAATCCACTGGGATTGCATAGAAGTACCAGCTAAGTAAGTAAGTAACTTCGTGTCAGTCAGTGTCATCCCGCAAAGTCGTATTAGTTTCGTGGGGATACCAAACTCTGCCATAGAATCTAACAGATTCTGTCGTATCGTACTGTCGAATGCAGCTTTGTAGTCGATAAACAGATGTTAGGTGTCGATCTGCATATCTTGGGTCTTCTCTAGGATTTGTCTTAGTGTTTATATCTGGTCGATCGTGGATTTACCAGGTCTAAAGCCACATTGATAAGGTCCAATGGGTTTTAGTCTTTCACATAACACACTAGACCTTGTATGCAAAGGGTAAAATGGTAATCCCGCGATAGTTGGTAGACACACTTGGATCGCCTTTCTTAAGCACAGGACATAGAACACTCAGATTCCAATCATCGGGCATGCTTTTTCCTTGAGCCAAATAGGGTTTATGAGCTGGGGCATGCATGTTGCCAGCTCATTGCCGCCGGCTTTAAAAAGCTCTGCCGATAGTCCATAGGCTCCCGTGGCGTTATTATTTTTAAGCCTTGCGATCGCCGTGCTGATCTCGTTTTGGCTCGGTGGTGGACAGTCTACTCCGTCGTCTATGATTGGTGTGATTTCGTCACTTATGCTGCCTTCGGGAACGAGTAGAGATCGAAAGTGTTCCCTCCATATTTGCACACAGTCGGAGTGTCCGTGACCAGATTTCCGTCTCTATCCATACAGGTGGGGATCCCTGTTCCAAAACCTTTGCTCTTAACCTTTTGCCTCTATCCCTGTAGTTTTCGATATCCTGGCTCTCTCTTTTCTTCCAAAGACGCTTTTTTCGTCTGAACAACATTAGAACATGGTTCATAAATAAGAGGCCGGAAGTATTAAAGAATTCCACACACTTCGTTCTTGTACGTGCGTTCTCCAGTTAGTTCTACCGGATGGTGGCTTGACGCCAACCACTTGGTCCTGGAGCAGTTATATCCATCCTGGCAATATGTGGTCGTTGAATTCTGACTCTTTTTGCCTATGTTCATTTCATGCTAAGGCTCATACAGAGTTCATGGTTAATCACCTTTCTAATCACCTTCGCCATAAGTAAATTAAACAGTGTACAAAACAAACTATCACTCAGCCTGGGGCCTCTTTCCGTATTGAATGGTTCAGAGAAATCCTTACTAGTCTTAACCGAGGATTTAGTCTAACCTTAGGTACATCTGCAAAGTCGTATTAACTTTGCAGGAATACGAAACTCAGACATGGCTTCGTAGAGTCTATTAGAGTAGAGTCGTACACGCTTACAACTGCAGTAGAACAGTAACACATACAATAGAACAAAGTCAATGAGTTGATTGCTTGTTGCGCTAAATAGAACATGCGTGGATAACTAGAGCACAACAACATGTAGATGGTTTTGTTTCGCTTGTGCATTGCGATCAATCATTCGGCAGTACTGTTTTGCCTACACACTTGTTAAGATTAGTAGCATGTACAGTACAAAATATTTACTTACTTACTCTTGTCTTTAGTATTTACGCTGACATACTATACGTAAAAGTTATATGCATGCAGATACGATAGCATTGAAATAAATAAATAATTTGCTGGTACCTGCTAAGATAAGATTTCTATTCAGAAGACGACAGTTTATTTCTGAAGGGTGTAAAAGGCACATAACTACATTACCACGATTTATTTATTGCAGTTTTTTTTAAAATATAATTAGAAAATTTCAAGTACCTGTTCTTCAATCAATTGCATTTAATTATCTGAGCGTTGTCTTACAATTTTTCGATTAAACTTAAATAATTACCTATATACTTGAAACCCGGATGCTACGGAAATGCTACTGGTATATAAACTCTGCCATCTCAAAGGTATAGACATCACAGTTGCAACAGTTTTTGTAAAGTAATAACACAACAGTTTGAACGCAGTTTAAAAAAATGAATTGCAAAATAGTATTTGCTTTGGTCTTTGCCACATTTATGGCATCGTCTATGGTTGATCCTGTTAACGCCGACGATGTGGCCGATGCTTTAACAAATTTACTCGGCCTAAATTGTATTGCCGATGCTGTTTTGGATCTGGAGGACGCTGCCGGTGATTTAACGTACTCTGTTAAGATGTGCGGTAAGGACACAGTTAAAAAAGCAGCTGATGTGAATGATGACGTTGAAGCATTGACCGGAATTACCAATAAAATTTTGAATTACAACGAGAAGGACTGCAACAATGGAGCTTACAAGGAATCTGAAGATGCCGGAAATAGACCTTCACTAAATTGTGCCAACCTTGTCACTAGACAAATGACGCAATTGAATAAGGCCATCACTACCGCAACCGCTGATATTACTGCGACTCTTACTAATATCGATGCGTGTGGCAAAATTGCATTAACTAACCTTCAATTTGGTCTTGAAAATTTTCCCAAAATTGTAACAGTTTGTGGTGAGCTTGCTAAAAATGTACAATAGTGAAGACGGCTGTTGCATCCGCTCCATGCTTAAATATATTTTAATAATATATACAAAGTGTGTAATACATACATTTGGTAAATTCAAATAATAAAATGTAATGCATTAACTACCCTTTGAGTATTATTGGGTGGGTGAATATGAGGTAGTAGGCAAACAATGAGAATTAGGTGTTTTGGACATTATAACTTCTAACTAGTACTGCAAGAAGTATGTATTATTAAGTTAACTGCCTCTACAAAATCTTTAAGACGCTGAGGCTTTAAATCAAATTATTGTGCTGAAAAATGATTGAAATAAAAAACATAACAATTAAAAAAACACCAAAACAAGTAAGCTTCAATTTACACCTAGCAAAACATTTTAAAGGGTGCTGCTAAACTTAACATTGGCGTAAGCAAAACAGTACTGCCGAATGATGGATCGCTTTCAAAACAGTGTTCATTTGTGTTATCCCACAACAAAGTCACGAACCACAAGCGCTGCAAAACCACAAAAATGCTGTTGTGCTCCATTTATGTAGGGATGTTTTGATAAGCGCAACAAACAATCAATCAATTGACATCGTTATATTGCACGCAACGCTCTTATACTGCAGTTTGAAGCGTGTGTGTGCCTATGCACGAGTGGGAAAAATTTTAGGAAGCAGAAATTAATCTAATTCGGTCTTACATTTGACTTTTATAGGGGCACCTACCTTTGGGACAGTTACAGCGTTGGAAAGAAATTTTATAAAAATTTGATTTTTGCATGAGAGCCCCCTTTGGGGTTGAAGATATAAGATAGGTATGTTATGGAATAATGTTAGGAGGGAAAAATAAGTAGGTGTCGTTCATACATTTGACTCTTGTAGGGGCAGCTAGAGCGGTAGAAGCAAACTTTATTAAAAAATTTGTTTTTGTATGTCGCCTCCTTACCCTCTAAGGAGTAAGGAAAAATTAGTGGGTGTCTGTCATACATTTGACCCATATAGGAGGCGCAACGGAAGAAGTAGGAGCAGTTACCACAAAAAAAAATTTAAGGGTTGAAAATAAAGATATGTTCTGAGAAACAATCAATAATAAAATATTGAGAGTCGGTCATACATTTGACTCCTCTAAGGGTCCCTTTGGGGCAGTTACAGTGGTGGGAGCTACATTTTTTAAATTATGATTTTGGTATGGGGGTAACGATAGGCTGTAGGTATATTCGGAAAAAAAATATGGAGTGAACAATTAGTGGGTAAGTGTCATACATTTTACCCCTCAAGGAGGCACCATAGGCTAATATCATAAAAAAAAATTATAAAAAAAATAATTGTATGGGTATGGGTAACAGGTAAATACGTTCTGAAAAACAATTTAGGTTGCAAAACCATTTGATTCCTCTAGGGGCACTTTGGGCGCTGTTAGAGACGTGGTAGCAAATTTTATAAAAGTTTGATTTTGTTATGGGATAATCCCTTTGAGGATGAAGTTAGAGTGTAGAGTGTATGTAGGACCCACTTTGGGGCCGTTCCGGGGCTTGCTGTGGATTTTTTCCTTCCTTACCAACATTGACCACGATGCGCAGCCGTATTCCGTATTTTGTGGGCTCTTTTAGCAATGTTTTTTATTATACAGTGCGACAAATGGTAGGGGTCAGTGGTCGGCGAGAGTTGAGCGGCATTTTGCTGTGTCAGATCTAGGAATCGGTCCTATGGTAGTCATTAAATAAATACAATGTATCGTTAGCGCTTTGGTGGGATAAATGGCATATATTAAATGTACCTAGAATTAGCCAGGAATACCGCTCCAGCCTGCTCTTAGCAGCGCCAGTTTTGGTAGCTGCCCTTCACTCGGGTCTATTGCTTGGGAAGTGTTCTATAAGGACTCTATTACATCGGTAGTCTCCTATGACCGTTAACACGACTTCTCGATGTAATTCTCGTTACGCAGAAGTGTTCGGCCTGCTCTTTTCGGCAGATGGTGTAATATATTGAATATCAGACCTTCCAATCAAGATTTGATGGTTGTGGTGTAGTGGTAGATGACATGCCATTAAGTATTGGCGGCTTAGCAACAAATTATGTTACCGCACAGGCAAAATAAATGGTCTCCTCATTGAGTTTCACTAAAATTGGAATCTAAACTGGGGGCGCATTATTAATTACAGAACGGCCAATCTCCTTATATATATATGTATGTACAATTTCCTGTAGTTCCTATTAGGAACATAGGGTCACAACGATAGTTTTCCATTCTTGCTTATTCGTTCCATGTTTTGTTGATCATTGATGCTTCGGAGGCTAGTTGTCGACGTTAGGTGTGACTCGACCGTCCTCTCCTGCGACTGCCTTGTAGATTCCACTCAATTGCGTTTCTTGGGATCTTTATAAGCTATGTCCGATCCAGCGGCATTTCCGTTTTCTGATTTTAGAATTGAAAGGTATTTGTTCGTTCGTTTGTGATGCGTTTCTTGTAATGTCGCTTTAGGTCTTCGTAAGACATGTTCGATCCGGCGCCATTTCCGTTTTCGAATTTCAGAATTAACAGTTATTTGCCCGCACTTTGCCCATAGCTGTTCTTTTGTGATGGGGTTTGAGCAGAGAAATTTTAGTATGCGACTAATGCAGCGATTGATGAATACTTGTACGGCATTTATATCCCATTGGTTTGAATTTCAGGACTCACACCCATAAAGTGCTACTGATTTCACACAGCTGTTGAAAATGTTTATTTTGGTGCACCCAGAGATGTGGGGAACTTCCAAACATGTTTGAGTTGGCCGTAAGCTTGTCTTGCCCAATTTATGCGGTTTGTAACATCTTCTCTTAATCCCCATGTTACACAGGTAACAGAAAGATTGGACATATTCGATCTGTTGATATTGCAAGTTGAATTGTCGCGCAATTGAGGTGTTGATTCTCATAGCCTTCGTTTTTGAAATGTTTATTCTGAGGCCGCAGATTGTAGCTTCGGCTTCGATTTTATTTCGTTTTGACTACATGTCGTCAAAATTATGTGATAGCAAGCAAAAGAAGTCTGAATAGTCTAAATCTTCTAGACGGCCGTGTAAAGTGTCATGTAATGCCTCTAGGGTTAAATGTCGCTTTCGTCATAATGTTGTCGAGGACTTCGTTGAATAGTAGGGGATATAGTGGATATTCCTACCGCGCACCTATTTTGACATTTATTGGGCAGCTGATTTCGTCCTCATGTAGAATGCGGCACTTAGCATTTTCGTACAAAGACTTAATAAGTTTTATGAGCTTTTCAGGTATTCTCTTGCAACGGTGTGCGCCTCAAATTGCAGTATGGACTAGGGTATTGGACGTCTTTTCAAAGTAGATGAATAATAAATACAGCGGCGATCGCCATTCGACTGATTGCTTCGTTATTATCCTCAGGCTTTTAATGTGATCGATACCTTATTTGCCAGGTCGGAAGCCGTTACGGATATCGTTGGACAATGCGTTCAATAATCTTGTATTTATTATATTAGCTATGCCCTTGTTTGCCATTCTGTGGGGGTCGCCTGTTTTTGGGATTTTGATTATCATACCCTATTTTAAGTCGTCATTTATTTGACTGGTGTCTCAAAATTTGTCTAATCGTCTTGATATGTCCGTAAGAGCATTTGGAACCTTGTTCCTGGTTCTTACTTTATACTTAATATAAATTGCACGCTTGAAGAAAGTAAGCAGGTTGTCGAAGACTACCCCTAGAGTTTTGGGATTTTATCGCAAGGTTGCGGCAACTAATGGATGCGGTAACTATCATAGTCCAAGAGAAAATAGTGACGCTGTTGATATAGACGGTTCCTGTTGATAATTTATTATAGGGGGTAAATAGTTAGTGATGCTCGCGCTTATGTCGTCTTTGTTTACACCTGGTGAATAAATTGTGTAATCATCAGCATTCGACACCATTTAGACTCATTGAGACTCCTGTGGGTGAGTCTGAGTGCAGTTAAATTCGAGTTGTAAAGATTGAAGAGTATAGCTAAAAATACTTGTCTTTGTGTTATGCCGATTATCAGAATCGGAATTTCCGATTTCGGAACCCCAACACCTTCAGGTAGTTGCTCAATCTGTATTTGTGTTAAATAGGGAACAAAGAGTTCATGAAGTTCTGGATTATTAGCGAGTAAACGGTTCTGTCAAATGCCTAAGATAAATCTGAGCTGCAACAATAGTGAGTTATATCGCATTATGAGTGGTTATCGTATTTAAAGCCATCGTTGTGTCATGCGCTGCCCTGAAGCCATGCTGGTGATTGTCAAGCGGAAATTATTTTTTCAGGAAGAGCTCCGTGTGGCAACAGGGAGATTGGGCGATAAGAATCTGCCTTTCCCTGACTATTCGAAAGTTCGGATATAAACACTTTTTTGGACTACACACATTTCTGTACTATTTTATTAATCGACACATTGACTTTGCTATCAAATAAGATTCAAAGGATTTACTGCATTATAAATTTATTTATTATTTGAATTTTTAAAATGTATATTTGATTAAAATATATTTTTGCTCGGAGCGAATGTGACAGCCATTTTCACTATTGCACCGTTTTAGCAAGCTCACCACAAACTGTCACAATTTTGGGGAAATTTTCAAGATCAAATTGATGTTTTGTTAAAGCAACTTTGCCACAGGCACTGATACTAGGCATTGTAGCAGTAATATCGGTGGTTGAGATTGTGATGGCCTTATCCAATCTCTTCATTTGCCTGGTAACCAGGTCTACGCAATCTTTTGTAGGTCTGCTCCCAGCATCTACAGATTCCTTGTAGGATCCATTTTTGCAGTCCTTCTTGTTGTAATTCAATATTTTATTGGTAATTATGGTCAATTCAACGACGTCATCATTCACATCAACTGCTTTTTTAACGGTGTCCTTACCGCACATTTGAATATAGTACGATAAATCACTAGCAGAGTCATTCAAATGCAAAACGGCCTCGGCAAGACAATTTAGGCCGAATAAATTGTCTAAGGAAGCGTCCACATCGGCGGCGTAATCTGCAGCAGCGAAATGAGATCCCAGAAAAGTGGCAAAGACCGCAACAAATATTATTTTGAAATTCATTTTTGTAAATGAGTGCAATGCGTTTGTTACGACTTTACAACAGCAGTTGGTAGTGTGATGCTAAGCATTTCAATTCTGGAGTTTATATGCCAGAGTAGCATTTGCTTAGTTTCCAGGTTTCGAATATATGTAAATATTAAAATTATTGTTATAGCTTTAATGTAATTAGGTGCAATTGTGCAAATACAATAATAAATTGACTGCTTATTTTATTAAATACAAATATTCAGACAGGTGGGATTAGAAAACTAAGCAAACAAGAAATCTATTAATCAATGATTAATTTTTGCATGCTCCTTTAACTTCTGGCACAGGTAAAAACTAGGGAGATATATTGAGCTATTCATAACAGTGTTGTACTATGGTAATGGAAACTAATCGAAATGTTTCATATTTAGCTATTTCAAGATAAATTTGCGCAATCTGAATTCAACAACAACTGATTTGGTATGATTCGGTTATATTTGAAAATTCTTTATATAATCTTACGTGTTCCCCCTTTGCAATCCGTGATCGAAAAAGAGAAGAGATTATCAAATTTCAGTGAGATAACACGCTTCTTTTTTTAGACTAATCTAATGGAAGATACAGATTAACAAAGAATCCGCAATCTATTACTGCGACAATATTAAGGGGGCCGCTGATTAAAGAAATGTAGATGGCTGTGACAGAGCTCGAATCCAGAACACCCGTATGATAGTTGTGTGATCTAACCATCATGCCACGGTCGACATGTTGGCAATTTTAGCTACAGAAAAAATACCAAATTCTAAAGGTGTAAAAAGTACAGCATGCTTTTAGGCGAAATTAAACAACATTTGTCCCATAGTAAACTATCGGTGACAAGATTGTTGTAGTACGATACGTTAGTATGAAATCAAATAACAACAATAGCAAACGAATCGAAAATGTAATGTTTACATGAGTAACAAGACAATGACATAATTCTGTTCCTGGAACAAATAATAACTGGATTATACATTAGTTATTCAATGACGTCAGAATTTCAAACATCACATAATATTTGTAAGTTTCATTTGTATTAAGATTTAAAACCACGCATCTTGCTAAGTGTTTCTCAAAAACAAAATTCAGATAAATTTAATTAATTTGCAGATACTTCATGTGTTTTACAGTACATGCACTCAATTCAATTATAAATTTATTACTAATTAATTTCCCTCATCTATTGCTTCATTTGCATCGACAGGACAGATAAAAAAATATGCGCTTACGATTAGATAATTTATATACAAAACACAATGGACATTTGATACGAGGGTTGTTCAGAGATAAAAGCACAATAACTGTCTTCAAAATAATGAAGAAAAAAAATTGACATCACTATGGCAATTAATTTTATTTACGTATTATGGCCACCAGATTACAAAAAAAAAAATTGGAGAAAAACAATTCTACAGTAGGGCAATTCCACGCAAAACGGCCCTATACAGGAAAAAATATAATTCCATATAATACATAAAAATCGGTCAATTAATATGTACAAGAGAACGACAATTATTGACAAATGGAAATATACATTTTTTTTTTAATTTTTATCTATATGTCAACAGTTTGAAATGAGCATATAATGAACACTCTTATCGCCATCTTTATATGCAAGGACTTACATTAACATTTACTAATATTCCATTTAACTTGATAAGTAATACTTTCCAGCAATAACAATGTAAACGCAATTAATAATATAATGACATTTTGTGAACATTTTTTTAAATATTTGAGAATATTGTTACAGAAAACATTTGGTCACACCTGTCCCTGGGTAAAAAATAAAACCTGGCATAAGCCAGGCCTTTGCCCATGGTAAAGGCCGGTACATACATTTTTGTATGAGAGCCTCCTTAGGGTGTTCAGATAGGGGTAGATACATATGTTAGAAAAAAATGTTAGGAGGGAAATACTAGTGGGGGTGGTCATTCATGTTATCCCTCTAGGAGGAACCATGGAAGCGGCTGGAGCTAATTAAAAAAAGTTATAAAAATAAAATAATTGTATGGAAACCACCTTAAGTGTTGAAAATAGAGGGTAGATATGTTATAAAAAACTGTTTTAGGGGTCGGCTATACATTTGATTCCTCTAGGGACAGCTTTAGGGCAGTTAAAGCGGTGGGAGCAAATTTTATAAAAAATTAATTTTTTTATGGATATTTGTATCTTTGGGGAAAATGTTAGGTGGGAAAATGATTGGGGTTGTCGGTCACTTAATTCAACCCTCTAGAGGCGATTCCGGGTCAGTTTCAGGGCTTGTTGTCAATTTTTTTTCCAATACGAGAAGTTTCTCGTTAACAACCGCGGGCCCATGGCTTCTTGGGCTTCTGAGCAGAAATCAAGTTCATTCAGTGTCTAACTGTTACTAAACGTTTTTAGATTTAACATCCTTGATAATCACAGCGATTTTTTAATAATACATTATCTATGTAAGAATTATAACCAAAAATTGAACATGGTCACACCCGTCCCTATGGAATTGCCCAGTAGTTTTTTTCTATTTTTAGTGAAAATTCCAATTTTTGAACAAAATAGTAAACATTAGGGTGTCCTTAAAAAATAGTGGCTACAAACTTCGTCAAACTTAAAAAATAGTGAAAAAGTCACTAAAGTTTGAAATTTCGAGGCAAAAAACAAACAGATATGTAAAGTTATCAATATAACTAAATATATCGTTGGAAAGGCCGCAGTTTCTTCTTTCTAAAACGGCTGAGAAACTTTAATTTGGTTGATATTCAACCACGTTACTGGCTTTTAAGTGCGTAAAGGTACAACAAACAGGTTTCCTAGTGGTCTGTTTGAGCTATTTAGATTGCCTAGATTCGTTCAGATTGTATTGGTATGTTCACGAAAGTTATTCAACTTGACCATGGCTACATTTTTGGCGAACATTGTTAGTGAAAAATTTCGAATCCCTCAAAGTAATGCCCAAAAAAGTAAAAAATAAAAATGTTTTCATAATTTTTTTTTGAAAAAGTGCAGGGATAAACAACCTTTTTGATATAAATTGTTAATAAAGTTAGAGCACAAAACTCCCAGCTACAATATTGTCGAATATAGTTTAGCGCTATTACGAAGTGTGAGTTAGCTGTTGGTCAAAAACTGATGACACCTTTTTTTTTGAGAATCTTTTGGGGTCAATAAAAAAAATTGGTCACCAACCTCGCCAAACTGAGTATAGGGTTTTATTACCCTTCGATAGTAGAATCGAACCTATGCTGTCAAGTTCTTGTATTTTACAAAAAGTCTTAATTTGTTGCATAGTGTAATTGTCGAAGTCCAATGACAAAATATATATTGGAGACCGCAATTCTTCTAATATGACTCGGAGTGTGTTAGTATGGTCTGTTCACGATCTTTAGCCGTGGGTTTAAAACCTTTTGAATCGTATTCCGAAGAGTTATACTTCTCGCACATACGCTCAGATTGGACTTGTGATTTCCATTGCGATGGTGTGTGATTTGTGAACCATGTTTTCCTTATGATAGGCTGTAGTATCGGGTTTAGTACGTCAGTTGCGTATTTGTTAAGCTCCTGGGGTATATTATCCGATCCTGCATTTTAGGACACGTTTGTGGTAATGAGCTTTTTCATGGGAAAAGTTACTCCGATTATTCTGTAGTGTGTGGCGATATTTTATTTGGTTGCTATCTATCATCCGCTTTTATATAGAATTCTGTATATCATACAAAGTTTTGGAGACACTAGTGTTAGTTCAGATCATAGAATGTAAATAAAACACATGCTCTTAAAAATTAAGTGCCGTAGGCCGATTGGATTTCTTCTGTTTTGAGGGGGGGAAATGTACGTGAAGAAGAAACTTTTTGTGTGTATTTTGGTAATGTATTTTTGGAAGAAGATATGTTGAAAAGAATACACCCGCTTACAACTAGTAAGCATCTCAGCCAAATTTTGAGCTCAGAACGAGTCGTTTAGACATTGGTTCAGATCCACTTTTGTCTCCAAGCGGTGATATGTTTGGCTTTGAATATATAATTTGCTCAATAGCGGAGTAGTCTCCCCTCTGGTTATTTCCTCAATCAGATATTTCGGCCTCTGCCGCCACTACCAATTTTATCTTACGCCTTTGAAGCGATAGTTACCCACGTTCTAGAGCTAATCCATGGTTCTCTTTCATTTCTTCAAAAACTGATCGTCTTCCATGCTAAAATTCTTCATGTGCTGCCAACGTTTTCCTATAATTAATTTCTGCATATTCATAATTCACCAAGCAATTTTCGAATCCCTCGACATTTAATCTTTTGGCACGATTGCTGTGAGTTTCGATTGCAGTCAGTCGTAAAAGTAATTGTGC
This sequence comes from Muscina levida, assembly GCA_964034835.1. Lineage (NCBI taxonomy): Eukaryota > Metazoa > Arthropoda > Insecta > Diptera > Muscidae > Muscina > Muscina levida. The sequence goes on from OZ035882.1 coordinate 80,402,810, forward strand.
TACTAATAGATTGCGGTCGCCGAAAACTTTAGCCTCTAAGTGTTCTCACATCCAAAAGCGATTTGTGGTAATTCTACGCTTCAGAATGTGGTTCAGCTGATTTTTTGTCGTACCTTCTTGGAATTGCCACAAATTTTGATGGTTATTTTTATGTGGGAGCTTTATTCCTCCTAAAAATAGATGATTGCTGCCGCATAAATCAAGCAGTCCTATGACGATATCGTTTCGAGACTATCTCGTGCTTGCAAATTAAATTTCGCAGGTTTGTGTTTTCGTCACCAACTTTAGCATTGAAGCCGACTAAATTTTAAATAGTTTCCATTTCAGGATTTCTTCTAAAATACCCCCAAGTTCTCAGTAATAGTTATCAATTACGTATTCATAAGCCAGCTTTGTTAGGGCATAGCTCTGCACTTAGGTGAAATTTCGTAACATCGTTTTTAATTTTGCTGTTATATAACATTGTGAGAAAGGGTTGAGCACTTTTTGCGTTGTGAGATATAAGAAACCCCTCTACATTTCATCTGAGCCGAGCTGCAACTGTATATAAAACATATCGTCCCTTCCCAGCTTGTTTCTGAACGACTCAGAATATCAATTTCATATTTTTTTTCTATTTCCTTGCATATTTGTTTATCTTTAGACACATCCGATAGAGATCGAACAATCCATGTTCCAAACATAATCCTTTTTCAAAAGCTAAAGGTTGTCATCATATTATTTCGTTAAATTATGTTCCCATTTTCCGTTTCCTGGGTAAGTTATATTTACCACTGGGTTATCAACCCTGAGCAACTTAATTCTGGAACTTAATTCTGAGAACAGCTCGTGAAAGTAGCACCAAAAAGAAAAAGTTCTGCATCATTCGTTTTGTCAAGTTACAGGCCATAATAATTTAATATCGATTTGAATTTAGTAAGTATCGTATAGGGGAATTTGTCACGTTTTAGGCTTTTTTGTTTATGCGCAACTTGTGACTTGTAAATTAGCCTTTAGCTTGGCTTCCACGAAACACCAATAAGATTGTAATCGTGGTATCATAAAACACACAAAAAACATATATGTAGTGGAACCACTGATGGTTTTAGGTGTTTTAGGTGTAACATGCCATAAATGATATTTCGGTAAGATTTTGTTTAATTGAAATCAACAAACCGAGTATGCGAGAAATTCACACCATTACTGTAGGATCTTTATACCTAAAATCTATACCGTATTATTGGTTATAGGTTTTAGTTTCAAAGTCAACACCGTTTCAATTTCATTGCGTAGCTATGTAAATGTCTGAAAGTATTTCTTACATTATAGTTAGTGTCCTTACAACCCTCGTATACCCGACCATATTGGCATTGATATTGTAACCAGATATTTTTTATTTCCACAAATATCACATGACAATTCACCAAGTATTTATCAGAAGCAAAACCCATCCCCGCTGTTTGTTTGGCAGTCAATCAACAATACATCAGAAATAAGTCGTCATAAAATCGATTAACAAATTTATGGACAAAGAAAAAGTTCAAAATCAAAACAATAATATGAAAAGAAGCTCAAATATCTAAAGTGTTATGAACTGCAATATTAGGTAGCAAGAGTAAAGTTTTTAAATATTCTCCGAACAAGCAGATCAGTGAGAAGATTTTTAGAAAACAAGCGCAACAATAATCAGCACAGTGGGCGATTAAGTACTAACTAGAAAAAAACGACTGTAAATAAATCAGGCAATAAAATCTATTAAATCTTGTAACATTGCTTGCTGCATTTTAAATGTAAAAGCTCTTCCAAAAGCAATGCAATACGCAGGCCGTCAATTTGCTATCGTGACTTAAAGCATTTGATAGCATAAGGTATAAAATCTACTTAGTGGTTTTGATTACAATGTTATTTGTTACCATGTATCTGTATCTCTACAATCCCCTTACGTTTTGTGGTGTCTTAACAACACAAAAAATTCAATTTTTTTTATTCTATCTGTTTGTTTGTTGGCCATGTGCTCTGCTCGCACGCAGTTGCTTCTCATTTGGCAACTTTATTCTCTGTTGATATCATTGCTCTCTTTTGTGGACTCATTTATCGCATTTTATTTGTATACATTTTCGTGCTTTTTTTAATGTAAGAGAAGCAAATAACAATGTATTTAGCTCCAAACAACCGACAAAACATCGAATCATCTATCTCGAGTTACGTTTTCTGCTCCACACACACACATGTGATGGCGGCGCTGGAGTGTAGGAGCATTGAACTTTATTTTTGGTTTTTTTTTTATGTAGTGTGTACGTGCTGCTCGCCCTTGTAAAAAAGAAAACAAAAAACAAATACAAACCCCGTAATATAGTTGGTAAATTGAAAACTTGAATGAATAAATAATTTCATAATGGAATTATTGAAATAATTTAGTACAGGAGAGAGTAGTAAAACAACTGCAATATCGAATAAATCAATCGATGTTGTTGTTAAACTGTTTGTTTTTAAGCTTAAAGGGCTTGAATATCCTTTGCAAGCAAAAACTCCTTTCATTACATACAGTAAAAGCTCGATTTGCTCAACCGATTTGAAATCAAGAATTATAAGATTGTTGCATTTACCGTGACCCACTTACCGACTAAATGTTATAATTTTTAAAACTAAATCACAATATAAGATTGGTAATAGATTTATTAAACAGAAACCAAAACTGTATTTGTTCACAACGTTTAGTCAAGAATTGCTGACCTCTACAGTAACTACGAATAATACTTAGAAAATAAAATGAAAACAACAAAAAAAAACTCGACATCAGTAATCCCTTTATATGATTGAAGCATGGAACGTTCGTTCACTATCGAATGTATCGTTAGTTCAACAAGTATGCAAGGAAACGATTAAATATCATATTGATATTCTGGGACTTTCCAAAAAAAGGTGGATAGGAATGGGCGATATGTGCACAATCTGAAAACTATTTCATATATCCGGAACCATATTTCGCACGCAAAATGTGCTCTGAAGGATTTTAACCCTATTTCAGCAGGTATTAAACATTGGTGCAGTGTTATGCCCCAACAAAGCCGGATGACGAAGAAGCCAAAGATAACTTTTATCGGGAATTTGAGAATACTATGGCGAAAAGGACCGGCCGTGGCATGATGGTTAGAACACGCGACTACCATGCGGGAGATCACAGGTTGAACTCCTGGCCCCAGTAATCTTAAGAAAAAGAAAAAATTTCTTTCATTGTCGGCTCCTCTAGAATGTTGTCGACAGCTACTTCGCAGTATCAGCGTCGAGTCAATCGGCATGTCTAGTAAGAGCTTCTCAAACAGTGACGTTCGCATTCGTCGACAAACAAGTAGGTGCCGTTAGTTGTGAATCTAAAAATAGAAAGCGTGTTAATTTACAACAACGCGAGAAGCTATACCATACCTCATTCAAGGTGTGTAAAGAGAAATTACTTTTTTTATGGCGAAAAGGTCTGATGTTTATGCGACATGTCGTACCGACGTCTGAACAAAATCTGAATGTAAATCGAGGGAAATACGACGCGTCGTTACGAATTCGGACCGATACCTTATCAAATATCTAAATTAATTCGGATGTTCTTGGCGACGCCGGGATCCGATTTCTGACCGAAATCTTTAGGAAAATATCTTCCGATATCAGATCCGAAATGGGGCCGAAGTCGTATCTAAAAAGGTATGGAGTGATAGACACGAAGTCTAACCGACGCAACTGAGTAAAAACTGATGTATGTACGACAAGTCGTACCGACGTCTGATCGATTTCTGAATGTAAATCATAATGGAAATTCGTTGTTTCTTCAATAACAATTTGATGATTCCTCCGGCACACAGTTCCGAAGTCGCTGGGAACTCGATCAGAGTCGTAACGAGTCGTATAGAATTCTGTACGATATCGGTAAGAAGAGTTCAGACAATGTGCAGACATGTCGGATATCAGCCAATGTCGGGAGTTTTGTTTTGCTGGTATCAAACCCCTTAAAGCAGTGGTAGGCATAACCGTAGGCTTTAGCGAGGCTTTAGACAAGGCGATAGTCAGTACTGCTATCTCTTTAACATCGAAATGGAGATGATCATGCGGAAGGCTGCAGAAAACAGAAATGGTACCATCTTTAACTAAAGTCACATGTTGCTCGCGTATGCTGATGATATAGATATCATTGGACGTGGACTGCGAGATATTACTGCGGCTTTTTCGAGAATTGAAAAGCAGTCGGCTGAAGTGGGTCTGGTGATAGACGAGGACAAAACCATGTTATTTGTTTTAACGAACAAAGAGTCTACTCGTCTGGGAGGCTGCGTGAATGTTGACAACTATAACTTTCAAATTGTAGATGATTTAGTCTACCTTGGCTCCTCCATAAACAAAACTAAAAATGTCAGCATGGAAATCAAAAGACGAGTATTGATCGCCCACCGCTGCTACAATGCGCTAAGCAAGTGATTTTACGACAAAGCGATCTCTCAAGAAACAAAGATCAAACTCTACCAGACTCTGATCCTTCCTGTCTTCGAGAGAAAAATACTACGCAAAATATTTGGACCCATCATCGTTAACGGCGAGTACCGTCGTCGAATGAATCATGAGCTGTATGAGCTGTACAACGACATCGACGTTGTCAAGCGCGTTCAAATAGACCTAATGCGCTGGCTTGGACACGAAAACGAAAACGCTCCGGTTCGAAAAGTCTTCGGAAATAAACTCGATGGGCGGCGCAGGAGGGGCGACCAAAACTCCGATGGATGGACCAGATGAAAGAGCTGTTAGCTAAGCTTGATGTGACGAACTATCTACGGAGCGCAGAAGACCGAAGCGCTTGGAATACTTTTCTAAGTGCGGCTACTAATAGATAAATTTCTGTTGTTGCTGCCATTAAAGAAGGAGAAGAAGGCATGGGGTATGTGCGTGGACGCACAAGGGCGTCAGCGCTACCAAATAGTACGTGGTGAAAATATGTGCTCTCCGAAAATTCATTGAACACTGTTTCTCTGTCTGTACTTGTGTATGTTAATGCTGAAAGCGAAACAAGCAAGTATGGTGTTGCTGTCATAACAACCAAGCAGAGACTGACTGATTGAATCAAACACAACTTTCGAGTTCGTTTAAATTGCTGATTGTGTATGAGTAAAAAAAAACGATTATTAGCGACCTACGCCACGAAAAAACCCCAAATGAAGTAATCCCCAAACAAAGAAATTAAATAATCCCCAATAGTTTGGACGTTAACTTTAACCTTTTTAGTGTTTAGTTTACTTAGTGGTTTATTTCACTACGCTATAATACCGGACCAGCCGTGGCATAGTGGGTAGAACATGCGGGAGATCACAGGTTCAACTCCTGGCTACAGTCATCTTAAAAGAAAAATTTTCTTTCATTGTCGGCTCCCCTCGAATGTTGTTGACAGCAACTTCGCAGTATAAGTGTCGAGTCAATCGGCATGTCTAGTAAGAGCTTCTCAAACAGTGACGTTCGCATTCGTCGATAAACAAGTAGGTGCCGTTTGTTGTGAATCTAAATATAGAAAGGGTGTTAATTTACAACAACGCGAGAAGCTATCCCATACCTCAATCATGGGGTGCAAAGGGAAATTAAGTTTTAAGTATAATAACCCCTTAATCTTTTGGCGGTTCTTTCATTTCTAATTTGGGAACTGGTTATTCCTAAGGCCTTGCCGGCTTTGTGAGGCTATCGGATGCCTATCACTGCCTTTAAAGAAAAAATGGAATTGATGGTCCGATTTCTATAAAGAATCAGATAATAGCCGTCCTATATCTCCACATTCAACAGAATAATAGAAGTAAAATGACTTTTCAGAATGTGACTCAAAAGTGCGACTCTAAAACAACAATGGTAACGCGAAAAGATTAGTTTTAGATCCCAAAAATCATGTATAGACCATCTAAATCACTACGAATTGTAATACGACTATCTCCACTTTATTTTTTGTTTGTGAACTTTGAACGCAAATTTGATAACCTTAAACGGCACGCAAACTGGGATGTCCTGTGAGAAAATAGATTGACTTGTAAAATCATTGACTTGATCCGCTAACCGTATACGAACGCAGAGTGCTGTGTCCGTTTAAGGAAAGATAAGTTCAACATGTTTTTTTTTCTACTTATGTTAGTACATTTTTTTGGCAATGACCAAGCTGCCTATTATTCGTTTGCAAAACAAGGAAGGTATCCAACAACAGTCATATGATAAGGTTCTTCAAACCTTGATAATTTTTCGGTACAACTTTATACAACCTTCGATCAGGGTGCAAAAATACATTATAAAAACTTTGAAGTCATCAAATATAGATTTTTGAATTAGTCTGCTTAATTTCACGTTAAAGGAATAAAAACAACAACAGCACTCAATTTAAAGAATTTCTGTCAAACGGGAACTCACTGTATTTTATTTAATAAACTTCATAAACAAAACACTTTATTTAGTTTTCATTCAAAAGCTCGTACCCGCAAATCCTAGGTACCACAACATTTTAGTTGTATAAATAACTATAAAAATATCAACATAATTAATAATAGAAACATGAATTGTTAACAAACAAACATTGGTTGTTTGGAAACAGAAATATGAAATTTGAATAAATCATGCCGAAATGCAAATGTTAAATAAACAGAAGCGGAAGATACACAAATGATGTGCTAGTTATAGTAATAAAGAGAAATGGCCCGATAACATTTTATACACGAATCTATATACATTTTAAAGTAAAGGTTGAACGTTCTAATTGTATTCCACATTCCACTTTTCACTTGAACTACTTTTGCCCAATTTGAAAATTTTATTATTTAAATATGTACTATCAAAACACACGATTATATTTCCTATTAACATTTATTGATTATTCCCGCACAAGGGTTGAATATCTATAAACCACCCAGCTAAGGATGGATTTTCCCCAATATATTAACAAAAATCTATGCTATCATCTAAATAATAAGATAGTGGTATACGTGCATACATACATATGTGCATACTTATGCACTTTTACTTTAATGCAATTCTTAGAAATCTCTATTGCTATTAACTCAAAGTAACATTAACGCTTAACAAACTCTTAAGGCCACAAGCTTGGTGCAGCATGTGTTCGACGACATTGGCGACAATTATAATGACTGGCTGAGTGCAGTGGCAATAGAAGCAAAGCAGCGGCAGCAGCTGCAGCAACAAATTGTCATTGTCATTCCCGCAGTAATGCAGTGAGCGATGGTGGTGGTGTTGTTGCAATCATTACACACTGTTGTCTGAAAGCTACAAAAGTGCTACGCCTCGGCCTCATCATCAGCTGAACGTTGAGTGGAAAAAATGGATGAAATTAAATGAATTGAACTAAAAATCAACTTAGCGGAAACTTTTCTTCAATTTCCGCTTTTTCCGACTGCGTATTTTCCTCGTCACAGTATTAGACATACAGACGAAGTGGTTAAGTGTCGACATGAATGAGTATGAGCACATTTGTGTTTTTTCTTTCGATTGTTTTTTCTTTCTTCTCATTTTTGTGTTGAGACTAATCATTGCCAAGAAAATTGTAATTAAATTTAGAAATAAAAAAAAATAGGAGCTAAAAAAAGTCATTGACTAATTGCAGGAACAAATATAGTGTGACAACTATGGGAAAATCAATGTTAATCGTTTTTTTTTCGGTAATTAATTTATGAACATAATTGCTAAATGAAAAAAATTACAAGAAAAAATTTAACAATGTTGCTAATTAATTATATTAAATTGTTTAAAAAATTTTCACAAATGAACACTGTTGATTCAATGATTCAATTCTATTAGTTTATATGTATATCAAATGAATTCCAGTGAAGGGTATCACCAGTACCGGAAGGGCTGTTTTAATAATGGTATACATTCCGTCCAGTTTATACCAATGCAGAGATTCCTAAATTTTTAGATACATAGTTCCATAGATTTATAAATAAATGCTTGCATAGATATATAGATACATTCATTCATAGGTTCCATTCATAAAATCATAGATTTATAGATTAATAGATTTATAGATTAATAGATTTATAGATTTATAGATTCATAGATTCATAGATTCATAGATTCATAGATTCATAGATTCATAGATTCATAGATTCATAGATTCATAGATTCATAGATTCATAGATTCATAGATTCATAGATTTATAGATTCATAGATTCATAGATTCATAGATTCATAGATTCATAGATTCATAGATTCATAGATTCATAGATTCATAGATTCATAGATTCATAGATTTATAGATTCAAAGATTCATAGATTCATAGATTCATAGATTCAAAGATTCATAGATTCATAGATTCATAGATTCATAGACTCATAGATTCATAGATTCATAGATTCATAGATTCATAGATTCATAGATTCATAGATTCATAGATTCATAGATTCTTAGATTCATAGATTCATAGATTCATAGATTCAAAGATTCATAGATTCATAGATTCATAGATTTATAGATTCAAAGATTCATAGATTCATAGATTCATAGATTCAAAGATTCATAGATTCATAGATTCATAGATTCATAGATTCATAGATTCATGGATTCATAGATTCATAGTTTCATAGATTCATAGATTCATAGATTCATAGATTCATGGATTCATAGATTCATAGTTTCATAGATTCATAGATTCATAGATTTATAGATTCAAAGATTTATAGATTTATAGATTCATAGATTCATAGATTCATAGATTCATAGATTCATAGATTCATAGATTCATAGATTCATAGATTCATAGATTCATAGATTCATAGATTCATAGATTTATAGATTCATAGATTCATAGATTCATAGATTCATAGATTCATAGATTCATAGATTCATAGATTCATAGATTCATAGATTCATAGATTCATAGATTTATAGATTCAAAGATTCATAGATTCATAGATTCATAGATTCAAAGATTCATAGATTCATAGATTCATAGATTCATAGACTCATAGATTCATAGATTCATAGATTCATAGATTCATAGATTCATAGATTCATAGATTCATAGATTCATAGATTCAAAGATTCATAGATTCATAGATTCATAGATTTATAGATTCAAAGATTCATAGATTCATAGATTCATAGATTCAAAGATTCATAGATTCATAGATTCATAGATTCATAGATTCATAGATTCATAGATTCATAGATTCAAAGATTCATAGATTCAAAGATTCATAAATTCATAGATTCATAGATTCATAGAATCATAGATTCATATATTCATAGATTCAAAGATTCATAAATTCATAGATTCATAGATTCATAGAATCATAGATTCATAGATTCATAGATTCGCAGATTCATAGATTTATAGATTCATAGATTCATAGATTCACAGATTCATAGATTCATAGATGCATAGATTCATAGATTCATAGATGCATAGATTCATAGATTCATAGATTCATAGATTCATAGATTCATAGATTCATAGATTCATAGATTCACAGATTCATAGATTCATAGATTCATAGATTCATAGATTCATAGATTCATAGCTTCCAAGATTCATAGATTCATAGATTCACAGATTCATAGATTCATAGACTTACAGATTCATAGATTCATAGATTTATAGATTCATAGATTCATAGATTCATAGATTCATAGATTCATAGATTCATAGATTCATAGATTCATAGATTCATAGATTCATAGATTCATAGATTCATAGATTCATAGATTCATAGATTCATAGATTCATAGATTCATAGATTCATAGATTCATAGATTCATAGATTCATAGATTCATAGATTCATAGATTCATAGATTCATAGATTCATAGATTCATAGATTCATAGATTCATAGATTCATAGATTCATAGATTCATAGATTCATAGATTCATAGATTCATAGATTCATGGATTCATAGATTCATAGTTTCATAGATTCATAGATTCATAGATTCATAGATTCAAAAAACTTTTTTGCCAAAAATCGACTGTTAGATCTTTATAGAGTCCGAAAGTTAAAAATCTGTTAGCTTCGCAAGAAACACGGTAGTGAGTTGAACCAGATTCCCGCATCCATAAGGCACAAAATCAAAAGATAAGAAAACAGATTAATCACGTGGTAATCGTCGGATCACCACTTAGTCAATGTACGCATGCTATAACGTAGTGCTAAAAACGATCGTAACCAAACGCAAAGGAAACTGCATACCACTGAGATAGTCAATGCCTCTAACCAACCCTCTTAATTAATTCAAACAAATTCTCCTATATCTGATTTTCCAGACACACGACGAAACGATATAAGGAGAAGAGGAGAAAGACGAAATGGCTTTTAATGCAGACAGATCGTTTAGACTCTATGTAACTATAACTATGAAGTTGTGGATAATAATAAGCTCCTATCTAATCTTGGTGTGGCGAATCATTTATCTTCATATTCCGAGTTCATTGGTTTTTAAAGTAACTATCTCCCTCGAATCATAACTGTGAGAGGTCTTTAACTCATGTACTTTTGAGGCAATACAAACATTTTATGGAATTATTTTAAAACAAACAAAACTTAAAATTTACTTTTTCAATGAACCATTGCTGCATCGGGTCGAAGTCTTCGGTATTCCTTTTATATATACAGAACACATCATACAGCTTAGGTTTATATTAACCTATAGAGTCAATTTCAAAACTCACAACGTATCATATTATGTATAAAAGATTATCGACTAGACAACTATTCATGCATCGCTAATTATATATCGTCTATTATAAAGCTACTGGAAGTGAAATTAAAGTGCTATATTATCGCACATTTCCGGCTGAAATTGCCTATCAAACAATAACAGTAAATAAAAAAACGGATTATTTCAAAACAAATTTAAGAAAACAAAACTGTCAAAGTCATTATAGAATGGACAAATGTCTATCGTCTAGACTAGGTTATTACTTGGACTTTGCTCACAGTCCAATCTACTTCCTAATTCAAATTTCTGATAAATATAAAACTTTCAAAATGTATATTTTTTATTTATATTAAGAATAAACATGAATTTGTAAAATGTGCAACAGATAAATCTAAATTTGAATTCAAATAGTCATATTTGTGAGACAAGTAAGTTTTTATAATAATAACAAAATGATGTTTAATGTTTATGTTTTATAAAGGAAAATTTAAATTTTTAAAAATTTAATAAATTTAACTAGTCAGCAGTGAATACCTTTGCAAATTAAAACTGAAAGTGGAACGCTTTGGTTTCGGGCTCAGCTTCGCAACTGTGCCAAATTGTTTTTGAATAACCCAACCGTCACTATTCTAGACAAAAGCAAACGATGGCACCAATGACGGTCGATGACTTTATTCACAAGTTTGAACCGTAACTTATCTAACCGGTTAAAATTTTATAATTTTAAGATTCTAATTTGTTGTTTTTTTGAAATGTATTTTTAGAAGAAAATAAATTAAAAACTAATCCCATTTGCATGATAAATACAATGTCATCAAAGTTTTTATAATTTAATCGCTAACAGGGAAATCTGCACAACATGAAATTGACAGTCCATAAACCTATGCAAATTTGTCAATATGGATCGATCGTCATCATTGTCGTCATAGTGACTATGTGTCTTAGACGAATGCTTTTATAATAAAGTAAAAATAACATACAAATGATAAATAATATTTTATTAAAGGCCAGTTAAATAAAATGCGCTTTTTAAATCATTAATAAATATAAATAATAAGAAATGTGATAAATATCAAGATTCTATATTAGAACTGAAAATACAAGTGGTAACTGTATTAAAATATTAGTGGTTAGAATACGCGACTACCATGCGGGAGATCGCAGGTTCAAACCTAGCTCCAGTCATCTTAAAAAAATTGTTCTTTCATTGTCGGCTCCCCTCGAATGTTGTTGACAGTAACTTCGCACTATAAGTGTCGAGTCAATCGGCGTGTCTAGTAAGAGCTTCCCAAACAGTGACGTTCGCTTTCGTCGATAAACAAGTAGGTGCCGTTAGCTGCGAATCTAAAATTAGGAAGCGTGTTAATTCACAACAACGCGAGAAGCTATCCCATACCTCATTCATGGGGTGCAAAGGGAAAATAAGTTTTTTTAGTTAACTGTATTAACCATAACAGTAAATGGCACAGATAGTTGAAACTACCGAGACAGTTAATATTTAGAAGAAATAATCATTGAAACGTAGAGTCATCAGCAAATCACTGGAAACATATTTTGATTAATTCTGGAGGCAAATGTCTGATTAATTGGACTATTTAGTAAAATTCCAGCAGTAGCTGAAAATATTTGTAAATTGCTACAGGTTTTTATTTTTCTGGTCATATACGTAATATTTGTAACTTAGATACTGTATTAATTAAATGACCCATTACTAATTTTTTTGATGCAATCATCCGCTCATTTATTTTTATACAAACTTTTTTTCTTTTCTTTGCTGGTATGTATATCTTCTTTGTTCTCACTTTTGCTAATTTAGTTGTTGCTGCTGCAGGTGGCCGTTTAAATATTATTATTGTTGTGGTCATCATCCGAAGTTCATGATAAGCGAAATTATGTCATAATTCCAAAATTATAAATCGAGTTTTAATAGTAAAAAAAGAGACTAAGATATGACAGCAGCAACAAAAAATGAATTGCAACTTTTAACAAGTCAGCAATTTTTTTTTTTAACAAATATAGCAGTAAGTTCAATGATCGTAGTTAAATTGAATATAACCAAAATATAAGTGAAAAGTCGCGTAGTTTTGGAAATTTTAATGAATATGGATGATCCAGTATTATGACACTTTAGGAGGCAGTAAATGATGTTGCAAAAAGAACAAAGCTGGGTAAAGTGAAGATCTTTTTTTCACCCAAGAAAGATTACAAATCTACAGATCAATAAAACACAAATCAAAAGCGATGAAATTTATTTTTTTTGTAGTACATATTTGAAAAGTTATCACGACGCCACAAGAGGATTGGATGAAGTTAAATCTAGAAAATGGTTTTATCTGATTGGATTATTTATTTGCATCTAGATAGATCTCAAAAGGTTCGATATTTGTCCTTGATTTTGGCCAGTATCGTATCTAATAAATCTTAATCAAAGCTCTTATCATATCAAATTGTAGTCACAAGATGTCATCATATAAGACGACTTGTCTAAACTCTCTTAGGATCCAATTTTATATAATTATAAATGCCAGATACTATTGGATCTGTTTAGATAATGGGATCTAATAGTATATAAGAAAAAATAATCAGATTATTTTAGATCTATAACTGGTATAAATTTCGGATTAAAATAGATACAATTATATAAGTTACAATTTAAATTCATTTTCATTAGTTATAAATTTGTACTTAATCATATTGATTTGATCATTAAAAATATCAACTAAAAACTGAAAAATAAAGGAAATATATTGCAAAGAGAGCAGCAAAAATGTAGAGTAGAGAAAAAAATTAATTTCTAAATACAGAAATATATTATAATATATATAAATATATTTTAACACTGTGTAAAAAATAGTTTTGGTTGTTGTAACAGCTGTAGGAAACAGCTGGATTTATAATTCTTTATGCTGATTTAATTGGCACTCGATCGGGCATCTAATCCGATCATTGTACGATAATATTTTTTTTTTTGGCAACTCTGTTCTTTTTTCCTTTTTGTAGACGCAAGATTTGTGTCAAGGATTGCTAGTTGCTATTTTTTGAGTTTTAACCACCATTTGCCTCCAAGGGGTGGCGCCAGCTGGTTTTATTGTTTTATTTATGAGTTATTGATAAAGCTTTTCCTTTTGTTCTTGGTCCTTGCGCAATTTGGTATTTTTCTTGTAGTGGAAGTATCTACGATGAGTTTGTTGGCTGGAGAACTCGGATGTATTGGACAAGTAACTTTTCATCGAAGTTGATGTCAGTGCCTTGGCCGCGAATCGAACCCCGCACCTTCGGGTTGCTACTCTACGTCGCTTCACTGAGGCCAAAGCTGGTGCATTGATACAGTTGGTAACGCTCTCAAAACTGCAAGAAAATAGTGTACCCGCAAAAAGTAACATATCAGGCAACGACATGGCGGATGACTTGAATGCAGTCATTAGAAACGATATATAAAGCGCTTGGCAAACGTATCCTGGGAACACTGCACTGAATGCATAATATCGCGGGATATTTGGCCAGAACTGAATGGACAAGGGTGCAGATCATTTTTGGAGCTAGATAGAAATGATGTTAGACAACAAATATGCATAATTGCAGAACACTGTAAAGACAAGCCCTATCAATTTGGGAGATAATACAGGAAAAATATTTTAAACTGTGACGATGAGGAAGGAATTGGAGCTTTTGAGCACTTTCTCTGCCATTGCCTAGCTCTTAATAGAAGAGAGATGCAATTCTTAGGGAATCTGTATTTTGGTAGTCTAAGTAAATTGTCGTCATGCAAAATGGAAAACCTTAAGAAATTCACAAACAGTTTGAATATTTCTCTATACCCTTCTATATTTATTTTTTTTCATTTTTTAAAGACAATCACTATGAGTCCAGACTGAAGTGGTAAATTTTAATTGCTTTTGGTAGCTTGAAATTTGATTTTAAAAATGTTCTGTTTATCGTCGCGAATATGTTCCTTTAATTCCTTAACATTAAAGCTGGAGAACCTTTCTAGTAGTTATGTTGTTGTTGTATAAACTCAGAACACCATCTACATGAGAAAACGAAGATCCTCCCAGTCAAGGAACACATGTCATACTGATCAAACAATTCTTCCTGGGATGTCATCGGAGGAGTCATCCCAACTTTCACATAACACAGTTAGATGTTTTCCCGAGGCATGTCAGGAAGGACCTTCGAGTATACGAGGATATCATACGCAAGTATGTACAGGATCCCTTAGATCGCTCCTCGTATGCTGCAGGCTCAATGCCTACTGGTCCCGCATAGGTCTGGCCGTCCCCAATATATGCCTAGCGTGTGGTCAAGGTCCCCACGATACCTGCCACATTTTCACTTTCCCTACTTCCAGTAGAAGTAGTCCAATTTTCGGGACTGGACATTTGCGAAGAACCCCCGAATTAAAACTTGTAAATTTTGAATAGTCCAAGCTGTTACAACAACAACGTGACTACAAGATATTTATGCTCCAAATTGCAGGCACTTCTCTTAAACTGTCTGGCGTCTATAGTGCTTTCAAAAGATACACTTATTGACATGTATAGTCGACTCATTACAATACGCCAACAATTTATGAAAGATTAATCTATTTGGTGTATTAACAGACAAGTATAACTTGATTAAAATTAATGCCAACAATTACTTTTTAAAAAACAATTTTGAAATCTGCCTAATTTGGCAATCCACAAATAGTCACCTCTAATCACAACTATACTATAGAAATATGATCTATCGGGAGTCAATGTCTGGGCTGCTGATAATGGCCATATATAGATATTTTGGTATTCTTTGGCATAAGCAAATATGCGTTATCAGTATTTTCCATACCGCATGTAGGGTTCATCATAAAATCTCGCATAGAACGTCTTACTTTACATCTGGTACATTCGACAGTTTTCCAGATGTTCTCGCTCGTCTTTAGCGAAAGCCATAATGTTTATATGTATATTAGCATTATTGAAGTTTAATAAAGTGTTAGTTGCAAAGGCCAAAATTGTTAATCAGTCGCCTCCATTCTAGGCACAAACTTAAAAATATAGGGTAAATTGATTATTGTAAACCGAATTTTTTGAGAGGAGAGGGAAATAGTAATTCTTGGTGTTACCTACTTTCCTTCCTCGAGCTGATTAAATCGACAAATTTTGTGTAATATTAATATTTGAAAAATTGCACGGTCTGGCTGGTATTCGAAACTGGCATCCTCGCTATACGCTTTTTATCTTTGGTTAGAGTTTTTCTAAACATAAGATACCCGAAACAATAAACTCGCATGATAGCATATCTCCGGCACACGAATTATTTTGAAATATAATCTGATAATTTTTAAATTTGCTATTTTAAAAATACCGCTATTTCGCATACAGCAGAATATTGAATATTTTTTCAATTTTGCAGAAGAAATTTACATTCTGCTCCATGAAACTATCGAGCCTATGCCAAGAAGCACATCTGCTGCCAACAAATTTGTTTTTGAAGGCAAAATACCAGCAGTAGTGACTTTACAGGCTGGAATCATTCGCCCAGAGCAAAAAACCAAAACATCACAATTCTGCAGTCCAATATAATTGTGTGTATGTTTTACTTTTATACATGGCAAAAATAAACACAAATTGTGGCACGGAAAGAAAAATGTTATTGATGTTTTCGTTAGCTCATGGCTTTAGCACTTGTAGCTGTTTATTCTGTTCCTTTAGTCTCTTGGAATGAATAAAAGTTTATTGACCATCAAAAGATGTTGCTGAGCAAATACTACAAGGTATGGTGATAAAAACACAGACATCATTCCATCTTTAGCATCATCGACATCAACGGTCATATCATTCGTCGTCGAGGTTTTGATGATCCACAAATTCGTTGTTACTTTATGTTATGGGAGATAATCACCAAATTTATTGCTAATTGACAGACATACGATATATTGAATGTAAAGTACTGGACAACTAAATATAAGCAAGCATATGAAAGCATTTTTTAAAACGATCGGCCAGGACATACAAGATAGGTCAAACTCTACGTAGACGAATAATAAATACATTGCACGGATTCTTATAAACGAGGACGCTTCTATCCAAACAATATACAAAAACATTTTTAGGCTAAAATTTTGAGCCATTTCGTAACTATCCACCAAAATATTAGGGTCAATTTCAAAGAATCGCATTTCAATTACATCCATGAATACAAAAATATTTGAAGACTTTTGAGAAAATCAAACAGTTTATATTTATTTATTCCTCCATATGCTTATATAGTCTCCACCAAGAATCCTTTTATAATTCAACTCTCCGATATACTTCAATTACATTTAACCCATTTTCTTGGTGCAACTTAAATTTTGAAACGTTTCACCAGCTTATGCCAAACACCTAACTCTGCAGAGCTTTGATTATGTTGTTAAGAGCAATATTTAATTGCAATTGCATTTAGTTTGAGGTCATTGGCTTCAATTAGCTGAATAATGTAATAGTTCACGTTTACTATAAAAATATGCTGACATCATCTGCAGTGAAATTTGCAACTAAAATAAAATGAAATATAATAATAGTCAGACAGTGTTAAAAAGCTAAGAAATCAACAAAAAAAAAAGTTTTAATAATTTCGATTACTCGATACTGAGTTGTGCTTTCATGCTACAAACTTCGATTTTTTTCGTTGATTTTCCCCTCCTGTCTTTTTATCATTGTGTTTGCCTATGCCTGTTTCTGTGTCTATTGCACTTTTATTCGCTATTGTTGGGTGATAGCAGCACGCATTGTAGGCTTGAAAAATATGGCCAAATGCCAAGTGCAACAACAATAGCTAGTGAAAAAAACTTTTTCATTGATAAAAAACTGCACTACAAACATTTTTACATCTACAAATGCATATTGTACATTGATGAATGTATGTTGCTTGTAATTGTTTTAAAATGGAAAATTTTTGTATGAATTCGTAAGAAATGCATGGGACTTTAAAGGCCAAGTGTGGAAAAAGTGTATCATCGATATCTTTTGCTGAGAGTAAGTTCCCAAGGTCATTTAGAAATGTATGTTACGGTGCAGTTAGTGCAAAAACGGTGCAGTTAGTGAAAAAGTAAGTTGTTAAGTGATTTAAGGATAATTTTTATAAAAAATATTAGTTAATAAAAATTAATAAAAATTTTATTAAGATTTAAGATTTTTTACGATTAAGGCTATAAGTCCTCTATATAAGAATTTCCTAATTATCTTTGCCTCCCACGGGCTAGAACGGCACAACTACAAAGATGCTCAATCGTATCTGGCTCCACGTACTCACACAGATGCTGTATTCGGATATATCTCGTTTACCTAACAGGTGCCTAAATTTGCTGTGACCAGTTAGAATTCCACAGGCCAGTCTCAAATCACTACTGCACATGCCAACCATGTACCCCAATCGGGATCTGCTATATTCGAGCCACAGTGATCTAGCATTTATACCCTTGGTCTTGGAGATCCTATGTCTGTTGGCTGTTTTCCGCAGGTGCAAATCCACCAGGGAATAATGATTTGGCATAGTACCTCCTTCTCTGGCGAATATGTCTGCTGATTCAATAAGAAATATCCTGGGACCCAACAGGGACTGTCATCCAGAGGCTTTAATCCATCAAACCTTCTTACAATTTCTCACCAACTTTGATTAAACACTATTGCTTTTATAGCTGCCTCGCTGTCCACATAGATAGTAATTCGTCGGCTTGTATCGATTCTACATCCCATAATAGGCTGGTACCTTAGCCTGAAAGACACTGCATTCATTCTTATAGCCTAATAAATAGGCTAAGCTGCAGATCTTCGCTGTAAACTCTAGCTTCTATTTTAGGAAATGTTATGTTAACTATTAATGTTGAGACCTAGTGTTGGCAAGCAGAACTATGCATAGATTACAAAGAAGAAATTTATTGATATAAACATAATTTGTACTTTTCGAAAAACGAAAAGCAAATTGCTTATCATGAAATCACATTGCCCCATAGTCTACATCAAGTGAATAGCCGTCATAGAAAATAAGCCTTTTTCATATATTAAAACAATGTTACTATGGACATTTCCCAATTGCGGATCATCAGCATGGATTCCTTAAGCAGCATAGCACTACTACTGCTTTACACGCCATCACCACACAAATAAGCCGCGGTCTCAACCAGAATAAGCACAGTGACAGGACGGTCCTCGTCGCGCTTGATTTATCGAAGGCTTTCGATACCGTAAACCACGCCACGCTCTTCGAGGACATCGCCAACACGTCCCTCCCGAACTATTTGAAACGTTGGATCGTAAACTACATGTGTGGACGCCAGTCGTACGTGGAATTCAGAAATAGGAAGTCCAAGCCCCGTAGAGTGAAACAGGGAGTTCTCCAAGGTGGGGTGATATCTCCGGCACTGTTTAACCTCTACCTTTCTGCAATTCCACCACCACCGGAAGGCGTAAATATCGTATCGTATGCCGATGACTGTACGATTTTGGCGTCGGGACCCTCGACCGATGACATATGTGGAAGGTTGAATGTCTACCTCGCTGATATTGCCAATTTCTTCGCTGCGAGAAGGATGAAAATTTCCGCCACCAAATCATCGGCCACACTGTTCACCGCATGGCCAGCGCTAGTGAAGGAGCAGCTCAATGTGATAGTCGATGGCACAACAATTCCGACCACCAACGACCCCAAGGTCCTTGGTGTCACATTTGACAGTCTGCTTAGCTATCTGCAACAAGATGAGAAGTAGGAACAAGGTCCTCAAGTCGCTTGCCGGCAGCTTTTGGGGAACCGACAAAGAAACCTTGTTGACCTCTTACAAAGCGATAGGACGGTATGTGGTGAACTACGCAGCTCCAGTGTGGTCACCGAACGTGAGCGAGACGCAGTGGAAGAACCTGCAGACATGCCAAAATGCCGCCCTGAGAACTGCGACAGGGTGCCTCCTCATGTCATCTGTGGGTCACTTGATGGAGATGAGGAGACGACGGTCATACCCATGCGACGACACAATTTCCTTCTGTCGAAGCAGTACCTGCTTGGATGCTATCGGACCTACCATCCCAACCACCACCTTATGGATAGGCTACCTCCCCCCAGGCAGGTCAGGAAATACCTTCACGGTCTAGAGCGTGAGATCCAGCGGTACAAGAGAGAGCCTCTAGATCAAAGCGCATATCAGGCAGGATTAGCAGACATTCACTCAGACGCAGTCTTGGAAGCAGTGAACAACTATAGAGTGAATGTCGTGCTCGGAGATCACCCTCCATCTGTGGCGTCGGAGAAAGAGGTTTAACCGGGGCAGACGAGAGTTGTTTTGGCCCAACTAATATCTGGATGGTGTTGCCGCCTCAATTCATATTGGGCAAGAATTGACGGCAGTACGTCGAACGTCTGTCCAGCCTGCAACCAGGGACCACACGACACGCTACACCTTTTCAACTGCCCTGCCAATCCAACTCTACTTGTTCCCAGGTCTCTTTGGACCCACCCAGTGGAAGTAGCTACTTTCCTTGGCCTGGAGACAAGTGCAGCAGAAAACCACGCACAAGGCGTACCTAATAACATCGGAGAAACAAACAGGCACATATACTGATACAACAACAACAACGGTTAATTTGGAAACACCCTGCTTAACCTTTGCCTCTTTTACTCAGCTACACTTAACTGTTAGGAAATTAATATTTAAAAAATATCAAACTTACCAATTTTTACAAATTCTCTTATTGTTCTGCCACCAGCAATTAACCAGCGTATCCATGAAATGTTATCGGGATTATCTATAGGAGTGCTGGGGTTAAAAAATCTATCCATAATAAAATCCAATTCAGGTGTAGGACCACCACGGCAACATTCAGCATTTATTAAAGCGGCAATCTCTTTTCGGGTTCGTGAACGGAAAGAGGAAGCATCATAGAAGAAGCTGGGAACAGCTCCGCCTCCGCTGCCACTAGCAGTAGAATTATCATCTACAGAACCGAAACCTTGGGCTGCCGCTGCAGCCGTAAGAGCCGAGCTTAGTTCAGTGGCACGAGCTAAAGTGGCAGCCGCAGAAGTAGGTGATGATTCTGCGCCATTGTTGGCGTCATCGGGATCTTCGTTACTTATATTCTCCCAATCCCAATTTAGCAGATCATCGCGTAAGTTTACCAATGGTTGGGAGGCAACTCCCCCGCCAGTTGTAGGTGAGTTCAAATTTGTGGCGTTGCTGCCTTGCACAGCATTACTAACGGCAGCCAAAGTATTAACTAGATTGCCAACTAGCGATATACCCGGTGAGAGATTGATGATTTCCATGTCATCGGTTTCATCACGTGGCAATGGCACTCCCTCTGTGGTCACTGTCACCTCAATGGTGTCTAGCAAATCTTCGTCATCGTCGTCATCATTATCTATATCATCATCCATGACTGAAGCTGCAGCAGAGGAAGTTCCAGGATGTCTATTATGATTGGTGTCATTGCCTCCAACACGTCGTACTGGAACACCTTCCGTGGTCACTGTCACCTCAATGGTATCCAGTAAATCAACGTCATTGTCGTAGGTTACATTTGCTGAAGCGTTTTCTGCATCCATGGCCGAAGCCGATGTCGATGCTAAGGCTACTCCAGCATGTGCATTGTTGTCGGCTTCATCATTGTCCCGATTCATTTCACCATTGCCCAAATTATTCTCATCTTCATCCATTTTGACGTTCACTCTGATAAGTTTATTAAGATTTTTACAGTTTCGTTAATTTTGTTTATATATTTTCGAAAGAAAAAAAAAACAATTACAAAGCCACTTTGTCGTTGTTGTTGACGACGTTAACAGCACTTGCTGCCGACGTTGTCGGCTAACCTCGTAGTCGTCGTCGTCGTCGTTATTGTCGTTGCGTGTTGTTGCTATTGTTATCGCTTTTGTTGTTGTAATGTGCGGATGAAGGTGACGGACAACGCAAACGTCAAAATTTTTGTTTCTTTCTTAGTTTTCGTTCTCTTTGGGCCAACAATTTGTAATGAAGAACAAGTTTTACTGTGATTTCAGAGAATATAGAATAGAATAGAAAAGAATTAACACATAACTATCCCGAAAAGATGTAACAAATAAAGAAACGAACAAAATTTGGTCAGAATTTACATTGAAAAAGATCAAGAATTTAAGGCGTGTTCTGCTTTTCTTTAAGCTGGAGCGGACGTGATGCAGACGTTTAATGATAATAAAATACGAAATTTTAGCTGGTCTTCTGAGTTAAACTTAATTGCACAAAATTTGAGATTTATTTTCACAAACCTCGTAACGCCGCAAACACTACACACTTTTCTTAGCCACACAAAAAGCCTATACTTTTATTCTTTAGATTTATTCTACTTCTTTATTCTTCTTCTTTTATTGTTCTATAGAGATAATTTGGCTTTTTTTGGCTATATTCTTCTTTTTTTTGTGGCTCATTCTTGCGTTTTGCATGCCTCTTCACTTTGTATTTGTTTTTTATTTTTTCTTTTTGTTTTATTTTATACCAAATTTAGTTAAAACTGATTTTCTTTAGATTTTTTTTTCTTTTTTGCCATTCGTGGTCCCGTACTACCACGTTTCCGTTTTTTTTAGACTTCTTTACAATTTTATATCTGTCGCATCACTTTTCTTTCTTCCTTCTTTTCTGACACATTTATACACTTAATATTCTGGTTTTAGAATTGATATTTTCTCAAGTATTTTTGCATGAATTTTTCATGTTCCAAACAGAAAATTGCAGCGCATATCAGTGAAATTCCTCAAATGATTTGAAACACACACAAAAAAAACGATGTTGCAAAGAGAAACGGCAGTAGCGGAGCGGAGGCACGCAGACCATATGTATGTATGAACGAACGCACGAACTGAGCACACAGCAGAAAGACACACAAAAAAAAATAAATGAGTATTTGAAATGTCATTCGTTCGTCGGCCTTGTGCACGGTTGCATTTTTTAGTAGTCAATAGAATGATAGCGATTGGAAAAAATCATAGCTGAGACACATGATGGCCAAAGCCCTACAGTATTCTGAATTTGCACAATATAATATAACTGGAGATAAAAATAAAAGTTGTATAAATACAGAATAAAAATACAGATTCGTATTATGAAATTCCAACAGTAATGAATTCGTTAGCTATCAATAACAATATGGATAGTTTCGATTTGAATTAAAAAAGACTATTACAAAAGAAATCTATTGCGGATTAAGGTTTATCGAAACAAAATGAACGATAAAAAATAAATTCAAAGTGTGGATCATAATCCAAAAACTGAATATAAGGAATGACAGATACTTCAAAACTACACTTTTACATCCAACAAAAAAATTGTATGTATTTAGTTAATTTTATATTTTGTGCATTTCTATACATTATGGGGTGATCATAAAAATATTCGCAGTGGTCTTTAATTACGAAATAAAACTATTTTATTAAAACAAAAACCAAATTAAAAATAAATAACGCTTTTTAATAATACGTATGGCCTCCCTTATTTGGTCTTTGTAAGAGGTCTCAAGCCGCTATTACTGCCGATTTTAGCTCTGCAACGCTATTGTATTGGCTGTTGTTGGAGTCCATTATTAAAAAGTGTTTTTAATATTAAATTTGGTTTTTGTTTTAATAAAAGAAGTTTTATTTCGTAATTAAAAACCACAGCGATTAATGCAATTTTGTTGTTGTTGGATGTAAAAGTGTAGTTTTGGGTTATCTTTCATTCCCCATATTCGGTTATTGGATTATGAAAGAATAGATCATTACAAAAAAAGCGCCAAAAGTTAAATATAATTTTCAATAAAAATACTTCTTTCTGAAATTCATAACGAGCGGTTGGTATACAGACGTGAGCAAACATTTATTTTTCAAAAAACCGCGCCACTATATTAGTTACGCCGGGACCCTTGTGGCTCTGGATGCAAAATGGGAATGCTAGTGTTTTATGATGTCTTCAAATTAAATATTTTTTCAAAACGGTCCAACGGATTCGTTGGAAATTTGGGTCACTATCAACTTGGTTGTTTATTTAAGCACATCTGCACATATTTAAAAATTTGATTCTTAGGGCAAAATTACAATTTTAAAGTAAAAGAGAAAAAAAAATATTTTAATACCAAGACTTTTTCTTTCGTATTTTTATCAGATTTCAAATTGGTGATATCTCTGGGAGAAATGTATAAATTTCTACATACAGTTGTAGCTCGATTTGCGCATGCGATAGGATACCAACCTAGTGGCATTAACTAAGGGGCGAGTCCAATGAAGATGATTTTTAACATAAATTTTTGAAACACAATATTTTAATTTGAGTGCAATAAAGATCACAAAAAAATTTTAATCTAAAAATTCCAGAATTCCAAATGCAATGGGTTAAGAGGTAGACTTAAGATCTATTGAAGTTAGAATTTATTTTTACTACGAAAAAAACATACTTTGAGATAGCAGAATAACAAAAATGTGAATAATACAACAATTTTTTAGCGTTGTCATTTATTTTTCGTATCAGTTTTGTATGGGGAGCTATTTGCTATCAGAAACTCATTTTTAATTAAATTGGAGATAGCATATTTTTAATATAAAAAACTCAAACTAAAAACTCAACTTTTCCTCACTCGAAATTAAAAATCTGGATTTGTCGAAGAAAAATAAGAGTAATCCTTAAAAACAAAAAAAAAGCAAAATGAACGTTAAATTTACGTTTGGTAATAAGATTTTAAAATTGTCTCCGATGTTTGGGGACCAGAACGATGAGAACAGTATATTTTTTTTCAAATCAGTGATTCGCTCTATATTCTATACATTTTTCTAAAATTATTATTAATAATAATATATTTATAAAATTACTAATATTTTTTCGTATCGCCGATCCGCTTCATATTCTGTACTTTTGCCTAAAATATTTCTTGAATGCTTCGTTTGCGAAATTGAATAAATTATTACGCATAAAGCTGATTTTGTTTAATAAAATCTAATTAGGATAAGTTCAGTACTGTTAATTTTTTTATTAAACAAATTTGTTTTTTTTTTTGTAAGAAATATAGAATCAACAGGTGATTTAGATTTTAAATTATCATAATAATTTATGTTTATATTTTTTTTTTTTTTTTTTTTTTAAATCAAATTTTATTTAATTTTATTATTAATTTGTTTATAAAAACATTCCTTCTATGAGTCAATCTTTTAGCCACTACAAACTTTTTTTCAGATTATTTTTTACATATAAATTAGATATAAACTAGCTAGATCCAGAGCATACGTAGGGACCTAATATATGTATATCGTTACATTTAAATTTAGTACCCACATATATGAGGTCATCATAGGGTCCGGTCCCAATTCTATCCTTTATGGGATTTATGACGTATTTAGGGGTAGTGGCATTTTTCTTTTGTCCGAACTACTTTCTACACTTTGTCGTTCCTGTCAAGAATATTTTTACAACAAATTTCACCTGATGCAGCTTAAAATCGGTTTTGGGTTACCGCAATTGCGTTAACAACAACAAACATCTTTTCCAACAATTGCTTTATGCGACAGGTAAAAAGTGCAAACCAATGCAAGCAACATAATCCCAAATAGAAAACAGTCTATGGAAAACAATGTGCAACACCTAAAATTCCACCACCGCCACCAGCAATAACATTTGACCAACCCCATGTTGAGTTTGACACAACAACAACACATCTATTGGGCACCTGTCGCACACACGTGTGCATCACTGTAAACATAACGAAAAGTGACAATGAGCGATAAAGAGTAAAAGAGATAGAGTGAGGGAGAGAATGTGAAAGAAATATAAACAAGAACTGCAGGAACAAAACATTTTTGACACTTCCTTTTCGTAGTTTGTTCTAGCCAGTTTTTTTGTGTGTGCCTCTTATTTGGTTCTCTGTGTTAACATTTACGTTTGTTTCGTCTCTTTAATGCTATATCATGTTTTCTCAAAATTCTATTCTTTTTTTCATGAGATTCTTCAGAATGTGTGCCTCACTTTTGAGGAAATTCTAACAAAACCACTGGCGTTGTTGCTTTTCATATGAATTTGTGGTCCACAAATTGTGACCAGCTCAAATTTCTATTCGATAAGATTTATTACATTACTTTACTGTCTAATATTGTTTACACTGCTTAATCACTTTTTATGGGGTAATTTGTCACTTTTTGTTTGGTACAACTGGGTACAACCACACTGAAAATTGTTTATTATTTTATAAGGCTTTACAGAGAAATCGCTAAAAACGTCGACGAACACTCCAACCGTATGCAAAAAAACCTACTGAAAATGTTGTCAATTGATTGTAATAGATCAGCAGGCGAGATGTCAAAGGCAATAAAAAAAATCAACATTTGTGGTTGCCAGATCAGAGTTATATGAAGAAATCGCTAATATGCTATACTTCTTTTAATATTCTTTTATAGCCTTTTTACACCAGAAAAGCATTGCGCATTTTAAGCCGAATATGCGAAATGCCAAAAAGTGTTTATACACTACAGTTGCGCATATTGTCAGCTTATGCTTAGCTCACACATTTTTCCATTTGCCTTGCAAGCCGCCAATATTTTTCTGCTGTAAATCTATTCATTTTGCTTCAGAGGCTGTAGTCCACGAAGCGCGAATGTTTTTAACTAATTGGAATAATCATTTATTAATATTTTGGCAAAAATTTAAATTTTTTTGTCCGTCTATTTTGTTAGGCATTTTTTCCGATAAATGTAAACAAACAATAAAAATTATGGTTGCCGAATCAACATTATTGAGAAAAATCGCTTAAATACAAATATATGTTAATTTCATTCCAACAACAAACTACATTGTAAACATTTTAGCATATTGGCTGCATTTTTCAAAAATGCGTAAATACGCTAAATGCGTTCCGGTGTAAAAAGGCTATTCACAATTTAGATATATTGAGATGAAAGATGCGCTATATGCATATTTCAGCATCTCTTAAATATATAATTGTTTGAGGCAAAAAAAAAAAAAAATAACATGGAAAATATTTGGACACTAATTTCGAACAGGCGGAAAATGTTTACACAAAAAAAGTTATGTAAAATTACCAAAACAGTAAAATTAACTCATGCCACAGCTATTTTTTGGAAATAACATTGCAATGGAACTCTCATATGAATTTCACCTTTATGAATGATTTATTGTAGCTAATTTATATGGGTTGAACATGCTGGCAAATGTGCAGAAATGGATTAAACCACAAATTCCCCTTGGCGCTCTTTTTGAATTTTTTTTTATATGTATTTATTTTATAAAAATACAAATATGGTTTAAAATGTGGAAAAGGTAAAAATTGGTAAAAAAAAATATATTTTGTACATCCTTTTTAACTATTTAATAGTAAAAGAGTAATATTTAGTTCATGTCTTTGGAAAAAAAATGTTTGTTTAAATCAATCGGAATCGGTAATAGACATAAATACAATATTTATATATAAAATATATATATATATTATATATATAATATGTATAGGGAAATGCGTTGGCTAGAGACAAACACTTTTAAAAACAAATCACAAATTAATTTTTACCAAAAGAAATTTGTATTTTCAGTGAAATCCATCGGAATTTTTAACTAAAAAGGAAATACAATCGGCCTTATTCCCGTAGACGTCGTCGACGCAAAACGACGTCGTCTTGTGACGACGCTGTAAAATCGGTATTCTCGTAGTCGTTTTCGATAACTATCGGTTACTATTGACACAAATTTGGTATTCTGTAAGGAAATGTGACGACGACGTCGAATCGAAACGACTCTGAATCTGTCGTCACAGTTGTTAGTAACGACTTGATACAATTTGAAAGAATAACTTTAGTTTTTGTAAATTTAAAAAAAGGTTTTGTTTAATGACGTCAAGAATAACAATGTCGAGTAACAAATAGGGCCTTGGAAACAAAATCCCTCATAGGTACAAGGATTTTGTCTAATTTTAAGGGGTAATGTGAGAAAATTGGTGAAAAACAATTTAATTTCTTTGGAGCGCCTTTAAGAATCCTTTGCGGTTGTAGTTACGAATCTGGTCTTCTTTATTTGTAGCAAAAATTTTAATATGGGTTCCATCGAAATATCCAATTACTCCAGTAAATCCTGTTTTGTTAAAAAAAATTAGTTTATGTTTCCGATTTGTTATCTTCAGTTACTTCCAATTGTATCCAAGGTGGACAAATCACCTCTCTAATGCATTCAGACAGGAATCTTGCAACTACTGGCTGCACTTACACTAAGGTTGTAAGGCCCCTGTCCAAAGGACCTCAATGTTGCTGACAACTTAATTATGACTGAAACATATGTCCTGAGTTCACTTTTCATGATAGGAACTATTTCTATAGGAACGATTACGTAATTAAATGCTGCCTTATTAAGACTTAAGTAGTTCTAGAATCTAAAAAAAGTTGGAAGGCCGGCCAACAGATAACCTCAAATTACGATTTTAACACCGATGAACATACTCGTTATTTGGCAAGTTTAAGATCATCGGATCATAGTCGAAGTATTATCCTTTCCAGTATAAGATTATTTTTACTTTCCTCATCGCTTGAATCTGAATCGAAAACAAAAAACATTTGTTCACAACAGAAAATAAAAGTCAAAATGAATCAGCTGATGTACAAATGTTACATCAGCTGTTGTTATTTCTTTCATGTTATCGATTACTAGTCGACGTCGTCTCATAGTAGTTACAGAATACCGAAATAGCATTGATGTGACAACGATGTTGACTCGAAGTGATGTTGACATAAAAACGACGACGATGTCGACGACGTCTACGGGAATAGGGGTGAATGTTTATTTCAATACGTTCAAAATGAAATTTAATATCCATAGTTAGAATAACCATTAGGTGTGCAGCAGCAAAAGGAAACTTTTAGACTTTTGTTTTTAAATCACGCGAATATGTTTGACTCTAATTTATTTTAAAATATAACGATTTTGCTAAAACAATCAACAGACAAAACTAAAAATTTAAATAAAACGAGCCCTTTTCTTAAGTTCTACAAGTGCTTTATTTTAAAAGAAAAAAAAATTCCTAAAAGTTACAAAACAAAATAATAAACATAAAAAATTTAAGCGATTTTTTTTTTAAAAAATAGTCCTTTCTCCATTTCTTTTTAAAAACTATACCTCAGTTCGACATCTTTTAATTTATATAAAACTAGCGGACCCGGCGAACTTCGTCTCGACCCAATTTAATGCCTTTAGATAAACTCAATAGAGAGTGGTATGATAAACAATGTTTCGATTAGTTTTCCGCCGCAAAAACAAACAACGAAGGCGGTTCTCCAAAACTCGAAAAGGCAACGTTCAGCTGACCGCACGTAAAACAGGGAAATTCGCGATACATTCCACATACTTCCAACGATTGGCCTTGCGATTTATTGATTGTCATCGGGGAATTGGAATGAATGATCAGTTGGAATTATCTGATTCGTAAGAAAAGGACTTCCTCTTCTTTGAATTTATTCTTGATGATCGTTGGTCAAATCACATTTTTTATCGGATTCTTGACGGACAACCGCGTACCGTTGCACAATTTCGGTTGATTCAGATTCCGCAATATGATTGTGATCGATCCCACCTTCATCTGTAAATTATGCGCTACATTAATCTGGTAGAAATATTTGGTTGATTGTTGGTCGCATCATCCTCGTCGGTCACGCGGTAAACAGATTTGTACGAATGCAGTTCCCCAGCGATTTGACTTTCTAAAATCTAATTCAAGCCATCAATGTCCTTATTCTTCGCTGCTAGTACTGCCCGTTAATTAATCCAATCGAGATTTTTATAATTTTGTTAAATGTGATAAGTTGCTCTTCCGACGTTGTGAACTCGCAAAAATATGTTACGTAATCTAAGGTTTGATCGTCTAATAGGTGGCATTAGCCAAGCAAATAGCTCTCCCTAAAAAAATAAAAAGTCGTTACGAAATGAATGCCCGCAATCCAAGTGGATAACTTAATTCTTCAAATGTAAACTAATTTTTTGAGAATATTACGAAATATTGCATAGAATATCAATATATATTTGTTATCTAATTATTAATTATCTCGTTAAATTCTCCAACCAACATTTAACCGAAATTTTTCACATTGACATCGTTCAAAATCTTCAAATCATGCGAAAACTGCAAAATTTTTATAATATAAAGTTAATAACCTAGGGCCTTGTATCTATCTGTCATGCCCAAGATGTGGAGTAGTCAACCCACAACTTGTAGGAATTTTCGTGGTCATAGTGCCATATCGATACGGTAGCCAATAATGACTTGTATCGCCTTTAAAATTTCCCCAAATCCGGCTAATAACTCAGCAGGAGGTTACTTATTTCCAATATATAAGTGTGTAATATACTTACAAATAATCCGTAGTGTGTACCTGAAAAGATATATATAAAACAGAACCTGAAAATAGAATTAAAGTTATTATTATTAAAGAAACTTTGCAACCCTATGCACTCTTGGAAGTTTGGTGCTTCAATAATATGCTGTATTCCACATATATTGAAAATAAACTACAACAACATACTAATGTACCCTAACCGCCGTGTAGGCCTATATGGCATTCCTATAGCGCTTTCGACCTCCGCCAAGAGTCTCATTAGTAGGATTCCTAACAAATTGTGAAAAGCTTAAAAAACCACTAATATATACTGCATAATGCATAAACAATTAATATTCACCAAAGGTAACCTATTACTCAAAGGAAAAAATTATTATATGCTGGAACCTGAAAAAGAAGAAACCAATTCTTATAAAAAGTATGTTCTACTTACCTGAGAATTAACCTAGAAAGATAGAAAAGTCATATTAGTTACCCAGAATTTTCCCCAATTTTCCCATTCAACCTTTTTCTGTGCCAATACGCCCCTCAGGTTTGGTCCGGTGCCAACACGCAATGGTAACCATTGTTTCAGGAAGTAAAGCTATATGTTGCGGACACCATACAAATGAGACACGCAATTCGACTCTAAAGGCAAAATCGCTCGTTCTTGTTCCCATGTAACAGGAAAAACAAGAACTTGCCAGGAAAATTCACAGAATATATGCATACAGGTAGAGCACCCACAGGCATATGCAACTCATCAAGAAATTTGCATTCGAATGAATGTACATACGCATGTGTGTGCGCCACACGCATCCACATACGGTTCAATATAACACCCACCCAAGCTAAGCCCTATGTTACAGACGCAATGTTTTTGGTACAATGGAAAAATTCGTCGAAAAATCCAAAACCTTTCGACTTTTTTCAGGAATTTTTCGAGTTTTCTACAGATAATTTTTCTATTTTTCCATTCGGAAAGTCATATCGGAATAATTATCCGAAATTTTTCACTGTTACATTGTCCAAAATTATCAAATCATACAACAATATGCAAAATTTCGTCAAAAAAAAAAAATTAGAAATTTTCCGGAATTTTCCTAGTTTTTCAACAATTTTTTTTTGATTTTTCCATTCGAAAATCTATTCGTAACTATTGCACACATAATTTCATACAAAACAGCAATTTTCGAATTTCCCGACTTTTCCGGAGGATTTTCCCAAAATTTTCTTTCACATAAACCTGCTCCTGGTAATAACGAACCATTTCAATTACAAACAAAACCGGCCCAGCCGTTCTCAATTGATGAATTACTATACATTTTTGCCACCATTTTTATATATGTATATAGATGTGCAATGGTCCACAAAATTTCGCTATTTAAAAAATAAATCAATTTGAAATAAATCGAGCGATTTTTTTTTAAGAATATGCGGCTGCTGCTCTTTGCTCACATTCTTAACTTTTACCATACCATATTAGTTTTCAAATCTAAAAAGTAAAAAAAAGTTGGAAAGCCGGCCAACAGTTAACCGCAAATTAGGGTTTTACCACTTATGTGAGTAGTTCTTATCTGGCAAGTTTGAGATATCGGACTTTGTCGGAGCATTTTCTTTCTTCCTTTATTTTTGCTTTCCTCATCGCTTGAACCTGAATCGGACAAAAAAATATTTGTTCATAAAACACAATAAAAATCAAAATAAATCAGCTGAGGTACAAATGTTACATCAGCTGTTGTTATTTCTTTTATGTTATCGATTACCAATCTACGTTGCTCATGTCAGTCATAGAATACCGAAATAACATTGATGTGACGACGATGTTGAATCGAAGTGATGTCGGCAACGACAACCGGATTAGGGGTGATTATGAAAATTTAGTTGTTAAAAATAAAATACAAAATTTTCAAAAAATTGTTATTAAAAGAACAGATTAAAAAAAATTTCATTCGGCACTATTTAAAACAACATTTTAATATTCCACAAAATTTGCCGATCGATTTTTTATAAAAATATATTCTAAATTTACCTTTATTAAATCCTTTTTACAAAAATTTTATAAATTAAATAAAAATTTACTGTTAAAAACTATTTCAAATAATCGCCTGAAAATACAAATGCATTCAAAAAAATGTCAGTTAAAGAATTATTTATTTAAATTTGGCTAATTAAAAAAAAAATTAAATAAATAGCGACATTTTTTTTAAAAAAAGAAAATGCAGCTGTGTTTTCTGATTATTTCGTTTACTTAATTTTATTTTACAAAAATATTATAAATTATTTAAAAAGGTGATTTTTAATAAGTTTTTAATATAATAGCCCGATTTTTAAAATCTATTTAAAATGTTAATTTTCAAATAAAAATTTACTCGTTTTTCTAAAAATTATAATTAAATTAAAATAATCGCTTGTTTAAAAAAATATATTCCTCTCGGCAGTTTAATTACAACAAAAGAAAAAATTTATACTCCTCAAAATTTGGCTATATAAAAAATAATATAAAATATCGCGCTATTTTTTTTAAATGTCGACTTCGGTGCATTTTTCATATTTTTACGTTTAACCATTAATTATATATTGCTACAAAATATATTTTTGTTAAATCTGGCTGTTAAAGGTATTTTAAAATAATCATACGAGTTTGTGCAACAAAATTTAAAAATAAAAAACAGAATTTAGCGTAACATTTATTTCAAAATATTTATCAATATTATTCTAATTTTATTTTATTATTATTATTTTTCACAGACAGATTTGTTAAAAAAAAGCAACAACTTTTTTTTCCATACGACACCGTAGCCAACATTGACCTTGATCGTCTTGTTTTAAGTGACAACTTGTTATTTTAACAAATTTTGTTTGTTTTTTACAGTTTTATTAAATGTCTTTATTTTGCTATCTACACTGGATAACAATTAAAACTAATTAATTTCGTAAGTAACTACAATTTATGAAATAAAGGCTTTTTTATGTTGTAATAGTTAAAAATTTGACTATAATGTTGTTTGTTTTTTCTTCTCTTTAAAACGACATCTCAATAAAAATCTCTTGCATCGTTAGGTACATGACAACATTTGATATTAACTTTAAAATTTCGAGACCACATTGCCACCTGCAAGTATATAAAAAAATTAACAAATTATTAAAGTAATGAAAAAAAAAATATTTTATTCAATTGGATATGAGCAATTCAGGATAACGTTTTCGAGGACAGCTTATAATACAATAATACAAAACTATTTAAAATCTTACCTCATAATCCGTGATATTATCACAAAAACTTAAGTCCATTAACTGTAGCTTTGTACACTTTTGTAAAATGCTAAAAAAAAAACAATGTTATTTATATCTAAGTATTGCAATGTAAAAGTTTCCAAAAAACTTACTCATAATATTTCTCTCGGGATATGCCCAAAACACCCATTAGGTCTAGTTGCTCCAGATTAGGGCATAAATTTGCTATATACTCCAAATCACGATCAGTAAGACCACGTACAGCAGCCAAAAATAATTTCTTAATTTTGGGACAATTTGTGAGAAATTCCTTTAAACTATCGCCCAAAGTAGCTTCGCGGAGACTGTAAAAACAGAATTGCATTAAATTTTAATATAAATCTTTATAGTGTTATAAACTTACCACCAACCAAAATCCACTTCTTCGAGATAAAGACATTTTGATAAAGCCAATACCCCATGTGCTGATAGAAAGTGAGCCTTCCACATATCCAGAGATACTAAGTGTTTATTATATTCCGATATATGTAAGGCGACATCGTCCATATTCACAGCAACATTACAAAATGCTGTTGGAAGAAATATTTGAATATTGAAATATTAAATCTAGTAGTAATTGTATAAAACTGTTTAGAGCTGCATGAAAGTCATGACTCAGAATAAACAAAAATTAGAAGGAGAAAAAATTTAAAGGAATTTCTAATCTTGAATGGAAGTTCACAGCGTGATGTCGCAGAAACCAATATCAATGCTTAATAGAGTTCAGAGCTATACTTGCACATTGAGTAGTATGACTATGTATCTCTTTTTATCTAAATTCAATGTGTCAAGCATGTCATGTTTAAGGTTTTTTATTTCACTAAGACCGAGGGATATTGTTACAATTTCCTTCCTCCATTTTCGTTACACTTACCTAAATTTAAATGTCTTAATTTTGGATTTCCCTCCAGCATGGTTAAAAGTAAATCTTGTTCAATAACTGTTTGAAATAAATCTAAACGTTCAAGATTTTTTAAATTCGCCAAACAGCTAAAATTCAATAAAGGAGGACTAAGCGAACAGTTGCGTAGAGATAGTTCTAGGAATATGAAAAAAATTAAAACCATATAAAAGACAATAACTTACAAAAGAGCCAAAACATACCTTTTAAATTATCACAGACTATACCCAGAGTTTCAATACAGCTGGAATTTAAAAATTTTGCAGAATTTAAACGTAGATGTGTCAAAGAATCCCCACGTTGTTGTACAAATCTACAAATAAATTTGCAAAGACAGTGTGTTAAATACATTGCTGCCCTTATACTTTTTGGTATATCAAATTCTACTTTTTAAATTCCGTGGGTGATACAGTTTGTATGGTACAACCACACCAAGACATATCCAATTTTTTTAGTAATGTGGCTCTTTTCGCCAATGTTGATAGTAATTCTGTAGATGCTAAATGCCAATACGGTTTCAAATTCAATTCACTATATAGCAATGGATGCGTGGACACATCGTAAAAGAAACGCGATACTTGACCCACACGAAACAAAGATATTAAATCCAAATAACTAAAGATTTTCAGCACTATGTCAAACTGAAATTATATACGAAAATAGGTTAATAGTTGTATACATTTATCATTTTACTTTGGCCTACCGGCATGTCTTTTAAATCCACTAGTGATGTCCTTGCTTCTATATTATGATGCAGTGGTGGTTTTATTTGTACATCTGTTATGGCCGACATGAATTTATCCAAATCATGCGCCAGGAAATGTTGCAAACCTGTCTGGTAATTGCCTTTACAGATAGGACGAAATTTCATATGCTGTAGTTTGCATAAAATGGATCCTACGAAATAGAGGAGAGAGAGAGGGCAAAATTGTTTAGTTATAAAATCAGACATTTAAACAAGATGTTAAAAACCTTATTACCTTTTCGTTGTCTTTCATGATAGTCCAATAAAGCTTGAATATTTTCCATGTTAAATTTCCTGCCACTCAATAAAACTGCATCGATTTCAGTGTAGTAATGAAGACGTTGATGATTAAATTCCAGTCTTATAGTTCTGCAAAAGATAAAAGAGATAAAATTGAAAAGTTGGCGGTAACAAATTTTCTTCGCTATACAGAAACAATATTTGTAAGGCTATAAAACGTTGCCCTCTTAAATAAATTGCACAATATTTAAAAAGAATAAAGTTTAAACGATAAAAAAAACAAAAATCTGTAAAATTTCAATTTTCACGAAATACCTAAAAGCTTTTCTTAGCATTACTACACCTTTCACAAGTGAAATTCAAAAAAATTAAATGAAATTTAGAAATTTAAATTTATAATCAGAATTTCTATTCGAATTTCAGAAACGAATAATTAAGAATCAGAATTTTTATTTGATAATAAGAAATGAAATATGAAAATAGAAGATTCAACTTCAAGGTCAGAAGAGGTCAACTGAAATTCAGAATTTTAAATTGAAAATCAGAACTATATATTTAGTTTCCGAAAAGAACAATTGAAAATCAGAAATTCTACTTAAAATTTGAAAAAAAGTGGAAATGAAAATTGGAAATTATACTTGAAATATAGAAAAGAACAATTGAAATCAGCAATTCTGCTAGAAATTTAGAAAATAACAATTAAAAACAGAAAACATCAAGTAAACATTCGAAAATATCAATTGACATTTAGAACACTATTCCACAATATCAAATCATTGTCTGACCTTCCTGAATTTCAGGTAAAATTCTGTTTTAAATTGTTATATTCTGCAAATAAAAATTCCAATTCTTATTTTCAGTTGTAGACATTGCATTAATGGTGTGGTTACTTCCTTTAGCTCGTTATTACCGCCGGCTATCAATCACATCAAGCAAGATCATTATCTATAATAAAATTGCCTGTAAACAGAATTGATCCTGACTTTTTGTGATATACTTGAGGCAAATGGGTAGAGATATCCGTTTTATCAGACGGCATGGAGAAAGTCTACATTGGACTACTTTAAAAAATAAAGCAAGTTGCCTTGCCTCAACTATCAAAAAAATATTTTTTTTTTATCCCACTTAAAGCAGACAAGACAGACGTAGATGCCAGGTTAAATTCTGAAACTGGTCAAAAGTGAACATCCATATAAAATACATTTTGTCTTTCTACATGCAACAACCTAAACATTAATTATGATTCTTCCAGGTCAAAAGGACATAAGAAGATACTCAGCAACAATGCATATAATAAATAGACTGCATTGGCGTCAAACCGCGGAGACAGTCAAACTGGCCACAACCCAGTAATCCCAGTTCGTACCCGAGAGATTAATGACAGGAGTTTACATAGTGTATTTGCAAGTTGTCGTCGCCCTTTAAATGGGAGTCCTCTGCGGCCTACTTAAGTAATATTAAAACTTCTAGCACATAATCTCTTGATACATGCTACTACTTACTTCGTTGGTAGGTGCATACGTTTTAACGGTGGCGAAAATCGTCGCGCTTTGTGAGGCATAACGTTTGGTCTCGTAAAATATTCCGTGTCATCCCACAAACAGCACCAGGTTTTTGCAATCGTATACGCCCAAATGCGTATTACAGCACCAGGGTTAAATGTTTCAAAAATTGCAATTTCTTCGGGTATTACATAGTCTTCAAAATATACAACTATAAAGTCTTCCGACGGCACTGAAGGCAAACTCTGTGGATGAATTTCTTTCAGACGTGAAGGTGCCTTGTCCCACCAATTGCCATAGGTGCGCTGCAATTGCGTAAATGAAAAAAAAATATCTTAATAGTTGAATGACCTTATCAAACAACTTAATCTGTACTTGCCATTGCAAATGTTTGAGGAAAATCACCATACTCTGGATACTTTGAGGGTCTTCCAGTTATATTGGGTGCCGTATATGAGATGCTCAAATCTATACCATACTGTGAACTAAAATCCAGCACACTATGGGCATATTGTTCTATGCGATAGTCGGCATAGCAAAATCCCTCCACATCTACCATTGCGCCGGCCACATCGCTGTAATCATCGGAGTCGGAAGAATTGCCAAGTTTTCCCGACCGACTGCTCAATTTCATCGGCACTTCGACGGCAACCTCCTGCCTGGCCTCGTCCTCCATCGAGGACGACATTCGGCCGCCGCTGTCCCTGCCGTACACACGGCACAAACGCTGCAAGTGCTTAGATGTCAATGACAAGAGTTGTTGCGGATTGAATCCGAATCCAAACCAGCCACGGGCAACTGAAGCTGTGGCAACAGCGCCAGCTGTAACCGGCGAGGATTGGGACTGTGTCCACAAATTCCAGCTAAACACAATTTTGATGGATTTTTCCACAGCCACCACAACAAAGGTAACATATGAGTTGTTTATTTGCGGGGTTGTTGTTTAGATTGTTCTATCAGTACCGCGTCCCACCTCTATCAATTAGGCCGGAACTATTCGTATGGCTTCTCTGGTTAACGTAAACAACAATGGTAGCGGCGGCAACAGAAACTATGATAAAGGCTGTATGGACAAGTGTGTGTGTCTGTGTGCGGTGTGTATCCTTGAGCTTAAGGAATCGCTGTTAATGCCAAGGTCACCAGTTTGCTTTGCTGCTGTTTGTTGTTGTTGTTGCCCACCTCAAAGAATTTAACAAGATTATTTCACTTTCATTCCTTGCGATTTTGTTGCTATAATTAAATTTAGTCGTCTTTGTTTTGCCTCGACATGCACAGCCCTCAAGTGTTGCTGCAGTCCTCTGGCCACCGTTTATTGTTTGTTTGTATGTTGCTACTAATATTGTACAGTCATTGTGATCTGCGGTGGTTTCTTTGTTGCTGCTTTAATTTTTAATCAACAATTTTAGCTTTTTTCTTTTGAAACAAAACGTTGCCTGTGCTTTTTGATGTTTTTAACTGTAATACGGAAAAAATTTGTATATTTTTTCTTCTACGGGCTTGATATTTTTTCACCCACAATATTTTTGTTTTGATTTTGCTTATTTGATAGTTCTTTGGTGTGCTGTGTTCAGTTGCTTTTGAAAGTACGGGACAGAGATGTGTTCTGTGAATTTTAACACACATATGTTGGAATGCAATAGGAATATGGGAATTACGTTAAAAAGATTGAGTGGTTCTGTTTGCAAGGGGTAGTCATTGACATCACAGCTGTAATTTTGAACTTCATGGGGTGGTAACAATTTAAGCCACCGTTAGTTTGAAAACAAATTAAGAATTTCTAAGTCAAACAGTTAAAATAAAAAAAATATTAACATAACAGAAAACGAATAAAATTAGAATGAGCAAGTTCTTTAAAAACTTTAATTAATTTTAGTTATTTATATTTTTAATATAAAAAAATCGTTATTTTCCTTTACATCCCATGAATGAGGTATGGCAAAGCTACTCGCGTTGTTGTGAATTAACACGCTTTCTATTTTAAGGTTCACAACTAACAGCACCGACTTGCTTATCGACGAATGCGAACATTTGAGGAGTTTTTTACTTGATACACTGACTTACGAAAGGGCAATGAATAAAATTCCACATAACTCATACGCTCTGGTATAGGTAAACTTCATACTTAACGCTCGTATATTTTTTTTGGTCAAAAACAGTACATTTCACTGAAATTTTTTAAAAAAGCAGTACATCGATTTGTAAAAACAGTACTTTTCGC
Organism: Muscina levida; assembly: GCA_964034835.1. NCBI lineage: Eukaryota > Metazoa > Arthropoda > Insecta > Diptera > Muscidae > Muscina > Muscina levida. Next base: position 80,441,637 of record OZ035882.1, read on the forward strand.
AGTACATATTTACATAGCATGTATTTTATTCAATATGTAAAAAAAATTAACAATCATTTCCAGAATCAACTTTTGTGGTTGTTTTGTATTTGACGTTTTGAGGTAATTGAAGAAATCAACGCATTTGTACTTCATATTACATTTGACGGTCAGAATCGCCTTCAATGTTTGCACATCTAATCGGGTTTTGTCTGACGTCCAAGTTTTGTTCACTGCAGAGAAGATTCGCCCCACTGATGTTGAAGTTCCTGGCAAACATAAAATATGTTCAACGATCTCGGCCATTTCTCTGAATTTGCATTCAGCGTTATTGAGATGAATAAATATCTCCACCCACCGATCCACATTTGATATATCTAAATTGGGTGTGCAAATATACCGCATTTTCATTGGCATTGTACAAATTGTATTCGCTCAACATTTTTATAACGGCTTCGACTTCATTCCATTAGTATAAAAGCATTCAAATCAAAGCAGGCAAAATTACAGAAAAAATCAGTGCGTAAAGCAGCCATCTCAATCGAATTGTATCCATTGTCAATAAGTTTTTGCTTTTCTGCTACTACAGCTGGGGATAAAAAATCATCCTCTTGACGCATTTTTAGTGTTTCTTTGAGCTTATTTTTGAAGTAAACAATATTATTGCATGAATTCGCTGTTCGCCGTTTATATTTCTCTTATGTATCGAAAAAACAGTACTTTGAGGGAGAAAAGCAGTACGCAGTTTTTGATGTTGAAAAACAGTACAGTACTGCGAAAAACAGTACAGATACGAGCCTTATTCATACTACATACATACTTAGCCGGCACTTTTTTGCAATCCTATTGGATTATATACCGCACGTAAAATAATATTATAAGCGCTTCGATCTTCCGCGCTTCTTCTCCAGTTAGTAACACCAAGGTCTGTAAGGTTCTCAGTAACCTTGTCTTTTTAACGGAGTTTTGGTCGCCCTCTTTTGCGCCGTCTATCGAGTTTATTGTCGAAAACTTTTTGAGCTGGTTCGTTTTCGTCCATGCGTACAACATGACCTAGCCAACGCAACCGCAGCACCTAAATGCGCCTGACCACGTCAATGTCAGTGTACAGCTCGTGCAGCTCATGATTCATCCGATGTCGATACTCTCCGTTAACGATGATGGGCGATATATATTTTTCCCTCGAATACTGCCAGAACTGATTAATCCGCTTGTATCATAACCCATGATTCTGAACCATACATTAAGGCTGGTGGAACCGATATCTGGTATAGCTAAATTTTTGTTCGTCGAAAGAGGGCTTTGGCATTAAATTCCTTGCTTAGTCCGTAGTAGCTTTTATTAGCAAGCAGGATTCTTTTTCGGATCTCGAGGCTGACATTATTTGCTTTGTTGATGGCGGAGCCTAGGTAGATTATAGTTGTCAACGTTTGAAATGAATAACTTCGTTTTGTCCTCGTTCACCATTAGACCTATTTTCGCTGATTCCATCTGTAAACCTGAGATGGCTGTAGGCACATCCTGCAGTTTCGACCGATGATGTATACGTCATCGTGTGGCTTTTGTTGAAAATCGTGTCACTAATGTTTACTGCAGCTTTCCTCATTAGCATCTCCATCAGTATGTTGAAGAGGTCACACGATAGGCCGTCGTCAGGTATTGAATGACTCCGTAAGGTCCTTGCCAATCTTCACTGAAGACTTCGGGTCAGTCAACGTCATTCCGAAAAGGCGTATCAGCTTCGCTGGAATTAAACCAAACCAAACAAAAACCAAACTCAGCCATGGCTCCGAGTAATTTCTGCCGTATCGGGCTGTCGAAGGCAGCTTTATAGTCGACGAAAAGATGGTACGTGTCGATCTGTTTCTCTTGGGTGTTTTCCAAGATTTGCTGAAGTGTGAATATCTGGTCAGCTGTTGATTTACCAGGTCTAAAGACACACTGAGAGGGCCGGACAGGCTGGATAACACTGGCTTTTGTCTTTCACATAGTAGACTCGACAGGACCTTATATGCGATGGGTAAAAGGCTGATCCCGCGGTAGTTAGAGCACACACTTGGCTCACCTTTTTTTAGCATAGGACATGATACGCTAATCGCAACCGGACTTGAAGAACTCTGCCGGAAGTCCATCAGTACCGACTGCTTTATTATTTAGCTGCGAATTTGCTCATCTTACCTCGGCTTGACTTGGTGGTGAACAATCTAAGCCGTCGTCGACAATTGGCGTGATAACTTCACGTGCGCTGCCTTCTGGAACCAGCAGTTGCTGGAAGTGTTATCTCAATATATGCAGCACACTCTGCGTATCTGTAACTAGATTTCCATTCTTGTCCTAACAGGAAGGGCCCATTACCGTAGCCTTTTGCTTTTACTTTCTGGTAAATTTTTCAGGTCTCAACTCTATCCCTGTATCGCTCTCTATCCTCGTTCTTCCGTTCCTTCATCTGACGTTTTTTTCGCTTAAATAGCTGTCTCGACTGTTTTATTGTTTCCTTGTGCCGTTCCCTAACAGTCCGGGTTACAATTGGCTGTAGCGTTGCCATATAAGCAGCATCCTGTTCCTCTGACACTATGCGACATTCTTCATCGTACCAGGATTCATCTGAGCGCTGTTTTTCATATCCTAGCACGGTTGTTGCGGCGGTTGCCATGGTATGCGCTTTATATCGGGAACGTCAGAAGTAGAGGCGTTGTAGTTGGAAGAGCTTGTAGGAGAAGGCAGTGGCTATCTCTATCTCGTGATGTCCAGCTTTTTTTGAGTTTGGTTACATGCGTTTTTTGCTCTGCTCAATCTCGTGCCCACCTTGGCTGCAACCAGGTAATTATCCGAGCCAATATTAGCACCACGGATCACACGCACATCTATGACAGTATGTTAGATGCATGCCTGCCATCAATTACCACATGATCAATTTTTGGTGTTTTGATCGGCGGATAGCCAAGTTGCCTTGTGGTTATCCTTGTGCTAGAATCTGGTTCCACTCACTACCATGTTCCTTCCCGCTGCGAAGCTAACCCACCTAAACCCGTGGTCTGAATTTACCGATCGATGGACCAAAAACATCTTCCCTTCCTATTTTTGCAAATCAAAATCTCCTAGAATGATTTTAATGTCATGGCCAGGGCAGCGGTCGTATGTTTCCTCTAGGCGGTCTTAAAATTCGTGTTAATAACAAATTCGTGTTATTAAGCATGACAGCTGTAATAGATGTCGCAATTTTTACGTCGCGAGCATCATTGTCCTGTCCATCTTATCTCCTGGTTGGCGTTGATGTCAGCTTTATATTTTTTGAGGACATCCGCCAGTAGGATAGTGGCACCTTCTCTATTGAGAATCCGAACGTTCCAGTTGCATATCCTTAAATCAGGGTCCTTACTTTTTCGTTTTCGTGTCTTCATAGCTAGTAAAGAACCTGTAGGCGGGTGGCTAGCCCAACCATCAGGGTTCGTCGCTCAATATTTGCCGCTATTCATGATAAAAAAAAAAATCACGAACAACGTTGCCCAGGTGTCACCTCGAAAGTGACACCCAACATCAACCAAGGTAAACTTCACATCGTCACATAATATGCTATGACCTTAATAAATAGCCTTATTGCGACACAATAACTAGGTCATTTTATGTTTCCTTACAATAAAAATAGATTAAGTTAATTTTGAATAAAGTCATACACTAGAGCCCCGACTTGCGTCGTCCCGATTTGCGTCGCTTTTTAAAAACTGGAAAAATTCGATTTGCGTCGTTGTAATTTCAAGTTGCGTCGTTTTGACCCCGATTTGCATTGTGTTGATTTCGTTTTACGTCTAGTTTTTATGAATATACATTTGTAAATGAATTTAATTGTTGTTACATTTTCTTAATTTATTAGTTTTTTATTACTTTGTTGAAGTAAATGAAGTAAATAAAAATGTACCCATACTTGTTTTTTTATCAAAAATACAAAATTTTTTTGCTCTGTTTTGAATATTTACCCCAATAAATTTTATTTCAGTGCATTTATATAGAAATTTGCGTCGCGTTTCTCCGGTCCCCATTAACGACGCAAGTCGAGGCTCTAGTGTATTTGCAAAAGTCAAACCCCCAATGACGAGTTATGACTGTGTTAAACTATAGAAAAAGTGCTAAAAATCCACCTTGAGCAAAAAAAAATTCGTATGGCCATTAAATTACACAGTGATACAAATGTGAAGAAAAAAAATATACAGGGGTTCTCATGTAACATTTCTGTTTGACTGGAGTCCATAGAGTAAAGTGGTACTTTTAGTTTTTCTTGGTCACTTCGTTAAGTAATGTTTTTATAGCAAATTAAGTGAAATGACGATATTCCTAAAATTACAAGTTCCAAAATTCATAAGTCTTCTTTTTGTAAACCGATCTTCAAAAGCTTACATCTGTTGTAAAGCTATGACTTTCACCTTTTATTAAAAAAAAGAATTTTGAAAATCGGTTAATAAATAGTGAAACGGCGGCTGTTTAAGCAAAACAACCTCGAAAAAAAATTGCGAATTCTCATTTTCTCAACGCTCTCAGTTGATCATGAAGCAGCGCAATATATATTTTTTATTTTTGTATTATGCTATATTAAAGTAGCTTTTTTAAATAGGTAAGTTTATAAGAATCGGTTGAAAAATGAATGAGTTATGCTAAATTTTGCAATAACATGTTCGCGTTATTTTGTGGTTTTTCCTTAGAGTGTGTGTGTCACTTTGTACAAATACATATGACGTATACGTATCACAACAAGTAATTCGTACTACATATTCCAAAGAATGTCGAAAAATATATTACAAAAATTAGCATAACTCATTAATTTTTCCACCGATTCTCATAAACTTACCTATTTTAGAAAGCTACTTTAATATAGCATAATACAAAAATAAAAAATATATATTGCGCTGCTTCATGATCAACTGAGAGCGTTGAGAAAATGAGAATTCGCAATTTTTTTCGAGGTTGTTTTGCTTAAACAGCCGCCGTTTCACTATTTATTAACCGATTTTCAAAATTCTTTTTTTTAATAAAAGGTGAAAGTCATAGCTTTACAACAGATGTAAGCTTTTGAAGATCGGTTTACAAAAAGAAGACTTATGAATTTTGGAACTTGTAATTTTAGGAATATCGTCATTTCACTTAATTTGCTATTAAAACATTACTTAACGAAGTGACCGAGAAAAACTAAAAGTACCACTTTACTCTATGGACTCCAGTCTAACAGAAATGCTACATGAGAACCCCTGTATATTTTGTGTGTAGCACAGTGTTATTAATGCAGCCAAGTTGACAAAACTAATGATGCAGAAGTTCTTATTTTTGGGGCTACTTTCATTTGCAATTCTCAGAATTGAGTCCCAAAATCATGTGTTGTACTGTGTAATGTTCAAAGTTATTATAAGTGCAAATAAATGTTTTGTATACAGTTATAATTTGTTTGCATCAATAACTTGATAGGTGAACAATGTCATATAGGGAGAGGGTATTTATTAGTCAGTTTACCGTACAGAAATTTCAATGCTGGTTTTTATTTAATTCAGGGTAAAAATATTTTTTTTATTATTTAAAGGAAATTAAAAAAGTTTAAAATAAATTCATATAAAATTTACTTAAAAATCAAAAATCACGTTAATATGGATAAAAGATAATTTTTTTTTTATTCCAAAAATGTTCTTTATATAATAAATTTTGATCAAAATCGTAAAACCGGGTAACATTTCTGTGACAATTTAACATAGAAACACTGAAATTAATTGTAACATATTAAAATGTTGCCTTTCTGTGATAACACAAGGGAACAAGGTATTTCTTGTTTAAGAACTGACTATTGTTTTAAAGGTAATTTGGGACGCTGAATCCAAATCTGCACTTGGTTTTTTTGTATCAGCTCGACTTTTCGCGATATACCGTTATGTCCATAACTAAGGCACTTCCACTACAAATATTTAAATAACTTGAAAACGGTTCACCATATTCAATTAAAAAAAAAAAAACTTAAACTCGTCAACAAAATTATCTTTAATCCGTGCCTACATTGTTTTTAATTTGGCCTAGTAGTTTCAGAGATATCGTTGTAGTTTTAAAAAAAAACAAAAAATTTACAAAAAAAAAAATTTTGTTTTTTAAAAATTCATAAAAAAAATTAATGCAACACAAATCACAGTGTTTGTCTTAAAACATTTAATTTAATATAGTGTGAATCAAATGAGCTTTATTTCATTAAAATCTCTACACAACTTTTGATTTTGTCAACAATTTACTGAGATAACTAAATTTACAAAAATCACGATTTCCATATAGAAATAACATTTATTAATATGTTTGAGAAAGTGTAACTCGAGCAAACCATAACGGATCGTTATGAAAATTTATCAGTATTAATATTTTTCGAAACGAACTTATGGAATTGTAAATGGGCGGAATAGCCCCACCCCTTCTGGTACCTCCCATACAAAATTACTTATTTTTGGATAATTTATATATCTTCGATAGCTGCCAAACAGACTACAGGAGGATATTGAAATTTGGTCAGTTTATTTATCTTGCAAAAGTAGACAAACCCTAAAAAAACCGAAACCGTTGCCATACCCCTTCTGGTACCTCCCATACAAATGACCGATCTCCCCCTAATAGTCTTACATACATATCTTTTTTGTAAGTACACTGAATTCAGTCAAACTATGCGTAAGTTTTACGGTTATGAAAATATGAATCAGGAATGAATTTACACTATATCGGATCACCCCTTCTGGTACCTCCCATACAAAATGACCTATTTTTGGACAAGTAATATTTTTCCCTGAACTTCCAAATTGACAACTGCCGATTAATTAAATTTGGTCAGTTAATTAATATTGTAATAGGAGGCAAAACTATAAATTAAACTATAAATAAATTTACAAATTTGTCATGATTTTTAAAAATACAAAATTTTTATTTTTTTCGTGTAGAAACAAAAAATTGCGGAAAATCTGTAATCACCGAACTTAGCATAACTCATTCAATTTTCAATCGATTATTATGTACACACATGTTTTAGAAAGCTATTTTAATATGATATTCAATAAAGCTAATAAAAATAACAATTTGCCCCCAACCGATTAACTTTCAGCGTAAAGAAAATTAAAATGTGTAATTTTTTTTGGAATTTTTTTTTTTGTAATATTAAAAAATTTGATTTTTTTCACAGGCAGCAACGATATCTTTAAAAAAAAAAATTTAAAATCCGGCTTATGAAAAAAAATTAGGATTTTTTGAACTATAATTTTTTGGAAAAAAGTCGAAAATACGATTAGTACCTGTAACTTAAAAATTCGAGCTGATGGAGAAAAATGGAGATTAGATTAAAAAACAGCTATCCAATTCCAAACAACACTCAAAAAGTTCAATTTTGTTCCCTTGTGTAATTTATCATAGAAACACTGAAATTGATTGTAACATATGAAAATTTTGCCTCCCTTTAAGCTATAAAGTGGACTTGCGACCTTTTTTTTTAGTGTTTTGACGATATGTTATTTTTCCGGATACAGTACACGTTTGTATGTTTAACAACATTCTTATTCATTTATTATTCTTATTAGCCTGTATATAGACAGCTTATAAGCTTTACTTTATCCTTTCATGGCTTTCTCTTGCAAATGCTAAATAGGATCTTATGTAGACACTATAGCATTTTAAAAAGCTAATAATCACATTGTCTTTAACACCTCGTCCTCGTGCGTGATATGAGATTATTACATGATAATTTCCCGATTAGAAAAACTAAATTCATCAATTGTTTAACTAGCTTAAGTTAGCATAGATTTGTTTGCAGCATCAAATGGAACCTGCCGACATTAACCAGCACTCGTACTACAATCAAACTTCTTATTGTTATTGAAGTTTATGACTTTGAAAACTTTGCCGTTGAGTACTTGCACTAACTGCTGCGTTATTATGATTTAAAGCGTGATCATTTAACAAACGATCTAAGGCCCCTTCGTACCAGACTTTACAGCCGCATAAAGAAAGCACCTATGCAGAGCTGAACGAAACGGTGGGAGCAGCAGGCGTTGATGGCGTTTTATAGTAACTTTTTATAAAGGCATCAGTGCATAAAGTGGAAACAGTACAACAGCAACAAAACGATTGTTATGATGAAAAGCCTGTCTATATGAATTGAGGCACTTTATCTCCGCAGCAGCTAAACGTGGTGGTGGTGGTTGTGTTGCATTTGAATACCTACGAGTACAAGTGAAAAAAACAATCAACAAAAAAACAACAAAAACGCTTTACAATTAATCTTGAAACATGAACTCAACTGCCGCCCATTTGAATTAGTACTTACATACAAACGAGTGAGTGAGCGAGCGGGCTGAGATACAAGCATCAACAACTATTTAATATATTTATGGCATGAGTTTGAAATTGTGCGACTATTTGCAACAGCGATTAAACATTAAGATTTGTTATTATAATGTTTTAAATTTTAAGAAATCGCTAACATATTATGATGGGCAGAGAAAAAAAAATAATACAAAATATAACAGCAGCTACGAAATTCAATCAACAGCTATTTAAGACCGGAAATGTTTAACAAGCTCGAGTCTAATGTTAGAAAAGATCTTCTTAAGCTGAGACTCAAATGTGATAGTTTGTGTGGTATGGTAGAGCTGATGTTAGTATTGGCGTAAGTTAAGTACTGCCGACTTGTGCATTGCACTACAAGCTAACAGATACATACGTACATATAATGTGTAAAAGTTGTAGGAAGATGTTCATGCTATCTAGCTGTGGCGATTATAATCATTAAAGACATGCGATTCAAATAGTTTAATTAGAAGCACAGTAGGAGATGGCGCTAGCTAAGAAAGTTCATATCTGTTACAAAAATTAATATGTTCAATATTTGGACGATAGTGTTGCGTAAGAAGGGCCAATAAGCAGTTTTCTATAGTGTTTCTAAAATTTTTGTAGATCGGGTTGTGCTCTCAGAGCAATATATTTGGTATGTGTAAGAGAAATAATAACCAGTGGAGAAATTTCAGGCAGCCAAACTGACTGACTGACCCAATAAAAGATATTGTTTAAGTCTTGAGTTATTGCAATTAACCGAATTTTAATTAAAATTACTTACATATGTATTAGTATTTGCCTGCTTGTGAAGCGTAAACTGTTGTAGATAAGACAGCGGTCTAGAGACATATAACAAACCCGTAAAAATTTTACTAATTTGTATAGGAAGTACCAATAGGGGCAGCACAACGTGTCCGAGTTTTTTCATAAATCAACGTTTAATAAATGGTTACCTTGGCAAAATTTGATAAAATATAATGTACATACAGCAAAGATACGCATGGTAAAGGGGAAATGTCGGTTATTTATATGGGAGCTACCAGAAGTCCCGTGTCAAATAGTTAGATTTCTGAGGTAATGCCCCCCATTACAAGATAAATTCAACGACCAAATTTCATTTTCCCTTAGGTGCCCGTTTGAAAGTTATGGGAGATATAATAATTTTCCAAAAATAGGTAAAAATGTGTGGGAGGTACCAGAAGGGATCAACCGATATAGTCCATATTTATTTTTGAGTCAAATTTTCATAAGCCTACATCTAATTTGACTGAAGTCAGTGTACTTACTAAAAATATATGTATGTAAAGCTATGAGGTTGAATTCGGTAATTTGTATGGGAGGCACCAGAAGGGGTGTGTCAATTAGTTAGGTTTTCTGAGGTTTTGCCTCACATCACAAGATAAATTTACTGACCAAATTTCATTATTCCCCAAGCGCCCCTTTGAAAGTTATGGGACAAATATAAATTTTCTAAAAATAGATCATTTTGTATGGGAGGTACCAGATGGTGTCAACCGATATAGTCTATATTCATTCATCCCTCAAATTTTCATAAGCGTACATCTGACGCAAAATTTTACTGAATTCGGCGTACTTACAAAAAAAATTTGTATGTAAAACTATGAGGCGTAAATTCGGAAATTTGTATGGGAGGTACCAGAAGAGGTGTGGTAAAGATTTCGGTTTTCTTAGGGTTTGTCTACTATTACAAGATAATTGAACTGATCAAATTCAAAAATCTTCCAGTTTTCCGTTTGTAAGTTATGAAAGAAATATTATTTATCAAAAATTGGTAATTTTGTATGGGAGGCACAAGAAGGGGGTAGGGATTACTTCATTTTGAAAAACATTAATACTGGCAAATTTTCATAAGGATCAGATAAGAATTACTAGAGTTATCCTGCCCACCAGCCATCCAGACAGACAGACATGGCTTACCAGAGTACTTTTTTGTACCAAAAAGTACTTTTATTGCCCCAAAAGTACTTTTATTGACCAAAAAGTACTTTTTAAAACAAAAAGGGGAATGGGACTTTGCCCAGAGGTGGAAAGTTACTGATTGTCACTCACTTGGAAGTGACCAGAAGCGATTCCTTTGTGGCATTGTCCAAGCAGCTAACTACTTCCGGTCTTAGACCAAGTATTCCCCGGGCAATGACTTTTAAGCAACCGCTTAGAAGTTAGCTAGAGTTAGAAGGCGAAATGTTGAGTAACCTAATCGGCATGCTACCACCGATGCTTCTTAGGAAGTGGGTAACAAAAGTTACTAAAGCTCAACACAGGCTCTCTTAGTGGCTTTGGCACCCCAAGAAACTAGGATCGGGAGCGGTGGCCTAATAAGCCACTCTACTTAAACAAAATTTATTATTTAAACACGAAGAATAGAAAAAACAAGAACCCTCCCAAATGTTGACGACCCCAGCAAACGAAATAAGGACCATGATTTAAGGATATGCACCTGGAACGTCCGAAATCTCTATAGAGAAGGTGCCACTATCCGACTGGCGGATGTCCTCAAAAAATATAAGGCTGACATCACCGCCATCCTGGAGATGAGATGGACAGGACAACGATGCTCGCGACGTAAAAATTGCGACATCTATTACAGCTGCCATGCCGAAAAGCAAGAATTTGGATGTGAATTTGTAGTTGGCGAAAGACTCAGACATCTTGTCTCGCGATTCAATCCTGTTAGTGATCAAATAGCCGCAATCCGCATCAAGGCGAAATATTTCTACATCACGCTAATTTGTGCTCATGCCCCGACGAAAGATAAAGATGATGAGATTAAAGATGCATTTTACGAGCGCCTAAAGGAAACATACGACCGCTGCCCTGCCCACGACATTAAAATTGTTCTGGGAGACTTAAATGGAAAAATAGGGAGGGAAGATGGTCCATCGATCGGTAATTTCAGCCTGCATACCGACACGTTAGACAACGGGTTTAGGCTGGTTAGCTTCGCAGCGGGAAGAAACATGGTAGTGAGTGGAACCAGATTCTAGCAGAAAGATATCCACAAGGCAACTTGGCTATCCCCCGATCAAAATAATTTATGGCAGGCATGCATCTAGTGTCATGGATGTGCGTGTGATTCGTGGTGCTAATATTGGCTCGGATTATTACCTGGTTGCAGCCAAGGAACGCACAAGATTGTGGAGAGCGAAAAACACACATAACCAAACACAAAGCAAGCTGGACATCGCGATACTGCAAACCCCAGAGATAGCCACTGCCTACTTTAACAAGCTTTCCCAACTTCTACGAAACAACGCCTCTACTTCTGATTTTCCGACACACAGTGGCAGCATATTGCGCATTTCATGGAAACTGCCGCAACAACCGTGCTAGAATAAGAAAAACAGCGCTCAGACGAATCCTGGTATGATGACACACCAGGACAACGCTACAACAGAGTGTGCTGCATATATGGGCAGCGCATGTTAAGGTATCACGCCAATTGAAGACGACGGCTTAGATTGCCTACCTCCAAGTCAAGCCGAGGTAAGAAGAGCAGCCAGTGCCGACGGACTTCCGGCAGAGCTCTTCAAGTCCGTTAGCGAAGAGCTGATAACGAGCATGCACCAGCTCATACGCACGGTTTGCGGTTTAATGAGTGCATGCCCGATGATTTGAATCAAAGCGTATTATGTCATGTGCTGAATCAAGTGTGTGCTTCAACTACCGCGGGATCCGCCTTTTACCCATCGCATATAAGGTCCTGTCGAGTGTGCTATGTGAAAGACTAAAGCCAGTGTTATCCAACCTGATCGGGCCTTATCAGTGTGGCTTTAATCAACAACTGACCAGATATTCACACTTCGGCAAATCCTGGAAAAGACCCAGGAGAATCAGATCGACAGCCCGATTCGGCAGAAATTACTCGAAGCCATGGCTGAGTTTGGTATTCCAGCGAAGCTGATACGCCTTTGTAGAATGACGCTGACTGACACGAAATCTTCAGTGAAGATTGGCAAGGACCTTTCGGAGAAATTCTATACCAGACGACGGCCTATCGTGTGACCTCTTCAACATAGCGATGGAGATGATAATGTGGAAAGTTGAAGTAAATACGAGTGGCACGATATTCAACAAAAGCCACATGCTACTCGCGTACGCTGATGACGTAGACATCATCGGACGAAAATTGGGGGATGTGTCTGCAGTCTTCTCAAGTATAAAGAAGGAATCAGCGAAAATGGGTTTGATGCTAAACGAGGACAAAACGAAGTTATTAGTTTCAACGAACAAAGAATCTACTAGTTTGACAAGCTGCGTGAACGTTGGCAACTATAATTTTGAAGTGGTAGATAATGTTATCTACCTAGGCTCCGCCATCAACAAGACAAATAATATCGGCCTCGAAATCCGTAGAAGAATCCTGCTTGCTAATAACTGCTTCTACGGACTAAGCAAGCGATTTAATGACAGAGCCCTCTTTCGACGAACAGAAATCCAGCTATACCAGAAACTGGTTCTACCTGTCTTGATGTATGTTTCAGAATCCTGGGTTATGACACAATGAATCGGTTTTGGCAGTATTCGAGAGAAAAATACTCCGTAAAATATATGGGCCCATCATAGACGTCAAATGAATCATGAGCTGTACACTGACATTGACGTGGTCAGACGCATTAAGTTGCGTTGGCTAGGACATGTGGTACGCATGTTGGGAAGGCCAGGTTACTGAGAACCTCGCAGAACTTGGTGTGACTAACTGGAGAAAAAGCGCAGAAGATCGAAGCGCTTATAATATTATTCTACGTGCGGTATAAAATCTAATAGGATTGCTAAGAAGTGCCAGCTAAGTAAGTAAATATAACTCGTCATAGGGGTTTGACTTTGGCAAATAAAACTTTATTCAAAACCATTAAGAAACTTTTAGTCGGGCAACGCGACTTACACATACCCTCACCCACAGTAAAACATAAAATTTACTATTATATTGATGTTATTACTTGATTTCTAAAGTGGGCGGAGTGGTACATTTGTATGGGAGGTACCAAAAGTGGCGTGTCTAGACTTCCAAATGTTATTTGCAAAACTTTATTCTGTTGTAGCTTTACTAAATACAGAATTTGGGCACCATGGTGTTGGGTGCATTGATATTATTACTCCATCTCCAAGTGGGCGGAGTGGTACATTTGTATGGGAGGTACCAGATGAGTGGTGTCTAGACTTCCAGATTTTTTATCAAAAACTTTATCCTGTTTGAGCTTTATTAAATACAGAATTTGGGCACGATTGCGGTAGGTCTATTAATAATATTAATCGAGATCTAAAGTGGGCGGTACCAGATGGGTATGGGAGGTACCAGATGTCATAGCAATTCGATATCGATAAGACTCCTGACAGAAACATTTTTCGACAGATTCTTTGTGTCTGAACGCGCCTTTACACTTGCTTTCGAATACACTGACTTACGTATGAGTAATAAATAAAATTGCACATAACTCATACGGTCTAGCATGGGTAAACTTCATATCGTCACATTGCGACTAGTGATGGCAATTAATATGTAAATAATAATCGATTAATTAATCATATGATTAATTTAAACAACAAATATTTAATCGCAATTAATGGGAAACAATTAATCGATTAATCGATAAATCGATATTTTCACCTAAAATTGAAAATTATCATAAATAAAAAAAATATTATTTAATTAATTACAAAATTGTCTGTTTATTCAAATTATTGAAAAAGAATTTATTTGTATAGTACAGAATTTAAATATAGGAGCTTCGATAGAGGATTCGTGGTTGATCCGTTCCGTTTTTCCGTTACTATTACACCCCCTTTGGAAAAAAAGCCGCTCTAATGGTTTAGATGTACCATGTATCCAAAAGCAATATTTTTGTGCAAGAGCGTACAGCTTTGGGTGGACCTATTTTTTCGGACTCAATTCTGAGAACTGCACGTAAAAGTAGCCCCAAAAAAGAAGAAGTTCTGCATTATTCGTTTTGTCAAGTTACATGCCAGAATAATATCGATTTGAAGTTTGTAAGTGTCGTAAGGAAAGGAGATCGTAGTGAATGTAAGAACTACCGTGGAATAAGCCTATTACCAATTGCGTACAAGGTCCTTTCAAGCATATTGTGTGAACGTCTAAAGCCAATTGTAGAAAAACTAATTGGACCATATCAGTGCGGCTTTAGACCTGGCAAATCTACGACGGATCAAATATTCACCTTACGACAAATCCTGGAAAAAACCCATGAAAAGCAGATCGACACCTACCACCTCTTTGTCGACTACAAAGCTGCCTTCGACTCTCCGATAAGGAATAGGCTTTATGAGGCCATGTCTGAGTTTGGGTTTCCTGCAAAGCTGATTCGACTTTGAAAATGTACCTTAGACAACACCAAATCCTCGGTTAAGATTGGTAAGGATCAGTCTGAACCATTCAACACGGAAAGAGGTCTCAGGCAGGGCGATAGCCTGTCCTGTACACTATTTAATATAGTTATGGAGAAGGTGATGAGAAAGGCTGGTGTCAACATGTCTGGCACCATATTCCACAAGAGCCACATGCCACTAGCCTATGCCGATGATATGGACATCATTGGCCGAAATCTGCGGGATGTTACTGCAGTTTTCTCATCACTAGAAAAGGAGTCAGCGAAAATGGGTTTAACGGTCAACGAGGACAAAACAAAAATAATGATTTCGACGAACAAAGAGTCCTCTCGATGGGGACGCACCGTGAACGTTGACAATTATTGTTTTGAGGTAGTCGACGAATTTACATACCTGGGATCTTCCGTCAACAAGATGAATAATGTCAGCCAAGAAATTAACCGGAGAATATTGCTAACCAATAGATGTTTCTATGGACTTCGGCAGCACTTTAGTAACACCACCTTCTCTCGGAATACTAAGAAACAGCTATACCAGGTGCTTATCTTACCTGTTCTGTTGTATGCTGCCGAATCATGGGTGCTGACTACAACAGACATACAAAACCTGGGAGTATTCGAGAGAAAAGTACTCCGAAAAATTTATGGACCTATCTGTGTCGAAGGCCAGTTTCGCCATCGGATGAACCATGAGCTGTATGAGCTTTACCACGACATCGACGTAGCTAAAAGAGTCAGAATCCAACGACTTTGATGGCGGGGATTTGTTGCCAGGATGGATGTAAATGCTCCAGCGAGAAAGGTGTTTGAAGGCGAACCTGAAGGACGGCACAGAGCAGGGAGACCCAAACTCCGTTGTAAGGACCAAGTGGTAGGCGATGTGCCATCATCTAGTAGGACTAACTGGAGAAAACACGCAGAAGACCAAAGCGTGTGGAATTCTTTATTACTTTAGGCCTCAAATTTATGAACTACGTTTCGTAAATTGTAATTGGCCACTTAAGTAAAGTAAGTAAGTAAGTGTCGTATAGGGTAATTTATCACTTTTTAGGTTTTTTGTTATATTATTATATGTTGGCGTATGATTATCATGATTAATATTTCACGTATATCTTACGCCCCGACTTACAACAGTTGTAACTGCTACAAAATAAACCCAGTTCAAAATCATTTGATGAATGGAAAAGTGAAACTGTTGCTTATGTAGGGAAACGTTATATGACCAGATTAAAGGAATTGTAATTTTTATTTTTTTTAAATTTGTTTCAGCTAAATCGGACTAGTGGTTCTCGAGTTATGTCAAACAAAAATGCCTATAAGTGACAAATTCCTCTATACGATACTTACTAACTTCACATCGATATTTAATTATTATGGCATGTAACTTGACAAAACGAATGATGGTGACCATCTTCTTTTTGGGTCTACTTTCACGTACAATTCTCAAATTTGAGTCCCAAATCAATGAGCTGAAAAATGTTTTACTGTGAAGTAGAACACTTCAGCTAGACAAATCTCTGTTTTTTTAAAGTTCTAATTCTTTTTCTTCATACTTTAAGGTACATGTTACCAAATTCACAAAATTCAAAGAGATGACCAAAAATATATGTGATCGCTTCACATGGAATTACTCATTGTAAATATTATACTATGGATATTGCTTGTATGAAATACCGTCTATGTGATATTGCCGCAAATATAAAAAAGATTCGTGTTTCGACTTTTGCATAAGCAGACATTTTCCAAGTTGTATAACACTGTTCGAAACGATTTTTCACCCATGATCAAACTGACCAGATTCTGAAAATATAGCTAAAATAAAAATATACGTATCTCCCAGTTTTTCTAGATCAGCTTATTTAAGTTTTTTTACAAGCAATTCAATTTTTGGAACGAAGCTCCCATACAACGACTTGAAAGTGACTTCTTCTTGTTCGCAGAACTCTGCGAGTTGTTAACAAATTTGATGAATTTTTCTTTATTGTTTTTCAAAAGGCCAGGAGCGGGTTCTGACGAAGCCAAAATTTAAAATTTGTCAACACATTTTCCTATTCCCAACCAGGTCCTAGCCATTTGAAAAACATTTAAAAAAAATTGTGACAATTTTAATTTTTTACAATTTGTGGCTATTTTAATTTTTGACATATTATAAATTTGGACTTTGTAAGAACCAGCCTCTGGTCATTTGAAACATATTTAAAAAAAATTCATCAAAATCTGTTGACAAATTGTTTGTGACAAATTTAATTTGTGACAAATTTTAAATTTGGGTTCAGTTAGAACTACATCCAGGCCATTTGAAATACATTAAAAAAAAATCGTCAAAATCTATTAACAACTCTCTGAGTTCTGCGAACAGGAAGAAGTCACTTTCAAGTCGTTGTATGGGAGCTTTGCTCCAAAAATTGAATTGCTTGTAAAAAACTTAAATGAGCTGATCTAGAAAAACTGGGAGATACGTATATTTTTATTTTAGCTATATTTTCAGAATCTGGTCAGTTTGATCATGGGTGAGGTCAAAAGTTTAAATTTGTCCTACAGTGTAATAGATAAAATTTTCATACTAAATCGATTGTTTTAAAATTTTAGGAAACTCAAATAAGAATTCAATAGTATCGAACCATTCGAACAGACAGAATCTGGCATTGCAACTGAAATTTTAGTTCATTTGAATAAAAAATACTTATTGCTTAAACCTCAAAAAATCCTAAATTTCTGGGTTGAATTTGGCGTTTTTAAGGTTAGGAATAAATCCTGACGTGCTGGAACAATATGGATATTAGATTCGTATTTAGCGCATTAAAATACATAAGTAAAGGGCCTGATCCTCACAACCCCGATACTTTTTTTTGGTGTGACTACAACAATACTAAAGCTCGATTTCAAATAAACCAAAGTCAAGACATCAAATTAAATACCTTACTTTCCTTCGAATATATGTAAACTTACATGACAGCAATCTGTTTACAACCATCTAATAATATTACATCCCAGTGTAGGGTATAACAAAATTTAAAATATTTCAGTGAAACATTAATGACATTAAAGAAAGTATAATTTGCCTATTAAGAGATGTTTATCGCGTATAATCTTTTTTATGTTGTGTTGTTGCTTTTCTTCAACTTTAAGGCAAATTTACTTTTCTTCTCATTTAAAATATGTAATAAATTTTATTTACTTTTTTCTTTTGCAGCAAAAAAAGTGAAATTTGTTATTCAACTTTTTTGGGGGTAGGGTAGAAAATTCAATTTGCAACAACCATAAAATGTTGTTAAATGTCATGTTATAACA
Organism: Muscina levida; assembly: GCA_964034835.1. Lineage (NCBI taxonomy): Eukaryota > Metazoa > Arthropoda > Insecta > Diptera > Muscidae > Muscina > Muscina levida. Next base: position 80,459,597 of record OZ035882.1, read on the forward strand.
ATTGTATTTTTAAAAAGATGATCTTACTGCTTGTTGTTGTTATTATTATCATACGTTGTTGTTCTAGTCAATAAAGTTCATTAGTATTTTGAGGCTAAACACAACTGAACACAAAAATCCGCTAGCTTCCGATGAGAACCTAAAGAGATTGATTGTTGTGATTATAAATTTTGATGTTAGCGTCCGTCATAAGCAAAATTTAACAATATCTGTGTATGAATACGAGCGAGTAGTGAAGAAGAACAAAAAAAGATGTTAAGCAGCTTGTCAGCAGCGATATATTCGGCGAATGATGAGAGTTTTGTGTTTTTGGTCATTAAGTCAATGCCAATATACAAAAGAGTTGAAAGGGATATAATATTGTTGCTGCACTTTTGAACACTACTGTAGCTGACATCTGAATAACTTGGTGGTGTTTTTTGAGAAAAGCCAACAAAAAATGCAAACAACCTTTAAGCAATTTATTATAATTTATTGTCTGTGGTTTTTGCTCATCTTCTGCGGCATCGCTTTAACAGCGCTGGGACGCCATCATATTGTATCGCGTTGTTCGATGAAGACAAAACCACATACCAAATAAATAACTCTCTTGGCTTGTCCTGTCCTCTCCCTTTATTTAATGATCACTTGTGGAGTGTGTGTGTGTTATCTTGGTTTAAAAAACAATTTTATTTTTGGCTGATCGGCAGCAGAATATTTGCGAGTTTTTAATTTTTTTTTTTTGCACTTACACTTATATGAGTTTCGTTAGACATTTTTTGGTAAGGTGATACTATTATTGTGTCGTTGCATAGCTCCCCGTAATAAACAATTGCCAGACGTTACTAACTTTTTTCATAATGTGTGTGTTTGTGTGAATTAATTCCTCAAGTTAACTAAGCACATGTTTGTTGTTGGTTTTTGTCTGATACAAATTTACTATTAGTCCGAGAAAAAGTTTATATACCATCGGCGGTACACTGCTGTATAAAAATATCTACGGACCATAAACGAATTCCATGTAACTTTTTTGCAGTCATATGTGTGTAGAGATGTGTTTACGATCAATTAGTTTTAGTGGGTTAAGGGATACTTTCATAAAATCTTAGGGTTTTCTTCCTGAAGTACAAATCAAAGAAACGATTTCTTACTCCTTTGTGTGATATCATATCACACCTGCTATCATAATTATGTCACTCAAGCAGCCATACAGCAAACCTCTAAAAATATATAACTTACGCTTATGCTGTTTACCCAACTTGCTAAAATTTTTCTCTAGAGATTGTTACAACTAAAATAAAAAAATGCAAAATATAGTTTTCTTTGGATATTTCATGTTAATCATTCGAGAATGTTTATAAGCCAATATGAATGCAATTGCTGAAGAATTTCAAACGAGTCACGTTTAAATGATTGACCAACGGCCGGTATATCTCTCTGAGTGTTATGGCTATACAAAAAAAAAACTCACATTATAACCGTGCTATGTGATTTGCTACTTAGTAACCATATGCTGATATTGTTGTTCTAATAGGTAATGCAAGTTGATACAAGTTGAGAGTTAAAAAGGTGATATTAAACTAATTTTTTAGTATGCATGGGCATTTTTTATCTTATTATTATTATTTTATCTAGAAGAGCTTTACGCTTTTAAGAGATTAAACTTACTTCTAATTTTAGACCTACACAAAGGAACCTTTAGTTAAATGACATATTTTTTTTAGAAGAATGTGCTTACAAATGGAGGTAAATGTAAAATAATATGCTTCTTAAAACAAGAACTTATGCACTTACTTATTACTTACTTACTTAAGTGATCCATTACAATTTACGAACGTGTTTCACAAATTACTACTTGGTCCTGCTCTGCGCTGTCCTTCAGGTTCGCCTTCGAACAACATTCTCGCTGTTCCAGCCAACGAAGTCTTTAGATTCTGACTCTTTTAGCTACGTCGATGTCATGTTAAAGTACATACGGCTTATGATTCATCCGATGGCAAAACTCGCCTTCGACACAGATAGGTCCCTATATTTTTCGGAGTAAATTTCTCTCGAATACTGCCAGATTTTGTATATCCCTTGTCGTAAGCACCTACGATTCGACAGCATACAACAGAAGGGGTAAAATTAACACCTGGTATAGCTGTTTTTTAGAATCCGGAGATAAGGTGGTGTTACTAAAGAGCCTCCGAAGTCCGTAAAAACATCTATTGGCGAGCTTAATATCTTGGCTGACATTATTTTTCTTGTTGACGGAAGATCCGAGGTAGGTAGACTCTTCTACTACCTCAAAAAAAATATTTTCAACGTTGATAGTGCTTTCCCATCGAGAGGACACTTTATTCGTCGAAATCATTATTTTTGTTTTGTCCTCGTTGACCGCTAAACCCATTTTTGCTGACTCTTTTTTAGCGATGAGAAAACTGCAGTAATATCGTCGGCATAAGCTAGTGGTATGTGGCTCTAGTGGCATATGGTGCGAGACATGTTGACACCAGCCTTTCTCAACACCTTATTCATATCTACATTAAATAGTGCACAGGACAAGCTATTGCCCTGCCTGAGACCTCTTGCCGTGTCGCATAGTTCAGCGTGATCCTTACCAATCTTAATAGAGGATTTCTGCCAAGCCGAATTAGTTTTGCAGGAATGTCAAACTCTGCCATGGCCTCATATAGCCTATTCCTTATCGGAGAGTCGAAGGCAGCTATGTAGTCGACAAAGAGGTGGTAGGTGTCGATCATGAGTTTTTTCCAGGATTTGTCGTAAAGAAGATTTATCAGGTCTAAAGCAGCACTGCTAAGGTCCAATTAGTTTGTCCACATTTGCCTTTAGACGTTCACACAATATGCTCGATAGGACCTTGTACGCAATAGGGAATATGTTTATTCCACGGTAGTTCTTACACTCACTACGATCTCCTTTCCGGGAGACCATTGGCTACAGCCGTTTTGTTGTTTTTAAGGCGGAATATTACCACACGTATCTCGCTCTGGCTCGGAGGTGGACAGTTAATACCATCGTCATGGATTGAAGTGGACTGGAGTGGTGGTCGTATCCAGTAGATTTTTGAAATGTTCTCTCCATATTTTCAGAACGTTATCCGGGTCCGTCACAAGCTGGCCATCGCTGTCCTTGCAGGAGGGCAACCCTGTTTCACGCATTCTCGCCTTAACTCTCTGGGAGAATTTTTCGGGCTTCCCCTCTGCTTCGGAGCAACTCAGTGCACTCATCCTGTCTATTCTTCAGCTCCTTCTTTTTTCGTCCAAAGAGACGAGTTGCATCTCGGTTAAATATTGCCACTTCTTCTTCTTCTTTAATGGCAACAACAACAGAAATTTATCCATCAGTAGCCGCACGTAGAAAAGTATTCCGTATATAGTTCGTCACACCAAGCTTAGTTATCCGCTCTTTCACCTGGTCCATCCAATGGAGTTTTGGTCGCCCCTTCTGCGCCGCCCATCGAGTTTACTGTCGACGACTTTTCTAGCCGGGGCGTTTTCGTCCATTCGTACAACTGTCCAAGCCAGCGAATTCGGTCTATTTGAACGCGCTTGACTACGTCGATGTCGTTATAAAGCTCATACAGCTCATGGTTCAATCGACGACGGTAAACGCCGTTAACGATGATTGGTCCAAATATTTTGCGAAGTATTTTTTATCTTGAAGACTGCCAGTATAGATTGATCCACTTGTTTCATTACTCAGGTTTCTGCGCTGTAGAGCAAGGCAGGTAGGATCTGTGTCTGGCAGAGTTGAATCTTTGTTTGTTGCAAGACTGCTTTGTCATGTTGTTGTTGTAGCAGCTGGAGAAAGTAGCTGAGATGTTAATTCTTTATACCGATTATCAATTTATTAGCACTCGTTCGGGCATGTAATCCGATTACACAGTGCAACAGTGAATAAAACACCCGAACGAGACTATATAGGTTCGATAGTACAACCGGAGCTGAGTAAAACCCTAGCTCAGTTTGGCTAGATTGGCTACCAATTTTTTTTTTTGGCCCCCAAAACTTTTTGAAATCCCTTGGACCCCTTGGAAAAAGGTGACATCAATTGTTGGCCAACAGTTTCTACAGTTTTTAATCTAGCTCTTTCTCTTCTTCAACATAGTTTTAGCTAATAGTCCGCTTAAGAAACTGATATAATAAAATTTCCCAAAAAAATTAGACTTCCCTCGTTTATTTTCAAAAAACTTCGATAAAAATTCTAATTTTTTCACTATTTTTTATATAAGTCGTATAGAATCCAGATTTTTTGCATACTCTATTCAGTGAAATTGTAGTTTAGGTAACACCGAATAACTTCTCTGAACAAACCTATGCAATCTGAACAAGTCTAGGGATATTAAATCGCTCTCAAAACACACTATCCACTTTAAACAAATCAGTTTTTTAGGAGTTTTGTGCCATTGTGCAATGTTTTTACTTGCTATCTTTACCAAAAACGTACTTATTGTATAACTGAATAACTTCTGTAAACAACCAATATGATCGGAATACTCCACCCCCTTAATTGTTCACAAAGAGCATTAGGGTGTTCCTTATATGGCATTTTTTCGAATTTCGTTAAAAATATGTATTAATCGCGATGTTTGTCATCTATTTTCACCTTACGTTTCTTTTTGCCAATATTAGGAATATATTGTGAGAAATTTTGTATCGATAGTTGGACATTAGGGTGTGCCGCAATGGGGTTAAAGTATGAATTTGTTCTCAAATCAGTTTATTGCCGCTGAGTATTTTTCTTTCGTATATAGATTAAGTAGTAACAAGCCGTTCAATAGCTGAAATAAAGTCCTAAAATAATATGTGTTTGCTTTTACCATATCTCTTATAGACGCCGAGATATTTGATATAGAAGTTGGGGTTTTTTTAAAAAAATTATTAAAAATGTTGAAATTGAATTTCGATGTAGATTATTATGGGAAATTATATATTTCAACTTTTAAAGGTTAATCAAGTTAAAATCTATACGTTTAAAAAGTATATGTGTATATTATCACTATCTCTATCAGTTCTCGAGATAGCAGGGGCTTAAAAAGCATAGCAGTGACTACTTAACTTTTGTTTCACCTGTATATCCATTGTGTATGCTTACAAATGTCACAAAAACCATTAATATCCAATGGTCTTTTGAGGGGATTTTTTATTTTTATCATATAAAAATCGTTATTGGTAAGTATTCAATGGGTATTCAGATGGAACAAAAGTTCATTAGACATTGCTATGCATACAGTCAAAAATTCCGTTTTTTAACGCCTGATATCTCGAGAATTGATAGAGATAGTGATAATATACACATATACTTTTTAAACTTAATCTATATACGAAAGAAAAATACTCAGCGGCAATAAACTGATTTGAGAACAAATTCATACTTTAACCTCATTGCGGCACACCCTAATGTCCAACTATCGATACAAAATTTCTCACAATATATTCCTAATATTGGCAAAAAGAAACGTAAGGTGAAGATAGATGACCAACATCGCGATTAATACATATTTTTAACGAAATTCGAAAAAATGCCATATAAGGAACACCCTAATGCTCTTTGTGAACAATTAAGGGGGTGGAGTATTCCGATCATATTGGTTGTTTACAGAAGTTATTCAGTTATACAATAAGTACGTTTTTGGTAAAGATAGCAAGTAAAAACATTGCACAATGGCCCAAAACTCCTAAAAAACTGATTTGTTTAAAGTAGATAGTGTGTTTTGAGAGCGATTTAATATCCCTAGACTTGTTCAGATTGCATAGGTTTGTTCAGAGAAGTTATTCGGTGTTACCTAAACTACAATTTCACTGAATAGAGTATGCAAAAAATCTGGATTCTATACGACTTATATAAAAAATAGTGAAAAAATTAGAATTTTTATCGAAGTTTTTTGAAAATAAACGAGGGAAGTCTAATTTTTTTGGGAAATTTTATTATATCAGTTTCTTAAGCGGACTATTAGCTAAAACTTTGTTGAAGAAGAGAAAGAGCTAGATTAAAAACTGTAGAAACTGTTGGCCAACAATTGATGTCACCTTTTTCCAAGGGGTCCAAGGGATTTCAAAAAGTTTAGGGAGCCAAAAAAAAAAATTGGTAGCCAATCTAGCCAAACTGAGCTAGGGTTTTACCCAGCTCCGGTTGTACTATCGAACCTATATAGTCACGTTCGGGTGTTTTTCAAAAAGTTTGATTTTGTGTCATAGTGTTATCATACGATCATTGTTGGCAACTACAAGGTTTGTGTCAAGGGATTGTAAGATGTTGTGGTGAGCGCCAAATTCCTTCAAAGATGGCGCCAGCTGTTGATTTCTATTTTGCGATGTTGAATAATCTTTTTCTTTTTTCTTGCACCTTGCGCAAACTGCATTTTTGTAGTGGAAGCATCTAGGATGAGTTTTGTTGGCTGGAGAACATGAAAGTATTTCATAGTCATTTTTCTTCGATGTTGATTTGGCCAGTGCCCCGGCCGGAAATCGAGCCTGGCACCATCGGATTGCTTATCTACGTCGCTTCCACTGAGCTTTCGAAGGCCACTTTGTCATTAAATTGCTTGCTTAGCGCATAGGAGCAGCGGTTTGTGGTCAATACTCGTCTCTGGATTTCTAGGGCGACATTATTACTTTTGTTTATGGCGGAGCCAAGGTAGACATAATCATCTAAACTTCGAAGTTATATTAGTCCATTTTCAGGCAGCATTCCAAACGAGTATACTCTTTGTTCGTTGAAACAAATAACTTGGTTATCACCAGACCCACTTCTGCCGACTGCTCTCAATGCTCGAATAGGCCGCAGTAACTTCCCACAGTCGGCGACCAATGATATCTATGTCAGCATGTGACCTGTTAAAAATGGTACCATTCGTGTTTACCGCAACCTTCCGCATGATGATCTACAATATGATTTTAAAAAGATAGCCTTGTCTAAAGCCTCGTTTGGTTGAAAATCGCTTTGTCAGATTTTTGTCTATTTTCACTGAAGACTTCGTGTCAGTTAGTATCATCCCGCAAAATCGTATCATCTTCGCGGGTATACCAAACTCAACCAAATCATCTTACATTTTCTGTCGTATCGGTCTGTCGAATGCAGCTTTGTAGTCGATGAACTGATGGTAGGCGTCGATCTGCATTTCTTGGGTCTTCTCCAGGATTTGTCATAGTGTGAATATCTAATCGGTCGCGGATTTAGCAGGTCTAAAGCCACACTGATAAGCACCAATAAGGTTCGCTAAAATGGGCGATAACTGGTACACACTTTTAAAACGTATTTCTTAAGCGCAGGACATAGAACACCCAGATTCCAATCATCGGGCATGCATTCCTTGAACCTAATCGCTGGTGCATGCAAGTTGCCAACTTAACGCCGCGGGCTTTAAAAAGCTCTGCCGGCAGTTTATCGTCACGCGCAGCTTTATTATTTTTAAGCCGTGCAATTGCCGTGCTGATCTCATTTTGGCTCGGTGGTGGACAGTCTACTCCATCGTCGATGATTGGCGTGATTTCATCACTTATGCTGCTTTCGGGAATGAAGAGAGAACGAAAGTGTTCCCTCTATATTTGCAGCATTCTCTGAATGTCAGTGACCAAATTTCCGTCTCCGTCCTTGTTGGTGGGGATCCCTGGTCCAAAACCTTTGCTTTTTACCTTTTGGTAGATCTTTCGGTCTTCACCTTTATCCCCGTAATTTTCCGTATCTTGGCACTCACTTTTCTGACATAGACGCTTTTCCGCCTGAAGAGGCGTGTCATCTCCCTCCTCTTCTCATCATAAGGCTCTGTCACTGCAAGCCATGTTGCCATTGACTTCAGTTTTACCCTGTATGCATTATTATTTTCTTCAGACATTTCGCGACATTCCTCATCGTACCAGGGCTTGTCAGAGCGTGGTTTTTCATTATACAGTATGGTCGTTGCGGCAGTGGTCATCAAATTTGCAATATTCTGCCACTGCGAGTCGGGAACATCAGAATAAGGTTTGTTAGGAGTAATTGAGAGAGTTGGTTGGAGTCGGCATTGGCTATCTCGGTGGTATGCAGCTGTATGATGTCTAGCTCCTTTGCGTTTGGTAACGTGCGTTTTTAGCACTGCCTAATCGCGTGCGTACCTTTGCTGCAATTAGGTGGTGATCCGAGTCAATATTTGCAACGCGCATCACACGCGCGTCCGTAACGCTAAACGTTATCAATCTGTTTTCTGGTATTTTGATCAGGGGATATCCAGGTTGCCTTGTGGGTATGATTGATTATGCATGAATCTGGTTCCCCTCACTACCATGTTTCCGACGCGAATACGTCTGAATACGTTATCGGTGGTGTTGTTGCGCAGACTGACCTTCCAATTTTAGCATTAAAATCACCCAAAACAATTTTAATGCCATGGGCAGGGCGGCGGTCATATATTTCCTCCAGGCGCTCAATGAATGCATATATAATGGCCCTGTCTTTGTCTTCAGTCGGAGAGTGCACGCAAATCAGCGTAATGTAAACATGTTTGGCCTTGATGCAATAGTAGCTATTCGGTCGCTGACGGGGTTAAACCGCGTGACCAGACGTTGAAGTCTCTTGCCGACTATAAATCCACATTCAAATTCGTGTCTTTCTGCGTGGCAGCTATAAAAGATGTCACTGTTCTTCCGACGTGTGCATACCTGTCCCGTCCATCTCATTTCCTGTATGGCAGTGATGCCAACCTTGTATTTGTCGAGGACAACCGACAGTTGGATAGAGGCCCCATCTCTGTAGAGGGTTCGGACATTTCACGAGCATATCCTTAAATCATGGTCCTTACAACGTTTGCGGAGGTTGTCAGCATTTGGGAGGATCTTGTTTTTCTTTCCTTCGTGTTTTCGTAATAGTTGTTTTTTTTTGAGGAGAGTGGTTTATTAGGCCACTGCGCCTGATTCTAGTTTCTCGGTGCTGCTAAAGCCACTAAGAGGGCTATTGTGTTGAGCTTTTGTTACCTACTTTCTAAGACGCATCGGCGGTAGCATGCTTTTATCCTTTTATCCTACCCAATATAGCGCCTTCTCACAGTTGTTACAACTGAACAAACTTAACTTTTTTCAGTGTATTATCAAAACAGAACGTTGATCTCTTCTTCTGTTCACCCATCTAGTACCTTGAATTATTACTTACATATTGCGATATTCTTATGTTTACTATATTTCTTCGAAATCAATTACCATCTGATACGATTGTAACGTTCATTAATCTTTGTTTTCGTCTAAGGTTTTGTTTTTTCTTCTTGTTCTTCTTCTGTTGGTTGTTCTTTCATAAAGTGTAGACCTTAACTTTATGTATTATGACTTGCGGTGTTCGATGGAACAGTGGCGACGACGACGACGACTCCTCGAGTACCTACCTAGAACACGCAACTCCGTCTTGACTTCCCATACAATGGCAACAACAACAAACAGCAAATGATTCATTGCGAATTCTCAAGTAGCCATCAAAAGCTTTAGTGTTTTTGATGTGGATGGATGCTCTAATGTTGTGTTACTATTGCGGCTGCCAAGATGACTTGAATCATTACTCAGAAAAAAAAAACAAAAACACGAATGAATGAACACCCCAAAAAATTATTATTACAGATAAATGTATAAATATGTACGAGCGTATATTATACATATGTATGTGGGAATGTGCTGATGTATATTCTACGTGCATATGTCTATATGCAACAACATGCATTGTTGCAACATTATACTAAAGATAAAGCAACAAAAAAAAAAAAAACCGACAATACAATAGAAAAAATAAGAAGCAGAGAAGAATCACCCATCATCTGAAACACTGAAGGTTTAGTTCCAAAGAAAATTCAATGCATTAACTGCAGATTAAAACACTTAGCGAAATACATAAAGGGCTGATGTACATATTTAATTTATACTTTATAGACAAATTTGGATGAAACATCAGTCAAATTTTATTTATGTTAAATATCCATTCTATTTTAAAGTTTTGGTAAAGAATAACCATAGGATGACAGAATTAAGCAATAACACATTATAAATTGATAAGTGGTAGCAAATGTGAGAAGGCCCAATGTTGATTAACCTAATGGCTTGCTACTACCGATGCGTCTTAGGAAGTAGGTAACAGAAGTTACTGAAGCTCGACACAACGGCTCTCTTAGTGACTTGGGCAAACCCAAGAAGCTATGATCGGGCAAGGTGGCCCCTTAACAAAACCAAATATTTTGAAAAAATGAAGAAAAGAAAAAAATAGAACCCCCCCCCCCCAAATGTTGACGACCCCCGCAAACTTTATAAGAACCGTGATTTAAGGATATGCACCTGGAATGTCCAAATTCAGTACAGAGAAGGTGCCTCTATCCAACTGGCGGATGTCCTCGACAAATACAAGGCTGACATCGCCGCCATACAGGAAATGCGATGGACGGCACAGGGATGAACACGTCGAAAGAACTTTGACATATTTTACTGCTGTCATGCAGAAAGACATGAATTTGGATGTAAAATCATAGTCGGCAAGCGACTTCCACATCTGGTCTCGCGGTTTCACCCTGTAAGTGACCGAATAGCTACTATTCGCATTAAGGCGAAATATATTTACATTAGGCTGATTTGTGTACACGGTCCGACGAAAGACAAAGATGAGGACATTAAAGTTAAATTCTATGAGTGCCTGGATGAAATATATGGCCGCTGCCTTGCACATGACATTAAAATTGTTCTTGGAGATTTTAATGCTAAAATAGGAAGGGAAGATGCTTTTGGTTCAGCAGTCAGAATATTCAGTCTACACAGAATTCAGACTGGTTAGTTTCGCGTCGGCAAGAAACATAGTAATAAGTGGAACCAAATTCCTGCATAAATATATCCACAAGGCAACATGGATATACCCTAATCAAAATACAAGAAACCAGATTGATCACGTGGTAATTGATGGACGGCATGACTCAAGGGTTATGGACATGCGTGTTATGCGCGGTACAACTATCGACTCGGATCAACACCTAGTAGCATCCAAGATACGCACGCAATTAAGTAGTGTAAAAAACGCATGTAACCAAACGTAAAGGAAGCTAGATATCACAAAGCTACATACCACCAAGATAGCCAATGCCTACTCCAATTAACTTTTTTAATTACTGCGATCCAAACCCCCCTAATTCTGATGTTCCCAACACCCAGTGGTAGCATATTGTTAATTCTATGACCACTGACGCAACGACAGTACTGTGTTATGAAAAACCAAGATCAGACAAGCCCTGGTACGATAAGGAATGTCGCGAAATGTCTGAAGAAAAGGATGCTGCATAGAGGGTAAAACTGGAGACAAGGCGTGAAGTGACGGAACATTATAATGAGAAGAGGAGGAAGATGACACGCCTCTTCACTCGGAAAAGCGTCTATGAAAGAAAAGAGAGTGCCAGGATATCGAAACCTACAGGTATAGAGGTGAGGCCCGAAATTTCTACCAAAAGATAAAAACCAGGGACCTCCCATACAAATGTACCACTCCGCCTACTTTTTAAATCGAGTAATAATAACAATAAATTATGCTGCTGCAACGTTGTTCGTGCTAATGTTTTGTCATGAATAGCGGCTGATAGTGAGCGACGAACCCTGATGGTTGGGCTAGCCACCAGCCTTCAGGCCCCTTTACTGACTATGAAAACACAAGAAAGAAAAAGTAAAAAACGGACCCCCCAAACGTTGACGACCCCCGCAAACGAAATAAGGACCATGATACAAGGATATGCACCTGGAACGTCCGGACTTTCTACAGAGAAGGTGCCACTATCCGGCTGGTGTATGTCCTAAAAAATATAAGGCTGACATCACCGCCACCCAGGAGATGAGATGGAAAGGACAAGGATGCTCGCGACGTAAAAGTTGCAACATCTATTACAGCTGCCATGCCGAAAAGCACGAATTTGGATGTAGATTTGTAATTGGCGAGAGACTCAGACATCTTGTCTCGCGGTTCAGTCCTGTTAGTGATCAAGGCGAATTTGTGGTCATGCCTCCACGGACGATAAAGACGATGAGATTAAAGATGCATTTTACGAGCGCCTAGAGGAAACATACGACCGCTGCCCTGGCAATGACATTAAAATTGTTCTAGGAGACTTTAATGCAAAAATAGGGGGGGAAGATGTTCATGGTCCATCAAGCGACACGTCAGACAACGGGTTTAGGCTGGTTAGCTTCGCAGCGGGAAGGAACATGGCAGTGAGTGGAACCAGATTCCAGCACAAAGATATCCACAAGGCAACTTGGCTATCCCCCGATCAAAACACCAAAAATCAAATTGATCATGTGGTAATTGATGGCAGACATGCATCCAGTGTCATGGAAGTGCGCGTGATCCCTGGTGCTAATATTGGCTCGGATCATTACCTGGTTGCAGCCAAGGTGCGCACAGGATTGAGCAGAGCGCAAAACGCAAGTAACCATACACAATCAAAAGCTGAACATCGCGAAGCTGCAAACTCCAGAAATAGCCACTGCCTACTGCAACCAGCTCTCCCAACTACTACGACACAACGCCTCTACTTCTTTTGCTCGCGCATGAAAACGTGCGACATCTACTATAACGGCCAAGCGGACAAGCACGAGTTGGGATGTGGATTTATGGTTGGCAAGAGACTGCGACACTTAGTCTCAAGGTTCAACCCGGTAAGAGAACGTTTAGCCACCTTAAGAGCCAAAACAAAGTTTTTCCACATAACACTTATGTGTGCCCATGCTCCGACAGAAGAGAAATGCGATGAGGGCAAAAACGAGTTCTACGAGAGCCTAGAAAATGTATACGACCGTAGCCCGAGCCATGACATTAAAATTGTACTAGGCGATTTTAATGCTAAAATAGGCAGGGAGACCGCATTTGAGCCTACCATCGGAAAATTCAGTCTGCACACCGAAACGTCAACAATGGCATTTTTCTGCGGCAAGAAATATGATGGTGAGCAGCACTAGATTTGACCATACAAATATTCATAAGGCAACATGGTTATCTCCAGATCAATTGACGAGGAATCAGATAGATCATGTGGTAGTCGATGGAAGGCACGCATCGAGTGTTCTGGACGTACGAGTGATTAGGGGTGCGAACATTGACTCCGATCACTTCCTTACCGCAGTTAAGGTACGCACAAGGCTAAGCATGGCGTAAAACGTACGTAACCAGGCACAACGAAAGCTGGAATCGGTAAACTGCGGACTACAGAGGTAGGGGACGCCTACTCCAACCACCTAACTCAACTGATGCGGAATGCTCCAACCCCTGATAATATAACCTCGCAGTGGCAATGTATAGCCGACTCCATAGAACGGACTACGAGAAGAGTACTTGGGTACTCAAAGCCGTCTCAAGAAGATGCCTGGTACGATGTCGCAATGCCACAAGAGAGACGGTTGCTGCATACAGGGCGATACTGCAACCAATGGCATCGCGAGCTGTTCGAGAACGGCACAGGGAGAAGAGACGAGAGGTAACTCGTCTTTTTAAACGGAAAAAGAAGGAGCTGAAGAAGAGGCAGAATGAGTGCACATAGATGCTCCGAAGTAGAGGGGAAGCTCGAAAATTCTACAAGCGAGTTAAAGCGAGAATGCGTGAAACAGGGTTGTCCTCCTGCAAGGACAGCGATGGTCAGCTAGTGACGGACCCGGATAACGTTCTGAAAATATGGAGAGATCATTTTAAAAATTTACTGGATGCGGACACCTCTCCAGAAGATCCCGCCCCAATCCATGACGATGGTATTTATTGTCCACCTCCGAGCCAGAGCGAGATACGTGTAGCAATCTGCCGCCTTAAAAACAACAAAGCGGCTGGAGCCGATGGTCTGTCTCCCTGCTGAATTGTTTAAGGCTGGCGGGGAGGAGCTGATTAGGAGCATGTATCAGCTCATGGAGAACATCTGGCAAGTGCATGATCGGGGATTGGAGTCTCAGTCTGTTATGTCCCATATACAAGAGGAAAAAACTTATGAAAAGCAGATCGACACCTACCACCTCTTTGTCGACTACGAAGCTGCCTTCGACTCTCCAATGAGGAATAGACTATATAAGGCCATGTCTGAGTTTGGTATTCCTACAAAGCTGATTCGACTTTGCGGATGTACCTTGAACAAAACCAAATCCTCGGTTAAGATTGGAAAAGATCAGTCCGAACCATTCAACACGGAAAGAGGTCTCAGGCAGGGCGATGGCCTGTCCTGTACACTATTTAATATAGTTATGGAGAACCATATTCCACAAGAGCCACATGCCACATGCCACTAGCCTATGCCGATGATATAGACATCATTGGCCGAAATCTACGGGATGTTACTGCAGTTTTATCATCACTAGAAAAGGATTCAGCAAAAATGGGTTTAGCAAAACTAATATAATGATTTCGACGAACAAAGAATCCTCTCGATGGGGACGCACCGTAAACGTTGACAATTATTGTTTTGAGGTAGTCGATGCGTTTACCTGCCTCGGATCTTTGTCAAGAAGAAAAAATATGTCAGTCAAGAAATTAGCGGAAGTTTCTACGGACTTCGGCAGCTCTTTAGTAACACCACCTTATTCCAGAATACTAAGAAACAGCTATGTTATACCAGGTGCTAATCTTACCCGTTCTGTTATATGCTGCCGAATCATGGGTGTTTACTACAACGGACATACAAAACCTGGGAGTATTCGAGAGAAAAGTACTCCGACAAATATATGGACCTATCTGTGTCGACGGCGAGTTTCGCCATCGGATGAACCACGACATCGACGTAGCTAAAAGAGTCAGAATACAACGACTTCGATGGCTGGGACATGTTGCCAGAATGGATGTAAATGCTCCAGCGAGAAAGGTGTTTGAAGGCAACCCTGAAGAACGGCGCAGAGCAGGCAGGACCAAGTGGTAAGCGACGTGCCATCATCTGGTAGGACTAACTGGAGAACACCCGCAGAAGACCGAAGCGTTTGGAATTCTTAATTACTTCAGGACTTAAATTTATGAACCATGTTCGTAAGTTGTAATTGGTCATTTAAGTAAGTTAGTATATCAGCCATGGCTAAGTGTATTAAAAAGTTCCAACTGCATATTATGCTTTTTACACAAAACTATAGAATTAAAAAAACTAGGTTACAACAATATTTATGCAAAAAAAAAAACAAACCGGTTAGAAGAATTCACTTGATTTCAGTGTCAGACACCCTTGAGCTAACCCAAGACGACTTTAGACAATGGTTGTCATTGTAATCTGCCATTAACAGCTGTTACTAAAAGCCTTTGACAGCTAATATGTCTATTTTATTTGACAGTTATTTTGATTTTTCATTGTTTACATTAAGAGTCATTTTTTTTAATATACCTATGAATATAACCACATCCACAGCAAAAAACAACAACAACAACAATGGCAACAATAATAACTCCAATGATAAAACAACGCAAGAAGTGCAAAAACAACCTTACTACACAAAGCCAAACATAACAACAACATCAAAATACAATAACTTGACTACCTTAAAGGCAGCAACTTGTCTACCTTTAATAGCAGCGCCGTGACGTTAACGTTGACGGCGGCGTTATAAAGTAAAGCTTTGACGATGCGTCGTCGTTGGCTTTAAGAAATTCTCTGCGTGGTTGGTTGGTTATTGTTGTTGTTGTTTATGAGCCGCATCGAGTCGTGCTCTTTTGTTCCAAGCAGGGATTGTTTGAATTTTATCGTATACAAACAGTGATGGAGGGGGGGGGGGATTTGTTGATGTTGTTGGCTTTATGAATTAACTGAGTGTATAATGAGTGGATACGACGAGGTACAAACATGGAGGTATGTAAGGTGTTCTTGTGTTGTTGGTGTCGTCGTTTAGCTTAAGCTTGGAATTGTTGGAGTATGATAAAACTGATGGTGTTGTTGTTATTGTTGTGCAAAGGCATTTACTTTAGCCCAAACTCACAGCCAGTGAGATTTGTATAGCATTTTGTACTTAGAGTGCTAAAAAGCTTGACTCACCGCCGCCGCCGCAGTACGTAATTCAGCCACCAGAGTTTAAGGCAGAGCAAACTGAGCCGAGCTGAGCTGAGTTGCGGTGTCGGAGTTGGAATCGATGCCTAAGCCAGCCAGCCAGCCACCACCACCAGCACTTGCATGAGGAATGGATGGATATCTGTTGTTGGTGGACGGTTTTTTTTCTGTTTCTGTTGTTTTTGTTTTTTCGATAGTTTTTGTCTTCTCAGCCACTAAAGCGTGGAACATTTGGTAGGTAGGTAACAACATGTTTCAGTTGCCGTCGTGATACTGGCTGAATGAGTTAAAACGCGCGCGCGTCTTTGCAAACACACAAAACTTAAGAAGAAACTAACAACAACATAAAAGAAACACTAACCTGCTGATCGTACTCGTACACCAAATTTGCCGTGTTAATTACGCCAACGATTTGTGGTATTCTCGTATGCGAAACGAAACGCGTTTGCATCATACATATGTGCCGCGTTCTGAATGCATGTTAAATTGGGAGCAACAAGTTTTCCCAGTCATCGCCACCCCACACAGCCCATATATCCAGCCTCAAGGCAAACATCGTCGCGTGTGCGCCTGCGTGCGTTTTCTTTCGTTAAGATAAATTCATGTTTAATACTATAAAAAGGCAAGAGAAAGAGAGGAGCTCAATTTCCATGGGGATTGCTTTTCTCCAGCAGCCAGAGATTTCGAAAGTATCGGAGAGTGTGTGTATTTTCATCCTCCCCATGCCCGGGTCTTGCTCAAATCTATCTTAAATCAGAAGAAACATAAGTAACAAATTGCTAACTGGCATCTTGTGCATGCTGAGGAATGTGTTTGTTGTGTTGTTGCTGCTCATACAGTTTACAGTGTTTTTTTTTGCCGTTTTATGTCTGAATCTGAAAGCAAAATGAAAATTTGGTGTTAACACTTGTTCGAAAGATTTCTCAAAAGCAAAATCCAACAAAAAAAAAAACATAAGAAAATAAATTGATAAATCATTGTAAAACAAAAAGCTGAAAAACAACATTTAAGAGAAATTATCGCAGTCCGCAGAAGACGCAGGGAGATGCAAAAGTTCGATATGTGAGGTGCGAGTGTTACATAAAAAAACAAGCGCAAGTGTGTTAAAAAAAAGATTCAAAATAAGATTCCAAAAACCCCCAAAAAGTTCACGAAATTAAACCAAAAACGATATTTCATTTGCCTGACGGCATTTTGTTTGTGTTGTATTATTAATGTTGTTGGTGTGTTTGTTATCGATCAGCATCAGCGCAGTTTAAAACACTTGTGGTGTCAGCGGTATTGCTGTATTGGATTATCTAATTTAACCAAAATATCAAACAGGTAATTAAGTCAAACGACTGATAATGATGATGATCATGACGATGTCGATGATGATTGTGTGTTGTTTATGATTTGATAAGAAATAGTTGATTGGCCGAGTAAGCCGAGTGTTGTGTGTACACAGCAATTAATCATATGCATTTGAAAGGAAACGACATTGGTTTTCATAGCAGGTGTTGAGATTGGGCGATGATGTGTGTAGGTCATCGGAAAATGGGTCGTAACAAGGGTGGTATATAAGTCAAAACTTTTTATTAAGTGCAAAACTTAACTACAGCCGAATTACAATCTGCCAGAATATGCATAATAAAATTAACACAGCAACAAATTTCAGTCAGTTGAACTGACTGATAAATACCCAGACCTTATATATGGTGTTTTATGTTCAGGGGTTTTATATACTAGTACAATATAATAAAACTGACCAACTTCAACTTGTCCGTTTCGAAGTTGTGGGAGAAATAAAAATTTTCCAAAATAGGTAATTTTTTTATGGGACCTACCACAAGGGGTTAGCCGAAATTGTCAATTTTTGTTCCTGAGTCCAATTTTGGTAAGCGTACATCTTACGGAGATTATGACTGAATTCAATGAATTTACTAGAAAGATATGCAGGACTATGAGATTGATTTCGGACATTTGTATCGAAGGTACCAGAAGGGGTGTAGCAAATGCTTCGGTTTTCTGGGTACTTTTGTGTACTATTATAAAAAAAATTTGATTTCCTTTTCCATGAATAAAGTATAAAATAGCTTCTTGCCTTGTTGTGAATTAACACGCTTTCTATTTTTGGACGCACAACTAACGGCACCTACATATTTATAGACGAATGCGAACGTCGCTTTTTGAGAAGCTCTTACTAGACATGCTGATTGGCTTGACACTATACTGCGAAGTTGTTGTCGACAACATCGAGGGGGCTAGCACTGGAAGCAAAATGTAGATGACTGGAGACAGGAATCGGACCATTGGTCTTGCGCATGGTAGTCGCGTGTTCTAAACATCATGCCGCGACAATGGAGGCGGTCTACTATTACAAGATAATTAATCTGATCAAATTCAAATATCCTTAACTTGTCCATTAAGAAGTTATGGAATAAATATTAGTTTTCCAAAAATAGTTCATTTTGTAAATGGGGAAGTTTGTGTGACAGGTGGAAGAAATTTTTGTCCGGTCTTACTCATCTTGCAACTTTACCTCCCCTTTGAGTATATAAGCTTGCATATCAAATTTGAGCTCGGTATTTGTTAAACTACTGCTGTAAGCCCGAGGTGCCGATAGACGAATCGTTAAATTGATCGTAAATTTTAAATTTTTGTACCGTGTAATATCTATATATTAAGTTTTATCTCTCTAGGACTAAATTTCTCTCTTAAATCTCTCTAGGACTCCTCCTCCGCCCACTGCTTAGAAATACAAATTTTGTCTGCAAATTTCAACCAGTCCTGCCGAGTTCTACCTGTGTTCCAAATATTATCTACTAGTGGACCCGGCAATGCTTCGCTATTGCATAATTGATTAATATTACAAAACTAACTTAATATAATACACAAATATCAATTTAAATTAGCTCACATTTATAAAAGCTGTGCATATGCCACTTTCAAACATACATTAGCAACGTTTCCTTAACTCGATAGTAATATGTTTGGCTTGCTTTCATAATGGGATAATTTTCAGCGTTGATATTATGCCCTCGGTAAACAATTCGTTACCACAAGTAAGTCTCCAACCAGTTTAATCAACAACGTTTTATTGTGTCGAATGTTATTTCTCACTATGACCATTCGCCCGCTGATCGAGTTATCTGTACACCAAATTTCATGTCTCTAGGATAAAAATATTAAAATTGTCGTCTGCAATCCAAATTCTATTTTTCTAGGGATAAGGTTCGATTTAAGCATGCCACTGATTGAATATTAGTAATTGTTGGACATTATGTTGCTAAAATAAAAATAAAATGTCCTCCGCAAATTTGTAATTATAGTGCCAAAGTATATATGTGTATCAAATCTTTTTAGGGCTAAAATACCGTTCCGCCACGCCCTCCACCCACTGATTAAAAATAAAAATTTGGTCAGAAAATTTCCCTCTAGAATTAAAATACAAATTGGCTACGTTAAATCCGTTCATCTCTAAAAAAAAGTTTTGCCACGACGACTTCGCCAATTGGGCCAAAATTAAAATTTTGTCTGCAAATTCATATTCGTATTGTCGAGCACTATCAGGGTATCAGATTGTATCTTTCTAGCTTTAAAAAAGCTTTGTCAAGCCCACTATGCCCATTGGATCCAAAAATAAAATTTCGTCTGAATATTCATATTCGCATTGTTGAGTACTATCTAGGTATCAAATTGTATCTCTCTAGGTCTAAAAAAAAACTTTTGCCGCGCCCACTCCGCCCATTGGGTGAAAAATTAAATTATCGTCTGCATATTCATATTTGTGTTGTCAAGTACTATCTGGGTATCAAATTTTATCTCTCTAGCTCAAAAAAAGTTTTGCCACGCCAACTCCGCCCACTGGCCTTAAATTAAAATTTCGTCAGCATATTCATATTCGTGTTGTCGATTACTATATGGGTATTAAATTTTATCTCTCTATCTCTAAAAATAAGTTTTGCCACGTCCACTCCGCCCACCGGTTCAAAATTAAAATTTCATCCGCATATTCATATTTGTGTTGCCGAGTACTATCTGTGTATCAAATTTTATCTCCCTAGCTCTAAAAACATGTTTTGCCACGCCCACTCCGCCCACTGGTTCAAAATTTAATTTAAGTCCGCATATTCATATTCGTGTTGCCGTGTACTATCTGTGTATTAAATTTTATCTCCCAAGCTCTAAAAATATGTTTTGCCACGCCCACTCCGCCCACTGGTTTAAAATTAGAAGTTCATATTCGTGTTGCCGAGTACTATCTGTGTATCAAATGTTATCTTCTTAGCTCAAAAAAAAGTTTTGCCACGCCCACTCCGCCCATAAGCCTACGGCAATTTCCATATAGTACACTAACTAACTTTCAAATTTCATTGAAATCTGTTTAGCCGTTTAGGCATGATTGAGCAACAAACATACAACCAAACAAACACACAAACAGACAGACATTCACATTTATAATATTAAAAGGATAGGATAGGATGTATGTGGTCGAACCTACCACGCTTTCTTATGGGCGTCACAAATGAAAGAACAATATAAATAAACCCTTCACTCCGTTCGTACGCATGGTGAAGGGTATTATTAATGATCTTACCTAGATAATGTATAAGTCAAATTAAGTAACTGACTTAAGTTTAGCTTAGGCTAATTTGGTCGTTGTGATACCAATTTATGTTCTCGCACCAATTATTCCTAAACTATTTGGTCAAATTCGCTTTCAAGACATTTCAATACTCTGATCAGATCGTTTACAGATAGTTAGATATTGTCCATAAGCGTCCGCTGTCCAAACTTCTTATGACTCAGGCCACCAAAAGCAGGGCAGTGATATAGAAGTTGCTCAGCGTTTTCTCTTCTTTTTCATCATTGCAGCTTCTACAAAAATTGTTGTATGAAAGTTATTACAGCTATGATGTTTCTTCAGATAGACTGCAGACAGGTTGCAGCGCATGGTATGCCAAATCTGTTTGAACGCTGTGCAAGTGGGTTTTTTCACCCCTCTTTTCTTAGCAATACAGTTTAGTTTCTCCGAAATTAGTTGTTTTCACTTGTGAGAGCAACACCAATGTGACCGTCAACATCGCCCGAATTGAGGGTGATGGCGGCCTTTGACAATGAATCGGCTCTTTGGTTACCATTTATGTCCCCATGCCCTGGAGCTCTTGTGAGGGTGACTGTCGAATGTTTAGCTATCTCCTCCAGAGACCGCCATTCTCGAACATTTATCGAAGTGGTATACACGTTTTCTGGGGATCTGATAGCCGCTTTACTATTCTTAGTAAGTGAATATTGCAATCCTATATCCTATGATATTGAATTTGCTAATGGCCGCTTAATTCAACTCTTCCGAAAAGATTTCACAGCTCGCACTTTGTCTTAATTTGCATCCGTCCAATTTCCATCCGTCCATAGTAGAATCTGACTGGGATGTTTCTCAAACCGAAAACAGGTTCTGGTACAATGTAATCCGTGTGACACTTTACAATGATTAGGATCGTAAACAGTGTCTTAGTTGGAGTAGCTCTAAGTGCCCTAATTATCATGATTGCCACCAGTTTAATAATGCATTCGAATTTCAGTTTTTGGACTGCCCTCTCCAGCGCCGCGGTCATATAAAAAGATTACATTTTTGGAGCTTATTCTCCCTTTTGCAGCAGTATAAAGCCGTTGCCGCTTTCTGTACTGTGTACAAATTCTAATTTAGTTTACTGGTATTTCCAAGTTATTTCAGAAAGTATAAGACACAAAAGATATACATATTCCGTGCGGTAGACCGAGATATAAACAATTTAATTTACCATTGCACCCCATGAATGAGGTATGGGATAGCTTCTCGCGTTGTTGTGAATTAACACGGTTTTTATTTTTGGATTCACAACTAACGGCACCTACTTGTTTATCGACGAATGCGAACGTCACTGTTTGAGAAGCTCTTACTAGACACGCCGATTGACTCGACACTTATACTGCAAAGTTGCTGTCAACAACATTCGAGGGGAGCCGACAATGAAAGAACAATTTTTTTAAGATGACTGGAGCCAGGTTTGAACCTGCGATCTCCCGCATGGTAGTCGCGTGTTCTAACCACTATGCCACTGCCGGTCCCGAGATATAACCGTGTTAAAATATAGAAAAAGTGCTAAAAATCCAACTTGAACAAAAAAATTCGTTTGGCCATTAAATTATTAATGCAGCCAACTTGACAAAACGAATGATGCATAAGTTCTTATATTTGGGGCTACTTTCACGAGCAATTCTCAGAATTGAGTCCCAAAATCATGTGTTGTACTGTGTTAAGTATCAAGTATATCCAATAATTACCATAGACTTCGATTCAAATTCAATTTAAAACTTATTACAACTTCAAGTACAAAAAAATTGATGGCGAACATAAAAATTCTTGGCAACAAATTAAAACTCATTGCTGTTAATGATTACAATACAATTATAAATTATTCGATCATTTCGATAATGAGCATCGCATTTAAAGACAATGCTCTCTGATCTTCAACGAAGCACAAGTAATTTTTAAGATGTTAAAACAAATTTGCTATTGAATAAATAACAATAAACTCCAAAAGACAAAACAAAATAATTGTAAAAAACATTAAAAACAAACAACAACAACAAAACGTGTTACAAACAACATTGTTTCCAGTCAGAATTGGCACAAGTTCTTCCACAAAATACGTTAGAGTTTTTATTTTTTGTTTTGTTGAATTTCAAACAGAAACTTGTTTGTTGAATGGAATTTTATGTTAATAGACATCCATAAATACGAAAACATACATCTGTATGTATGTGTGTGTGTGTGTGTTTGTAATTGAGCTCAAACATAATAAAAAATTATTAACAATTCCACTTGAACTGTGTAGATTTTCATGAGTGTATGCAGCCAAGCCAAAACGAAGACGATCTGGCTGTTGATGTCAGGCCAACCTTTAGACAACAGTTTAGAAACGTTTAAACGACATTTGGGAAGGACGAGTGAAAACCGCACAAAAATCTGACTATAAGGTTTCGTGCAGTGGCTGCAGCTTCGATGGCAGCCTCTGTGGTTTTTGTTCACCTCAAGATGCCAAATAAACCTGTTCCATAAATTCATGTTTCGCTCGCCGTTTTTGCAGCCATTCGAAACGTCTTCCACAACATAAAAGAGGTTCGTCCGTACGTCCGCTTATTGCGATCGTTTAGTGATTTTATGTTT
Source organism: Muscina levida (assembly GCA_964034835.1). Lineage (NCBI taxonomy): Eukaryota > Metazoa > Arthropoda > Insecta > Diptera > Muscidae > Muscina > Muscina levida. The sequence continues at coordinate 80,482,747 of OZ035882.1, forward strand.
ATGACCATCAAATGGATTTATGTTGCCTTCAAAATTAAGAGATGTTTCCAGCACACTTGGTTCGGTTGGTGGCTTGGTGTGCAAGTACATTAACAGCGCCAAGTTACAGGGTATCCAAAACGTGTTTCACGTTGTTTGTTTATCTGCGCAAAGTAATTAGAATTTTAACTACATTTTTGACGGGGGTTTTTAATTTTTTTTTTGTGAAATATTTACTAAAATAATGTATATAGTCTGTTTATTATTACATGTGACAGGTGGTGGTTAGCTACAACAAGGTTATCCACATTCAGGGCTATCTAGTGACAAGGATTATGATTATGTTTGTTATTAAATACTTATATGTACGTATTTAATGTTATGGGTGATTGACGAAATTTAAAGTTAGCGGTGACTAGTTGGTGGGAGTCGAAATTTAGGCTAGTATTGCTGTGAAATATATAACCTGGCATCTTAAATGGTAAATTAGCATGTGGATTAATTTTTTTCTAGCATGGATAACTTTATGAAGAAAGTTAAAATAGAGCTCGAGGTCTTATTTGATACATATAAAGGGTGATTTTTTAAGAGCTATAGAAAAGTTAAAAAAAAACACATAAAATTCTGAAAAATGCATGAAATCTTTATTTGAATCGATAGTACGGTTCATATAATTTAATGTTTGAAGATTATTTCATGCAAATGTTGACCGTGACTGCGCCTCAAATGGTCCATCCGCTTAGTCTAATTTTGGCATACTGTTTCCAACATTTCGGCCGGTATCTCATAATCTCGCCTCTCAATAAGTCCATTGTTAAGCGTGCTGTGTGGCATGTGGCACCGTCTTGTTGAAACCACATATCATGCAAGTCAAGCTCTTGCATTTTGGGCAAAGAAAGGTTGGATATCATCTCACGATAGCGCTCAGCATTCACAGTTATGTTACGATTCGCACCATCATTGAAGAAGTACGGTCCAATGACCCCATAAACCGCACCAAACTGTGACTTTTTCTGGATGCATTGGTAGCTCTTGCAATGCTTCTGGCTGATCTTCACTCCAAAATCGACAATTCTGCTTATTAACGTACCCATTGAGCCAAAAATGAGCTTCGTCGCTGAACAAAATTTTTCGAAAAAAGTGGATCTTCGGCCAACTTTCCAAGAGCCCATTCACCAAAAATTCTACGTTGCCGTAGGTCGTTCGGCTTCAATTCTTGCACCAGCTTTATTTTGAAAGGCTTCACACCTAAATCCTTCCGCAAAATTTTCCACGTTGTTGAGTAACAGAGGCCCAATTGCTGCGAACGGCGACGAATCGATAATTGATGGTCATCATTAACACTGGCCGATACAGCTGCGATATTTTCTTCACATCGCACTCTACGTAAGCGTGTTGGTGGTTTAATGTCCAACAAGGTAAATTTTGGTGCGAAATTTAGTCACAATAGCCCGAATAGCCGCTTCAGTGGATCGATTAAACTGACCATAAAATGGAAGAAGCGCGCGATGAACTTTCTTAACAGAGCACGTATTTTGATAATAAAATGCAATAATTTGCAAGCGTTGTTCGTTTGTAAGACGATTCATGGTTAAATTATAGACCAAACTGAAACACGAAACGTGCGTCAGCTGTTTAAACCAGTGTTGCCAAAAAGATAATAGCTAAAAAATCAAACTTTATTTATTTTTATACCCTCTTCGTTAGGGAGGAGCCCAACGCATTAAAGGAGACGTGTTAAACCTCAAGTATTTTAAGACCAACTACGTTTCAGAACTTTTTAAGAACATGTCCGTCTGTCTGTCTGGCTGGTGGTCAAGATAACGACCAAATTTAAATATCCTGCAGTTTTCCATTCTAATATTATGGGAGATATATATTTGTTGTTTTGGGAGATATCAGTAATGCTCGGCCGATATGGTCCATAACACTATGTAACAAAAATAAAAAAATTCTCTGTCGTTGGGATGTAATTGTTACTTCCTAGTCTGTTATGTCTTGAAAGTATGGAAACCACCTAATATTCCTCGGAAACTTTGCTTTTGTGACTGTAACTTTCGCCTCAGAGAGCTTAGGGAACAAGTCTTGTAGGTACTTGAACGCTGAAGAATTTTTGTCGGGAGCTTTGACGAATCGCTTTATAAGACCCAGTTTGATGTGGAGTGGTGGCATCAGTACCTTCTGGGGGTCCACCAAGGCCTCCCACTTGACGTTGTTCCTCCCCACTGTGAATACAGTTCGTTGTGGCCATTCACGTGACAATTACAACCCAGGGACAAAAATCTTGTTACATAGTGTAATCATTTTTGGGTCAAATTTAACAAAACGTACATCTTACGCAAAATATGTCTGTATTCAGTGTACTTACAAAAAAAGGCATACATATATGTACAACAATAAGGGTGAATTTGGTCATTTGTAGGCGAGGTACCAAAAGGGGCGTGTTTTATCTGTATATAGGTCGAAAACCCACTTTGACCTCTCAATCGAAAATAAATATTCTGTCTGTGTATCTTTACATCTTTAGCACTTTCTATACATTAAGTTTCATCTGTACAATGCAACAAGTACGTCTGCCCAAACTGCAAACACTTGTCCGTAGTGTTTTGTACCATCCGTGTACTAAATTGTATCTCATTGGGCCTAAAAACCCTTTTCCTATTCTGTCACTCTAATTTTCCAAGACCTTGTTAATGGTTTCAGGTTGTAGCTCACGGATTGCTTGAACGATATTAGCTTTGAGTGTATGAATCGTTTCTGGATTATTGCCATAACATCGGTCCTTTACGGTTCCCCACAAAAAAATTCAAAGGGGTCAAGGCCCGAGGCGTCCTATTGATATCGACCAGACGGCTGATAACACGATTTGGGAATTTGGTATGTAAAAGATCGATTGTGGCATGGGCTGTGTTGCATGGCGCGCCACCCTGCATGAACCAGATGTCGTCCAAATCTATGCTATAACAAAGCAAATAATGCACGACCGTGCTTCTTCAATTGCTGAGTCAATTGGACCTTGTAAGCAAATAACACGAGATCTTTGGCCAGAATTCTTCTCAGGCAAGTGCGTGAAATTTTGAGCAGTTGAATTTGAAGGCGAGTTGATATTCGTGGATTGAGTGCTCACAATTTCGACTAAAGCAACCACATTCTCGTCTGTGATCACTGTACGACGCGGACCATTAGTCTGTTTGGTATAACGAGATATAAAAGTGTTAAAATATAGAAAAAGTGTTAAAAATCCACGTTGAGCAAACAAATTAAATTACACAGTACAACACTTGATTTAGGGAATCAATTCTGAGAACAGCACGTGAAAGTAGCCCTAAAAAGAAGAAGTTCTGCATCATTCGTTTCGTCAAGTTACATGCCATAGTAATTTAATATCGATTTGAAGTTAGTAAGTTAGTTAGTTAGAATTTGTAACATTTTAGTATCTTTTGTTTGACATAACATAAATTCTATATGGTGTCGTATGATTATCAAGTAATATTCCACGTAAATCATACGCCATGGATTAAAACCTTCTTATTGTAACTGCTACAAAATAATTGCTTATGTAAGGAAACGTTATATGAACAGATTAAAGGAATTGTAAATCTTAACTTTTTTAAATTTGTTTTTGTTTAAATCGGACTAGTGGTTCTCGAGTTATGTCAAACAAAAGAGCCCTAAACGTGACAAATTCCCCTATACGATACTTACTAACTTCAAATCGATATTAAATTATTATGGCATGTAACTTGACAAAACGAATGAGGCAGAACTACTTCTTTTTGGGGCTACTTTCACATGCAGTTCGCAGAATTAAGTCCCAAACCAATAAGCTGAAAAATGTTGTACTGTGTTATTAATGCAGCCATCTTGACGAAACTTTTTGATGCAGATGTTTTTATTTTTAGGACTACTTTCACGAGCAGTTCTCAAAATTGGGTTTCCTTCTATGATGGGTATATTAATTTTGATCTTCCATTTGTAACGACAATAAGGAGGGTGGTAGGCATGACAATATATTATATGTATATGAGTTGATCAGCAATAAAAATTGCATCGATTTAAAGATGACTGTATGTCCGTCTGTCTGTCTGTCTATCCGTCCCCGCGATTGCTTATATTCTCAGAGCGGAGGTTTAGTTCTAAGATGAGCAAGATCGGACAAAAACCATTCCCACCTCACATACAAATTCCCATTCCCATTTGGGGGTGTCCGTCTGTCTGTTGCCATGATTACAGCCGTAGCTTAAGATCAATTGAGCTATGCAAGCTATTGTTCTCTAAACGGTGGAAAAAATCAACAAAAACTACTCCCACGTCCCACACAAACTACCCCATTTTGGCGTAATAAAATTCTACGAATGTTCTTAGCTTATATAAATATTTCAAGCTCTATAATTAACATTACAGTAGTAATAAAAATTTATTGACAATGAAAATGGATGTGATAGGCTAAAAGTAACATCATCCTCTCGTACAAACTCCCTTGTTTTCGGTAAAAATTTAATAAAATATAGTTATAGTGCAAATAACCATTTTTACAAATGTTGAAGGGTATCTGAGTTTTGACATAGTCGACGACAATTACATTAGAAGTTAGTTTTTCAAACAAATTAGAAAACATTTTTATTTTACGTTTTAATATTATTACTCTTAACGTATTAGTTATATTAATTGGATATTTCAAATAGTGTTGCCGTGGGCGTATGAGTATTATTAATTTAATATATTATCAAGCATGCACTTCATTAATCATATAACCGTATAACGGTGCATAAATGAGATGTTTGTTGGTATTTAATAAAATATACAAACTAAAACTTTCAATACTCAATTTTTAAAAATTATACACAACATATATTGTTATATAATGTTACATATTGCCATTAGAATGCAATATTCATTTCGTAATAAGGGAAATATAATTTTTTTTTTGTTTTTGACTGAATGTTGAATTCGAAAGTATGGCTTTAAAAGCTGTTGAACTATAGTCTACTAATTACTGACAGGTTACACAAAATCATGCAATTATATGTGTAAATCCCATAACCAACATGAATTTAATGGCAATTATATTAATTTTTTCATTGTATAATCTTTACACTATTACGTTATTTATTTTTCAATAAAACATTCACTTCAGTTAAAAGCCCCCCCAAAGGGAAATAAATCCCGCTATTAAAAACAAATTATCTATTAGATGTGATGAATAATTTTATTATTTCATTTAAGATAGAAACGAAAAACTCATCTTTAAAGATATTCTACGTTTGATAACATACTAATAACACATAACGACGATGATAATGACGATAATTTCAATAGCCGGATTATATTCGTGATACATAAATTATATTATTTATTGGGGGCATTGTTTTTGTACTCTAAGTAGAGCTCTTCCACAACAGGTTTCGTAAAACAGAATTTAAATATTTTCGCAATTATATTTAGTCGTTATATTCTCCAAATGATCATCTCCTTAACTTTTAATCAGAGTAAATAATTAAGTATATATTGTGGCTAATTGCCTAACAAAAGAGAAGATAATTATCAACGAATATTTAAAGCTAGAAAATATCTCAAAAGTTTTTGATTTTGGCTAACCGATGTCTGTTATGTTTACGGCGACGATTAAGTCATTACAATTTATCGAAATATGATTATAATGGTAGACAGAAATTATGCCTTTTTCTAAAATGATGTATTATCGCATTAAATTGATATAAAATCTAATGGAGTCAGACATTTAACGTATTGGTTATCCATTTATCTTATTGCAATCTTAAGTTGGCAAAACAATGCAAAGTCTGTCTACACCTATACCTCATGACTTAACACAAAGCAAGGCGATCTGCTGGTTTGCAGCAAACGATGATCCAAACACGATTATAATAATTCGGCATTTAATAAATGATAAGCAGCGTTCATAATATTAATTATTTTTAACAAATAATAAGAAGTGAATAATAAAGGGGGTACATTGCGTTGGTGTATAGGTATTTTATTGTTATTCTTAAATACATTTATTAATACAAATTTTTACATTCCATACAAAATACCATATCCAATTGTTTGTTTATCCAGATTAATGATTATAAATTATTGAAACACATTTAAAATTCCTCCAAAAAAAAACGTCGCTTAAATGGCTTAGACATTGTTCAAGCGTAGGTGTTTTTGTGAAAACCAATTTGGCTCAGTAGCTGTCGCACAGTGTTACGCGGCCATATAACGATTGCTCAAAAATTAAAGAAAATACCACATTCGGTTCATAATAGTTAATAATTAAAAAAAAATCAATTGAATATCTATGGTCATTAACAACCGATTAATTTCAATAATTCAAAACCTAAAAAAACTTCTGGTATTGGGTTTTTATCACTCAGTTTACCCGACTGAAATTTCTGTACTGGTTTTATAACCATTTTTACAAAAAGTGAAGGGTATTTTCGGCATAGCCAAATATAATTCGGCGAGGTAGGTATAATAATACATATCTATCCTCTATAGATAAAAGGCTTGGGTGACTGACTGATAACTAGACAGGGTCACGAAAAAAAATTCCCTAAGTCGAGGGAAAATATTAAATATAACCTAGAGACAACTTGAAAAATTAAAATTTATTTTCTCCCCCACCCCGAAAAACAGCCAAAATCGTATTATATATATAGCTGCTTTTTTATTTGTGGTTTAATCGTAACATACAAAACATCGTTGTATAGGTCTCAACGAGAACCACATTTGTGCTAAAGATGTCGCTGACATACGACATCATTTTGTAATGATGGCCTCAGAGTCTACCCCTAAAATTTAAAAATATTTTTTCTAGGATTCAAGCCCTTTAAAAACCAAAAATATTTTGCTTTGAAAGTATAAAGTTTTATTCAAACACCAAAAAGTTATGTATGACAAGATGTATTTATAGCATTAACACAAACATTTTTTCTTGATGTTTGGCATTATTACCGAAAATTATTGCATACTTTTTAGCGATATCGAAAAAAAATTAAATACAAGTTATTGCATACTTTTTAGCGCAAATAGTGTTAACAATTCCATGATCTTTAATATTTGCCCTCGACCTTGAGATTTTTTTCTGGGGACCGACCCGGTGTTCTGTCACTCCCCAGCCCAAACAGCTGAAGCCATGCCCCTTTTGAAAAAATCATTATCTCCGCGAAATAAATAAAATTGAATAGACAAAGAGGCGTGGCACCGCTCACACAAACCATAATTTCAAGCGATCATAGTTCACCATGTGCCATGTAATTTATGAAGTTGAGACTTGCTTATATTTTAATGGTACTCCTTTTACAAAAATCGGTCATATTAGTAGAACAATTGTAATAAAATTTGCATAATCTATATATTTAAAACTGCTTAACGAAATGATTGGGTGAAATGGTTGTAGATAGGATGATGAAATTTCGGGTGGTTGTTCCACTTCTTGTGTAAACGTCTGCTAAAAATGGTTTTTGGAAAAGCGTACTTTTAGAGGTTAAAATTTTAAACAAGGGATAAAACTTATACCATCACCCAGGCCAATCGGCTAATGCTATAATCGCGAAAATTGATATGGGCATGCTCACTATTAAATTGTAGGTTTTTTTGAAATATGATATTTTGGGGTAAAAAAACGAAAAAGAGTTAAAAATTTTGCTGTCGTCCAGACAAGACGGCTAATGGAGTAAAATGATGTATTTTTTTTATATAGAATTGCTCGCTATAGGATTAGAGAGCCGCCAGATGGCTCTCTATAGTGCCGACATGTAGATAAAGTATTTTCCGTATATAGAGCGAAACATCACTTCTTTCACTAATCGGAAACAGACATGCCGCTAAAAATCAAAATTAAATTTTTATTTTTATCTGTAGTAGCGGAAAACGTCTGTATTCTAACTATCTCTTTGGGAATAAAAAGGACTTCACCGCCTATTGATCGCAAATTAAAATTTCGTTTCAATATGGATGCCTTATTTGCAGAGTAATATATGTTTACCAAACTTTAAGTTTTTAGCCATTTCTTGACATAATTCGGTCACCAAACGTTTGGCTTAACAAACGTCTCACACTCTGTATGGCATATTACTTCGTCGTATTGGAACCGTTTCTCCTTCGAATGATTTGCAATGAAATGAGAGATAAAAAGAATCAATTGATCGTCCACTGGCTCTAGTTCTCCCACCAGTTGGATCTTTTATGAATGTAGGTTTAGATCTTTCCTTAACATTTGCAGAGACCGAGTTGCTGGGAACGGCGAACCGCCTCGAAGGTTCGATAAAGTCGAGTCCCCTGTCAAACTTACGTCTACAGCGGCGTTGGTTTATTCTGTACGCCCGCTACGCGCTTGATTTGGATGAATATTATCCAAAACAGTAAATGTGGTCCATAGTATTTGTATAAGCTGTCCAGATGGATGATTATGTGCACCATAAACTTGACAAAGTGCTCCATAAGTGCTCCACATTGATGAACAATGTGTAAATTTAAATTCCTTGATTTTGATGGTGATTTGCCAAAGTATACTAAAAGAAAGTCTAACATACTTCATTAGTATGACAGCTAGATTTACACTTATATCTATCAGAAGTTTTATAGGTCTAAAAAAACCCCATACATAGATAATTTCCAAATGTTCGGTAATGCTACCTCAAATATCCAATGAAATTCAAATTGTTCCCCCTATTCAAAGAAAAGCTGTTGTTCTGTCCAACTCAAATGAACATTGCTTACATTTTCTACTATTCATTACCGAATTGCCATCCTGAAAAGTAATTGAAAAACTACCTGCATTGTAAATGAAGAAAAACACATCACTATTAGAGTCGGCGCAGCTACGACATGTTCTTAACAGTTTAATAGTCATACTGTGAAATTTTATAACGGTTAATTTCAAAAGGAACGTGGCACCGTCCACTTCCCTTAATTCATACCGCAACAACAACATAAATAACAAATCTTATCTTCATACCTCTGGTAGTTCTTGGGATATAGCCTTTTTAAATTTTAAATTGCATGGACGCTACCACGTCCCTTTTTTCCAATCACAACTAAGTATAGCCAACGACAATCAACAGGTCATCAGTACCACATTGTAAAATTTTCGTATCAATCAGTCTATGTATTAGAAAAGCCATCAGAGCGATTTTTGAAAGGCGGGCGTGGTACCACTCATTTCCGCCCTGACTGTAATTCATAATTCAACATATATACCAAATCTCATCTTCATACCTCTGATAGTTCATGAGATATGGCCTATTTAATTGTAAAGTCCACACACTACCACAACAAAGCCACAACTAAGCTACGCCTACTGATCCGATCCTGGCCATTTTTTTTGGATCACGAATTTTGGTACATACATAAGTTTTTAAGGCGATTGGTGAAACAGTCCCAAGATATTGCTTTTCAAAAATTGGGTCAAATGGGCAAGGGCCACGCTCACTTTATATAACAAAAGTAGCCTCTTATCAAAAAAGATCCGTCCAGCCGTTCTCTAGTCTATACTGTACATTAAAAATTCAAACAAACACAAATTCATATTTATATATATAGGTTAGGGCGGGTCGATTTAAGTATCGCCCAAGTGACAACTAAAATGGTAGATCAAAATAAGAAACTTTGCCCGATCAAACCATACCACTGAAACGAATACTGCTGTTCCGACTTTTGAACCGTCTTTTGAAAAATCCCACTTTGACCCATCTTCTGAAAGCTGTCCACCACCTGAAAATATATAATAATAATATAATTAATAACGGTTGAATAAATGTTCAGAAAAAATGTAATTTTCTGCACCAAAAATGGCAATTTTGTATGGGGAACCCACTAGGAGGGTTCCAGGGGTCGGGACATCAGAATTCGTTTAAGAGGTAATGTTCCTCGGAAAAGTTTCTTATTTTAATCCCTACAGTTTTCTTTTCACTTGAGAGTTATTTTTGCCTCCCGTCCTAATATAGATATAGCTGTAGATCTTCGTATCAAAGTACAGCTCTCTTTGTTTTTCGTAACTGTTGTACCGAGTGTTATCTGCGTTTCAAATTTTATGTCTCTAGGGCTTAAATAAAGTTTTGCGACGCCCCCTCCAATCGAAAATAAATTTTTTTTGTGCAAATTTAAACCCGAATTGCCGGATTGCGCCCACTCATTGAACGCCACCACCTCCCACTGATCGAAATAATAATAATTTCGTCTGCATATTCATAATTGTGTTGCAGAGTACTATCAATTTTTTTCTTTCTAGGACTTAAATATAGTTTGGCCATGCTCCATCTGCCCACTGATCGAAAAAAATTTCGTCTGCAAATTGAATATAAAATTCCGAGCACTGTCTGTGTACCAAATTTTATGTCTCCAGCTCTAAAAATAAGTTTTGCAACGCCCACTCCGCCCATTGAATCCAAAATTTTACAATATATATATAGCCTATGATAATTTGCATATGGCACATTATAGAGCGGAATCTATAAAGAAATTAATTTTTTTGTAGTATGTTCGATAAATAATCTTCTTTTAAACACTCTAATTCGACTATTACGAACATTTATACACAAATAGTTAAAAAGGTCCAACCGTTTTTAAATAATGCGCTTACTAACGCATTGCAAATTTGAACGCACTACAATTAATTTTAAGTTATATAGATGTTTACCTTATTCTTTAAATTTACTGTTCCCCAATTTAATTTCAATTTATTTCCAATTTAGTTTTTTTTATTTTGTTTTATTTGTATCACCTTCAAAATATACCAGAAAATGCGTGCGTCCAATAGGATACTGTCGCTTATTGCCACAGATTAGTGACACATTTCGTGACTTCTACGAATTCCATCCTCCAATGTTCTTCACGTCTCTAATGCTAAAATGATTATGAAAATTGAAACCATAGCTAATTGAAAACAAAAAGAAATGTTTTCTAAACTGATCCAGAGTATCATTGGCCATTAGCTTCTTGTGGACGTGAAGAAAGTCAGTCGTCGTACTGAATTGAAACCCCAAATAACATAGAAGAAACTAATATTAATAATAAATTTTCGTATTAATAACAAATTTCATTTTCTGCTTTTCTCTTCCTCTCTCTAGCGCTCTTTCTCTCTCGTTCACACGTCACAGAACAAACAAGAAAATTGGAATATAATAAAAAATTTACAACGAAAATTGGAAAAGCACGTAACGATTACTACCAGAAGACGGAAAACGGTTAGTAAGCCAAAAAATACAAAAGCCGCAACTACAAAAACAGCAAAAAAGAAAACTAAACCAAAGTCCGAACGGTGAATGAAGAAGGAAAATACAACACCAACAGTCAGCAGTTGATTGAAGGGGAATGGGAGGAACCACATCGATCTAATGTGGAAAAAATGAGTTGCAGTCATTTCGATATGATGGTAATGAGGATTTAAAGCTTAAGCTGAACAATACGAAAAATAAACACAACCAAACGCAAAGAAAGAAGAGAAGTGTAGACAAACGTGTTAAAAGCGCATAAACAAAAAGAAAACGAAAACTTCCGCATTGACTGAAATTACAGAAAGACAGAAGAAAAAAAAAATATATGTAAGTCATTTGAGACGAAACGACAGACGGACAGGCGGTCACAAACGCACACATACACACAGTGACCAGGCCAAAAAAGAAGCGTGCAAGATACTGGAAAGCGCAAAAGGAAGAACTGCTAAAGGTGTTAAATGTTTTTTTTTTGTCTGTATTCAAATTCTCGAGACATTGAAATTTAAGTTGGCAGTTCAAACAAGAAGTATTGTGGTATTCTTTGAAAAGAAGTAACTAATACCAAAAATACTCATTCTTATATACAAAATTAAACGTGTAAAGTGAAACATTTTACTTAGCTTTAGAGTTTTAAAGCTTTAGAATTGTAGTTTGTAATTGATTGACGTTACTTTGTCGTTCATCCTCTATTGAGAAGTTAACCAGTTAACTATGGCTACCAAAACGATTATCAATTGTATGGAATCTTCCACCAACACCACCATCAGCTCCACCACTACCAGCACTACTATCACTACTACTACTAACAACACCACTATGGATGTTGGCTCACCTGCAATTTCCATAATTATTGATGCGGCCAAACAAACCGCTTTGACCAACCCCTCACCTAATGTCATTAAAATACAACATTCTTGTCAAGAATCTCCGCTAATGAATGCGTCAAACAACAGCAACAACAACAACAAAACTTTAATTGACATTAACCGTAACAGTAGACCATCAAGTGATCTGGCCAAAACCCCGGATGGTCATCTAGCGTCAGCGTCAGCAGCGTTATTGTCTTCCAGCAATGTGGTTAAAGTCAACTGCTTGACTTCCAGGGAAATGAAAGAAAATGCGAAACCAATGGAACTGAAACTGGAAACGACGAAACTCTTGACTAACGGTTCAAAACTGGAAACTGGAAATGAACTGAGAGCACACGATTTCCAACAACATAATAATGATGATGATCATAATAAACACCAGGCTGATGATCATCAAGAGCGTAATCATTATCGTGGCATTTGCCTCGCTGATGGCCAAGAGAAAGAGAAGAGTTTAATAAAAGAGTTTACCAAAAAGTCTAAAGAAAGTGGCCAAACAACTAACAGCTCGATTACCACCACCACCAATATCAGCAGCAGCTTCAGCACCAGCTCCCCAACACAAACTAGTCAACAGGTTAATAATGGTAACAGTAAATATACAGAAAATATCAATGGTCAGATCTGTATAAACCAGACCAACAATCTCAGTGAGCAAAATGGCCAAGACACTCTCGACAATAATGAACACAATGCTGATCATCTTCACAAACTTGCTCATGATCATCTTCGCTTTGGCGGCGGTCATAATGATGTTAAAGCAAACGCTGGCTCTCTCGCAGATGAAGCAAATGCAGTATTAGATAGTAGCAAACATTCGCTGGCTAATGGAAACTCTAACAGTCTTTTAACGAAAGCGGATACGGCCACAACTCAGTTGCGTTTACCAGCAGTTGCGCTAACATCTAAACTGACCATAAATGAAAATTCCTCAGCTGTAAAGGGGAATAGTGAAGAAGAAAAACTCGCAGCGAATGAAAATCAACAAACGGCGCCCCATGTGGTGAAAATACAAATAAATTCGAAAAAATTACCGGAAAAACAAATATCGATAGTGAAAATTGAAAATCTAAATAAAAACGAAACCGAAAAAGATTACCAAACGCCGGAAGAAAATCATAGTGTCGACACTATAGGCAATAGCGAAACAAAAAGTGAATTACATTTGCAAATACAAAATATAAAAATGGTGCAAAAACCCTTAAACAATCATCTACATCTTCAGCAGACGCAGCAGCAGCAGCATCAGCAACAAACCTCGGTCACGGTGTCCGGCGCCAACAACACTACGTCTCCGGCCGCCATGACCTCGTCCACAATGACGACTACGGCTAATGCTTCCTCGGGTTCGACAACGGTTACCGAATTAAATGTAACCAATCCGAATTATCTCTACTACATGATGTCCAGTGGCCAGTTTTCACCCTGTGACACTTTAGACAGTGGCACTGGCAGTGATTTGGAAAGCCAACAGCTAACATCCCAATCGCCGACCAACAATCATCCTTTGCTAACGAAAAAGTCATCTAATGGTCTGGAAATGCATTTGAAAACTACTAAAATTCGTGTATCCAACTCGAACAAGGAGCAAAGAAATTGCTCTTTCACCGACAGCGAAGAGAGCGAGGCCTCGTCGCTTAGCTGCGATTCTTTGCATTCCAATGAATTTATACGCCAATCCTCTTCATCACCCATACAAACAAAGACCCCATCACCCAGTTCTAAGATATTGGGTTCATATCTGCCCGATTCGCTGTTAAGGGATATCAAAAATTTAAAATTCTCCAATAGTGAATATGAGGCGGAAAATGAAAACGAAGAAGAGGAGGAGGAGGATGAGGAGCAAGAACAGAGAACAAAAACACACAAATCTGTGGGATTATATGAGAGCCTAAACTCTCCCCAGGACTATTTAAGGACACAAAATGAGGAATATGTGCAAACACGCAACTGCCACAACTCGACTGTTACCAATGTTAGCAACGGCACCGGCAGCAGCAACAGCAACACCCTCAACGGCAACAACACCGCTCACATTGTTAATAACATCAATAATATTCCCTTTAGCACCTCTGCCCTTAAAAGATCCTCTTTGCCCTCCAAAACTTTTGTGTTGAACCAAGAGGATGGCACTTTCATTGACACAAAAATGAATTCAATGCCTCGGAAATATGAAGCCGATAAATATTATAATTTCCATGTTAATGAACATGCGAACTTCCGCACTTTTGGCAATAATTCCACTATGGGGGCCCTGGATGGCAGCAGTGGTGATGCTGATGATTCATTAAGTATGTCCGAATATGATACGAGGAGTATGCAAGATGATGTCTTCGCCGGCTACAAAGATATACGTTGCGGCTCGGCCACCTCAACTATACGTTCGTCCAAGGGCACCGTGCGGGGCGTCAAGAATCGTGTGCGCAATGGAATAGCCACATTCTTGCAGTTGCAGCAACCGAATCTGAAGGTAGGTGGAGCTGTTGTTTGATATATATATATATATTTTACTTTGTGGATGTTGAGGATAATTACAGAATAATAAGGGGGTTATGGAAAAATAGTTGTAACTTACTTGCATATACAAGCGTTTGAGGGATTGCAATTGTCTCATACCAATTAGGACTTTGTAGCATCATTTGGCGCCACTACACTAAATCATGATATTAAAACAACAATCTCAGGTTTTTTGTCTACTTTTTACGACTGTTAAGCGTGATTAATTTAATGAAAGTAATATGTCATTGGATTGATCTTGCTCTTAAGTTGTGCACAATTTTATTTTTATTAAATTTTATACACTATATCGGCTTAAAAACTAAAAGAAAAAATGACAATTTCATTGCATTTTATATTGTGGAAGCAATGTGGACGAACCGTTGGTTGAGATTTTTAGAGTAGCAAATGACAAAGAAAACTCCACGTGTAAAAAAGTGGAAATATATTGGATCTAATTAGATGTTGTATGATATACAATTAGATTTTATTTTAGCTTACCGTGGATCTGATCAGGTCTAGTGAGATCCTGCCTAATCACATCTGGTATCATATCTACACATATATATAAATTAATTTAATTTAAATTTGATCAAATAAGATATCAATTTATCAGATTTGATATTGATTAGATATTTGATTAGATAAATATATATCTAGGACAAATTTCGGATAATATTGGATCTAATTAGAAACAATTAGACCAGTTCAGATCTAATGTGGTAATTTTTCGGATTTGCCAAGGTCTTATAAGATCTGCTGCCAGAGGCATACGAACAGTGTTTTTTCTGGATCTAAAATAGTCTCATAAGGATTGTGTTCTCTCCTAAAAGCCAGAAATGAGCTTCATCGCTGAATATTTGACGAAAAAAAAACTGTTACAACTTTCAATTGATTCCCAGCCGCAATTAATGGCCCGCTGGCACCAGTTGGCTATTATATGGATATAGGCCAAGATCTTCCCACAAAATTTTTCAAGTAGTGGATGGATAGAGACCGATTTGCTATGAACGACATCTGATCTGGCACTCTTACGTCTACAGCGGCAATGGCTTCTTCAGTATGCATAGTACGGACTCGCTTTGAATAAATATTATTCAAAAAGAATAAACGTGATCATGAATCGGTCCATAGTATTGGCTATTATGCGCACCGTAAACTTGACGAAGTGCTTTATAACGCAGTACAACATATGATTTTGGGACTCAATTCTAAGAATTCCACGTGAAAGTAGCCCCGATAATAAGAACTTCTGCATCATTCGTTTTGTCAATTTGGCTGCATATCCGAAAACCCAAGTAAAGTCTGCGAAAATCGATTTAAGCCCATAAGCCTCTACCCCTGAGAAAAAATAGTTTTCAATTTTTTTAGTTGTCATGAGCACATTATAAAAACTTTTTATTTAAAAATTTTTCTATAGGTCTAAAAAACCATAGATTATTTCCAAATGGTCGGTAATGCTATCTCTGATATACAATGAAACTTTAAATTGTGGCCCCCAGTCGAACAAAATGACGTTTACTGTTTACTGTCCAACTCGAACAAAATGACGTTTCCTGTCCAACTCTAATGAACATTGCTTAAATTTTCTATTTATAGGATTTATTACCGATTCGATCTCCTGAAAAGTAATTGAAAAACACATCACTGGTTTAGTCGGCGCAGCCACGATATGTCCTCAACTACCTGGTGTACGGACAATTGTTTAATACAGTTTAATAGGGAAATATTGACGTGCGTGGGCAGCGCATCGGCACTTTTTACCTACATGGTTCCAAATAGCCTGTTCATATCATTAAGCGAACTGCAATATACTGTTAAATTTTGAGGACGATCCAGCTATTACTATGGCAGTTATAAGGGTTTATTTAAAAGGGGCGTGGCATAGCCCACTTCCATCCTGGCTGTGATTTATAGTGTACCAACAACATATATAACATATATCATGTTCATACCTCTGATAGTTCATATGATATATCCATTTGTATCCATTGTATGGGCGGTACCACGCCACTTTTTCCAATCACAACCAAGTATAGCCAAGGACGTTAAACAGGTCATTAGTACCACTTTGTAAAATTTTCGTATTTATCGGTCCATTAGAAAAGCCGTCAGAGCGCCGTTGCTGTAATTCATAGTGTACCAATAATATATATAACAAATCTCATCTTAATAGCTCGGATAGTTCATGAGATTTAGCCTTTATAATTTTCAAGTTGTATGGGCGGTGCCACGCCCCTTTTTCCAATCACAACCAAGTATAGTCAAGGACAATAATCGGGTTATCAGGGCCACTTTGTAACATTTTCGTATCAATCGGAAATATATCGAATATCGTAATATCGAAATATAGTCTTTATAATTTTCAAGTTGTATGGGCGGTGCCACGCTTCTTTTTCCAATCACAACCAAGTATAGCCAAGGAGTATAAACAGGTCATCAGTTAAACGCCCACTGATCCGATCCCGCCTATTTTTTGTTGGATCACGAATTTTCGTGTCAAATGCATACACACAAATTTGTAATTCGATTGGTAAAACAGTTCTACAGATATTGCGTTTTCAAAAATTGTGTTCAATGGGCGGGGCCACGCCACCTTGATATATCAAAAATTCAAGTAGCCTATTGGTCGGTGGTGAAAAGAGGCTGCTTGAATTTGTGATATATCAGCTACATTCTGTGAAAATTTCATAAAGATTTCTCGCGTCTATACCGAACATAAAAAATTCAAACAGACACAAACTCTGTTTATATATATATGGGCAAGGCCACCGTCAGTAACGTCACGTTCGTACACATATTTTGGTGAATATCTTTACTAAATACTATTATTTCTTCCAACTTGAAAGCGGCATATGAAATAACTCGTCATAACTGTTGTTTCATACTCAGACAATTTTGCTGTATCTCGTTTTGTTGTGAAGTTATGACCATTTTAAGCCGTCAGTAACGTCACCGGATTTTGGAAGTGTGTTTTGAGGTTACTGAACGTTTGTGTAAAAATTAGCGAATTGAATATTTAAAAAAGGAAGGCTGAAAGATGATTTTTATCCAAAAGGTGGGCTTAAATTTTATGTTTTCATCACGTAATCGCCATAAAAGCAGTGTCAGTAACGTCACACAAAAATGTCAGTAACGTCACACGTACGAATTTCGGTAGGATTTTCCGGTCTTTTTTCTCTTGGGTTAATAGAGGGACCCTAAACGACCAAAAAAATCATCGTAGAGGAGTTTTAAGATGCAACCTGGGGAGAAATAAAGACTAAACCAGTTAAAAAAAAATTGTAGTAAATCCGGCTCGACCTTTAGAGCTGATTTTTGTATGATAGAGTGTTAGTTAATAAAATTATCTCTTCAATAATGTGTATAGCTTGAGGGTTGAAATTGGTTTTTGATCAGTTTTGCATCATTAAAATTAAAATTTGTAATTTCTCCCTACTTTTCAGTTTTAGCGGCTATTTAGTACGAAAATGTCGAATTAACTTCTGTTTTTGTTTTTTTTTTGTGATAAAAATTTTGTGTGAGTACTTTGAACTAAAGCCAGGACACTCTGTAAAATAAAAACACATTATTATTGGAAAAAACAAAAGTCTTTATTAAGTCAGTCTTGTTAATTTTTGCAAAATTAAAGCATCAATTCACTTGGTTTTTTTTTAACATAAATAAACATAAAATATGACAAAAAAGAAAATAAATGTTAATTGTATCCCTGCTGAGATGTAGCATTGGCTGCTATTTCATCCCCAAATACGAATTTGGTGCGCAGACGAAATGTCACAAATGTTTTTTGCGTTTGCGAAAATTGTGGCCGTATCCAAAATGGTGTTTATTTTCTAAACTCTTCTTCAGCAGCTTCCGCAACTAATATTTGCGATTGTGTATATTGGAACGCCTCAACGAATTCCCATGCACTGTTTACTATGCAGTGACGAGCTTTTTCCTTTTGTACTTGTCGTATTTGTTGGTTTCTTTTAGCTTTTTAACATAACGCTTGTCTCTTTTTGCACCAGGAATCGGAGTCTAGCAATTAAATACCAAATTGTTAAGCAAAAAAGTAAAAAAAATAAAATTAAAATATTACGTCAGTAACGTCACACAATCTATTTTTGCAAAAATACCCTGCTATGTGCTAATAAGGCTTCATTTAAGCATTGATTATGAAAGTACCTCAAAAGTACTAAAAAAAAATCAGCTCATCCAACCTCTTTGCAAATTAGTTAATGCATAAAAAACATTTTATAAAAATTTGTCAGTAACGTCACCATTTATTTGCGGCTGATTACTTTAAGCCTTAATTGGTCCAAAACCCAAGCTTTGTATACAAATTTGCTTGCTAATCAATAGTTTGATTTGTATTCTATCCAAAGAAAGTAAACATCTGTCTAAAGTATAACAAAATAAGAACAAAATTTAACTTTTTCGCCGACATTGGTATATTTTCCAAATACACCTTGCATGTGCCACTTATGAAAAGGATGTAAAATATCAAAGCAGACACAAATGCACTGGCATTCATTGCTGGCATTCTATATTCTATACATATTAGACATTTGAAATATAAAAAAAATTTTGGACCTTGTAACAGAAAAAAAAAATTTATGTGGTTTAATTTTTCGTGGCCTTGCACATATGTTTAAAATTAATTTTAAAAATTTGTAAACTCTGTCTGTTTTTTTATCTTGAGAATTAATTTCGTGTTCCAGAGACACAAAATGCTAATACTTTTGTTAGCACAATGAAATCATCAGAAATTAACATTAATGGTTTTAATTTTTAATTTTTTTTGCCGATTAACGCAATGTTTATGTTTTTTGATGAATATATAGATTACACGTATTACTTTTCCATTTATGGTTAATTTTTTCCAATAAATTCGCTAACGTCAACAATTTAAATACAAACAGACCTTTTTAATTAAAAATGTTGTAAAAATTTTACTGAATATTGAAAAGATATTACATGCTTTAAATGTCAACATTTTGTTCGCTTTTACGGAAAGTTACAGAAGTATTAATCGTTAACGTCGACAATTTAAATGCTAACAAAAATTTTTTAAAATTTTAGAAAAATTTAACTGAATTTTGAAAATTTCTACCTTTACAACATTTTGTTCGCTTTTACAGAAAGTGCCATAAATCAATACAGCATTTAATAATGTTTATTAAATCTATTAATTTTACCTTAAAAAGTCACATCTTTATCTCAAACATACAGCAGCTTTAATATATATTTGCCTACAGCCAAAAGTCATCAAGTCTTAACCCATTATAGATGTCATCAACACAAAGTATTGCAAAGAAATTGACTATGTCACAAATAGTTTAGTTGTAAAATATCAACATAAGTATCAAATGAATTCAACAGTTGTCTCATAAATCTATTCCATAGATCAACATGTTAAAATAAATTCCAAGTCGCATTATAAAGCAAATTATAGTTGACAAATTGTTCGAAGCGTTCGTCTGGAATTTATTGGCTTTTAATTTTTCTCTTTGTTTGCTAGAAATGGTGACGAAATGTTGTGTTTTTCCTTACGCTATTTTTAGCTGACACTCATAATGAAATAATTAATGACTTGCTAACAAATGTTTAGAAAACAAAATCCCGAAATCTTTGTTTTCTAAACAAATTTACAAGGTGAAGTTATTATTGCTGTTATTTATTGTTAAACTTTAGTGAAATGATTCCAAATTATTGGGTGTTGTAAACACCAATCACTGTAGATGTTTTACTTTGACCACGATCAGTGTTTGTTGTATTCAAGTACTATTTAGTATTAAGTATTGCTGGAGTGCCATAGACTTGTTTTTGTATTGGGTTTTATTTCCCCATGAGTAAGTGAAATTTTCCAATGGGTGTGTTGTGTTGTTGTGTCTTTTGTTGAAATATATGTACAGTTAATGTAATATGAGCAGATTGCAATAGGCTTTCGATTTCATTGTCAATATTGGTATTTTTTTGGGGGGTATTTGGTTGTTGCTTAGTTGTGTTTTGTTTGCCGTACTATTACAAGAGCTGGAAAGGCATTTTGGCATGACTGAAAAATATTTGGTCATTGATGTTGATATTTCACAAATGTATTTTCGTATTTAGTTAAGAGGCACTAAGCTTTGGTTTATTCTTTAAGCAATCGCTGCATTTTGTCTTATACTGCTCTTTTAACTGTAGATTAGATAAGGGGCTGCAATATGATAAATTTACATGAATAACAAAAAAAATAGTTATGTCGCATCTGTATAAATAACCAGTGCAGAAATTTCAGTCAGGTAAACTGAATGATAAATATCCTATATATGATATCGGTTTTCTGAGAATAAAGTGACCGAATTTAAATATCCCCCAGATCTCTGTTTGGAAGTTATGAGAGAAATATTAATTTTCCAAAAATATGTCATTTTGTATGGGAGTTACCAGAAGGGGTCAGCCGATGTAGTCCGTTTGTATTGCTGACGCAAACTTTAATAAGCGTACGTCCTGCGCTAAATATGTCTGAATTCAGTGCACTAAACAAAAAACATATATATGTAAAGTTATGGGAGTGAATTCAGTCATTTGTATGAAAGGTACCAGAAGGGGTCAGCCGATATAGTCCATATATATTTTAAAGTCAAATTTTCATAAGCGTACATCTTATTCAAAATTTGTGAAGGTCAATTCCGTAATTTGTATGGCAGCTACCAACGGTTTTGATTTTCTGAGGGTTGATCTGTTATTAAAGAGTTACTAAGTTGTTTAAATTTAAATCTCCTCCAGTTAGCCGGTTGGAAGTTATTGAAGAAATATTAATTATCCAAAAAATAGGTTATTTTTGTATAGGAGATACCAGAAGGGGTGGGGCTATTCTGCTCATTTACAATCCCATTACTTAATTTTGGAAAATATTAATACTGGTAAATTTTCATACCGATCAGTTAAGGTTTACTCGAGTTATACTGCTCACCAGCCATCCAGCCAACTAGCCAGACAGACAGACGGACATAGCTAAATCGTCTTAAAACGTCCTGAAACGAATTTGGTCTTAAGATACTTGGGGTCTGACTCATCTACTTTAATGCGTTACACTTTTTCCCGTATCAAATGGTATATACCCCCCTTCCCGTAGGGTGAGGGAATGAAAATGAGTGTGTGTTTGTTGGTTTGTTTGCTTTTTTTAGTACAGTATAAACTCGAAAACAGCTGGACCAATCTTTATTAAATTTTCACAGAATGTAGCTGTGTGGTCGGTGGTGAAAATATGCTACTTGAATTTATTTGAAGTGAGCGTGGGCCCGCCCATTGAACCGAATTTTTTACAACGCAACATCTGGGGGACTGTGCCACCTATCGGCTATCCAACTAAAATGGGCGGGATAGGATCATTGGGCGCTTAAAACTTGAAACTATCAGAAGTATGAATATGATATTTGGTATATATGTTGTTCGTACAGTTATAACACTGTACGACACGATTTTTCACCCATGATCAAAATGACCAGATTCTGAAAATATAGCTAAGAAAATATACGTATCTCTCTGTTTTTCTAGATCAGCTCATTTAAGTTTTTTAAGAGCAGTTCAATTTTTGGAGCGAAGCTCCCATACAGCGACTCGAATGTGAATTCTTCAAATTCACAGAACTCGGCGAGTTGTAAACACATTTTGATGATTTTTTTTTTAAATGTTTTTCAAATGGCCATGAGGGGGTTCTGACGAAGAAAAAGTTCAAAATTTGTCACAAATTAAAAAAAAATTTGTGACAATTTTAATTTTTGACAATTTATGACAAATTTAATTTTGGACCAATTTTGTATTTGGGCTATGTCAGAACCCGCTCCTGGCCATTTGAAAAATATTAAAAAAAAGTTCATAAAAATCTGTTGACAAATTTAAAATGTGACAAATTTAAATTGTGACAAATTTTAAATTTATGCTTCGTCAGAACCCGTCCCTGGCCATTTGAAAAACATTAAAAACAAATTCATCAAAATCTGTTAACAACTCGCCGAGTTCTGCAAACAGGAAGAAGTCACTTACGAGTCGCTGTATGGGCGCTTCGCTCCAAAAATTGAATTGCTCGTAAAAAACTTAAATGAGCTAATCTAGAAAAACTGGGAGTTACGTATACTTTTTATTGAGCTATATTTTCAGAATCTGATCAGTATGATCATGGGTGAGGCCAAAAGTTTAAATTTGTCTTACTGTGTAATTACAGCCAGGATGGCAGTGGGCGTTGCCACGCCCCTTTTCAAAAATTGCTTGACTGCTTTTCAATACTCGACTATTAAACTGTATCCAGAAATTGTCCATGCACCAGGCAGTTGAGAACCTATCGTCGCTACGCCGACTAAAACTGTTATGTGTTTTTCAATTACTTTTCAGGAGAGCGAATTGGTAACAAATCCTATAAATGGAAAATTTAAGCAATTTACATAAAACTTGATAGAATGGGGGTTATTGGGATCGCTGATTTCAAATCGGGAGTAAAATTTTGAAAACACAAAATGGCGGACATTTATTAAAAAAAAAATACGGGAGATCAACTGATGTTGTGCCTAAGAGGGTTTTGAGCTCTCAGATTTCGAATCCGGAGTAAAATTTTGAAAAATTTTGTTATTTTTTTTAAAAAATTATTAAATTTAAGTAATATTGTGCTGCGCCTAAGGGGGTTTTTTGGGTCGCTGATTTCGAATCCGGAGAAAAATTAAGTGATATTGTGTCTAAGTTGGTTTTGCGGTCGCTGATTTCGAATCCGGAGTCAAATTTTAAAAAATAAAATGGCGTATAAAACTCTGCGGATTTTTTTAAAAAAAAATATCGGTTAATATTGTGCCTAAGAGGTTTTTTTGGGGTCGCTGTTTTAACAAACGGAGTTAAATTTTGAAAATGTTCGGAAATTTTTTTCTCTAAAATGATTGAATTTAAGTGATATTGCGCCTAAGGGGGTTTTTGGGGTCGCTGATTTCGAGTCCGGAGTCCAATTTTGAAAAACAAAATGGCGCGTATTTATTTCAATAAATATGGGAGTTTAACTAATACTGTTTCTAAGAAGGTTTTTGGGCTCGCTGATTTCGAATTTGAAGTCAAATTTTGAAGAAACAAAATGGCGGACATTTTTTTTTTGCAAAAATGCTTGAATTTATGTGATATTAAGCCGAGTCAATTCTGAAAAAAACAAAATGTCGGATACAAAACGAAGGAAATTTTGTTCTGGTAAATTCCAGCTTTTTTTTTTTAAATAATGCCGCCATTCTGTACCCGTAATTTTTTTCATGTTTGACTCCGGATTCGAAGTCAGCGTATTTCTATAACAGGACTGGGGTGGCATGATGGTAATAATACGCGATATCCGTGGTTCGTTTCCCGTCTCCAGTCATCTATATTTTCTTTCTTTTTCGCAGTATTAGTGTCGAGTCAATCAGAATGTCTAATTAAAGCTTTTCAAACAGAGATGTTTGCAATCATCAATAAACAAGTAGGTGCCGGTAGTTGTGAATCTCAAAGTAGCAAGCGTGTTAATTCACAGCAATGCGAGAAGTTATCCTAAACCTCGTTCATGGGGTGTAAAGGCAATTTAAGTAAGTTAAGATTTTCTATACCGATCAGTTAAGTTTTACTCGAGTGATCCTGCGCCAGCCAGACAGGTGGACATGCCTCAATCGTCTTAAAAAGTCATGAAACGAATTTTGTCTTAATATACTTGGGGACGTCTCATTTATTGTGTTACACTTCTTCGCGTAGCAAATGATATATACTCTCATCCCTAGATGGGGGTATAAAGATAGTGGGAATACTTATGTTTTTGTGTTGAGTTTGATGCCAGTCCACTTGTTTATATTTTATATATTTGTGCACTGACAAATCAAAATTCATTATCATGCCAACACCTTTAAAAATGTTAAATGTTTCGTATCATGTTTTAAAGAAATCTATAGACTTTCTTACATTATTTTTTTTTTCTTAAAATTTCCGTATTTGCTCAATGTTATAATTTGAATCAAATCCAAAAAAAAAAAAAACTACTACATCAAAAACGTTTTAAATTCATGCCAACCACCTTGAAAACAAATAATACACCACTTGAGCTATTGCTGGGTGGTAAATGCACAACAAATACCAACAAGAGACAACCGCAACTATAAGGAACTAAAAAATGCTAAACACTCCAATTGAAATTTGTAGTAAAATTGCGTGCAAATATAATATACATTTTAATACAAATTCAGTTTCCCACTATTTTTAGAAACCTTACACAAAAAAAAAAAGAATAAAGTAAAGTGCAAACAAATCAAAGCGTTAAGCAACAATGCAGAGTATATATCCAAACTACCAAAAAAGCCACTTTCATTTTCATTGATTGCTCAAACTTAAAATTTATTCCAAAACACGTATGATCCGTTCCGATCCACCGCTGTAGTTGTAGTTGAACACATAAAACGCTTCACATCATTGTTGTCAATAACTTAAAGATGAGTTACATAGTTTTTGTGCTTTAGTACCCAAAAGCAATGGCATCCACACCATGAATACCTCTCTGTTATCTCTTTTTTGTGTTTTTTTTTGGGCGTGTTATCAACTCTTTTGTATGGTGGCCAAAAGATTATGACGTCTATTTCATGGCTCAAGTGTCGATCGTGTGTTGTGTTTTTTTTTATGTTTTAGTTTTGGTATGTGATTGGCATTTAATTAAACATATTTTTTGTACGGGAGGAGAGGTTCATATTATCTTTCATGTGACCACGTCTTATTTTTCGTCTACTTCTGTAAAAGAAATTTCACTTTCATTTAAGAAGAAAAAAAACCGAAAAAAATGAAATAAAATAAATAAATAAACGTGTGATATTTTATCGGTATATCTGAGATAGAAAACTTGCTCTTATATTATGTGACTGTGCAGTTTGGTAACACATCAGTATGTCTTTAATTTCTACTGGAATTTTTTTAAGAAATCGCACATGGTATCATTTGACATGTTAAACAATATGGGCAATTTGTGGTGTTAATTTCATAATTTACATAGAAATATAGTTAGCAAAGTAGTCAGACCGGAAATGATTGTTAATGTTCAAACTAATGATGTTTTCTAATAATCGAATCGAACAGTCTGTGAGTTTAGATCATATTTTTGTGAGTGTGTGTTTGTTGCTTTTGTGAATTAGTTTGACAGGTTTTGTTGACCCCCAGGGGATGGGATAGGTTTTTTGTCATGCAAATTTCATATTTTTAAGATATTTTATGTTTTCTATTTTTAACCATACAAACCAGAATATTGTATCAGACGCTTAGTAGCCTAAAGCTAGGAATATTTTACGTATTCGGGGTTGGGCATTATGAAAATAAATGGGCAAGTGCCAAAGCTTATAATATGGGCTCGCGGGTTCATACAACAATTTAAGTAAAAATATTGAAGAAAATATTGAACCAGTACAGAAATTTCAGTCAGGTAAACTGACTGATAAATACCCTCACCGTATGTATGACATTGTTTATTGAAATTAACATTGAGTTATTGAAATTACTTATGTATTACACTTTTGCCTGCATGTTGAGCGTTGCAGATAGGACTTTTGGACGTAAGACTACAGGTTTACAGATATGCACATTGGTCGAAAATCGAAATTTTCTGGGTGAAATTCAAAAAATAAAATTGTCCAATTCGTACTTTTTTGGTTATATATAAAGTAAATACTCCAAATAAGAAAAAAAAAACAAAAATTGTGTCCATGTGATTATTTACCGTTACGCTGTAGCCATTAAAAATTGACTTGTGTTTTTGGTATTCGTCATATGAAATATTAAGGCAATTTTTTTAACAATCTATCCATTAAAGGATATAAAAAAAAATTGTTTAATATGTAATTAATAACAGAATTGACGATCTTCATTGAGATCGTCTTTAAAAACAAAACAAACTCTAATTTGTTAGTGTGGCTATCCAAACATTTTTAAATCTGTAACAAAAAAAAAATATATAAACTTATATATTAAATGAGTTAATTGAAGGTTAATTTATTTCCGAAATCATAAATCTAATACGTGGTGTCTCTTGAGCCTTCGAACTTTATGTGTATCATCTAGTAGTAATATAGTCAGCGGGTTTACGTGATTACTCAGTCTATCTAAGTATTTAGCGCTAAATCTGTTGATTTCATCTTTGACGTATGGGATATGCAGGTCGCCATGAATTGTGTTGTTAGATACAAATAATAATCTCACTGGTATCTTTGAAGTATTTCGATGGTGGTGTTGCCAGCAGTTCCCCATAGTTGTATACCATAAGTCCATACAGGCTCCAGTATAGCTTTGTAAATTAAAATTGTGTTCTGAGTACTAAGTTGCTACCGATTAACCAAAAGAGCTTGCCAGTTTTTATTCTAAGTTGTTCCTTCTAAGCTTTCATGTGGTTTTTTCATGTAAATCTCCTATCAATGTGTAATCCAAGATATTTGACTGTTTGACTTTGTGAAGTTATAATTAACGGAAGATTTTAATTTAAACAATAAAAATATAATTTTTTTGTGAATTGAAATGGTCAAATATTGTGATTTAATTCTGTAAAACTCAATAGAGAGTTTTTTGTTTTTGTTTCAATAAAATAGTGGCTCAAATATTCACATAATTTTAAAATTTCTGATGTTTCTTGGACATAAACTTAACATTAGAAAATCCTAATGACTACGTTCAAATTTGATGTTTCCTCTATCGAAATGACCCACAATAAACTCTCCTTTTTTGCCAATTTTACTTCCATCGATAAAATTTTAAAAATTTAGTCCAAAAATTAAGGAGCCCTAAGGAGTTTTTAAGGTTGCTGATTTCGAATCCGGAGTCAGACTGAAAAAAAAAAACAAAATGGCGGATACAGAATACTTACTTACTTACTTACATATCTGGCACTTATTTGCAATCCTATTGGATTATATACCGCACGTAGAAAAATATTGTAAGCGGAGTTTTGGTCGCCCTCTTCTGCGCCGTCCATCGAGTTCATTGCCGAAGACTTTTTGAGTTGGAGCATTTTCGTCCTTGCGTACAACATGCGTCTGACCACGTCAATGTTAGTGTACAGCTTATACAGTTTATGAAGCATTCGACGTCGATATTCTCCGTTAACGATGATGGTCCCATATATTTTTCGGAGTACTTTTCTCTCGAATACTGCTAGAACCGATTCATCCGCTAGTGTCATAACCCAGTATTCTGAACCATACATAAAGACAGGTAGAACCAGTATATGGTATAGCTGGATTTTTGTTCGTCGAGAGAGGGCTCTGTCATTAAATCGCTTGCTTAATCCGAAGTAACATTTATTAGCAAGCAGGGTTCTTTTCCCCATTTCGAGGCTGACATTATTTGTTTCGTTGATGGCGGAGCCTAGGTAGATAAAAATATCTACCACCTCGAAATTATAGTTGTCAACGTTCACGCATTTTCCCAAACGAGTAGATTCTTTGTTCGTTGAAACTAATAATTTCGTTTTGTCCTCGTTCACTATTAGACCCATTTTCGCTGATTAATTCTGTATACTTGAGAAGGCTGCAGTCACATCCCTAAGTTTTTGACCGATGATGTCTACGTAATCAGCGTACGCGAATAGCATGTGGCTTTTGTTGAATATCGTGCAACTCGTGTTTACTGCAGCTTTCCTCATTATCATCTCCATCACTATGTTCAAGAGGTCACACGATAGGCCGTCGCCCTGTTTTAGGCCCCGTTTCGTATATAATGGATCCGTAAGGTCCTTGCCAATCTTCACTAAAGTCTTCGAGTCAGTCAGCGTCATTCCGCAAAGGCGTATCAGCTTCGCTGGAATACCCCCTCAGCCATGACTTCACCTCTATCCCTGTATAGTTCCATTTCCTTGTTCTCCCTTTCCTTCCTTTCGCCTGTTTTACTCTCTCGTTGTGCCGTTCCCTAATAGCCTGGGGTACAATTAGCAGTAGCGTTGCCCTATAAGCAACATCCTGTTGGAGAGTTGGTTGGAGTAGGCAGTGGCTATCTCTGGGGTTTGCAGCTTCACGATGTCCAGCATTCTTTGTGTTTGCTCTTGTGCGAACCTTGGCTGTAACCCATTATGAACCGAGCCAATATTAGCACCACGGTTCACGCGCACGTCCATGTCCACTAGATGCATGCCTTTCATCAATCACCGCAAAATCAATTTGATTTGTAATGTTTTAATCGGGGTTAGCCAAGTTGCCTTATGGATATTTTAGCGCTGGAATCTGGTTCCACTCACTGCCATGTTCCTTCACGCTGCGAAGCTAAACAGCCTAAGCCTGTTATCTGACGGGTCGGTACGCATGGTAAATTTACCGATCGATGGACCAAGAACATCCTCCCTTCCTATTTTGCATTAAAGTCTCCCAGAACAATTTTAATGTCGTGGCCAGGGCAGCGGTCGTAATATGTATCTTTAATCTCATCGTCTTTATCTTCCGTCAGGGCATGAGCACAAATGAGGAGTGGCACCTTCTTCATAGAGAGTTCGGACGTTCCAGGTGCATATCCTTCAATAATTGTAAGTAATAAGAGCGCCGCTACAAATCTTTTTCTTAATTCTCAGTTGGTACCGTAAAAGACCCTTTTCCCATATAAGATGGCCATTAGGGGTGAGATAGTATAGTATGGAGATCCTTAGTAACTAGATTTGGATACTGCTTACCCCTAATTTTGAGAGGTTTGGAAAAAAATGCATGAGCCAAAAATGAGAGACGTGTGTTGGGGGTAAATGACTGCGCCCTGCAACTGGCCCGGTAGACTGACCCTATTCTCATCCACCAAGGGGGCTCCCATACAAAAATCAATGTTTTTACAAATTTGTTCCAAACGCTCTAACTGCCTAATCTGTACCTTTAGAGTCAAATGTATGACCAACCCCCAACTACAACAAATTCTTAAAAACTGGCAGTGGTCTCCCCAATATTTTCTTTTACTTTTTATCAGCTCCTGCCCATCCCATGGTTCGTCCTATTCAGTAGCGTAGCTTTGCCGGACTCAATAGTTGAGCTGCATTTAACAGACTGATACAATAACCAATTCAGAAATTTCAGTCAGGTGAGTTGACTGATAAATACCCTCACCCTATGTATGATATTGTTAACTTTCGAATTATTGGAATTTAACGTTTTATTATTTGCCATCTTGTCGAGCGTAAACTATAGGAAATACGACTTTCGGTTTTGAGGGGTTTATTTTAGAAAATATGGAAAAATATTTTTTTCCGTGAAATTCTCTGATTTTTATAGAAGGTACCACCAGTAGGGACAGCACAATGTTTCGATATATACTTGTAATGCAACATTTAATTAACTTTTAACTTGAATTCGGTCATTTGTAAGGTTAGTACCGGGAGGAGTGTGTTAAATGGTTCGGTTTCGTTCTGTCTAGGTTGGGCGCAATGATACATTTGTAATGTTACCAGAAAGAGCTTAGCCATGTAGTTCATATCAAATTCCGTAATTAGTTTTGAGAAAAACTTAAGCCATGCTAAATTTCAAAGCAATTGTTTATGTATTTCGAAAGTTAGCATGCGTACCAGCCGGACAGACGGATCAAACGACTTAATATGTCATGAATCCAATTTGTTTTAAAGAATCATAGAGTTAAAAGTGAAGGAGTATGTGTTAAACTTTTGGGTTATATCAAATTATATATACCCTTCCAACCGCAGAGTTAGGTTAAAAAATTCTTAGATGCCATGGCTGAGTTTGGTATTCCTGCGAAGCTGTTAACACTTTGCGAGATGACACTGACCAATACAATGTCTTTTGTTAAGTTCGCAATAAATCTGACAGAGCTATTTCATACCAAGTGGGATTTTAGAGAGAACGATAGTCTGATAGTCAAGCGATCTCCTTAACTTCTTTAGGGAGGTGATCGCATACGCCGATGACATAGATATCATTGGTCGCGGAGTATGAGGTGTTACTGCGGCTGATTTTGTCTTCAAATCAATGGCTAAGAGTATGTATTAACTCCTGCCTCATACAAGTATGTGACTTTTTGTATACGTACTCTACACCGGCCTACTTATATCTTTTCCTTCTGAGTGCAGACCAATGCTAAGAATATGATTCCAGCAAAACTATCGCCACTTCATTGTCTTGCTACGTAGTACTGATCTTTAGCGTCAAGTTTCCTCTTTCTTTCAATTCAGTCTAATTACATTAGCCACTGTTGTGGCAAATCTAATTTTAACTAATGAATTGTTGACGGATTTTGCTAATATGTTTGGCCAGACATTGCCTTAACCGAACAATTCACCATTCACTTGAAATCCCCGTTGGGAGGTATAAATCATCATTACACACTTGTTTCGACAACTGCGTAAATGATATCATAGACCAACCAGTTCGTCAAAAAATAGATTTTGCAAAAGAAAAATTCCCAAATTGTTGGAAAAATGTGGTAGTGATTTTTTGCCACACACACAAAAAAAAAAACAAACAACAAACAGTTCAACTAAATCAACAACGCCAAAAAGCGAGCAATTTTGCAACTTCTTATTGGCTCGCACTCATTTGTTGGAGTTGCAATAATTAATGTTTATGGCGGCGGTGAGGCTTGTCAACAAAAAAATCTCTACTACAAAATTGTCTGCCCTCCTCAGACTAGTGATGGTGGTGGCACTACCGCCGCTCACCATAAATGCTCTGGATGGCTGACTAGCTGGTTGGGCGGTTGGTGGTAGCGTGGCACATTGGCGGGACACTGTTTGCACACGTCGTATGCGTACTCTCTAGCTCTGGGCTGGCTAACCATATGTGAAGTGTTTCGTTCGGGCCAATTTGAGATTATGACACTTTGTGTCGTAAGTGAAAAATGGCCGTTGCAACGGTGACAACGATTACAAAGACTTCCATGTCTAATGCTGTGCGCTTAAAATACAATAAATTTATTTAGTTAATTTACTTAATTAAGCCATTAAAATGCGATAGTTATTAAATGAAATGTTATTCTCGTTAACAAACACACAAACACACACACTCTTGCATGCTATAAACAAATGACAAAAATGTTAACAAAACTTTGCGCTCTTTCGCAGCAACTTTAATAGCTTCTGAGGCAAATCCTCCAGTGTAGACCGCAGGCACTCCACACTTGTACATACAACGAGTATATTATAGTGGTACTCGCTTGTCTGCATGTACTCGTATCTTTCTACCCCGCCGGTTTCTTTTGCTTTGGCAAAGTGAAAGTCTTTAAGGCATCATTATGAGCGGCGTTATGGCAATTGTTGTTATTGTTTAAATTTCAATTTAACTGCTGTTTACAAATTATTTTGCCGTTAATGCCGCCGTATGTTTCTATTATCTATTTACTTATATTGTAACCATTTCTTAGGCAAATCAAGCAAATAATGCAGAAATTGTTAAACGTTTACTCTGTCACTTGTTGTTGCCATGAAATGATCGTATGCGCAGCAAACAACGCCTTCCCATAAATGGTTAAGAAATTAAAATGAAATATGAGTGATCATATTGATTTTATCATAAGTGAATTTTGTAAATAATACACAGAAAAAAAACGCCAAAACATGAAATAAAATAAAAGTTCAATCGCCTATCAAGTGCCTGTGTGTTCATTTTGTCCGAAACGTCATGCAATTAACACACTTTGCTCACACAAATACGTATGTACGTAGGTACGCTCGCATTTTTTTGGAGCGTTCGATTTCATCATTTACGGAATACGAAGAACAGTTATTATTTACTTAGTTTGTTGTTGTTGTTGTTGTGGGCAATTAATAAAGTGTTAACTGTTAAACGATTCGCCAGCTACACAATTGGTAACTGATAAAATGAAAGTTTTTGTCGGCGCTTTTTTTTTGGTTATGGAGGAATAATTTTCCAAAAATGAGGCAAGGGTGTTGAAAGATTTGCAGATAGAAATTATAAAACGTTGTCAATGTCAGTTTGAAGGGTTTGCTGCCTATAAAGAAATTGGTAATATTAATTAAATAAAATTGGAAGTTGTTAATTGATCGATGACCATAGAAAAATATAGAAACAAAACACTTTCACTTAAATTAGTCGTATGCAAATTAATGAATTACGTTTAGTAAAATATTAAAATAATTATTAGAAGTAAAAAAATTAAGAATGTTAAGGTTAAAAGTCAGCTGCTTCTCCACTCAATTTTGTGATGATGAACAAACAACTTAACTGTAAATAATATTAAAACGTAACACGAATGTTTTAAAGGTCAGAAAATAGAAAATTATGTTATGTATGTTATCTTTTAATAAGAGTCACTCATCGACTGTTTAATCTAAAGTTGACAAAATCAGGAGTTTTTGCTTAGCAGCTTTTAAGCAGCTGATACACAGTCTTAAGATACATTTGTGTAATTGATAAGAAGGAGAAGAGAAGACAGTTTTTTATGTAATAGATGTCGAGTTGGTGCCGGCCGTGGCATAATGGTTAGAACACGCGACTATTCCTGTTTATTGCATCTACATTTCTTTCATCGTTAGCTCCATCGATGTTTTCGACAGCAACTTTGGAGTAGTGTCGGTTTAACCGGAATGTCTATTAAAAGCTTCTCAAACAGATTAACGTTCGAATTCATCCTTACACTGGATAAGTGAAAGTCTTTGTTGACAGATTTTAAAATATATATCATTTGATTCGACCCAAAAGTGTAACACATAGAAGGAGTCACTTTAGACCCTAGGTTTCTTTGAACCAAATTCGATTAATTACTTTTTAAGTCGTTTGAGCCATGTCCGCCTGTCTGGCTGTCTGGCTGTTCGGCTGGTTCGCACGATAACTTTCGGAAAACGCAACCAAATATTTTGAAATTTAATTTAATAATATTTAATATTTTCCCAAAACTACTTACTGTATTGCAAAAGGGCTACATGGCCCCGCCCCTTCAGGTACCTCCCATACAAATACATCATTCCTCCAACTTATGAAATCGAGTAATAATTTCAATACACCCAACGGGATCGTACCCAAATTCTGTATTTAGGAAAGCTATAACAGGATAAAGTTTTGGAGAAAAAAATTGGAAGTCTAGCCATGCCCCTTCTGGTACCTCCCATACAAATGTACCTTTCCGCCCACTATAGAGATGGAGTAATAATATCAATAAATCCAACGTGATCGCACCCAAATTCTTTATTTAGTAAAGCTATAACAGGATAAAGCTTTGGAGAAAAAAATTGGAAGTCTAGCCACGCCCCATCTGGTACCTCCCATACCCATCTGGTACCGCCCACTTAAAAAAACGATTAACATTATTAATAGACCTAACGCGATCGTGCCCAAATTTAGTAATTAGTAAAGCTATAACAGGATAAAGTTTCTTGTATCTCTCATACAAATGTACCACTCCGCCCACTTTAAAAACAAAGTAATAATATTAATATAATTGAAAATTTTATGTTTTACATAGGGTGAGGGTATATGTAAGTCGGGTTGACCGACTGAAACTTTCTTACTGGTTGTGTAGGACTATATAAACATGTATACTAAGTTTTATTCAATTATGTATTCAATTATGTATCGTATGCTGTGTATACGAAAGCGTTGTTGCTTTGCACTTTGGTTTAGACAAAATTGTGCCAATGCTTGGTGCTTTTACAAAAAACAAATGTGCATCAAGTGTTTAGGCCGTGGGCACCCCTGCCCTACAGAGATAAAACATGAAAATATAGTACTCGGCACAACAATTACAAATTTTCAATCAGTAGGCGGATAGTACTCAGAACTACACGTTCAAATTTGCAGACGATAAGGTTAGTACAAAGATACTCCCCTCTGCGCCACCCATCAAGTTTATTGCCAAAGACTTCTCGAGCTGGAGTACTATCATTCATTCGTACAATATGTCCCAGCCAGCGTATTTGGTCTATTTAAACGCCATATGGCCTTATTTCCCTTTCGATTAGGGCTCCGTTTTTAATGCTTAGTACCCCACTGTGCGTCGTTGTACACCTCATACAACTCAAGGTTCATACGACAACATTAGTTGCCGTTAACGACAATGGTTTCAAATAGTATTTTTCTCTCGAAGCATCCCAGAACTGTTTGATCCGCTTGTTTAGGATTCTGCGCTGCAGAGCAAAACAGGTAGGCTCAGTGTCTGGTAGAGTTAGAACTTTGTTCGTGGAGAACATTAAATCGCTTGCTAAGAGCTGAGTAGCAGTGGTTTGCGATCAATACTCGTTTCTTGATTTCTAGGCTAACATTATGATATTTGTTACGGCGGATCCAAGGTAGACAATACCAGTAAGAAAACACTCAGTAAAACATAAAATTTTCTAGTATAATGATATTATAACTTGATTTCTAAAGTGAGCGGAATGGTGCATTGGTATGGGAGATACCAGAAGGGGCGTGGCTGGACTTTCAGATTTTTTTCTCCAAACTTAATCCTGCGGTAGCTGTACTAAATTCAAAATTTAGGCACTTTCGATTGGGATCTATTAATAATATTTATCGATT
Source organism: Muscina levida (assembly GCA_964034835.1). Taxonomy (NCBI): domain Eukaryota; kingdom Metazoa; phylum Arthropoda; class Insecta; order Diptera; family Muscidae; genus Muscina; species Muscina levida. The sequence goes on from OZ035882.1 coordinate 80,517,745, forward strand.
CTTAAAGTGGGCGATACCAGATGGGTATGGGAGGTACCAAATAAGCCGTGGCTAGACTTCCAGCTTTTATCTCCAAAATATTATACTGATATAGCTTAACAAAATACAGAATTAAGGCACCATCGCGTTGGGTGTATTAATATTATTACTCGATATCTAAAGTAAGCGGAGTGGTATATTTGTATTGAAGGGTACCATTAGGGGCGTGGCTAGATTAAAGTTTTTTTCTCCAAATCTCTATCCTGTTATTGATATACTAAATACACGATCGCGTTGGGTTTATTAATATTATAACTCGATTTTTGATATATTTGTATAGGAAGTACCAGAAGGGCGTGGCAATGTAGCCCATTTGCAATACCATAAATAGTTTTTGGGGAAATATTAACTCGTGCCAAGTTTCAAAACATGTGGTTGCATCTTTCGAAAGTTATCGTGCGAACCAGCCGGACAGCCAGACAGGACAAACAGGCATGACTCAAACGATTTAAAAAGTCAGGAATCAAATTTGGTGCAAAGAAACATAGGGTCTAAGTGACTTCTTCTATGTGTTACACTTTTAGGTAGGGTGAGGGTATAACCATCTACCACCTCAATGTTATGGTTGTCAACGAATAACTTAGTTTTTTCCTCATTTATCATTAGGCCCACTTCTGCCCACTGCTTGAAATGGTCGCAGTAACATCCCGCAGTCCTCGGCCAATAATATCTATATCATAGGCATACGCGAGCAGCATAGGACTTTCATTAAAAATGGTATCAGTCGTGTTTACTGCAGCCTTCCGCAAGATCATATCCATTAGGATGTTAAAGAGATCGCATGACAGACTATCGCATTGACTAAAGACTTGCTTGATAGAAAGTGACACAGTCAAATTTTAGCCTATTTTCACTGCAGACTTCGTGTCAGTCAGTGTTATACCACAAAGTCGCATCAGCTTCGAGTGGATACCAAACTCAATCATAGCAGCTACTAATTTCTGTCGTATCGGACTGTCGAATGCAGTTTTGTAATCGATAAACAGGGTAGGTAGGTTCCGTTCTGCAGTTCTTGGGTCTTCTCCAGAATTGGTCGTGATGTAAATATCAGGTAGGTCGATGATTTAGCAGGCCCACAGCAAACACTGGAAAGGTCCAATTATGTTCGTTTAGATGGGCTTTAGTCTTTCACATAACCAACTCGACAGGACCTTGCATGCATTCGGTAAAAGGCTAATCCAGCGATAGATAGTACACACACTTGGATGGCCTTTTTAAGCACAGGAAATATAACACTCAGATTCAATCATCTGACATGCATTCCTTGCCAGTTCATCGCCGCCGGCTTTAATTAATTACTACAGCTTAAATATTTTTAAGCCTTACGATCGCCGTGCTGATCTCGTTTTCGCTCGGTGGTGGACAATCTACTCCGTCGACTATGATTGGTGTGATTTCGTCACTTATGCTGCCTTCGGGAACGAGTAGAGATCGAAAGTGTTCCCTCCATATTTGCAGCACACTCTAGTGTCCGTGACCAGAACTTTGGTAGAACTTTTGGGCCTCACCTCTATCTCTGTAGTCTTCGATATCCTGGCTCTCTTTTTTCTTCCACAGACGTTTTTTCCGCCTGAACATGCGTTTCATCTCCCTCCTTTTCTCATTATAACACTTCGTCAACGCACTCGTCGCAAATAACTGCATTTTTGCCTTGTAGGCAGCATCCATTTCCTCAGACATTTCGCGACATTCATCATCGTACAAGGGCTTGTCTGGTTTTTCATAACCCAGTGCGGTCGTTGAGGCAGTGGTGATAGAATTCGCAATATGCTGCTACTGTGTGTTGGGAATCAGAATTAGGGGGGTTGGTTCGAAGTAATTAAGAGAGTTGGTTGGAGTAGGCATTGGCTATCTCGGTGGTATGCAGCTTTGTGATGTCTAGCTTCCTTTGCGTTTGGTTACAAGTGTTTTTAGCACTACTGAACCGTGTGCGTACCTTGGCTGCAAATAGGTGGTGATCCAAATTAATATTTGCACCGCGCATCACACGCACATCCATAACACTTATGAAATACATTCCATCGATTACCACGTGATCAATCTTGATCAGGGGATATCCAGGTTGTCTTGTGAATATCTTTATACGTGAATCTGGTTCCGCTCACTACCAAGTTTTATTCCGACGAATGCAGACTGAATTTTCCGACTGCTGAACCAAGACCATATTCCTTGTCTCGTGTCTCTCAGCATGGCTGCTGTAAAAGAAGTTATAGTTTTTTCGTCGTGTGCATTCCTGTCCCGTCCATCGCATTTCCTGTATGGTGGTAATGTCAGCCTTGTATTTGTCGAGGACATCCGATAATTGGATAGACTTTTATCTCTCTGGGGTTGAAAAGATTTTTGCTTCACCTCCTTCGCCCTATAATTGAAAATAACAATTTCGTCTGTTGTGCACTCTGTGCATCATATTTTATTGCTCCACGTTTAAATACAGTTGGCACACGCCAATCCGCCATATTTCTACAATTTTCAATTGGGCTCTCAAACGCATTGTTCTGCTTAAATTCATGTTCTGATAGTAAGCAGCTCATAAAGCTACTAACTTAATATTGCTTACTTATCACTTCTGATACTCGTACCACAAAATTGAATTTAAATTCTGATTCTTTCCGTTAACAAAATTAAACAATGGCCTGACAACATGCATATTACAAAATTCTTAAGAAATAAACAGATTTACTAAGAACTAAGTCAAATAAATGCTTATCATGACAAAACCGCACCAGCCAACTTAAACAACAACATAAAACTTTCATTAGCAAAAATGAGCAAAGAATAAAATGGTAACAACAGCGATTCAATTAAATGAGCACAATCAATTTTTCTTATTGCAAATATCGCTGAAGCATCATTTTAAACATTATTATGATAATGATCTAAAGATTCGTAATATTCATAAATAGTATTTGCATGTTGAAGTATGTTAATGTGTCATTCACTTTGGTATGTAAACATAAAAATCTTACAAAAATTAATACCACGCGAATGAATAAATGTCAAGACATCAAATTCAAATTGATTGACAAATTTGTCAATATTTTGACATGAGCAGGCAAGAGAGACACACATTGGATGTCAAATACACAAAGAATCTGCATACAAATGTGTATAGACATTAACAACAGATGCCAACGTTTTATGAAATATTTTAAATGCTAGTAATAAAAAAGAAATCTTCAACGATCATAAATAATTTACAAGACAGCTGTTAAGTTAAGTTATGAGATACTCTTTTTGGCTAGAAATGTGTCACTTTGTCGCTGATGTATGCGGTATGATATGTCGTTTTTTTTTTGTTAGCTTTCGAAGTGGCTCATAAATGTTGGCAAAAAAATCAAGTTTATTTCGAGAAATATTTGGAACACGCAATAATGGAGTACATCTAGCTTTGTTGCGATCTAGATTCTTTAAGAAGAACAGAAAAGTAAAATTAAAAACATACCCAGATCTTAATGGTAAAAAGTGTGGGAGAAGTGAAGTGTTTCCACCTTTGCTGTCATTTCTGCCAGTGGTTCGGTTGTATCAACAATGTTTGTAATAATAAAAAAAGACATTTTAACCATTCAATGACGCTGCGATTTGATATATTTGGTCGATTTATAAATTGTTGATATCATACGACATTAATTTTAAGCGACAAAATTGTGGGCGGATATAAGGCAGATAAATGGTTCTTGAAGTAATACAACATAGCAATTACGACATCCGAATAACACACTGTGACAAAATGGAAAAAATTTAAGGAACTTGGGGAGTGACCTACCATTAAAAAAAATCAAGTATTCCGTACTTAAATCGTTCCCAAGCGGTGTCAAAAGTACGGTAAGTATGGATTTTTTTAAATCCAGTACAAAATTCTTGATCCAAGAACGAAAAAACCTAGCCTCGAATTCTTATTTGTTGATGTTAATAAGCCTTGTGGCGCTTGATTTTTAAGTAAAAAAAATTCTTAATAATAGATGACATTGACTTTTAAGTAAGTTTTTAAGTTTAGAATTCTTGAATATATGTGACATTAAGCCTGCTGGGGCTTGATTTTTAAGTGTAGAATTCTTAACTATAAATGACATTAAGCTAGATGGGGCTTGGTTTTTATTATGCGACAGCTAATTAGATAGTTGCCATTTTGCTTTGCATTTTTACTATCATTACAAACCTTAAATGTTATAATCTCCACGAAATTAATGAGAAGTCAAAACACACTGGTGCGAAAATAGCATCAACGAAGATCACACGTCACTTGATTCGCATAAGCACTTAAGATTTCCATACTTAATTGATGAATTTATACGCTCAAATTCAAGTACGATTTTTGCAAAAAATAAGAATTTTAAACTAAAATTTAGAATGCGAATTAATTGTGTTATTTCTCTCACAAACATTTTTTTCTCAGAGATTTATGTTCAATTTTTTATTCTTACTTTAAGTCAGAAAAAACTTGATATTAATTCTAAGAATTTTATACTAAAAGTTGAGAAGTTCGTACATAAAATTCTGTAATTAAGTTCGTACAAACTTAATTGGAGAATTTTATTCTTATTTTAAGATTTTTCACTCTTACATTTTTGAACCTATCCCGTTTTATACTTGATTTAAGGAAAATTAGCACTTTTCGTACTTGAATATTTTGTGTAGTGTATATTGAAGGTCTGTTCGAGTACAACATGACCCTGTGTACTAAAGTTTGCTAACACTCTCAAAATCTTGACTTACGGTTTAAAAATCGTTTTTTCGGATCTTTCCTTACTTATGAGCTTACAACTCAGTCAATTCTGAACCGAGTTTTGATTTCTTAATGGGTTTGGGGAGAAGAATCTTAGATTCCGATTCTGGGGGACGCTTTTTTACAACTACACCTAAGAGGTCATCATAGAACCCAAGTGGCCCTTATTTTGAGCAAGTGGCCCTTATTTTGGCTCCGATTTTGTCCTACCATTCCGATGTTTGGAGACCATGCCCAAGAGAATGGTATATTTTTGACGTTGTTTGGGCTTCCGCCCCATATTCTGCACTTCCGCCAAAGACAAAGATTTAAGATTTTTTAAAAAAACTTTATTTCTGTATGCCAACTTTCAGAGGTCATAACTTTTTAACCAATCCTTTGTTCTGAAATACCTCATTTTGTTTGCTAAGGTGTTAGCTTTACGCAGAAGGTTATATCTCAAGTTTGATCATTTTAAAACTAAAAAAATATCTCTGCCTGAATTCTTCTTGCTTCTCAGCGGGAGCTAGGAATTGATTTTGGACACATTGTTTCTTGGTAAAAATTTTTTAGAATTCATCGTAGATTCCAAAGCAGGTATACGATTTTTGCGAAAAATAATTGACCCGCTCTCATGTAGGTGCTGTTAGTTGCGAATCTAAAAGTACCAATAGCCGCTACAGTTTTGACCACAGATTTCAGGTGAACTGATTTAACCACACCCTTACCCTATGTCAGATATTGTTTAACTCTCGAGTCTTTGAAATAAGCCGATTTTCAAGTGAAATTACTTATGTATTAGTCTTTGCTTCTTTGTGACCCATAAACTGTTCGAGATTGGACTTTCAGCCTTATGGCTAGAGGTTCACAGACATGATGTTCAACGGTAGGAAAGGTAAAAAAAAATAATAAGTTCAATTAAATATCCCACTTTATATGGAGGTATGTAAAGTAAAAATTTACGGTATCAATTGAAAACTAAGGGAAAACTCTCTAATTCATTCGCAAAAATGTCAAAAGAAAACATTATTCTGAATGGATGGGTAACGACCCCTTCTGGTTTTTTAGGTTTCACCTATAAGTACAAAATATTTATACGACCCAAAAGTGTAACATATAAACGAGTCACTTTAGACCCTAGGTTTCTTTGAACTAAATTCGATTCATGACTTTTTATGTCGTTTGAGACATGTCCGTCTGTCCGCCTGTCTGTCTATCTAGCTGTCCGGCTGGTACGCACGATTATTTTCTAAAGACGTAACCAAATGTTTTGAAACTTTGCACAAGTTAATATTTCCCAAAAACTACTTACTGTACTGAAATTGGGCTACATGGCTACGCCTCTTCTGGTACCTCCCATATAAATATATCTTTTCGCCCCCATAAGAAATCGAGTAACGCTATCGTGTCCAAATTCTGTATTTAGTAATGCTACATCATCAGGGTAAAGTTATCGAGAAAAAATTGGTAGTCTTGCCACTTCCCTTCTGGTACCCCACATACCCATCAGGTACCGCCCACTTTAGAAATCGATTAATATTATCAATACATCAAACACGATCGTGCCCAAATTCTGTATTTAGTAAAGCTAAGCAGTATAAAGTTTTGGAGAAAAAATTTGAGGTCTAGCCACGCCTCTTCTGGTACCTCCCATACAAATGTGTCACTCTCCCCAGTTTAGGGATGGAGTAATAATATCAGTATACCCAAAGCGATCGCACCCAAATTCTGTATTTAGTAAAGCTTAAGCAGGATAATGTTTTGGAGAATAAACCGCCCACCTTAGAAATCGAGTAATAATATTAATATACTTGAAAATTGTATGTGTAACTGAGGATGGGGGTATATGTAAGTCGTGTTTCCCGACTTAAACTTTCTTACTGGTTTAGGCAAATTTTTATTTCTTTTCATAAATTCATTTATAACTGCGAACCTGTAGATTATGCAAAGCTGTAATATATGAACAGATTAAAGAAATTTTATTTCTTAAGTTTCGGAATTTTTTTTCATCAAAATTGGACTAGTCGTTCTTGAGTTATGCCCGGTTATGGACAGGGAGTTCTCTCGGAGTTCAATGTAGTGGTGCCCATAGTGGTGTTATGCCCCCTTAACTTGGCTGTAGGAGCTTAAAAGCTTTAAGCCCAAAGGGGCACAAGTCAACATACTCCAACATAATATACTCCGTGCTCATACTTCGGCTATCCAAAAATCTGCAAAGACTTATAATTTTTGGGGTGTGACATCGACTAAATTCTGAATTTTTTTATTCCACATATAACTTCCGACCACCCTAGTGTATACTCTTCTCTACACGATGTTCACTAGTCCCATGCCTTAGGGATGAAGGCATATATCATTTGATACGAAAAAAAGAGTAACGCATCAAAGGAGACGTGTTGGGTTCCTAGTATCTTAATGGTATCTTTTGGCTGGTGGGCAGGAAAGCTCGAGTCGTTATGAAAATTTACCAACGTCAATAGTTTTCTAACTGCAGCTATGGGATTTCAAATAGTCCGAATACTCATGACCCTCTTTTGTAACCTCCCATACAAAATTAACTATTATTGAAAAATTTATATAACTCTCATAGCTTCCAAACGGGAAACTGCTGGATAAATAAACTTTGTCAGGTTAATAGCTTTCTAGAAGTTAGTAAAACACCAGAAGACCGTAAAATTAGCAGCACCACTTCTCGACTTTCCATATAAAATTACCTATTTTTAGGAAATTTAACAGTACAACACATGATTTTGGGACTTAATTCTGAGAATTGCATGTGAAAGTAGCCCCAAAAATAATAACTTCTGCATCATTTGTTTTGTCAAGTTAGCTGCATTAATAATAAAATTCGCATGGCCATTAAATTACTAATGCAGCCAACTTGACAAAACGAATGATGCAGAAGTTATTATTTTTAGTGCTACTTTCACATGCGATTCTCAGAATTGAGTCCCAAATCAATGAGATGAAAAATGTGGTACAGTGTTTATATTCAATTTCTTCCATAGCATCCAAACGGACAACTGGAGAATATTTGAATTTGGTCGGTTTATAAAGTTAAATATAGTTTGTATACGCAAATAGCTTGGGGCTTTTGTTGAATATCGTGCCAATCTTATTTACGGCAGCTTTTCTCAACATCTTCTTCATCACTATCTTGAAGAAGTCACAGAATAGGCTGTCGCCTTGTCTAATACCTCGTCTGATATTAAATGGATACGTCAATCAGCGTCATTTCACAAATTCATTTCAGTTACCCAGAAACATCAACCATGTCTACGAGTTATTTCTGCCGTATCGGGCGGTCGAAGGCAGCTCTATAGTCGACGAATAGATGGTACGTGTCGATTTGTTTCTCTTGGATATTTTCAAAGATTTGCCGAAGTGTGAATATCTGGTCATTTTCAAAATCTAAAGTTTCTAAAAATCTCACTCTTTTGAGGTTGTCTTATAATGTGACCGACCAACCCATGATGTGGTACCTATGATATAATAGTATTTAATAGACATATGCTACAATAATTGTTGTAATGAACTTAACAACAACATTAAATCAACTACTATCTAACATCACCATAATTCTTGCATAGACGTATATACGCACAACAACCATTCAAATGGCAATTGTAGACATAATGAAGGGCACTTACAGTTTATGTGGTCATAATTTACAGTCATAAATGTGAACAAGGCCTAGACAGACGTATGAGTACTTGTCGTAACTATCTATGCCTCTTAATGATATTAAGACAAATGAACCGTAAAAGATGAAGTCAGTAATAAAATAATGCGCAGTAACAAATACACAGCCGGGTAATGTACAAGACATATTACAAAAAACCAAAAAACGTATAACGTAAAAATATAAGCCTTAATCTATCTGTCAAGCTACTCAGGTAATAATACAACGGCTATGATGGTGTTAATCTTTACCTTACGATCAGTAGTTACCCGACAGAGAGCATACTTTGAATGCATGTCAACACATGCATATTTTTTTAGAAATCAAATGTCAAAAATATGTCAGGTACAACAAGACTGCACGTAGATGTATAACGTGCAAATGTATATGTTTGCTAATGTAACATAGTGCGTCCATAGTACAGTGATTGTAAAAAGTATGGAAGTGCTAAGTTTTTGCTTTACGATTATGTATATCGTGTAAGATTTCCTATGCGAAAATCTGTTTCCTTTACTCATAATGTAACAGTCGTCATAGAACTTTAATAGGGAACCATCACAGAAGTGCTGCTGATATATTGAATCCAAATTCTATAAGAGCAATTGTGGGCCTCTTTTCACAACCACAATAAATAACAATTCGCTAGTTTTAAACAATACAAGCAGGGGATCCAATGTGTAAAACTAATTTAAGTTGAAATATTTTCGAGATCATTGTGTGGGGGAGGGGGGAGGGGGTTGGTGAAATATATCCGCAAAGGGTTTAGCGTTCTCAAGCCATCTTTATTTTTGATCGCTTAGTTATTCAGCTATACCTCAAGAACCCCTGATGATTTCTCATTTCATATTTCAGCAGAATTGTAGCCAAACTCTTTAAGGGTCTCGCTATACTAATCTAGTACTTTCACCCATACTTGGAATTTCTCACCCTCCAGATTGGCTGTGGCACTGTATTATTAAACTATATATTCACAATAAATGGAACGATGTGCGTATGATTAATATAAGATCCGATTATAATTAATATTACTCATATGTTGTACTCGCTACATATGTATGTACAATAGGGTGGGTCGATAAAAAAAAGTTGTGCCGGTCACCCCCTAGAATGAAAGATAATTTAAAAACGAATTCAAAAAAAGATTTATTTTTTTTGCCACGCCCCTTGACCCCGCGCATTGGGTTTTTTGTATCCTGTGTCTCCATTTATAGTCCGATCGTAATGTGTGACATATCAATGTTCTTAGACTTACAACAGCTACATTTTCTTCTCTGATCACTTTTGACTCCGACGTCAAATTTAGAAGTTTCTATCGGAATCTCGGTTTTTACCGCCCTAAGTCAAATATTTTTCGTAACGATAAAAAAGTTTTTTAAATTCCATGATATTTTCTCTTTTACCTTATACATTTTTATTAATAAACAAAAAAGTTACAAAGCTCATTGTTTACAAATGTTGGCGTGGTCGTATTTTGTTTTTTAAACCTCTGTAACTTAGGGGGGTAAAAACCGAGATTCCGGTAGAAACTTCTAGAACTTGACGTCGGAGTCAAAAGTGATCAGAGAAGAAAATGTAGCTGTTGTCAGTCCAAAAACATTGATATGTCACACATTACGATAGGACTATAAATGGAGGTACAGGAAGCAAAAAACCGAATGCGGGGGTCAAGGGGCGTGGCACAAAAAAAAAATTTTTTTTTTTGAATTCGTTTTTAATTTATCTTTCATTCTAGGGGGTGACCGGCAAAACTTTTTTTATTTGTATGAAGTGCGACCCACCTTAATGTACAATACAGTACCAATGACCAGTTTTCTACTTTTCATAGATAAGTGAGTCTATAATATACAACACAGTACAACATTTTTCAGCTCATTGATTTGGGACTTAATTCTGAGAACTGCACGTGAAAGTATCCCCGAAAAGAAGAAGTTCTGCATCATTCGTTTTATCAAGTTACATGCCATAATAAATTTATATCAATTTGAAGGCAGCAAGTCTCGTATAGGAAAATTTGTCACGTTGTAGGCTCTTTTGTTTGACATAACTCAAGAACCACTGGTCCGACTTAGCTTAAACAAATTAAAAAAAATAAACAAATACAATTCCATTAATCTGTTCATATAATGTTTCCCTACATAAGCAGTTTCACTTTTCCATTCATCAAATGATTTTGATCTGGGTTTATTTTGAAGCAGTTACAATTAAACAGTTGTAATCGGTGGCGTATGATTTACGTGGAAAAATACTTATGATAATCATACGCCACCATATAGCAATATAAATAAAAAGCCTAAAATGAGACAAATTCCCCTATACGATACTTACCAACTTCAAATCGATACTAAATTATTATGGCATGTAACATGACAAAACGAATGATGCAGAACGTCTTCTTTTTGGGGCTACTTTCACGTGCAGTTCACAGAATTGAGTCCCAAAATCATGTGTTGTGTAGATTACAACTTTTTAAAAGTTTCATTTGATAAAATAAGTCCAACTTAATTTGTATACTCTCACCCTAGGGGTAGGAGGGTATACATCATTTGATACGACCCAAAAGTGTAACAAATAAAAGGAGTCACTTTAGGTTTCTTTGAACCAAATTCGGTTCATGACTTTTTAAGTCGTTTGAGCCATGTCCGTCTGTCTGGCTGGTACGCACGATAAGTTTTGAAATATGCATCCAAATGTTTTGAAACTGCCCACTTTAGAAATCGAATAATAATATCAATACAGCCAACTTGCCCAAATTCTGTGTTTTGTAAAGTTATAGCTATAGTGTTCAAATACTTGAATTTTTCAGAAACCCGATTTCCGGTTTATTCGAAAAATGCCTTTTTCCAACAATTCGGTTTTCGAATACATGATTTACTAAAAAACCGGGTTAACCGGTTTCGTTCGGTTTTTCGGAAATTGTAAAATAGAACCTAATATGCAATTTAATATGAAAATATATGAATATCGATACATTAATCCATTCAATTTATATTCTGTTCATCCAAACAGAAGTTATTAGGAAATTTTAACTTAGTATATCAGTCATGTTCTGGAAAACAATTCGGTTTAAAAACAGAGCAAAATCGGTAAAAAGGTAATACTTTTTAATACATTTCTACCGAATTTGCTCTGTTTTCAATACCTTTGAGTACCTTTCCTTTCCATAGTTTAGAATTAAGGTATCAATTTGACCACAAATTGACCTCCCTTCTACCATTGGCACAAAGGCACAAAGTTTTTCATATGAATATCGACGGCTTCGCACTCATTTCGAGGGGAGATCCCAATCCATTTAAAAATAAGATCTCAGCTGTAACTGGGTGATTTCCCAACTATTGAATGGTAATCATAACTTAAGCTCCTTTTTGCGATCGGACACTTAGTTTAGGAGATAACTGCATTTAAACTTGGACGGCTTCCTAGCCATTACAAAATGAGTTCCCAACTATATCTTTGCGACATAGTCCTTTTTCGGGATTGGTTAAACCGGGTATTCGAAATTGGCATTTTTTAGGAAACCGGCATACGGTTTCGGAGAAAAAAAGCCGGTTAGACGGTTTTTGGTTTCGCTTTTGAACACTCTAGCTATATCTGGATAAAGTTATAGAGAACAAATCTGGAAGTCTAGCCACGCCCCTTCTGGTATCTCATATACGCTTTTGGTACCACCGATTAATATTATTAATACACCCAACGCGATCGTGCCCAAATTCTGTATTTGGTAAAGCTAAAGCAGGATAAAGTTTTGGAGAACAAATCTGGAAGTCTAGCCACGCCCCTTCTGGTACCTTCCATACAAATGTACCACTCCGCCCTCTTTAGAAATCGATTAATAATATCAATACAGCCAACGCGATCGTGCCCAAATCAGGATAAAGTTGTAGAGAAAAAAACGGGAAGTTTAGCCACGCCCCTCTTGATACCTTCCATACAAATGCACCACTTCGCCCTCTTTATAAATCGATTAATAATATCAATACAGCCATCGCGATCGTGCCCAAATTCTGTATTTGGTAAAGCTAAAGCAGGATAAAGTTTTAGAGAACAAATCTGGAAGTCTAGCCACGCCCCTTCTGGTACCTTGCATACAAATGTACCACTCCGCCCACTTATCCAAATTCTGTATTTTGCTGAACTGTAAAGTTTTGGAGAATAAATTGGAAGCCTAGCCACGCCCCTTCTGGTACCTTCCATACCTTCAAAATGTGCCATTCCGCCCACTTTAGAAAGCGAATAGTAATACCAATTCACTCGATACGATAGTGCCAAAATTCTGTATGTAGTAAAGCTATATCAGAATAAAGTGAAAAAAACTGGAAGTCTATCCACGCCTTTTTGGTATCTTCCATACAAATGTACCACTCCGCCCACTTTGGAAATCAAATATCAATATATACAAGAAAATTTTATTGAAGGAGAGAAGAGACAGTAATTCTAGTTGTTACTTAATCTCTCTCTGGTTGAGCTGATAACATCAGAAATAAATAACACAAACTGTTTATTTTTCGTAATTAGAAAAATTGTTTACTGGGGGTGAAAGTATATGTTAGTTGGTTTTACCCACTGAAATTTTCTTACTGGTTTACATGGATATATTGCTATAAAAAATTTATTGTAGCCTAAGCTGCAATTCTGCTGAAGAATGATATGAGAAATCATCAATGGTTCTTGCGCTATAGCTGAAGAACTAAGCGGACACATCAACATAAGCCTGAGAACGCCAAAACCTATAAGGTTTTACCTATATTGACCTAGACCGTCACCATGACATGGAATTTCTCACTCTCCAGATTGGCTGTTGCACTTTGTAATTTACGATCTTAAATATTTCGAAAACAAGTTACCCACATGTTGTGCCCTGTCTGCTGTGAATGTCAATTCATAATCAGTTACGCCTTAACTTTTTCCATCTACTGTAACTCTGTTAGTACTGTGATTACCTTAAACGACAATGATCTCGATAAGAGAAGGCCTATCAGTATAGCAGTCTGACAGTCTGACAATCACAGATTCAGAGTCAATTATTGTGTGATGGTAGTGGTAATCTTTGGGTTGGTTGTACTCACTTGCAATGCTGTAAGTTTTGTTGGCTCATAAGTATTTAATATTTGACAGGTGTTTGTGATTTTCTATCATTAACTATGCGCCGCTGCTACTGCAAGTACTAATGATTGTTGTTGCACTTGCAGTTATTAGTATTGCATAATTATTGTTTTGGTATTGTTTTTGTTTTTTCGAATCTTTTTTTTGGATTTCCATTGACTTTTATTGCCACCTCCTTTGTGTTTCTTTGTCCGTTATTACGAGATAAAACAATGGTTTCTACTATGGCCAGTGCTAGTGGACCAGTGGGCTACCCAGACGGACCACCTCAGTATGACATCGACATTTTTTTTTATTACAACATAACAAAAAACACTGTTCAGTTTTAGACGGTTCCAAAACGCTTACTGTGCTGTTGAGAAAAATTAATTATTGGTTAATTTAATCAAGCGCGTAAAAAAAAAACAAAATACAAAACACAATCGATAGATATGTGATTGATTGCTTTGCTTAAAGCCAATTGTTTCAAGTGATTTCAATTGGAAAAACTTATAAGCTATATGGAAAAAAATTAAACTGTCAAGGTTTTTATTTAGACAAAATTTAACAGTTTTAAGTTTTGAAAATCTGTTGAATTTAGGGAAACTATTTAAACTTTTTATAAAAAAACAATACCAGCTTAAGTGAAGGGTGTCTTTTATACAAGGGGTCACAATTTGTTGGAAATTTCTATAGCTATTTTGTTAACAAATCAAGGCTATGTTTTTTTGTTATAATGTAACAGATAAATTTGAATTTGAAAATGTTTAATTCTTATGTAATATATTAGAATTAAGTGATGGTCAGATCGCTATATTGAATCGCTATATTTGTATTGCAAGCCGATAGGCCAACATAGCTACAGTTTTTGTTTAATTAGTTTCAGTCAATCAAAAATGTATATACCTTCCATCCTATTCAAAGTAAATCCACTTTAACTTTAAACAGTTAAACAATAAAATAATCTTCGAATAGGAAAGAGTTTCATCAAGTATAGAAATTGCACTTAGTTGTCATACAGCATTTAAAGCCTGTGCCTTCTGTGTGCCACAATAATTGGCACACACTATTGCTTCTTGCTATTGAAAATCATTTACTATTTAGCTTTTCGTTTCCAATTGATTTAATTTTTGTGATTGCATTCAAATTGTTGGAAACAATTGGTTTTAAGCTAATAACCAAACCTTCTTAATTAGCAGAGTGTAAAAAAATTTCAAACAATTAGGTCACAAGTTCATTTGATCATTGTGCAGCATACACTTGTGCGATTCATATGAGAGTTGTGATATCTTAACGATTATTTAAAAAAAAGCTTTGCTAATTTTAGCCACACGATATTTGTCGTTATTTGTTTTCAACAAATCGACAAATCTGTGGTATGTCAAAAATAAATTGATAGTATTTCAAGGTTAACACCTGGCGGTTCATTAGTTACCAATGTAATTAAATTGTGATTAACCAACGAATTGGCAGAGCTGATAATTTGCAATTAGTATATTTTTTTAGTTAAATTTATTATATGTTTAATATTTTATAAGCAATTTCGTTTAATTTATTGCAAAAATATAGAGAGTTATGCTTTTTTATAAACAAGAGTCACTGGACCTACAAAAAAATTTAATCAGAAGTAAAGTTAGTAAAAAACTTGTAACGAAATTATCTTCGAAGCTTTGATAAAAAAATGGTAATAAAACTGGTTATTTGTGCTATAAATATACGGCCTTATTCATAAAAAATTTCTAAAGTAGGTATGAAGCGTTCTATAGCTAAGGTATTGTTTAGCTCTAAAAAACCTTTAATAGGAAATTGTATTCATAAACGTTTTATATCAGTACTTTAGCTTTATGTGTTCTGGTGGCAAAGCCGACTGTTTTTGGTCATTAATGATGTATAAAAAGAAGCTTTATAATCGGGTACAAAAGCTTTATAATCGGTTACCAAACATTTATTTGCACATATAATAACTATGAACATAATTGTAGCCGAATTTTACATTAACTACGATTCTCATGACGGTTAGAAAGACGTTAAAGTAAAAATGGTGAAATAATAATCGGATACCGATTACATTGTTTCATTGTTTTGATTAGTTTTACATCACGAATATTATTTCATTATTGTTGAAGATTTTTGAAGATATGTTTTTCAAAATGGAATTCATGAATGAAAAGTGTCTATTTAGATACTTTTCTATGTGCGGAATGATTATGCAGACAATTTCCTACACAATGAATACTTGAAACGGCTCTTACTTTCTATTAAAAATGCAGAAAAATCAAAATAAAGATCTCAAATTCATAATTATACAATAAATTGTACAAACGTCTAGTTATAGCATGCTTAAAGTAGGGACAACCCTACTTTTACTTATTGAAGATGTGAATCGTTTATGAATACTGTTTTCTCAAAATTTGCTTAAAAGTTGTTTATTAACCTCTTATAACAATTTATGAATAAGGCCGATATTTATAAAACTTTGACCCGTAAAAAGTTTGTATGCACATCTTAGAGCTTAAATTCCGCTTAGAAGATAAAAGCTTGAATACCAAATTTAATTTCGTATAGCTCTTAAACTATATCACTCGGTGAGACAGATAGATGGATACCCCCAATAAGGGGGAGTTTGTATGAAATCGTGGTGTAGTTTTTGTCCGATAATGTTCATCTTAGAACTTAACACCCGCTTAGAGGATAGAAGCTTGTATACCAATTTTATGTTCAATAGCTCTTAAATTAAGGCTATAATCGCTGGGAGAGACAGACGGACTGCTTAAAAAGGCGGGGAGTGTGTATGAGAGATGGAAGTAGTATTTGTCACAAATTGTTCATCTCAGAAATAAACCTCTTCGTAGAGAATGGAAGCACATATAACATATTTCAGCTCGACATTTTTAAATCGCGAGGACAGATAGATGTACACCACAAAAACTCAAATCAGAACATAACCAACGCATAGAGAATATAAGCTTGCATGTCAAATTTTAGTTCGATAGCACTTAAACTACTGCTGCAATTGCAGGAACAGACAGACAAACACCCAAAGAAAGGAGTGTTTCTATTGGAGGTGGAAGTAGTTTTTTGTTCGACCTTACTCATCTTAGAGCTTAACCTCCGTTTAGAGAATAGAAGCTTCTATGCCAAATTTCAGTTCTATAGCTCCTAAACTACTGCTCTAAGGACAGACAGACGGACACCCTCAAAAAGGGGGTGTTTGTATGGGAGGTAGGAGTAGTTTCTGTCCGATCTTGCTCATCTTAGAACCTGACCTCCGTTTACAGAATAGAAGATTGTAAATCAAATTTCAGCTCGATAGCTCTTAAACTACGGTTGCGAACGCAGGGACAGACCCTAAAAAGTGGAAATTTGTATGGGAGATAGGAATAGATTTGTGCGATCTTGGCCATTTTGGAATTTATTTCTCTTAAACCACTGCTTTAATCGCGGGGACAGATAGACAGACGGACACCCCCAAAAAGGGGGTACCTATTTCATCAGAATACGCCAGCAGCACGTGACTTTTGTAAAAGATGGTACCAGTTCTGTTTATTCCAGCCTTCCGCATGATCATCTCCATTACGATGTTAAAAAGACCCCATGACAGAATATCTCCTTGTCTAAAGACTCGATTGGTAGAAGATTTAATCAGAGTTTTGCCTATTTTTACTGAAGAGTGCCAGTGCCAGTCAGTGTCATCCCGCAAAGTTGTATCAGCTTTGAGGGGATACCACAATCAGCCATAGCACCTAATAATTTCTGTCGTATCGGACTGTCGAATGCAGCTTTTTAATCGATAACTAGACGGTAGGTATCATTCTGCATCTCTTGGGTCTTCTCTAGGATTTGTGGTAGTGTGAATATCTGGTCGGTCGTGGATTTACCAGATCTATAGCCATTCTGATAAGGCCCAATCAGGTTCGCTATGATGGGCTTTAGTCTTTCACATAACATACTAGACAGGACCTTGCTGATCCCGCGATAGTTGGAACACACGCATTTTACATTTTGAAAAAATGTTGGAAATGTTTAAGTTATCGAGGTTTGAAATCTAGGAAAAATAGTTTTTCACTTTTAAGACTATAAATGTGGTCCTCAATATAATAATTTTTCACACCAATAATTTTTTTGTCGTGGGATCGGATCCTTAAGAAGAGAATTGTTTAGTTGTATGAACAAAAGGCATCGCCGCCGGTTTTAAAAAGCTCTGCCGGCAGTCCATCGGCTCCTGCAGCTTTGTTATGGTTAAGCGGTGCTGATCTCGTTTAGGTTCGGTGGTGGACACTCTACTACAATGTCGATGATTGGCGTGATTTCGTTACTTATGCTGCCTTCAGGAACGAGAAGAGAACGAAAGAGTTCCATCCATATTTGCAGCACACTCTGAGTGTCCGTGACCAGATTTTCGTCTCTGTCCGTACAGGTGGGTATCCCTGTTCCAAAACCTTTACTTTTTTACCTTTGGGTAGAAACTTCGGGCTTCACCTCTATCCCTGTAATTTCCGATATCCTGGCGCTCTCTTTTCTTCCACAGACGCTTTTTCCGCCTGAACAGGCGTTTCATCTCCCGCCTTTTCTCATTATAACGCTCCGTCACAACACGCGTTGCTATTGGCTGCTGTTTTGGCCTGTATGCAGCATCCTTTTCGCCAGACATTTTGCGACTTTAATCATCGTACCAGGGCTTGTCTGAGCTTGGTTTTCCATAACCCAGTACGGTCGTTGAGGCATTGATTATAGAATTCGTAATATGCTTCCACTGTGTGTCGGGAACATCAGAACTAGGGGGGTTTGTTTGGAGTAATTAAGTGAGTTTTTTTGAGGTATTGGCTATCTCGGTGGTATGCAGCTTTGTGCTGTCTAGCTTCCTTTGCGTTTGATTACGAGTATTTTTAGCACTAGTTAATAGTGTGCGTACCTTTGCTGCAACTAGGTAGTGATCCGAGTCAATATTTGCACCGCGCATTACGTCCATAACGTTTGAGACATGCCTTCCATCAATTACCTCGTGATAAATCTGATTACTTGTCTTTTGATCAGGGGATATCTTTATGCGGGAATCAGAGAATGACAATAAGTACTCGGCATTGATGTATACTTATGTACATACCCATAATTTGTATACTTGTGTGGAACTATACCTAACACACAGAGAATACTTACAAACTCTTACTTGCGTTGAAAAAGACATGTTTGCATACCATTTATAACGAACGTTACCTCTACCTACCCTTACTTTTGTTTCTCATACACAAGTATACACAAAATACACTCGACGCACACGAGGTCAGAAGCCGAAGCAGACTCAACTTAATTATGAAGTTTTTTAGCTACGATAATGATCATCATAGATCCTAGTGTTTGATCGTTCTTACATTCGTCAACTCTTCTAAGCACTACGGGTGACATGAGTACTCATGTGTACTCATGTACATTCCCAGAAATGTATAACTAGCACCCAACACAACCAACACTTGTAACAACATGTGCTGGGATCTCGTGTACTTGGGTATACCAATGGGCATGGTTTGATCGTTTACTCTTTACACATGTACATTAAGCCGGGTCGATCTATATGGAGAAAAAAAAATATATGAATGTTACCGCCCTATATGAACAGTCTTATAAAAACAAATTCGGAGGTGCAAAATTTTTATTTTTGTGGGCGTGGCAAAAACGCCGGTTTTGACGTTTTGTCCATAACATTGTTATTCGCTGTCCGATTCTTAAGTTTTATATATCGTTGAAGATGGATTAACAAGAACTTTGTTATTAATGTAGTTACTTAAAACTATGACGTCATATTCCAGTGGTTCTCAAAATTGTATCCTTAAAAAACCCCCTAATCATAAAATTTTCTGATGCAGATTTGAAGCCCTGTAGAAACTATAAAATAATTGCGAAATAACGTTACATTTTCTTCATAAACAAAAAAGTTATATTGATTTAACATTTTAGTACATATGATAGTTCGAAGTAGATTTGTATAAAAAGTTTTATTTGCTCAACCAAAGATTTCCTCATGATCCGATATGGCATTAAGCGTCATCATACTTTATTTACATTCGTCGCTAAAAAAATCTTTGGAAGTTCTTCAGTTAGATAGTATTCCGATTATTTGGTATTTTCGAATATTGATTTTTATTTGTTTGAACTTTATTTATTTTTCATTTGTACACGTTTTATAACAAACGAATGTAATAAAAATAAACAAATGTATATTTCGCATTATCACATGTACTGACTTTTTAAATCAATATAACTTTTTTGTTTATGAATAAAAGTTAACGGTTTTTTCTTAAATCGTTAATAGTTTTTCAAGGCCTTCAAATCTACATCAAAAACTTATATGCTTAGGGGGGTTTTTAAGAATACAATGATGAGAACCGCTGGTAGATGGCGTCGTAGTTAAAAGTCTTTAACACACTAACAAAGCTGTGGCTAATACTTTTTCAACGATGCATAGATCTTGACAATCGGTATACAAATAACCATGTTATGGTAAAACCCCCGAATCCGGCGTTTTAGCCGCGACCTCAGAAAAATTTGTTTCGCTCCCCCGAAATTGTTTTTACTTAATTTTTCATATAAGGCGGTAACATTGACAACTTTTTTTTTTCGACCCGGCTTAATGTACATGTTTCGACATAAATACTTCAACAGTACTCTTATTATACATTTTGTCATTCTCTGGCGGGAATCTGGCTCCACCTACTACCATGTTTCTTGCCGACTTGAAACTAACCATTCTGAATCCGTTATCGGAGGTCTACACAACAAGACTGAATTTTCCGACTGCTGAACCAAGAGCATATTCCTTTCCTATTTTAGCATTAAAATCTCCCAGAAAAATATTAATCTCATGTGTAGGGCAGCAGTCATATATTTCCTCCAAGCGCTCATAGAATGCATCTTTAATGTCCTGAGCTTTGTCTTCCGTCGGAGGCATGTACACAAATTAGCGTAATTTAAAAATGTTTCGCCTTGATGCGAATAATGGCTATCCGGTCAATTACACGCTTATACCGACTAGACGTCGAAGTCTCTTGCCTACTATGAATCCACATCCAAATTCGTGACTTTCTTTATGGCAGCAGTAAAAGATGTTACACTTCTTTCGTCGTATGTATCCCTGTCCCGTCTACCACATTTCCTGTATGGAGGTGATTTCAGCATTGTATTTGTCGAGGACGTCCGCCAATTCGATAGATGCACCATCTCTGTAGAAAGTTCCGGCATTCAGGAGTGTATCCGCAAATCAAGTATCCATTTGCTATATAAAAAATATTTAAAAATAAAAATAGGATTCTTTTTATGTTTTTTATATTAGCGCTTCCATCATTATCTCGATTCTTGCATTCAACAGTGATGGTTACAGTTGCACCCTAACGATTATGTTTTAATTTTAGTATCCAATGTGATATCCTTTCTACCTGCACGTCTTCTATATCTTTACTCAGCGCCATCTGTGTTACATAAATTATATTTTTTTGGCAATCTATCTATCTAACATGTAAACAATATTCTCCTTCCAATAGAAAAAATGAATCATCAGCATCTATTTAATACACCATTAATGCTAATTTCATTTAGTAAAGGGTACGACTTTGTGTTTTTTTTATATATTCATGTTTTTTCTGCCAATTTGTTTATTAAACTTGTTAATTTGATATTGGTGTGTTGTTTTTTATTAAAACAAAACAAGTTTTATTAAAGACATTATTTTGCATAAATATATATAGGATATGCAAATTTATGATATTTTTTATTGTGTCTCTTCGTTTTATTTGATTTGAAAATAATCAGCGAGAAAAAAAATCGATAATCTTCTGTTGATTTTGAAGGTTAATAATATTTTAAATTTATATGCAAACATTTTATAATGATAATCTTATATCGTTATTGTTTAAAAAACAAATAATATCAACAGTTTATTGTAATATATTTGCTGTAATTTTTGGCAAAGGGCATTTAGTAACGTTTATAATAAGATGGCAAAGTATTAAAAGTTGCTGCCAAATAAATTCTATTATTTTTTATGTTTTCGATAGTTTTAAAAATTGCTTTAAATTAATAATGCTCTTATAAATTATACAAACTAGATTGTTGACTCGCCGGTATCTGTGGTTGGAATAAATGCATGTGAGTCATTCCATAGAAAAACAATCACCCCTTGCCATTGAGCTCTACCGGTATAATGAAGTCTGACATTATCACCCATAAATTGGGCGATAACTTGCATTAGTTTTTATTACTTTTAAAGTATATTGTCAGGAAAAACGAACGCACGCACTCACAAATATTATATGTTTGTGTATGTGAATGTGAAGCAAGTGTGCGGGTGTGTTGCTTTCACAACACTCGAGCAGAGACTGACCATAGACTGACTGCTTTGAATCAAACACAGTTTCGCGTATGTGTGAATTGCCGATTGTGTCTGTGTGGCAAAAAACGATTATTGTCGGTCTCGCGAGGTTATGGGATGCCTAACACTGCTTATAACTAATCCGCATAGCTCTTGATTTTTTTGTTTTTTTTGCTGATCTATAAGAATTGTAATATTGTGTTATAGTTCGGTTGAAGATCTCTGTGGATGATTTCTATTGGTCATTTTTTATTATTACCAATATGTTTTTGTTCAAGAGTTGTGAAATGTATTATGAGATAGCATTTTAGTTATATGGAGGACTTGTTGAAATAGGACTTGGCTATCTTGGTACATGTAGCTTGGAGGTGACGAGTATTAATAATGGATGGACTTGTATGCTGTCCACCAATCTTGAATGGAATTAGAAAAAATTAGTTTTTATAGAAAAAAGGTTTGCCTAGTTAATTTCAAAGAAACGAATCTTTTATCAACAGCATTACTTGACCATTGAATTCGATCACTTAACAAGCACATAACACCAACTTTAAGTTTTAATAGAAATTACCAGACAATTTTTGAAATCTAAACCATTTTACTAAACAAAAACATTTCACAAACATTTCAAGATATCCATACACCCAAAGTGTGATATATCTTGTATTATGACATTAGTAAGCAACAACAGCAACAGCTACTCGTTTAAAGTCATCGCAAATATGATTGTAAGCAGTATTTGTTTTGCCTTTCATAATTATTTGTTTGTGAGTTTGTTTTGTTTGTTTGTTGTTTTTTTTGGTAATTTGATGCAATCATTACACAAATGCAATGAAGCTGAACTGAGCTCTGAGCGTTATTTTTTTTTCGATTACCTCCAGACCTGTCAGCGCCTTTAGCTTCGATCTCAGGCATCATCAGTTTTGTTGTCATTAGAATTAATACGAGTACGAGTACAACAACATTCCATGCATAGTCACAAATCGAGAGAAAGAGAGTTAGACCTGTTGACTGTCTGTCTGTCTGCCCGCAGCAGCAGCAGCAGGTTGCTCAAGCCAACTACTCTACTACCATGGGGTAATATGATCACTGAACGCCACTTTACCTCTAGAGGAGTTTGGAGGTATTGATCTGTTCCACAGTAGAGGAGTGCGGATAACAAAAGTGGCTGAAGAAGCAGAAGTAGTAAAACTGCACATATTGACTAGTGGTGGTGTTCCAATGGCGCTGGAGATGGTAGCTCAGAGCTGGTGCTTGGTGCTTAGTGTCAGTGGTGTTGGTGTCGGTGGCATTCACAGTTACCATTCGCCGTAGCAGCGACTCAATTTCAAGCAATAAGCAAAAAAAACGCTGAATTGTTGAATACATAAAAGAGAAAGCAGGTCACTTGTATGACAACTTTAGGCCACATTAACAGCCCGCAAACAAACCAAACATCAATGACTCGGGCAGATTCCTCCGCTCCCCACTATAATGCTGTGAGCTGCTGTTGTTGGTTTTGTTACTTCTTTAGTCTGGAATTGTCTGGGCGAAAATTGTGGCAATGTAATGTTTTAATGTTTTATTGATAGTGTGTGGTTGGCTGTTTGCATTGATTTTGTTCAATTCCCGTGGGCTATGCTCTTGGTACCTATTCTGGCACAAAAACGGTGCAATCGGTGATGGACAAGTTGTATTGTAGTTGTCATCTTATGTTGGGACGTTGTAGCGATGATTCATTTTTGTTGTTGCTGTAATTAGTTTATAGGTGGAAGTATTTAGCTATCAGACATTTCACCCATGCAAATATACCCACTCATTAGTTAACACTTTTGGGTTAAGATTTACTTACACGATTGAGGAGTATCCAAAGTGCCAATTAAGATTATGGTAACATTTCAGCATATACTTATAATTGAATTATATACATATACAATATGGTGGCATTCAACTTTGGATTTCCGGTAATGCCCGAACGGAATATTGTGTCAGTTGATATAAAACGGTTATGATCAAAATTTGAGCAAAATCTTAAAACAAGTTTGGTCGTCCTGAAAATTTCACAATTTCAAATTTCAGTTGAGATATAACCAGGCTAATTGGAATCAAGTTGGCAAAAAAAAACCAAAGCGCCGCTCACACAAGTCAATATTTGACTATTACATATTTGCGAGAAAAAAAAATAAAAATTCCTTAATCGAACATTAGTAAAAACAAAGGATTTACTAAGAACCTGACCTTCACTTCTCTGGAATTTTAACAGAAAAATCTTTTCCAATGAAGCTCAGTTTCATGTTAACAAACAAAACTGTCTCAAATTGGGACACGTTGCACAGAGGGATTTTGCTGTCAAACCCCCAATTTTTTAATGCTTAATATAAAAAATTTTATGATGCAGTTTTGTAGAAAAATATTTAAACATTAAATATGCTTGTGGGCAATTCTACGTAAAACGGCCCTAAACAGGAAAAAATATTATTATTAGCCTTTAAAACAACTTGACAACATATATAATTATATCTTAGTGTCTAAGTCAGAGGCCGAAATGATTAGAGATTTCCATTCGCTTCGATCTTGTGCGCACCCATTCAGTCCTACCAAGCAGCATCAGTGTTTCCTCCACCTGGTCCTTCCAACGTAGTCGCGGTCTCCCTCTTTTACGCCGTCCTTCGAGGTCTTGATAGAATACCTTTCGCTCTGGAGTTTATTCATCCATTCTCACGACATGGCCTAGCCAGCGTAATCGTTGCACTTTGATTCGTTCATGGTTCATCCGAATCCTAATCTCGCCGTTTACACAAATGGGTCCTTAGATTTTGCGGAGTATTTTTCTCTCAAACACCGCCAGATGAGCTGCATCTGCCTGTGTAAGCACCCAAGATTCTGAAGCGTACAACAGGACCGGTAAAATTAGTACATGGTACAGCTGGACTTTGGTAGTTCAAGATAGGGTGGTGTTTATAAAGTGCTCGCGTAGTCCAAAGAAACACCTGTTGGCAAGCACTATTCTCCGTTTTATTTCGAGGCTGACACTGTAGTTTTTGTTCATGGCGGGTCCGAGGTAGGTAAATTCATCCACTACCTCAAAGCAATAGTTTTTAACGTCCGCGCTGCGTCCCCAACGGGTGGACACTTTGTTCGATGATACCATTAACTTCGTCTTGTACTCATTCTCTGCCAAACCCATATTCGCTGACTCCCTTTCAACTGATGAGAAAACAGCTGTTACCTCTCGCATCGTTCGACCGATAATGTCGATATCATCGGCATAAATATAAATATAATTCCATATTTAAAATAGAAATCAATCAATTAATATGTACAAGAGAACCACAATTATAGACAAATGGAAAAAAATATTCGTCACAAAGTCATCTGAAGATGAACTCGTTATGGAGTTCGAAACGCGTCATCCTAGTGCTTGACAATGAATTGGCCATTAATATCAACAATAAAACACTTTTCTGATCGTTTAGCCAATTTGATGTATCATTTGATACACTTAGACAAAATGGAAAAAATTATTTTTTTTTTAATTTTTATCAATTCAGCAACTCTCATATCCATCTTTATACGCTAGGACTTACATTAACATTTTCTAATATTCCATTTATCTTGATAAGCAAAAACTGTTATCTCCGAAAAGACAAAACTTTTGTTTGCTTTGTCATAAGGTATCGGCTTTGTATGTTTTATAATAAAAGTTTTAAGCGTAACTAGAAATATACGAATTTTGTGTCACACCTGTCGCTGTAAATATGACAAAAGTTTAATAAAATTATTATTTTACATGATAAAACATTAATACTTTCCAATAATAACAATTTATGTAAGTTCAATTATCTCGTGACATTTTGCGAACATTTATTTGAATATTTGAGTATTTAATTACAGAAAACATTTGGTCACAGCCGTCCCTGGGTAAAAAATGTTTGGGTTTCCTTAAATATGATTGACATGACATTTTTTCCGCTACTGTCCATGGTAAAGGTCAGTATATGTATAAGTGCATTTTGTATGATAGCCTCCTTAGGGTATTAAGATAGGGGGTAGGCTTGTTAGAAAAAAATGTTAGGAGGGAAATACTAGTGGGGGACGGTCATACATTTTACCCTTCTAGGAGGCATCATAGGAGCGGCTGGAGCTAATTTAAAAAATAATATAAAAAGAATTAGGGTTGAAAATAGAGGGTTGATATGTTTTAAGAAACTGTAGGGGTTGCAAAATTATTGGGGATTGGTCGTACATTTGACTCCTTTAGGGGCTGCTATAGGGCAGTTAGAGCGGAGGGAGAACATTTTATAAAAAATTGATTTTTTTATGGAAGCCTCCTTAGGAACCATAGGTAAAATGTTAGAAGGAATAAATGACTTGGGGTTGATCACAAACATGAATCATCTAGGGATTTATTTTATTAGGTCACACCCGTCGTAAACAGTTTGTACTTAACACAATCAAAAACAATAGAAACAATTACCTACGTCACAATAATTGTGCTCTTTCTACGGAAAATGTTACACAATTTGACCTGAGACATAATTTTGTAAAAGCTTAAATTTCGAAGGTCACACCCGTCGCTGTCTTCTAATGGACATTCTGAGCAGAAATCAAGTTCTTTCACTGTCTGACAGGTTTTCTTTGTAATAACAGCTTTTTTTAATAATAATTATTCTATTTATAAATTATAACTAAAAATGTGAGTAACATGGTCACACCCGTCCCAACGGCATTGCCCATATACGGCTTTCTAGAAAAAAATATTTTATTTTAAAAAATGCAGTAAAATCACTGCCAATTGAAGGAAAGTAATGTAGCGATGTTCTTTTAGTAAAATAAAAAGTTAGAAAGTCTTCTCTTGATTAGCAAAAGTAGTTCTCGGAAATTTTCGAACAGGAAAAATTGTATGTAACGTTTGTTTTTTGCTAATTTAACATTGGATTGTATGGACGGTTGTTTGTGGGCGTGGCCGATATTGATAAAACTTGGCATACAACTGTTGTTTAAATCACGAAGAGTTTACACCAAATATAAACATTTGTGCTTTAAAAAAATCGATTTAAGCAAAAATCGATCTTGGCTTGTTTGAGGGTAATTTCATTGTGACGGGTGTGGTCAGTATACTGTTCAATCAAAAATATAAAATGGATTATTAAAAACAAGTCTGTGATTCCCAAGGATGTTAATCTCAAACACATTTAATTATTGATAGACACAGAAAGAACATGATTTCTGCTCAAAATGGTAATTCGAGGACTGTGACGGGTGTGACCTTACATAGAATTGCCCATAGAATCGATGTGGACGTAGTTAATTTTAATAAAACTTAGCAAATATCTGTTGGAAAGTGTAGGTATCGAATTTGAACACTTGGTTGGATTGGACAAATTTTATTCGCAAAAAATCGATTTACATTGTATAAGAGGTGAGCTCGTGGGTTAGTGAAATTCCATTTTTTTTCTTAACATAGTCAATATAATGCTTATTGACTACCTTTCATTGATTTTGCATAATTTCTTATCTATTCTTTAATCTTGAGTAATTGAAAGAATTTTTCTACAACGATAACAAAGGTCTGTGTCTTATATTTCCGCGTGTCTCAAACATTGCCCCCAAAAAGACAACATATTACCTACACCTCTCCCCAAAGAATAACAAACATTAGTTGTTTACATTCTATGTTCTATTAGCACTTTAGGGCATTGGCCGCCGCTTCATAGATTTTTGACCCTCTTGTTTAGCAATCATTACGGCCAGCCTGAGAGACTAGTGACCACTTCGTGTTTTTGCGTTGAGCTTAATTGTAAATAATGATTTCTAAGGTGTTTGATAAACAAAAAAGAGTTATTTGTTTTGTTGAACGAATGTTAGATACATTTTTTTTGGTTTCTTAATTTATTGTTCATGTTTTAACAAAAAAAAACAAATGCTTTCATATTGTTTTTATGCTTCTCTCTTTAGGGGGTATTATCATTTGATGGTATTCTGTTTTTATTGTTGTGGTTAATTTCTTAATTTTTTGTGTTGTATTGTTTTGGGTCGAAAAAAAAAACATTGCACCTACTCATGATTTGTTGAAAGATCATTTTGGACACGTGAAAGTAATTATGGGAAATAATAAATATTTGGCAAATTTCTTGATTTACGAGTACTAGAAATTGACCAGGCCACACCTTGTGAATTATGGATACATGTAATAATTGAAGACATGAGTGGGAGTTGTTTGTAATGAAGAGGTATGAAGGCATTAACAACAGATTGTGATTAGATGGATGAAATAATATTTTTTAAATTATTTGTAGGCGGATGTGAGGATATATTTAAATTCATGATTCCTAAGAAGAGCATTGATCAAAATTAAGTAGATAATTGAATTTATAGTATTAAAAAATAAATAATATTTCTTAAATAAATATTAATATGTTTGTGTCTTTATTAATTTTATTAATTCACCTACGACAAATGTAACACTTCTGCCATTTCCTACAATTTCTTGATACTCATCTCTCTCTTCCTGGTCGACGTATAACGTTTGTGTCTTAAGTCTTTTGTTTTCACTCGCACGCAAAATGCAAAGCGTAACGTGTCTGCTCTGCTCGATTATCAACACTGACTGACATTTGCACATATTGCAGCAGCAAAAACGAAAGCAAAAACAACAACATAATACATATGGCACCTTTTTGATGTTCATTTGTATGCAAGTGCAACATTGTTGTAATGTTGTAGTCGTAATAAAAACGCACTTAACGGTTGTAAATGTTATAAACAATAATGAAAATAAAAGAAATACTACCTGCATACATAGACTCATAAATATTATGCATATATATATTTAAATTAACAAAAAAAGAAAAGAAAAACACATTACAATCTATTCAATATCAATGTGTGAGCCGAAAAAAATATTACATCGTCTGGAAGTGTTAAAGTGAAAACTTTTCCTACGATCACAATTATAACCAACAGATGGTATAATATAGCAGGGGTGGCCACAAGTGGGAAATGAACTTAGCTAGATGTGAAATAAAAAAAGCCATTTACATATTGTATTTATTTTTTATTGCATACATATTTTACTTGCATTTTCGTTGCGTACATTTCATTGAAGAAGAAAGTTAATGAAATTTTAGCTCATAAATATTATGTAAGATTATATACATACATTATTTTGGGAAAATTTGTGTAGCTGTAAGGGCAAATGTGCCTTAAGAAAGTGGATATATATTAAACATCATTGAGTAAAGCATTTTGCTTCAGTTTAGTTGTTGTGAAAATTGTGAACTAAATACAGGCTACTTTTAAGGGACACTGGAAATAGACGACGACCAATATAAATGCAAAAAAAAAACAAACACACAAAGATATATAAATCCGTAACACACATAGATCGATATTCAGAAAGAATGAAAAACTCAATTATTTATGACAACAATGTATAAGAAATTTCTGAATATTCGCAATAGACATTAAATCAATTGTTACGTAAAACAAAGTTCATCATAGAGAATGAAAACAAATCAATTATATTGTATGGGCTAAAGTGCAATGGGGACAAGTCTCAATTGTGCCAGAAGGAATTTAAAAGCACTACCAAGCCAATTATACGTATACAACAAAAACATTAATTACGTCGATAGAAAAACTGAACTGATTCACTATTGACATTGTCTCCAGTTACCAGCCACCAGTACTTTTGGTCAATTATATCGTAATGCTCTCTGCTGTAGATATGTAACTTGTGCTTGTCATTGAGAATACACTAGTCACCTTTTTTACTATTCACTAGTTACTTCCTATAGAATCAATGCAGACATTGGAACCAGAGATCCACTAGTACATCTTGATAATTTTAGTCACACTATGGAACTTTTTACTTAAATATTTCATTATTACATGTTTCATAAGTTATGACTCATAAGATTTAATCTATTAGTTTGTTAGGCCAGTGTTATTATTGTTATTAGCCTTAAAAACAACTTGAAAACATATATATTTAAGATATATCATAGTGTTTAAGTCTGAGGCCGATATGTTAAGAGATTTCCATTCGCTTCGATCTTGTGTGCGCCGTCTCCAGTCAGTCCTACCAAGCAGCGTCAGTGATTCCTCCACCAGGTCTTTCCAACGTAGTTTCGGTCTCCCTCTTTTGCGCTGTCCTTCGAGGTCTTGATAGAATACCTTTCGCGCTGGAGTCCTCATCAATCGTCATGCCATTGCCCAGTCAGCGTAATCGTTGCACTTTGATTCGCTTGACCACATCAATGTCGTGGTATAATTCGTACAGCTCATGGTTTATGCGAATCCTGAACTCGCCGTTTACGTAAATGGGCCCATATATTTTGCGGACTATTTTTTTCTTAAATACCGGCAGATGAGCTTCATCCGCCTGTGCAAGCATCCAAGATTCGGAGGCATACAGCAGGACCAGTAAAATTAGTACCTAGTACAGTTATACTTTTTGGGGTTCAAGATAGGGTGGTATTTATGAAGTGCTTGCGTAGCCCAAAGAAACGCGAGCACTTATTTAAAAAACTTAACTTCCTTTTACACTCCATGAATGAGGTATGGGCTGCTTCTCGCGTTGTTGTGATTTAACATGCTTTCTATTTTAGATTCACAACAAACGGCACCTACTTGTATATCGACGAATGCAAACGTCACAGTTTGAGACGCTTTTTACTACTTATACTGCGGAGTCGCTGTCGACTACATCGAGGGGGCTGGTAATGGAAGAAAAATGTAGATGTTTGGAGCCGTGAATCGAACCACGGATCTCTCGCATGGTAGTCGCGTGTTTTAACCGCTATGCCGGTCCGCGAGCACTATTCTCCGTTTTATTTCTAGGCTGACACTGTTGTTTTTGTCCATGGCGGATACGAGGTAGATGAATTCATCCACTACCTCAAAGCAATAGTTCACAATGCGTACCCAAAGGGTCGACACTTTGTTCAATGATACCATTAACTTTGTCTTGTCCTCATTCACTGCCAAACCCATTTTCGCTGACTCCCTTTCAACAGATGAGAAGACAGCTGTTACCTCTCGCATTATCCGACCGATAATGTCGATATCATCGGCATATGTGAGCAGCATGTGGCTCTTACTAAATATGGTGCCAGACATGTATACCGCTGCTTTTATTAACACCTTATCCATCACTATGTTGAACAGTATGCATGACAATCCATCACCTTGTCTAAGACCTCCCGTCGTAACGAATGGAGCAGATAGATCTTTGCCAATCCGAATAGAGGACTTGGTATTCGTATGGGTACGTTGACGAATTATCTTAGCAGGATACCAAATTCAGACATGGCTTCGAAGCCTAATGGGACTATCGAAGGCAGCTTTCTAATCGACAAAGATTAGCTTATCATGGATTACGAAGGTTGAATTTTATGTTTCGGGACTTGGCAACCCTAATTTAAATTTTGGCCTTGAAGCT
The DNA here is from genome assembly GCA_964034835.1 of Muscina levida. Classification (NCBI taxonomy): domain Eukaryota; kingdom Metazoa; phylum Arthropoda; class Insecta; order Diptera; family Muscidae; genus Muscina; species Muscina levida. Next base: position 80,549,027 of record OZ035882.1, read on the forward strand.
TGGCCTTGAAGAAGTGTTTATCGATAGTTCACTCCAAGATGAATTTCGTAAAGGTCGTCTAAAATCATCTGTTGTTCCGAAAACCATTGATGCTGTGCGCGAACTGATTTTGCAAGATCGTCATGTGACCTATTGTGAGATTGAGACAACCTTAGGCATTAGTTGCACTAGCATACATTCAATATTGCATAAACATTTGACTGTCAAAAAAATTCGTTCGCGTTGAAACCAACACAATTTGTCAATCGCCCAAAAAAACAAATTTGTGTCGATTGGTCGAAAAATACGATCGCGCTGCTTCGAAACACGTCTATGACATCGTGACAAGTGATTAATCCTGGATTGACGCGTATGAGCCCGAAAGAAAACAGCAGTCAGCTGTATGGGTGTTAAAGGATGTTAAAGGACAAATCCAACAAAAGTTGTTCGCATCCGAAGCACTGCCAAGCTAACGGTCGCCTGTTTTTTTTAGGAAAAAAAGGACATTTCGCAACCGTACCACTATAACAATTCAGAACAGTGAATTCTGAGTGGTACACAACCATATGTTTGCCAGTTGTCTTTCAAGAAATCAGGAAAACCAACATCCTAAGACGGATCACTCTTCACCACGACAATGCCAATGTCAAACGACAATGTGATCTCACATCGGCTCGAACAACTGCATTTTTGAGCACCGGGACATCCGGCACCGAATTACTTTTTTTTATTCCCGTACGTAAAAACCAAACTGATAGGTCAACATTTTTCGACGGTTGCTGCATTCAGAATGCATGTTTTGGAGATACCTCAATCAGAGTGGCAAAAGTGTTTCGACAATTGGTATAAATCTTCATGGGGAATATTTTGAAAAACAATAAAGGGATTTTCGATGATTAATATTTGTTTTTGTTCTCTAATCCCGAAACATAAAATTTAACCCTCGTATCTTCAGAATCTGCCGTAGTGTAAATATCTGATCAGTCATGGGTTTGCCTGGTGTAGAGCCGCACTGATAAGGTCCAAGCAGGTTTTCCACAATTGGCTTTAGACGTTCACACAGTATGCTAGAAAGGACCTTATACGCAATTGGTGAGAGGCTAATTCCACCGTAGTTTATACACTCATAGAACACTGTGATTCCAATCCTCGGGCATGCTCTCCTGAAGCCAAATATTTTCTATGAGTTGTTGCATGCTTAAAACAAGCTTATCTCTAACCACCTTAAACAACTCAGCTGGAAGACCATCAGCCCCAGCGGGTTTATTGTTCTTTAGGCGGGATATGACAGTTTTTATATCAGCTTGCTCAGAGGGTGGGGAAACTCGATGTTGTTGTCTCGGTACACAATCTTCAGCAGCCGAGTTTTCAGACATCACTAAGCTGCAGAAGTGATCCTTCCATAATCTCCAAGTAACTAACGAGATGACCATACTTGTTTTTACAGGGCGGTTGACCTGTTCCCTACCATTTATCTTCTGGTATAATTTTCGGGCTTCATATTTGTATCTGTATTCTTCAATGTACACATTATTCTGCTCCTTCAGCTCTCTTGTTTTTCGCCTGAAGAGTCGTGTCGCCTCCTGCCTCATCTCCCTGTACTTTTCATGAACAGCTCGCGTTGCCATTGACTGCAGTTTGGCCCTGTATGCAGCATCTTATTCCCTGGTGGCCTTACGGCATTCATCATCGTACCAGACATTACCGTTTAAGGGCTTCACATACCCCAGTACAGACCGCGCAGTCCTTTCCATCGAGTGGGCAATATATTGCCATTGCGTGATAGTATTTTCGGAAGTAGTTGAGTGAGTTGGTTGGAATAGGCGTTGGTTATCTCCGTGGTCTGCAGTTTAGCGATGTCCAGCTTTCTCTGAGCCTGGTTACGCATGTTTTTCGCCCTGCTTAGCCTAGTACGCACCTTCAATGCAGTGAGGGGGTGAACCGCGTGCCTTCCATCGATTACCATGTGCAATATTTGATTTCACGTAATTTGTTCGGGAGATATCCACATTGCCTTGTGAATGTTTTGTGTGCTGCTGATTACCACGTTCCTTGCTGCGAAGAAATTAATTAGTCTGATTTCGTTTGGTAATGTGTCAGTATGCAGACTTAATGTTCCGACTGTTGGGCTAAATACATTTCTTCGGCCTATTTTGGCATTCAAATCTCCCAACACGATTTTAACATCATGGCCCGGGCTACGGTCATAAGTGTCTCAAGTTGGGCGTAGAAAACGTCTATGACCTCGTAATTTTTCTCATCCGTGGGAGCAAGAGTACATATAAGCATGATGTAGAAACATTTTGCCCAGAACCTTCTTCTGGTACGTTGATGTTTATTCCTTAAAGGCGGTCCGATTTTATTAAAACCATACGTCTGCCAAAACTTATTCAAATTCGAAGATATTCAAACAAATGTTTTTACATTTTCTAGCAATAAAACTAATGTTTCATTGTATTGCATAACGTACTTCATGGTCGGTTAGTATCTGCCTGGTCATTTAATGTTGGTTAATACAAATTCATTAAACATCAGCTACACAAACGAGAGGAAGCTCACAATGAATGGCACCTGCCATACACTAATGTTTTATGAAAACGAAAGAGAAAAACAAAAACACATCAGATACATCCTAACATCTTGGATGATAAGACGTCTTATTCCAAAAGTAGCAAATGGAATACAAACAAGTGGTAATTTTTCCGACATTTGAAATCGTCGACCATTAACTAAAATCCATCAGCAAATAAAACAGGAAAAAATCTAGGAAAAAAAATGTCAACACAAAAGAAATGAAGAAGAAAAACGCTAACGCTTAACAGGAGATGATAATTAATCAATAGTGGAGATACGAACAAAAACACACACACACAACAAGAGGCAAACCATGAAACAAGATCCATATCAACTATCACAACTTGATTGTAGTAAAGTATCAGTGAGTCAAAAAACAAAATATATGTGATCGGCGAGAGGCAACCAGCAGACAAGACAAAAGGATGATGATAAATCTGGTTTCTTGTTTTCAACTCAATATGCAGCAGTTTATCATCACAGCCCCCAACACGTTTGTGATTTTAAAGTTCAAAGCCAAGTTATTAAACTAAAGTGGCAAAAAAAAAACGATATGACAAAATGCAACCAGTTTCATTATTTGCCTTTTTAATGTTTTGGTGATTTTTTTTTGGCTAGAAACACATTTAGCCAACACATCATCATATGCGCCTTGCGCCTTGGTAAACCCAAAACCAGATTATATCTATCACATGCAGCAAATAACAATAAATATAAAACAGAGCTTAACAACCAAACATTGTATGGTATTTATAACTTATTATAAAAAATATCAAACAAATCGTTTAAATAAATAGTTGCATTTTGTTGTATATAGATTTATTTATTTGGTAATACCACCCGTCAACGGAGCTAATGCCGTTAATGCACTTATTTGCTGTTATAAATTAAATTTTCATTTCAAAAAGATATAATTAATTAATTTCTAATCTTGTTACTTGGGGGTATTTGCAATTTGCAATGTGAACCAGTTGCCTGTATGCAACGTTTAATGAAATTTCTTTTGTAAATTTCGTTGCATGAATGGGTTTGGATGACAAACACACGTGTGACGGCCTTGAATCGACGATATGATCATTAAAAAACGATTTATGACAATTGCAATTTAATTGATGGGGCCTTCGTTTTAGTGCAATACCAGAAGCAGATAATGGTGAAAATGCTGTGAAAAGTTTAGACTTATCTGTAAGGTAGATGTATATCTTGGTATAAAGCAATTGGGATGTGGATTATCAACAACTTCAACCCTAGAAAGTTTTAAAGGCGTAATTGTTAGGCTAGAGGATTGTACTAAATGTGTTTGCATGAAAAATGTTGGACTTGCTTAAGAAAAATTGATGTTTATTATTCCACATGAACATATAAATATAGCTTTAACTGTTTTGCCAACGTTGTGCCTTAATTATTTTTTATTTTGTTGTATTGAATTTCAAATTCATTGATATTTATGTATTAAACACAATATCTCGTTTAAATTGCTTTTAGGACTTGCTCTAACGAACCTCATTCGATCTAACCCAGATTTCGAGATTAAAGGCCTCAATAGACTCGGGATGTTTGTGTAACACTTATCTTTTACCGCGCTCCAGAGATAATAAGCGTTCAAATCGCATTGGCAAAGCGATTGTAGCGTTGGCTGTGTGACACGTATGTCGCCTTTTTGGAACCCCATGTTTTCCATATTATCTCTTCAACTTTTAAGAAAAAATCGCTGACCATCGCACGGAATTGGCGGTTTCTTGCTCATGAAACTATGATGCTACAAAGCCAAAAATCGCTCCTACCAGGAGCTCTTTTATTCGACTTTTGACCAAAAAAAATTCAAACTTCAAACCACTGTAAAAGAAAAATTGTGGCGCAGTGGAGCAAATTGGAGTATTACTGAGGTCAAATGCTGATGATTGATATTGGTTTTGGTTCATTCCCGAATAAGTGTGTTGCACTTTTTACTTAAAAATATACTTCCTAACATGTAATATTGATTTTATTTTGTAACCTTTGACTCGTAGAGGTTATTTGTCTTTAGTGACTCTTAGTGAAATTTTCCAAAGAATATTTCCATCGAAGATTATAACCCTTGACCTTCCTCCAATGTTGTATTTTAAGCATTTTTAAATTGGACCTCAATTGTCCCATACCGGTGGCAGCTAGAGGGTTACAATGTTTCTAGGTAATATTCCCCGAAAAATTTTAATATAGGTCTCCGAAGACATGAACTATCCAAAATGTATTTTTACACATGATTTTTCATATTCCATGATTCGACCAAAAATATCAACTTCCAAACCACTGTAAAAACCAGCACAGAAATTTCAGTCAGATAAACTGACTGATAAATACCATCACCCACTATAAGATATTGTTTTAGTGTTGAGTTATTGAAATGAACCGATTTGTAATTAAAACCAGTTAGAAAGTTTCAGTCGGGCAACCCGACTTACATATACCCTTACCCTCAGTAAAACAAATAATTTTTTATTATATTGATATTATTACTCGATTTCGGAGTGGTACATTTGTATGGGAAGTACGAGAAGGGGCGTGACTTCCAGATTTTTTCTCCAAAACTTTAGCCTGTTATAGCTTTGCTAAATACAGAATTTGGGCACGATTGCGTTGGGTGTATTGATAGTATTACTACATCCCTAAAGTGGGCGGAAAGGTACATTTGTATGGGAGGTAACATAAGGGGCGTGTCTAGACTTCCAAATTGTTCTCCAAAACTTTGTCCTATTATAACATAACAAAATTCAGAATTTGGGCACTATCGTGTCGAGTTTATTGATATGATTACCCTATTTCTAAAGAGGGCGGAGTGGTACATTTGTATGGGAGGTACCAGAAGGGGCGTTTCTAGACTTCCAGATTTTTTCTCCAAAACTTTATCCTGCTTGAACTTTACCAAATAGAGAATTTGGGCACGACCGTGTTAGGTTTTTTAATAATATTAATCGATTTCTAAAGTGGGCGGTACCAGATGTGTATGAGAGGTACCAGATGGGACGTGGATAGACTTAAAATTTTTTTTCTTAAAAACTTTATCCTGTTATAGCTTTACTAAAAATAGAATTTGGGTACGATCACGTTTGATTTATTGATATTATTCCTCCATATATATAGTGGGCGGAAAGGTACATTTGTATGGGAGGTTCCAGAAGGGGCGTGACTAGGCTTTCCAAATTTTTTCCAAAACTTTCTCCTGTTATAGCTTTACCAAATACAGAATTTGGGTACGATTCCGTAGGGTGTATTGATATTATTACTCGATTTCTAAATAGGGCGGAATGATGTATTTGTATGGGAGGTACCAGAAGGGGCGGGACCATGTAGCCTATTTGCAATACCGTAAGTAGTTTTGAGGAAATAATAACTCGTGTAAAATTTCAAAACATTTGGTTACGTCTTTCGAAAGTTATCGTGCGAACCAGCCGGACAGCCAGACAGACAGACGGACATGGCTCAAACGACTTCAAAAGTCATGAATCGAATTTGGTTCAAAGAAACCTAGGGTCTAAAGTGACTCCTTCTATGTGTTACACTTTTGGGTCGTATCAAATGATATATACCTTCATCCCTCAGGGTGATGGTATAAAAATTGTGACGTAGTGGGGCAAAGTGGAGTTTATGGTTTTGTTGTTTTGGTTCATTCCCGAAAAATTATGTTGCACCTATTTTGCATCAGAGCTTGATTTTTGGTAGCAGAAATTTTTGATTCAATAAAGAACTTTAAGATGCGATAAAAATAATTTTTGGCACAATTAGTAATTTGTAATTGTACTATAAAAAATTAATCTTTTTGGTACAATAAATCTAATAGTTGGTACAAGATAAGTACTTTTTGGTACCATTCATTGCACTTTTTTTGTATAACAAATTGTACTGTTTAGTACAAAAAATTTTAATTATATGTACAGTAAAAGTACTTTAAGGTACCATAATATTGACTTTTTCGCACAACAAATTGTACTTTTTGGTACAATAAACTGTACTGCTTGGTAGAAGAAATTGTAGGATTTGGTAAATAAAATTGTACGTTTTTGTATAATTAATGGTACCGTTTGGTACGAAAAGTTTTATTTTTTTGTATGAACTAGTTGTATGTGCTATTAAGTACAATAAAAGTACTTTTTGGTACCATTTATTGTACTTTTCGGTATAATAAATTGTACTCATGTTACAATAAATTTTTCTTTTAGGTACAGTAAAATAACTTTTAGGTACCATACATTTTACTTTTTAGTACAACAAAATGTACTTTGTGGTATAATAAATAGTACTACTTGGTACAATAAATTGCCACATACTGATAAAGTCACACTGATAAGGCCCAAGGCACCAAGGACCTTATCAGTGTGACTTTAGACCTGGTAAATCCACGACCGTCCAGATTTTCCCACTACGACAAATCCTGGGAAAAACCCAAAAAAGTGCAGATCGACACCTACCATCTGTTCATCGATTACAAAGCTGTATTCGATAGTTCGTTACGATAGAAACTATTAGATGCTATGGCTGAATTTGGTATCACCATGAAGCTAATGACACTGACTGACACAAAGTCTTCAGTGAAAATTGGCAAAAATCTGGTTCTACCTAGCGAGGCTTTAGATAAGGCGATAGTCGGTCTTACGATCTATTTAATGAAGAAGATCATGCAGAAAGCTGCAGTAAACAGGAATGGTACCATCTTTAACAAAAGTCACATGCTGCTCGCGTATAGCGGTGAGATACATACCATTGGCCGTGGATTGCGTGATGTTACTGCGGCCTTTTCGAGTACTGAAGTCCAGTCAGCGGTAGTGGGTCTGGTGATAGGTTAGGACAAAACCACGTTATTTGTTTCAACGAACAAATAGTCTACTCGTCTGGGACGCTGCGTGAACGTAAATAACCATAACTTTGAAGTGGTAGATGTTTTTGTCTACCGTGGCTCCGACATAAACAAAAATAATAGTCTCAGCCTGGAAATCAAGAGACGAGTACTGACCGCAAACCGCTACTACTATCCACTAATCAAGCGATTTAATGACAAAGCGCTCGCTCGAAGAACAAAGATCAAACTCTACCAGATTCTGATCCAACCTGTCTTGCTCTACAGCGCGGAATCCTGGTTTAATAATGGTTTGAACTCACGATGGTCTCCGTAATAATAAATATCATACCTGTAAAATTTCCCAACACAATGTCAATGTCGTTACCCTGGCTGTGGTCATATGTTTTACTTTAAACATACATAAAATACATATTTTTAAACATATTCAACTTTTCTTGTTTCACAAAACTATATTTTCTCCTTCTCATTTGGGATTTGTATCATCCGATCTAATGACTTTTCAGTTCCTTATCTGTCGGCGACTAAATGTGGTGCATTTCGAATCTATAGCAATTTTACGTATTCGTATCTCATTATTGTCACTTTAGCAACTTTTTCTGTTGATAATTGATTTCACTTTGATTATTTTAATTGTAACCAAATCTAAGGTGAACGCAAGTACGCATGTACGCAAACTACCATTGTTCATTGACATTTTGCTATGTTTCCATTAAAAACTGAATCGCAACTTTAATTGGATATCAAATGAAGTGACGTGACATGAGGGTGTACCACGCAGTTGACAGGAAATCGTTACATGGCATCGAGTTGGTTAGTTAATTAATTTGTTACAGCCATAAAATCTATGTTAAATTGATTGGCAATACAATTTCAATGCAGCTAACAAAAATGTTTACAAAATTTTGCTCTGTAAGATGTAATAGGAATGGCGTATGTTGTGTTATGCATTACACACATGAGAGATAGAGATATGACTTTGCAACTTGTTGAGGCAATTTGGTGTCTTAAGTGAACATGAATTTTTAACAAAGTTTTGTGATATCTAATTAATGAGATAAAGTTGCAATGTATATGTAAATGTAGACTTCTAATATGGCATTGACAAACATTTTTAATCAAAACATATTTTATCTATTTTTTTTTTTCAGGTAAGCATATGAAATCAATTATCCATGTTGATTTAGTTTTGCAATTTGGTATGTATGTACTTATATTTATTAACTCCGGCGAGTAATCATCGATAATAATTTTTAATTAGTAATACAAAGAAGCTAACAAATTGATTATTATTTAACATGTCCTCCTTATTCTTAATTGTTTTTACATTATCAATTATTATTTTGATTAAGTTAAGTTACCTCGTTATCTGCACAAACATTTTCGCAATTCAAACAAAATATTTTAAATCCTCAGAGACCTTGAGTTAATTAAATAAATGCTCTTACAACTAACAACGAAATAAATCATATGTCCATTACACCTCAATAATCATGGCCCTGAATTACTATTTGCTATTTTAACACTCAGCAATTTTTTTATCTCCACTTTGTCCACATATGAGCAAATAATTTCATTGGTGTTTTTTGTTTGTTATTGGCCTTGTTGTTTTCTTCGATAAGTTTTCTATTGATTTATTTTCTTTCAATTTTTTTTCAAACACTTAACTTCCGTCTAAATATGGCGCACATGGCTAAAACCATTAGTTACAGTCCAACAGGCAATAGTTTTAATGAGACAAACGGGCACAACAACATGTTGCGCTTTTTTCATCACACAATGTCTTATAAATACTTTTTATCATTAATTTTTCTGTCTTTCAATATTTTAGCCAACAAACATTACAAACATTTGTAATGTGTGATTCATTATTTTCTTTCAATCAATTTTGAGGACACAAAAGCCTTAATGCGTTGGTGACTAAGTGTTCCATGGTACAAATGACAGTGCGTTGACAAGTAACAAAAAGAGAATGTCTTCCGTTGTCGGTTAATAAATTTACGAACCACAGCGTTTGCTCGGCAGGAAGCATTCTTTTTAGCCCCTCTTCGCCTATACCACAATGCTGTAACCGCTTTCAATGCGAGACGGTAAACAAAGAAATTTCATTAAGTTTATTTCGCTAAATGTCTTAAAAAGGAAGTTGGGTTGATGGCCACAATTGGTTATAGTTTGGTGTGATGTGTAAGTAAACACAACAAAAAAAACGGTTATTGGAAAGTGATTAGGTAGCTACTGAGTTTTACTAGTAATTTATGTATATTTACATTCGTAATAAAAAATCACCACAGTTAAAAATTTGCCACAGGTGGCCAATGTAATCAAAAGACTTAAGCAACATACACGTTCAATGTAGTGGAATGTTTAACTTAATGCAAAATCAAGTTCATTTCTCAAGTCTTTTGATGAATAGTCGCTTAATTTGGTTACTAAAATAATTAAGAAACGAACACGATGGTTATGGTAATAATTCGAAAGGTCGATAGTTTTCATTTCTGTTAATAGTTAAATTTCGTAAACGGCTGAACCGATTGTTATAGTATAATAGTACAACAGCCATTTGTTAAACAATTCCAAGTTAGGATGAACGTACTACTTCCGTAAAGTAAAAACCCCAAAGTGTTTGGCGTTCTCACTCCTTTTATATTTTTTCATAATCTGACAGACCGAATTATGTATTGAAACATAATAGAACTGAGTGAGAGAGAAAAACCAAACTTGTGAATTGAGCAAGCATAATTGGGTCACTGTTGGACTTCTATGTACTAGATACATTTTTATGTATGTACAACGTATGAGTAATATTAATTTTATGCGGCTTTTAAATTAATCATACGCACATCATTTCAATATTGTGAATTTATATTTTATAGCTGCACTGAGGGTCCTCATAGAATCCAAGTGACTCCTTTCTTTTGACCCTCCAGGGACCCATGAGACCCAATGCGTTCAAGGGCATATTTGGGGGTGTGGCATGGTACATTTTGTTTGTTTTTGGGCCCTGGCCTCATTCTGCAGTTCTGCCTCAGCGAACAAACATCAAAATAAGCAAAAAATGTAAAAGGTCATACTTGGAATTAAAAACTGATCCAATGAAACGCTGGGACGCAGATAATTCCTTTTTGATCGATATGGTTTTTCCCGCTAAGCAAAATCTTCGCCGATTTGTCGCACAGTGCTATTTAATACTAACTACCATGGCAGAAATCGCCCTTTCTCCAAAAATATATATAAAGATATTTCGTATTGTAACAAGTTGCAACGCCTACTATTCCGATCTCAATCAGTTTGTTCGACAAATTTATGCACATTAGTGACCAGGGAACTAATACTGCGTTAGTAGACTTTCACTGTTATAATTGTCCTGATATCTTACATGAAACATTTATAATACATAGAAAGTGCCAAACCTACCAGTCTGATTTCATAAAATTTTTGGCCAACTACACACTTTAGTGGAAAATGAAAATTAGTAGGTCAATTGGACACATAAGTGGAATTAGAACTCACTCTCACTTTCTTATTATTGAATTATACGACACCGGATGTGAGTTTTATAAAAGTTGTTTAATGAATAAAAAATTTTCATCGTACAAAAACGTTACAAACAAAACTTATATGATATAAAACGTTTCCTGAAAGAGTTATACAGTAATATTTTAAACAAGTACATATTGATAATTCAACACGCCTCCTCAATAAATAATTGTTTAAAATTCTAACCCTATCGATGTACAACAAAAATAATGTTTGATTTTAGGAACAGGCTTCGTAAGGTAATCTGCAGGCATCTGATCCGTTGAAATATATTTTATATCGACCACTTTTCTTTCTACAGCATCTCTTATAAAGTGGTACTTGTAATCGATGTGCTTTGTTCTTGAGTGATGAGACCCAAACTTTGCCATGTGTTGAGCGCTTTGAGAATCACTATAAATGCTTATGGGATTTGGCTTCTTGAATCCCATTTCATCCAAAATGTATCCTAGATATATGGCTTTTTTGGCTGCTTCACTAAGAGCTACGTACTCGGCCTCTGCACTTGATGTAGCAATAACCTTTTGCTTTTTTGATTCCCAAGAAACAGCAGCACCTGCAAGAACAAAGCAAAAACCGGATTGTGACTTCCGGTCATTAACATCTTGTGCCCAGTTAGCATCTACAAAACCAGTTATTGGCAGACCATTCGCCTTATATTTCAGGACAGCTTTTTTAGTAGTATTTAAATATTTAACAATTTGTAAAGCACAGTTCCAATGTTGTCGTCTGGGATCTTTAGAAAACTGAGATAACATGTTAACGCTACATGATATATCTGGCCTACTGTATAATGCAATGTGAAGTAACGATCCAATAAGTTCCTGGTATTGATGTTCCTCTACTTTTTGTGCTTCTCCACTAATTTTTGGATCTTTCTCTAATAACATTTTAGATTGCATCGGTAATTTTGTTGGCTTACAATTTTCCAAACCATATTTCCTAACTAAACTTGAAATATAACCAGGTTGAGATATTGATAACTGTCCATCTTTGTAATCAATGCATAACCCTATGCAATTTCTTGGTTGGTTCATATCTCTAATGTCAAAATTAGCTTTCAAAGTATTCATCATCGTTGCTAATGTATCTTCATCATTATATGCAACTACCATGTCATCCACATACAGAGCCATTATTAGAATACTAGAATTTTCTCTTTTATAGTATACGCATTGATCATATTTAGACTGAATTAAACCAACTTTGTGAAGGACCGAATGGATCTTTTTGAACCATTGTCTGCCAGCTTGTTTCAATCCATATATTGCCTTTTTAAGCTTGCATACTTTGGTACGATTCGCTTCTTTCACAAAACCTTCTGGTTGATCCATATAGATTTCCTCATCGATATCTCCATTTAAAAAAGCGGTTGACACATCCAGTTGTTTTAGCTTTAAATTATTTTCAACTGCTAAAGCATACATTAACCTGAGTGAACTTTGACGAACTACAGGAGCATAGGTATCCATATAATCAACTCCATATTGTTGTGAATATCCTTTGGCCACTAATCTTGCCTTTCGCTTGTCCACTGATCCATCTGGATTGTATTTGGTAGTAAACACCCATTTGCAACCTACAGTTTTTCTTCCAGGAGGCAGCTCAGATAAATCCCACGTTCCATTCCCAATCAAGGAATTATATTCACTATTAATAGCTGCCAGCCAATCATTTTTATAAATAGACCCCTCTATATCTTTGATGGTTTTAGGATTATCTTCAAAACAAACGTTTACGCTTTCGTGGCTCATGAACTTCCAGGACCTCAAACGAGATTTAATTGACTCAATTGGATTTGGTTGTTCTTCTCTTTGTATACATTCAGATGATTGATTATCGACTTCTTCTAAAGAATTTTCCGCATTGTCTTCTTCCGTTGTCTCATCAGCATCTGCTGCAGAAGCATCCTGAGATTCATGCTCAGTTCCATTGTCTTCCTTGTTGAAATTTATTTGAATTTCTAAAAAATCGCCGTCATCATTAGCGTTTGATATTGTAACAGCAGCATTTAGATATTTTCCTTCAAAAATTTTGACATCACGGCTCTTTACAATTTGTCTGTCGCCAGATTTCCATAATCTGTACGCTTTCGATGTATCACAATAACCGACCAAGATGTATTCTACGCTTCTAGGCTCCCATTTACCCTTTCCATGTTTTTTATTTAATACAAATGATTTGCTTCCAATTTCCCGCAAGTGTTGTACGTTTGGCTTTTTACCAGTCCAAATTTCAAATGGTGTTTTATCATTATTTAACTTAGTAGGACACCTATTACGAATATATGATGCTGTATGTATAAGTTCCGCCCATAATATTTGCGGCAAGTTGGCTTCTAACATCAAACACCTTGCCATTTCTACAAGTGTACGGTTCATCCGTTCAGCCACTCCATTTTGTTGCGGCGTGTACTCCACTGATCGTTGATGTATAATACCATTAGCTTTTAAATATTGATTAACATCATTACCAATCATTTCCTTAGCGTTGTCAGTTCTTAAAATTTTTAATTTTTTCCCTGTTTCGACTTCAGCATAATTTTTAAATTCTTTAAGCGCTTCTAAATATTCAGACTTATTTCTCAAAAATGTTACATAAACCTTGCGAGAAAAATCATCTATAAATGTTGCGAAATAAACCTTTCTCCCCAATGATTCAGTTTTCATTGGACCGCATATATCGGAGTGGACCAGTTCCATAACTTGGCGTGAAGATTTGTCACTCTTTTTAGGAAATTTATCACGGATTTGTTTTCCCCTTACACAAGTCTCACATTGGAAGTTAGTAGTATCAATGTTAGCCATTCCAGTAACCATATCAAGAGATTTTAATTTCTTCAAAGAATAATTATTAAGGTGGCCAAATCGTTTATGCCAAAGTTGTTCTATGCCGTGGTTTTGTTCGTTTACGTCATAGCAGTTATGAATTTCATCAATGTAAACTTTATAAAGACCATTATCTTTATGTGCTTCAACCAATATTTCCTTATTTTTCATTATCCTTGCACATTTTCCCGACATTTCAACTGTACACCCGTTATCAGTTGCTTTACTAGTGGACATTAAATTATTTTTCAAATCTGGAACCCACAATGCATTAAAAAGCCTTATTTGTTTATGTGTTCCTTGTACCTTAATATTCAGTACAATAGTTCCTTGTCCTTTCACATGTAATTCCTTTTCATCAGCAAGTTTGACAATACCAGTGTACGATTGATCAAAATCTTCAAATAAGTTCTTTTGGTATGTCATGTGGGAAGTAGCTCCACTATCTAAGTACCATTCAGATCTGTGACTAACATTCTGAGCAATTTCATGGGTGACAACAAATCCATTAGAAATTGCAACATTAGTTCGACTTTTAAAAATATTTGTCTTACAATTTTTGGCCATATGTCCTTGTTTGCCACAACGATAACAATTAATAAAATTTGACATACCATTTTTATCCCCTTTGAAATTATTATTTCCAGATTTCTTGATATTATAGTTATATTTCCTACCATATTTTGCCTTAAATGCCTCATCTGGTGCATTATTGTTGTCTTGCAGCTCCAACAGTCTCGATCTTAAAGTTTTCACTGTGGGGAAATCATTTGCTGTGTTGTAAGCTGCTTTCACTTCCTTGTAGTCATCCGATAATCCATCTAGCAAAATTATAACTTGCAGTTCATCTTCTATTTTTCCATTCATTTCTTCGAGTTGCATGTAGTTTTCATCAAATTCTTCAATATATTTTGATATTGTTTGTCCAGCATACATCTTGTGATTCATTAATCTCCTGTACAATTCTGCCTTTTGTCTTTTCGATTTTCTGTCGTACGTTTCTTCTAGAAAATCCCAAATCTTTTTCGATGTATCAAAATTTCTCACTAATATAATAATTTTTGGGGCTAATGCCATCAGGATATCGGCTCTTGCATCCTGATCTTTTTCTGTCCATTCTTCGAGTAGATTTGGTTCAGCAGGAGCTGCAACGTTTCCTTTTACAATTTGAAGGAATCTGCTCTTCTGAAGCAAAGCTTCCATTTGAGTCTTCCATGTTGAATAATTAGTCCCATCAAAAACTGGTATTTTTCCAGCAAACGAAGTGGATGCCATTTTCTAATCCTTTTATATTTTATATTTCCTTTTTATTTTATTTGTCCTCAGAATCTCTCAGCATGGAGTTCTGGGCCCATAACCTATTGAATTATACGACACCGGATGTGAGTTTTATAAAAGTTGTTTAATGAATGAAAAAGTTTTCATTGTACAAAACCGTTACAAACAAAACTTATATGATATAAAACGTTTCCTGAAAGAGTTATACAGTAATATTTTAAACAAGTACATATTGATAATTCAACACTTATTATGCCAAATATTGATTTTTTTATTACTAACTTACTTAAGTAGCACACTACAACTTACGAACGTATTCAAGTGTTAACGAATTCCACACGCTTCGGTCTTCTTCGTGCGTTCTCCAGTTAGTCCTACCAGATGGTGGCACGTCGCTAACCACTTTGTCCTTTTAACGAAGTTTGAGTCTCCCTGCTCTGCGTCATCCTTCAGGTTCGCCGTCAAACACCTTTCTCGCTGGAACATTAACATCCATGCTGGCAACAAGTCCCAGCCACCCTAGTCGTTGGATTCCGGCGCTTTTAGCTACTTCGATGTCGTGGTAAAGGAACTTCACTCGAATACTCCATGTTTTTGTATGTCCGTCGTCGTTGCTTAGCTCATCTACTACCTCGAAACAAAAAATTTCTATCAGAACAAGCTATCACCATGCCTAAGACCTCTTCCCGTGTTAAATGGTGATCCTTATTAGCTTTGCAGGAATTCCAACCTCAGGTATGGCCTCATATAACCTATTCCTTATCGGAGAATCGAAGGCAGCTTTGTTGTCGACAAAGAGGTGGTAGGTGTCAACCTGCCTTTCATGAGTTTTCTTTCCCGGATTTGTCGTAAAGTGAATATTTGATCCGCCATAGACTTACTAGGTCTAAAGCTACACTGATAAGGTCCAACTAGTTTTTCTACAATTGACTTTAGACGTTCACACAATATCCTCGAAAGGACCTTGTATGCAATTGGTAGTAGACTTATTCCACGGTAGTTTTTACATTCACTACATTCTCCTTTCTTGTATATGAGACATAACAGACTGAGACTCCAAGCCCCTGGATTGCTTTTCTCTCCGTCAAATGTACTCCCTGAGCTGATGCTTGCTCCATATCAGCTCCTCCCCACCTGCCTAAAACAATTAAGCACAGAGACCATCGACTTCAGCCGCTTTGTTATTTTTAAGGCGGGATATTGCCACACGTATCTCGCTCTGGCTCGGAGGTGGACAGTTAATACCATCGTCATGGATTGGTTCGGGGTCTTCTGGAGTGGTGTCAGTATCCAGTAAATTTCTAAAGTGATCTCTCCATATCTTCAGAACGTTATCCGGGTCCGTCACTAGCTGACCATCGCTGTCCTTGTAGGAGGGCAACCCTGTTCCACGCATTCTCGCTTTAACTCTCTTGTAGAATTTTCGGGCTTCCCCTCTACTTCGGAGCAACTCAGTGCACTCATCCTGCTTCTTCTTCAGCTCCTTCTTTTTTCTTCTAAAAAGAGTTGCCTCTCGTCTCTTCTCCCTGTGCCGTTTACGAACAGCTCGCGTTGCCATTGGCTGCAGTTTTGCACTGTATGCAGCATCCGTCTCTCTCGTGGCATTGCGACATTCATCATCGTACCAGGCATCTTCTTGAGACGGCTTTGAGTACCCAAGCACGCTTCTCGCAGTCCGTTCTATGGAGTCGGCTATATATTGCCACTGCGAGGTTATATTATCAGGGGTTGGAGCATTCCGCAGCAGTTGAGTTAGGTGGTTGGAGTAGGCGTCCGCTACCTCTGTGGTCCGCAGTTTACCGATGTCCAGCTTTCGTTGTGCCTGGTTACGTACGTTTTTCGCCATGCGTAGCCTAGTGCGTACCTTAACTGTGGTAAGGAAGTGATCGAAGTCAATGTTCGCACCCCTGATCACTCGTACGTCCAGAACACTCGATGCGTGCCTTCCATCGACTACCACGTGATCTATCTGATTCCTCGTCAAATGATCTGGAGATAACCATGTTGCCTTATGAATATTTTTATGGTCAAATCTAGTGCTGATAACTACCATATTTCTGGCCGCAGAGAAATCAATCAGTCTGATGCCATTGTTCGACGTTTCGGTATGCAGACTGAATTTTTCGATTGTAGGCTCAAATGCGGTCTCCCAGCCTATTTTAGCATTTAAATCGCCTAGTACAATTTTGTTGTCATGGCTGGGGCTACGGTCATATACATTTTCTAGGCTCTCGTAGAATTCGTCTTTGTCCTCATCGCTTTTCTCTTCTGTCGGAGCATGGGCACATATAAGTGTTATGTGGAAAAACTTAGTTTTAACTCTTATGGTGGCTATACGTTCACACACCGGGTTGAACCTTGAGACTAGGTGTCGCAGTCTCCACTATAGTAGATGTCGCACGTCTTCTTGCGCGAGCACCCGTGTCCCGTCCACCGGATTTCCTGTAAAGCGGTTATGTCAGCCTTGTATTTTTCGAGGACTTCCTCCAGTTGGATGGAGGCACCTGGTCTATACAGTGTTCTAACATTCCAGGTGCATATCCTCAAATCATGGTCCTTAATTCGTTTGCGGTGGTCGTCAACATTTTGGGGGGTCCGTTTTATTCTTATCTTACTTCTTTTCATTGCAATCGGTTATACGTCAGTGGCGGGTTGCAAGCCCAGCGCACCACGTCGCAGTTTTCTCCTCCTGCCAGGATTTTAATGCAGCCGCCCATTCTGGGTCAGACGCTGACCAGGGTACCGCTCACTCTGAGCTGACGTGCCTGGGTTTTAGGTTTCGCCCCTCACAGTTAGCCGTGCTCTGACGGGTGTCAGAAGCACGTTTCCAGGCGTCACCACGTGGAGGTACTCCGTTCGCAGTAGTACCACGAATACGGAGCTCTGTGAGTAGACTTGAAGTGCAATTGGCAAGGATCACTCTGGGTTTGCCAAGTTAAACCGGTCAGAAGCTTTACCTTGCATCACACTCCCGACGCATCTAAATTATTCTAAGTTAACTTGGAATTTTTTCCATTAGTTAAACCTTTTCAGTTCAGTTCGCTTCAATTTATATCCTTTTAAATCCCAGACCATCCAAACAGAAGTTAGTATAAAATTTGAACTTACAAGTGTAAAATGTAAGATTCCTGTAAAACTTAAATGGTTTAGAATTAATGTATCGCTTTCATCGCAAATTAAACTCCATTTTACAATTGGACGCTTAGTATATGAGATAGAGGCACTTCAACGTATTCATATGAATATCGATGGCTTCCCACCCATTTCAAGGTGAGATCTCAATCTATTTCAAGATGAGATCCCAACTGTATCTTGTAAGCACCTTCTTGCGGTCGGACACTTAGTTTAGGAGAAAACTGCAGTTAAAGTTTTAAATTAAAGTTCATACGAATATCGACTTCTTCCCAACCATTGCAAGTCAGATCCCAACTATATCTTAGTGGTTGCACAACTATTGCATGGGGATCATAAATCACAAATCATTTTTGCGATGCAATGCTTAGTTTAGGAAATAAGGTTATTTTAATGCTTTTTTTGTATGAAAACTTCCTCCCATTTCAAAATGAGAGGATATAGTCTTCTAGCAGCATTTTCCAAACAAATTGAGAATTGGCCAAAGTTTATTATATAGTACAACATTTTTCAACTCATTGATTTGAGACTCAATTCTGAGAAGTTTACATGAAAGTAGCCCCCAAAAAAAAAAGTTCTGCATCATTCGTTTTGTCAAATTACATGCCATCCTAATTTCATATCGATTTAAAGTTAGTAAATATCGTAGAGGGGAATTCATCACGTTTTAGGCTCTTTCGTATGACATAACTCGAGAACCACTAGTCCGATTTAGCTGAAAAAAATTTAAAAAAATTAAGAATTACAATTCATTTAATCTGTTCATATAACGTTTCCCTACATAAGCAACAGTTTCACTTTTCTATTCATCAAATGATTTTGAACTGGGTTCATTTTCTAGGAGTTAAAATGAAACTGTTGTACTCCGTGGCGTATGATATACGTGGAATATTACTTATGATAATCATACGCCACCATATAACAATATAACAAAGAAGCCTAAAGCGTGACAAATTCCTCTATACAATACTTACTAACTTCAAATCGATATTAAATTATTATGGCATGTAACTTTACAAAAAGAATGATGCAGAACTTCTTCTTTTTGGGGCTACTTTCACATGCAGTTCTCAGAATTGAGTCCCAAAATCATGTGTTGTACTGTGTTATATGCTTCTTTTTGAAAATATGGTTTATCGTCATCAAAAAACTTTTCTTATCTCTTCCATTTTTGTCCTGATGACGCATATTGCTGTTAAATGCATTTATTACTAATTCCAAGTCGCCTGATATAGCATATTGTTAATGGGCCACAACCCTTGATCCGATTTCCTTAGAATACGTATATTAATTCCTTTCATACATACTACAACAACTATTCAAATTTCAAGAAAATCAATTGAATTCATATTTAAAAATTTAGAAATATTTGTGTATAAAAAAGTCAAAAATCGACTTCATAAATGGGCCGAATGTACCCTATGAGCTGTTTTAGTGGTCTTTAACCATCTTCGCTTTATTGCCATTCTAATGAATCCGGTTGGAAACCGGCAAATCGATTGTATGGTTTCGATGTTTATAATATTAATTCTGTGCGCAATTATCGGTTAATTTCGATGCATAAAATTCATTGCCTTTCATCATTCTCCCCAAGTTTCGTAAATTGTATTCCAATATCTCAAAAGATCCTGCAATTTGCAAAATAACTTGGTTTGAAATGTCTCACGTGTAACTGATTTAAATTTCCTGTTCGTTTCATAAGCCTTTTGATAGCAATGCTATATTTACCAAGGCGTACGTTTATTTTGCATTTCCACTACTGTGCAAAATGTTTTTGACTACTACGTAAGTTTATTTTTTATGCTAACTGTCTACATTAGTTTAAACATATGTCTATAGCATTTAAGCAATATTATATTTCCATAAATTTGTATATTTAATTTTACGGACTACTAGGTCAATTTTTAAATTTTGCAATGTTGTAATGATGATGCAAGAACAAAGATAACGTAACATCGAATTAATTTGATATAAATTAGTATGAATAATTAAATTTGTGTCTAAAAATAAACAATACAATGCTAATAGTTGTTGGTCCACGAAAACTAACTAGTAACACTATTGTTTGATAGTGTAACCAATTTACATTACTATTTTTGTTTGGCATCTGATGAAATTACTGATTTTTTAAATCTTTTTTGAAAAGGCATAAATTAATTTTGGATTTGTCATCTATTTTCATCTGTTGGCACACTGAGGGACACATCGTGGTAAATTATACCACATCTGTGTTATCACATCTGGGGTCGAGAGTGACACAACATCATTTGTGCTCAAATTGACAACGAGTGGTGTTATGTTAACAACGTGTCCTAGGTATCATTTTGATATCCTTCATCTGTAGATATCATAAAAATCCAGTGTTATAAAGACGAAGATTCGGCAACTCTTCTCTTTATGGGTTTCAAATTGCTATCGTTTGAAATCATCATTGCATCCACTGAGTTTAAAGACTACATATAAACTCTCTGGATGCGAAAAGCTCTCCCATATTTATTTTTGGTAAAAACATTAACCACAGCAAAATGCATTTTCCCCCATATGACGGCGCTTGGTCAATTACTTTTCTGAAATTTAAAACGCTTTCAGTAAAAAATACAATAAGTCATCAGCTGTGTCTTAGAGTGAATTCAAACATCAATGACCCCATTTGGCTAATCTCTTTCTTTGTTTTGTTGCTTGTTGCTTTTTCGCATAATATCAGACAAACATAACAACGGCTTAGATATCTTCATATGGATACTAGTATTTGAAAGAAAGATCAGCAATAGATTGATTGTAGATGTGGTATTAATGACAACATAATATTGCTGCCAACTAAATATGGTTGAAAAGAAAATAAAACAGTATCTGGGAGTAGCTAACAGAAATAATAGAAAAATCAAACAGACTCTTAAACATAGCGAACATCATCATATACGGTTCTACATGCCAATGCAATGATGCTTAATTGATAATACTAATTCGTTGTAGTTTTTAATTAAAAATTTATCAGCGAAAACGCAAAGTAGTGGAAAGTAAACAACAAAAAGGCGTGATTATAATGTGAAATGATATATCTAGTATGGCAGATGTAATTGCAAGTGTTATCTATATATATAAAAATGGTGGCAAAAATGTATAGTAATTCATCAATTAAGAACGGCTGGGCCGATTTTGCTCAAACTTTTTTTAAGTTGTTCGTTATTGGCAGGAGCAGGTTTATGTGAAAGAAAATTTTGGGAAAATCTTCCGAAAAAGTCGGAAAATTGGAAAAATCGAAAATTGCCTTTTTGTATGGAACTTTGTGTGCAATTGTTACACAATGGTTTTTCGAATAGAAAAATGGAAAATTTTTGTTGAAAAATGCGGAAAATTCCGGAAAAATTCAAAAAGTTTGAATTTGTTGTTCGACGAAATTTTGCATATTATCGTATGATTTAATAATTTTGGACGATGTGACAGTGAACAATTTTGGATAAATATTCCGAAATGATTTTCCGAATGGAAACATAGAAAAATTCTCGGTGGAAAACTCGAAGAATTCCGGAAAAACTAGAAAAATTTGAATTTTTTCAGAAACATTTTGCATCGCAAATTGAGTTTTTGTATAACTTTTTGTGTGCAATTGTTCCGTAGTGGCTTTTCGGTTGAAAAAAAAAACAGAAAATTTTGATTGGAAAATTATGGGAAAATTCCAAAAATTTGAATTTTTTTTCGACGAAATTTTACATTTTATTGTGTTTTGATAATTTTGAATGATGTAAATGTGAAAATTTCGGATAATCATTCCAAAATGACTTTTCGAATGGAAAAATAGAAAAATTCTTGGTGGAAAACTCGGAAAATTCTTGAAATAACTCGAAAATTTTGGATTTTTTCATCGAAATTTTTCATTGTATCGCTTGAATTGATGATTTTAGACGACGTAAAACTGGAAAATTCGCTGTGCTGCTTGAAAAAATTGGGTTTATTGCGAAACCTATATGTATAAAAACGGTGTAAACAGTGCGTAGTAATTCATCAAGAGAGAACGGCTAGCCCATTTTGTTTTCAATTTTTAGTCAATTGTTCGTAATTGGTATGAGGGTTTTATGCAAGATAATTTTGGGAAAATCCTTTGAAAAAGTCGGGTAATTGGAAAAATCGAAAATTGGTTTTTTGTATGGAATTTTGTGTGCAGTTGTTACGGAATGGCTTTTCGAATGGAAAAATAGAAAATTCTTCGGGAAAAACTCGGAAAATTCCGGAAAAGTCCATAAAATGTGTTTTTTTTATTGACAAAATTTTGCAGTTTTCGCATGATTTGATGGGTTTGAACGAACCCGACATTGGGAGTGCCAGCATCAAATCGTTCGATGCAAAATGCATTCGATCGCGAATTTTAACGGGAGCAAGACTATAATCTAGATGAGCTGATCGGAAGAGTTCGAACAAATGTGCCGCTGTTAAATCCGAATACAAGAACGTGTACGATTCACGATGAAACTGGAGGCATTTACTTTCTCGATGCTCCGAGTGGGACAGCTAAGACATTTTTTGTTGATTCCTGCAACAACTTGGTCAAGATCTCAAATAACGTTAGCCGCTGCATCCTCTGGCATAGCTGCCACATTGTTGGAAGGCATTCGAACTGCAAATTCCGCTTTAAAACTTTCAATGAATATTATCACGGTTGAAAAGCCAAAGTATACAATGACCAAGAATTTCGCAACGGCGAAGTAGATGCGGGAATGCCAAATCAACATTTCGGATGAATGCGCGATAACGACTAAATGAGCTTTGGAAGTAGCTAACCGAACGATAAAGGATTTACGAGGGGATTTAAAACGATTTGGTGGGGCTATGATTTTGCTCAAAATGTCTAATGCTGCTGATTTACTAAAAACATGCTTGAAAACGACGTCAATGTCAAGAAGTTGTAATTGACCAAAAAATTAGGGGCTCATTCCAGAACCTCCCATCTTCTGCTGAATTCCAGAAACAACTGCTAGCGCTTGGCAATGGCCAAATTCGGGTTGATGTTTCGACAGAATTGATATCGTTCCCTGCAAATTTTTGCCAGTTCACTTCGTTGGAAAAGTAACTCATGACATTGCACAAAATTATAAAAATCTCGATTGGATTAATTTACGGGCAGTATGTTACTAGCAGAGAAGAATAAATACATTAATAGCTACAATTTCAAATTAGAAAGTTAAATCGCTTGAGAACTGCATTCGTACAAATCTGTTTACAGCGTGACCGTAGAGGATAAAGCGACCAACAATCCGACCAAATTTTCCACTTGCTTAATATGCCGCATAATTTACAGATAAAGGTGGGATCGATCATAATCATATTGCGGAATCTGAATCAACCTAAATTGTACAACGGTACGCGGTTGTCCGTCAAGAATCTGATAAAAAATGTGGTTTCAGACGATCATAAAGAACAAATTCAAAGAAGAGGAAGACCTTATCTTACAAATTAGATAATTCCAACTGATCATCCATTCCAATACCCCGACGACAATCAATAAATCGCAAGGCCAATCGTTGGAAGTATATAAGATTAATCTCGAATTTCCCTGTTTTATGTGCGGTCAGTTGAACGTTCCCTTTTCGAGTTTTGGAGAACCGCCTTCGTTGTTTGTTTTTGCGGCGGAAAACTAATCGAAAAACATTGTTTATCAAACATTCTCTACTGAGTTTATCTAAAGGCATAAAATTGGGGCGAGACGAAGTTCGCCGGGTCCGCTAGTAGGATTATAGTACTGAGGATACGAAGTTGAAGTTAAGTCCAAAATTATGTTTTTCATTAATTATGTCTAATTTAAACGACTGATAAGTATGTTTTTTGAATTTCATATTTAATCATGTTATCTTTAGGCTTTCATTCATTCAGTCTGCTTTCCTTCACACCACCAGTCTCACACTTTTTTACACTGCTTAACAAATCACTTTCTTAAAGTCTTGACTTGGCACATGTCCATCATACGACCAAAAGAGTGTAAAAGAATCAACAACACAGTGGCAGAAACAAAAGCGAGAAATCACAACTACTACTAGCAACACCATGGTCATATGTGGTCATCGTGTACCCCACTATGGTCAGGAACGTTGAAATGGATTTTCCTTTTCTTAATTGTGAAATTTCTTTGCTATTCTATGTTTGGCCAACATAAGCCGCCAAGACACATTCACTTTGCGGTGAATGCGCGCGCGATTACGGCAGCTAACACCAAATCCGAATTGTTTGTTGTTCAAACGTCTGTCAGTCATTCGGTCGTTTGTTTCTCTTGAATTATTTTCAAAATGCTGAAACGGTAAGTTTTCGTTGATTTCCGTTTTGTTGTTTACCTTAATCGGCACAAGTTAGCATAAAAAAAAATTTGTATTAACCTATAAACAAAAAAAAAAATAAAAAAAAACTGCATGAAAATCATTTTGCTCGTTTTTCGCAAATTGTGTTTTTGTGTTAATTTAACCCAAATTTTAAGAGTTTTTGTTGTTTGTCATTCCAGCAACATAAATGATATGGCACAAAAATAAAACAAATGGTTTATATTTTTCGATTGTTTTTTGTGTCTTTTTGTTATAGTTTATTTTGTAAATTTATTACATTATAATGTTTATGGTCGTTTAAATCTTATTTGGCGTTTATAGGTTGTCTTTTTGTTTTTTTTTATTTGTCAAGGTCGTCGCTGGAATATGAACAGTAGTAGTTTACAAAATATTAAATTTGCACCAACAATAATGCGCATGCGTAGATTTAAACGTAAGTTCATATGCTCGTTATAGTCGCTTAGCTAGCCAAATGATATTGCTTTACAAAATACACAAATTTGCACTAACAACAATGCGCATGCGTAGACTTAAAACATAAGTTCAGATAGCTTGTTATATCCGCTAAGCGTTCCAAATGTTGTTTAGCTTCACTGCTTAGGCCTGGTAACACCTGATACACCGAATAATATTGGTATGTGTGTATGTATGCAATTTAAAAAGTCGTTTAACCTTTCTCTGTCGCCCTATTTTGATAGGTAACAATTAACAATTAAGAGTTTATCCGCATTTCTATCTTTTGTCCCACTTTGGGGGCCTCTTTGTTAAACTCTTTGTTATGAATACAAATGTCTCTTACTTACTTACTTACTTATGTGGCCCATTACAACATACGAACGTGGTTCATAAGTTTGAGGCCTGAAGTACTAAAGAATTCCACAAGCTTCGGTCTTGTGCATGTGTTCTCCAGTTAGTCCTACCAGATGGTGGCACGTCGCCTACCACTTGGTCCTTCCAACGGAGTTTGGGTCTCCCTGTTCTGCGCCGTCCTTCAGGTTCGCCTTCAAACACCTTTCTTGCTGGAGCATTTACATTCATCCTGGCAACAAGACCCAGCCATCGTAGTCATTGGATTCTGACTCTTTTAGCTACGTCGATGTCGTGGTAAAGCTCATACAGCTCATGGTTCATCCGATGGCGAAACTCGCCGTCGACACAGATAGGTCCATACATTTTTCGGAGTACTTTTCTCTCGAATACTCCCAGGTTTTGTATGTCCGTTGTCGTAAGCACCCATGATTCGGCAGCATACAAAAGAACGGGTAAGATTAGCACCTGGTAAAGCTGTTTCTTAGTATTCCGAGATAAGATGTTACTAAAGTGCCGCCGAATTCCGTAAAAAGTGTACAGGCTATCGCCCTGCCTGAGACCTCTTTCTGTTTTGAATGGTTCAGACTGATCTTTACCAATCTTAATCGAGGATTTGGTGTTTTCCTATTCCTTATAGGAGAGTCGAAGGCAGCTTTGTAGTCGACAAAGAGGTGGTAGGTGTCGATCTGCTTTTCATGAGTTTTTTTCAGGACTTGTCGTAGAGTGAATATTTGATCCTTCGTAGATTTACCACATCTAAAGCCGCACTGATATGGTTCAATTAGTTTTTCTGCAATTGGCTTTACAAATGTCTCAGCTTATGTAAAAGAAAGAAATCTAATCGATGTACATCGTTTTTTTTTTCATACGTTACCAATTCAAAACAAAATTCAGCTAAATTCGGTGGCTACCTACAGGGGGATAATCTGTTCCAATTGTCACACCAAGTTCCCGCAGGGTCCTCCTCCGGGAGGCCTTTGGGAAGTAACGCCCCCACGGATTAGAGAGAACCGGCAAAATACTTCGGTATTCTGATGGTGGATGTGTGGCCGGCTGGATGTGGAACTTTGGTTCTTAGCAGATGTCGGTGTGGAGCATAATTGTAGTTTTTCAAGAGTGTTGAGTGTGGAATCGTTACTGTGACATATGACCAATAATATAATTTAATAACATCAAGTAGCAAATAATATCAGTGAGGGGCCAAGCCTTGAGTTTGTACTTGTCAGTCAATATGAAACCCCCACACAAGAATCATGTACAATTTAAATATTTCGTCGCGTGTTGTAGAATTAGATCCCGGACTTAACAGCGGCATAGTAGTATGTTACAGTGAGGTTGAGCCCACCATCTGTTCATGTCACACAAAGTTTATATAACAGCTATTTTATCCTCCTACGCCGCACTTCCAGTTTATTGCAGAAGACTTTTCGAGCTAGAACCTTTTCATCCATTTGTATAAAAAGTCCAAGCTAGCGCATTCGGTCTATTTGAACGCTCTTGAGTACGTTGATGCCGTTAAACAGTTCATGGTTTATACGACGACGGTATTCGCCGTTAACTATAATGGGTTCCTAATATTTTGCGAAGTATTTTCCCCTTAAAGACTGCCAGCATAGATTTATACGCTCCTACCTGTCTTGATATACAATGTCTGGTAGAGTCAGATATTTGTTCGTCGAATAGCAGCAGTATGCGATCAATACTCTTGAGTTACAGGCTTAAATTATGATTTTTGTTTATGGCGGAGCCAAGGTAGACAAAATTACCAACCACTTCAAAGTTAGAGTAGACTCCTTGTTCGTTGAAACAAATAACTTGATTTTGTGCTCAATTTCACCGCTTTTAAAGAAATATGTAACCATATAATTGGATTCACTTGTGCCTACTACTTCTCAATGCTTGTAAAGGTCGCAGTAACATCCCGCAATCCACGGCCATTGGCACCATAGTACTTAAAGTACTCTTTGTTTTTTCTCTTAAAAATATAAATATAAATAAAGAAAAAAATTGTTCTCTTTAAACATAAATATAATTTTTTCTCGTGAAAATAATTTTAAATATGAAGATAACAATTTTTTATCACACTGCGAGAATGAAATTAAACTTTGTTCATATCAACTGTTTCAACTGCTTACAACTGTTTCAAACAACACATTAAAAGAAACTGACCTTTGTCAATTCCAAAGAGACGTATTTTTATATATTTTTATATATGAATTCAGTTTACTTACAAAAAAAGATATGTTTGCAAGACTATGGGGGTGAGTTCGGACATTTTTTTGGGAGGTACCAGAAGGGGTGTGTCAAATAGTTAGGTTTGCTTTGGGTTTGTCTTCTTTTGCAAGATAAATAAACTAACCAAATTCAAATATCCTACGATCGTCCGTTTGGAAGTTATGACAGAAAAATAAATTATCCAATAATAGGCAATTTTGTATGGGAGGTACCAGAAGGGGTGGGGCTATTTTGCCCATTTATAATCCCATAAGTTTGTTTTGAAAAATATTAATACTGGTGAATTTTCATACCGATCCGTAAAGGTTTACTCGAGTTATCCTGCTGACCAGCCATCCAGCCAGCCAGCCAGACAGACGGACATAGCTCAATCGTTTTAAAAAGTCCTGAAACGAATTTGGTCTTAAGATACTTGGGGCCTTACTCGTCTCCTTTAATGCGTTACACTTTTTTTCGTATCAAATGATATATACCCTCATCCTTAGGGTGATGGTATAAAAATATAACTTTCGTAAATAAAAAAAATTCACGAGAATAATTTTTTTTTGTTTCTGAGCGTGAGTAACAAATCGAGATATAAAAATAAAAATACCTTTCGTGAAGCAAGATTTTCCATACTATGATTGGCACACTCTGCATGTGACTTTTATTAAAGAAGGTACCAGTTGTGTTTGCTGCAGCCTTTCGCATGATAACTTCATTCGGGTATTAAAGAGATCGCATGACAAATTGTCGCCTTGTCTAAATAGTTGCAGTCGTACTGGACCGTGGAATGCAGATTTGTAATTGATAAACATGGTGGTAAGTGTTGATCTGTATGACTTATATCTTCACCCGGATTTCTCGTATTATGAATATCTGGTCGGTCGTGGATTAACCAGGTCTAAAGCCACACACTTTCACATAACACACCAGACAGGACCATGTAGGCGATAGGTATAACACTGATTCCGCGATAACTGATACACACTCTCGGATCGCCTTTATTCAGCACAGGAGTGCTCTAGACTTCAATCATCGCAAGTCCTTTAGCCAAATCGTGTTTATGAGCCAATGCATGCACGTTGCGAGCTCATCGCCCGATAAAGCTCTGCTGGCAGTCCCTTGGCTCCTGCAGCTTTATTGTTTTTAAGCCGTAAAATTTACGTGCTGATCTCTTTTTGACTCTGTGGTGGACTCCGTCGTTGGTCATTGGCGTTGATCACAGGGTATGAAAGTGTTCCCTCCATGTTTGCAGCACACTCTGAGTGTCCGTGTCTATATTTGCCTCTCTGTCCTTACACGTGGGGATCCCTGTTGTAAACTTAAGATAGAACTTTCCGGCTTCACCTCTTCACCCTGTACTTGTTGATATCCTGGCCCTCACTTTTCTAACAAATATAATTTTCCGCCTTAAGATTTGAATTCAGCGTGAAATTTTACATTAAAATCAATTATAAAATGTACATTAAAATCAATTATAAAATGTCCCGGATACAGAAACTTTTGAAATTTTGTGACATAGTGTAACAGGATAACATTTTAGAGAAAATACTAGAAGTCCAGCCACGCCCCTTCTGGTACCTCCAATAAAAAAAAAATGTTTGTCATTATCAAACAAATATGTATTCTGAATTTCAGTTAAATTGGTCCATCCATTCGATATGTTCGATACAAATCAACCCTAGGTCCATTTATACATAAAATGTTTTCTCATGATCAAATTGATTCATCCATTCAAAATGTTCGATATAAATTCACCCTTTGCACCCCATGAATGAGGTATGGGATAGCTTCTCGCGTTGTTGTGAATTAACACGCTTTCTAAGTTATTTTACTTTCACAACAAACGGCACCTACTTGTTTATCGACGAATGCGAACGTTACTGTTTGAAAAGCTTTTACTAGACATACCGATTGACTCGACACTATACTGCGAAGTTGCTGTCTACAACATCGAGGGGACCGGCAATGAAAGAATTATGTAGATGACTGGAGTTGGGAATCGAACCACAGACCTCCTGCATGGTAGTCGCATACAAAGGTACCGAATATCATAACTACCAAATATACATACAGAATTTCATAAAGATTGGTTAAGCCATTTCGCAGGATTGCTATTACAAACACCGTGACACGAGATTTGTATATGTATAGATTATTTCATATTTACATTTCACCTTTTCCTTGCCCCCCTCCTTCATTTAGTACACCACCCCCCCAATGAATATTCCTAAAAATTGCAATTAAGATATTTGCCAACCCCATCACAGCGGACAACAAAAGATAGCGTAAAATTATAGATCACAATGTGTTGCTTAATAACGGCAGTAAGCAATAGGGCGGTCTGTATTTGTGTTTACACGTTCATATCTTTATATCGATTTTAAAACCCTCAATTATCACAAAATTCACTAACTCCGTTGATTGTAAAAGCAACGGCCAATTTGCAACGCCAACATCTACATTGTCGCACTGAGTCTCTCTCGCTGAGTCGCCGGTCAAAGAAGTCGGTGTATGGGAGCCCCAATGGCAATGTGTTTCAAACCACGTTAACGTCACCGCACAAATATTATTTAATTTGAGGCCATGGCTTAAATGCACTTTATTAAATTGTTTCTTTGTTAGCTATGTTGTGCATTCGATGTTTTAGTCTCTATTATTATATGTCTGTCTGTCTATGTGGTGTTGGCGTCTTTGTCGAAATGTGCACCAATTTTTTATTTGATACTTTGAGCAAAACAGAAAAAAAACGTTGGTTTTTTAAACCTCCAGTTATGTATATTGGCACTTTAACGAGTCGACCGACCGACCGATCGACCGCCTTCTCTTATCTATGTAGTAAATAACAATTTTGTGGGTTTGTGGGTCGTGTACCATTTTATTGCTGGAATCTGTGTGCGGTGATATTTGTGGCAGGTTTACTTTCTGTGCTGTGCTTCGAAAGGTTGCAAACACCAACGACTAATGTAGAATGTAGAACAAATACGACTTAGAAATTGTGTAGTGCAACCAGTTTGGGGTGGTGATGACATTAGTTGTAAACCTGTTGCACAAAAATCATAAAAATAAAAATGTTACATAGAATCGTTGAGAACCACACTTTCGTATTAATCATGTGGTGAAGCAATTATTGCAAAACTGTGGGGACACTTACAGAGAAACGTTAATAGCTGCATTAATTCGCAAGTGGCGAAAAAGATAAGGATGAGTAAATTAGCGCTTTTTTTAATGCGATAGAACAGGAAAATATATCTAAACTTTTTTCAATTGATTATAAATTGGGCGCAGAAGTTCGAAGAAACAGGTTCAGCAATGAGTCGGCCAATAAAGTGATATTGAAGTTATACCAAACCCTAATTGAAGCATCAAAACCCTTGCATTTATCTAAGGATACCATATTGGTAGCTTTGTTAACACGAGGCAAAGAGAGAGGTCCATATTTTTATAAAGATTAAGGAGGACATGCTGCTACAGTGAACACAGAGCATTATATTGCCAATTTTCGCACACTTTGCTTCAGTGTTATAGAACTTCAATGATTTAAATCAGTGGTAGGCATAATTGAACGCACTCTCACAATAAAATGTTGTGCTTGTGTGTGGTCGCACAAGAAACGTAAGCGCTGTCGAATTGTTTACGTTGAAAATGTTTTGCTCTCTCAACAATCTTGCTCTCTGAACAATCATTGAAATTTTCTTGTATTTTAGAGTTAAATGCGAAACAAGCATGTATGGTCATGCTTTCATAACACTCTAGCAGAGACTGACTGCTTTGAATCAAACAAAACTTTCGAGTATGTGTAAATTACCGATGTGAAAAAAGATTATTGCGGATTATTGAGGACATGCTGCTACAGTGAACACAGAGCAGTATATTGCCATGTAATTTTTTGCTCTACACCTCCACCGGCAGCTCCAACAACTCGTGACTCATTGAGTGCGGTTCACTCATAGCCTAGATTTATCCCAATGATCTTTTTTGATTGAGGATACTTTAAAAGAAAAGTTTCCAAAGGAACCGAGTGTCTCTTTAGGTATTTAAGGAAAGTATTCGATAGAATCATTCAATAAAAATGTGTGATATGCGGACGATGTGGTCATTATGATTGGCGGGATTTTCTATCAACGATATGTAATCTTCTGTAAACTGCCCTTAGAAAGCTGCTACGATGGGCCATGCCCTGTGGTTTGGGGGTGAACCCATAGAAACGGATTTGATTCTCTTCACCCGTAGATATAAAGCCTAAGACTTGAGGCCACCGAAACTGAATGGTGTGGAACTGAAGCTCTCAATGAAGACCAAGTATGAAGGTGTTGTTCTCGATCAGAACCTGAATTGGTCAAGGAACAAAGAGAAAAGCTTAAAGAGGGCCGTCAATGTCCTTTATGCGTGCCGTAGCTTTGTATGTAAGGGCTAGGAACTCAGACCGAAGGTGACAGTGTAGCTGCATACTGCGATAGTCCGACCAATATTTACATAAGAACGTCTTGTTTTAGAGAGTCCTATATATCAGTAATTTATAGAAATGATTGGCAAGAACCCAAGTATGGCTGCAATGGGGATCACTGGGACTAGAAGGAGAAAACCGCAAGCGGTTTCAGATGTGTTCATGAGTCTTCCCCACTTGGACTTGTCAATCAGAAAGGCCTAGATACTATTATGGGGTAAGCAATCGGTACTAGGACAATTATACATGTGGTAAATCAAAGTTGGTGAGAAACTGTAAGGAGAAATTGGATGTATTAAAGTCTCTGGACATCAACTTTTGCTGGGTTTAGGCATATTGTGATATCTCTGAAAACAAATAGGTAGACTTAATGGCTAGAGACCGGCCGCAATTTTCATGCGGGAGATCTCGGGATCGACTCCCGCTTCCACTCATCTAAATTTTTCTCTGATTTCCGGCCCGTCGATGTTGTCGAAAACAACTTCGCCGTATAGTTTCGAGCTTATCGGCATGTCTAGTAAAAGCTTCTCAAATAGTGACTTTCGCATTATCCGATAAACAAGTAGGTGCCGTTAGTTGTGAATCTAAACATAAAATGCATGGTAATTAATTTTATTTTATTTTTTTGGCTAAAGGAGGCTGTACTTTGCCTGATTCTGCCTCTCTGTTATATGTTCACTCGCCCATTTGTTACCGTTATGGCTTAGTGGAGGACAGGATGTGCAAAACAGCTAGGAAACCCGACTGTAAAACTGCTAGGTCTCAGATCCCAATCGAAATACATGGTTGTTCTGTAAAGAAGTGATTTGAGACCTGACTGTGGAAATCTGAAAGGCCACTGCAACATCAGACACCTTACAGACAATTGGAATGGATCCATAACGGACAACGATCATGTGTGTGCGGACGAAAAGGAATCCGAGGCAATTAACATATTCCAGCGGCGGAATCAGAGATGCAACAAGACCTTCTGAGACATTCTGACGTCATGTCATCCATTCTACATATCTGAAAACAGGTCATCTCCTTCCATTCTGAAATTTTACATTCATTAAACCCCTACTTATGTTGCCGACCTTCTTAAAGAAGGAAGATTTCAGATCTTCTATAAATTTGTTATTCCACTATACCGAGTGTATTTTATGAGAAGGAAGATTAAATTTGTTACCTTTTTGGCTTAGTTGACGACAGGAAGTGAAATACTGGCCAACCATTTATTCCGATAGGGATCTAAGACCTAGCAGTTTTACAGTCGCTATGATCGACTGCTAGGTCGCAGATCCCTATCGGAATAAATGGTTGGCCTGTGCAGGAGTGATTGACTGGCGGGTGGAATTCCAACTCGCCACTGCAACATCTGGCACGTGACGGTAGTCCCTGTGAGGAAGAGAATAAGTCGATGAAACATATCCGAGCGACAGAATTAGAATGGCTTAAGCTTCTACAAGCAGACATGGAACAAAGCCTTTTAAGACATTCCGACTTCATGTCACCAGGCCTTGTTTCCACAAACCTGAAAATAGGCCATCTCCTTCCATTCTTAAACACCCCAAGTCCAAGTTTTCTCTATTCTTTAAAGACCTAAGTTGCTGACCTTCTTATAAAGGGAGATTCAAGGTCTTTGATGATTTGTTATTCCTTCACTCTGAGTATATACAAATTCCCTTCTATGAGAAGGGAAGCTGAATGTATACGCACGAGAAAGTTGTTCGTGAGTTTTTCTTGAAAAAGATTTTGATAAGTTTTAGCCACACAGTTCGAACGAAATTTATACCATTGAAATTTTGTGGAAACAAAGAAAAAAAGTACATACACAAAAAAGTTTTATCATCATACCATTTCCCATATCATCACACCTCGTACGATAAACGCACTTTTATACTGGGAAAATTTGTGTATATGCACATGCGTGACATGATATCCGCACAAAACAGTGTTGGGTTAATGCAATGCAATCCACATGTCATTCCACTACCAAGAGCTCATCACCTTTGCACAGTTTTGACATAATCAAAAATGGCAAATTAAATTTTCTTGTACAAAAAAAAATCTCTTAGAAGGCGAGTGCCTCCTTTGTTGCATACGTAAGTTATCATGTTGCGTGTAAAAATTTAACTTGTGTAGGCAATTACCTCTATGAAATTTTCCTCAAAGGCTCGCCACATATCTAAGAGCGCACGCGGCCTACAGGAATGCTGTATCAGCATGTACAACAGTGGCGAGCAAAAATGTTGCAAAACAGTTGTTTGGAACTATGTATGCGTTTCAATTATAAACGTGTACTATAATGTTACGGAATCGAAAATTAATCTAAAATCTATTGCTTAAGGGTTATACAAATGTTTGCAATTTTGCCCACCACTGTTGATGCTATCATATGAATGAAACTTTTAATTACATTGCAAACGCAAATACAATTTATGGCTAATTAAAGCAAAACATATTTCAATGTGAGTGTCTAAACACACAAATAACAAAAACAAAACAACCATATTAGGTCTATGCGAGTACTGTTGCAAGTGCATTTACTGGCTTTATACGTTTGTGTGCATACACAAATATTTTCTACGATATTATATTATTAATTTATTTACTACATATTTGCTGCAATGTAATGTTATTATACGTACCGCACATGCAACCTCGCTGCAGTTGTGCCTTTTCGCTGTAACTCTCTTGTCTGTGCATAAATATTTGTAATAAATTTGTTGTGTTACACCAACATAACCGCCGACAATGTCTGTCCGTTTGTCCGTGGGTCTGCGCCGTCTGTCCGTTTAGTGCAGAGTATTTGCCTTGAAGTCTGTCTAAGTGTTTTTTATTTTATTTTGGGGGGGCTCTGAACACCTCCGATACGTTCATATATGTGTGTGATAAATGTGCGCGCATTGACTGTGTGTGGTGTGGCGTTGTAGTGTTGGTGAACACACGGTGCCACAAGAAGGTACCGCGCACAGGCGCTGTCAGGTTTGGAGGCAGTCACTTACATAGTTAGACGTCCGTACAGCCAACACATTCAGACAGGCACATTGAACCGGCCTTTTTAAGTCACGAATCAAGATCACGGTTACCCAAAGTTATGTGTTTAAGCCGCCAAGACAAGTGATTTGGTTGCAACCTCTTGCATGGCACACTTGGGGAGAGAGAAAAATACATAGTTGATGGAGTATCTTATATTAGCGAATTAATATTTGTTTGAATTGTGGGAGGGAAGGCGAAAAAGTTAAATGTTGTATGTATGTATTTATAGTAGATGAGACAGTTATCGTAGGATATTTTGTTGTTGTTTTGTTTAAATACACGGGTCCACACTAATATCGGGGAAGATGGTTACTTTTCCAAATCAATATTTTAGGATATTATTTATGGAAAACTAAGAATCTCTGTCTTACCATCATACTCAATTTGGTCGAGTGTGGTTCCAAAATTAGCCGATAAGATACGTAACCATAGATAAGACATCGACGAATGCGAACGTCACTATTTGATAAGCTGTTACTAGACATGCCGATTGACTCGACACATACTGCGAAGTTGCTGTCGACAACATCGAGGGGGCCGGCAATGAAAGAAAATGTAGATGACTTAAGGCGGGAATCGAACCCGGGATCCCCCTCTTGGTGTTTTCGCGTGTTCTAACCAATAACCACGCCACGTTGTGTTTTACTCATAAATGCCAAAGGTAGGACAATAAAATAACAATTTTAAAAAAATGTTTATTACATATTTTTTTCCGAGCGAAATTGAATTTCAATTTCCTTGAACTATGGACACTCTCCACTATCAACTTTAATGTTTAGCTGTACCTCAAAACACATTGATGATTTCCCATTCCATTCTTCTGCAGATCTGTAGCTAAGGCTTGAACAAATATTTTATATTAACATATCTTTCCAAAAAATCAAGTTGGACTAATGTTGTCAAACGAAATCTTAAAAAAATTTCATTATTAGCCTGTTTTATTGAAATTTTTTGAAATTTTTTGTTTTCATAAATATTCCCTAAATAACTCTAAATTTGTGGTCATATATAGGCTGTGTAATCTGTCATAAGTAAAAAACTGGTCATTTCTGAAGATTTTTAATGACGACTCTCACCCAAGTACTGTACTGTATATATGCAGCGAGTTTGCATATAATATTCGCTAAATATGAAGTTATTAGTTTCAACGAACAAAGAATCTACTCGTTTGGGAAACTGCGTGAACGTTGACAACTATAATTTCGGGGTGGTAGATAATTTTGTCTACCTAGGCTCCGCCATCAATAAAGAAAATAATGTCAGCCTAGAAATCCGGAGAAGAATCCTGCTTGCAAATAAATGCTACTACGGACTAAGCAAGCGTTTCAATGACAGAGCCCTCTCTCGACGAACAAAACTCCAGCTATACCAGATACTGGTTCTACCTGTCTTAATGTATGGCTCAGAATCCTGGGTTATGACACAAGCAGATGAACCGGTTTTGGCGGTATTCGAGAGAAAAATACTCCGTAAAATATATGGGCCCATCATCGTTAACGGAGAGTATCGGCGTCGTATGAATCATGAGCTGTACACTGACATTGACGTGGTCAAACGCATTAAGGTGCAACGGTTGCGTTGGCTAGGCCATGTTGTACGCATGGACGAAAATGCTCCAGCTAGAAAAGTCTTCGACAATGAACTCGATGGACGGCGCAAAAGAGGGCGACCAAAACTCCGTTGGAAAGACCAGGTTACTGAGAACCTTACAGAACTCGGTGTGACTAACTGGAGAAGAAGCGCAGAAGATCGAGGCGCTTATAATATTTTTCTACGTGCGGTATATAATCCACTGGGATTGCATAGAAGTACCAGTTAAGTAAGTAAGTAAGTATATGAATATACAACGTATGAGTAATATGAATTTTACGGTGAAATTAAATGATTAAACATTTATGGTTCTTGAGTTATTGTTAAAAAACTAAACAATCGAACATAAAGATAAGCAATAAATATTAAAGGTCATACAAATTGTTTGGCCTGAGAACGCCAAACACTTTTGCGGTTTTACTATAATGTACGTAGTACCTTCACTCTGACTTGGAATTTCTCACCTCTCTGCAGAAAATGGCTCTGTCAGAATTTTGTAAATTTTAACTGAAGACTTCGTATCAGTCAGTGTCATCCCGCAAAGTCTTATTAGCTTCGAGGGGATACCAAACTCAGCCATAGCATCTAACAATTTCTGTTGTATCGGAGCTTGTAGCCGATGAATAGTTAATAGGTGTCAATCTGCATTTCTTGGGTCTTCTCCATGATTTGTCGTATTGTGAATATCTGGTCGGTCACTGATTTACCACACTGATAAGGTCCGATCAGCTTCGCCAAAATGGGTTTTGGTCTTTCACATAACACACTAGACAGGACCTTGTATGTTATGGGTAAAAGGCTAATCCCGCGATAGTTGGTACACACACTTGGATCGCCTTTCTTGAGCACAGAACATAGAATACTCCGATTCCAATCATCGGGCATGTATTATTTAAGCCAAACGTATTTATGAGCTGGTGCATGGATGTGACCAGCTTTATTACTTTTAAGCCTTGCGATCGCCGTGCAGTTCTCGTTTTGGTTCGGTGGTGGAAAATCTACTCCGTCGTCTATGACGGGTGTGATTTAGTCAATTATTAATTATATGTGTCGATCTGTTGATCTTGGGTCTTTTCCTCACTAATTAGGCCCGATCAGGTTGGATAACACTGGCTTCAGTCTTCCACATAACACAGTCGACAGGACCTTATATGCGATGGGTAAATAGCTAACACCGTGGTAATTAAAATACACAATTGAATCACGTTTTGTTTTCAGCACAAGACATAATACGCTTAGATTCCAATTATCGGGACTCGTTCAGCCAAACAATGCGAAATAGCTGGTGAATGCTCATTATACTCTAATAGTTTTTGACGAAAATTTTCGAAGACAAGGCCGGACTCGACGGTGTTACCCTAACTCGGAAACGAGGAATTGAACTACATCATTAGTTTTTTGAATTACAATGACGGTTGTGTGTTCGGATAAGCTTCACCTATTTAGAACAACTTTGTCGAATACGGCATATCCGAAAACCCAACTATAGTCCGCGAAAATCGGTTTGAGCACATAAACTTCTACCCTTGAAAAAAAATTTTATCAAAACAAATTTGTATGTATAAAGTGCTCATGAAAACTTAATAAATTAAAAACTTTTTTTTCTCAGGGGTAGTGCTTTCTGAGCTTAAATCAATTTTTTTCAGTCGCGATATTGCTTTTATTACCTTGGTTTAGCCTGGTGTTGGACAATCTAAGCCATATTTGATAATTGGCGTGAGACTTTAACGTGCTCTGCCTTTCGGAACCAGCAATTGGAGGAAGTGTTTTCTCCAGCATGCAACAGAAACGCAGTGTTCTGTAACCAGATTCTCTTTCATGTCCTTACAGTAGGGGTGCCCTGAACCTTTTGCTTTTAGTTTCTGGTAGAATTTATGGGCTTTACCTCTATCACTACACCTATCTACAACCATCATCTGATGTTTTTTATGCTTATATAGCTGCCCCACCTGTTTAACTTTGTCTATTTAGCATTCTCTAATAGAACGGATTACAATTGGCTTTTACAATTTTCTGCCTGGTTGCAGTAGGCAGTGGCTATCCCTGGAGTTTGCACTTTCGCCCTGCTCAATCTTGTGCACGGATCGCTCGAATGTTCATGTCACTATATATATACCTGCCATCGATTACTACATGATCGATTAGATTTTTGGTGTTCTGACATCTGGTTCCACTCACTAAAATGTTCAGCTGAACCCATTGTCGGACGGGACACCAGTCCAATCGTGGCACCTTCTCTGATAAAGTTTGCGGTGGTCGTCAACATTTGGACGGTTTCGTGCGATACTTTTGCCTTTACTTTAGAAGTAGCCAGTTTCCTGTTCAGATCCGTTTTATGCACATATTATTACTCTGTTCTGTGTTATTTCCCTTTTACAGAACCATTGTTTCATTTGTTATTTTTTCTATTTACATGATTTTGTGTTATCTTTAACATTCTTATCCTACAAAGTTCGTTTCTTAAGTCTTTCGTTTTGTCACACCTTTTATTTTTTTTTTGTAATATTTAACTTTTATTTTCCCTTCTTATTTCATTACAGAATTACAAAGAAAAAGACTCAGGCAAAGTAGTGCTGTATACCACAAGTATGGGCATCATACGTGACACTTACGCGAAATGCTCCAATGTCAAACAGATCTTAAGAACGCTGCTAATCAAATTCGAAGAACGTGATGTCTTTATGAGCGTAGAATATCAACAGGAAATCAAGGAACGAATGCATTCGGAAATTATTAAAGTACCTCAACTATTCGTCGAAGGCCAACACATAGGTGTAAGTATACCTGAAAAAAAACACTCAAAAACTCCAAAACGTTTCACATCGTAATAATAGGTGAACGACAGCAACAACAACGAAAAAATTCAAGATACCCCTAACGGGCTCAGATAACGCTGAGACAAATATGACATTTTATAAATATATAAATTGGGGACTTCTCAGCTAATTTAAGCTATGACTTGCTACAAGACCTTAAACACACACACACACATACATCTTAAGATGGGTTCAAAAATTACCACAAGATGTTATGTGCAGCAGCAGCCAGAAATGTTCAGCTCATCATCACCGGCAGCATGGGAGCCCCATTTCGTTTTGTGTAACTGTAAATGTTGCAAAACAAGAAGTACGTGTATGAGTTACGAGATTCAAGTTTGAGTGAATTGTACGCTGAGCTGAGATTTCGTTGTGTTCCCAAATGTGTGAAAGATGCAACTGCAACTAAGTGTGGCTTTAATGTGGTCTATCAAAACCTGCCGGCTTTTTAATGCATTTATTTCTCGTTGTTGATCGGCTGTTATAGTGATTGTATTGGATACGCTACAACAAGTAAAATGCTTGAAACTTAGGGGATGTAAAGTAATATTCAATATTCAGTAAAAGATCACTAAAAATTCGTACCTAAAATTTCGTTAGTATCTGAGTACATACAGGATATTTGATTAATTTCTTACAGACGTTTTAAAAAGTTCCAATCCTAAATTGACAATTAATTTATAAGATGATTGTCAATTTCTTATATCCATCACACATAAGTGCATTTTATAGTCTTTGTCATCTCACTATATCTTGCTGAGCTTTTTTATTTAAAAATTCCCAACTCTTTTCCCCTCATGACTCTTGTGTTCCATTTTAAATGCACACATACGTAAATGTTTGCTTTTATGTGAATTTCTGTTGCTTTTTTTTGCCACTTTTGTGTTGTTTCTGCTTTTCATCCCCCAACCCTCCCCCCTTGAGCATTGTGTTTTATGTGTTTGGCAATTTAGTAAGTTATAAACAATTTTACCACCACATTCGGCTTTTCTATGAATCTTAATCTTGACTGATTGTTAACTATATGTTTTTCGTTGCGGCTGATGTGTATAATTTTGCAGACTCAAAAAAAAAAAACCATTCGCCGGGGACTAGAAAATTATTGCAACGTTATGTTGCATCTATGGCGGCTGGCTACACCATTTTGAAGACGCGACTTTGCAAAGTGTGTGTTGTTGTTGTTTTTGTTTTGTTGGATATTTTCTCATCATTACTTGTGGCAAAGTGTATAATTTACAGTATTTGTGTTTATTGTTTAACTGTAAGTTGAAAAAAAAGCCACAAATCAGTAACAAAAAAAAACACACTGCTCATACACATTAGGGTGACAGCAAAATGGCAGGAGAATTTAATGGTCGAAAACCGCTAGGAGGAAGTTTTTAATGGTGTCATAGATGTTAGGGTATTGTTGATCGTGGAAAAGATCTATATGTGCTCTGATCTTCTGTGTTTTTTTTACAGTTCGTTGCACTTTGTTTTGCAAGGTTCTTAGTAACCTGGTTGTGGCCGGCCTTTCTGCTCATGTCATTAGATTCATTGTAAAAGACTTTTTAAACTTTGAATAATTTTTTTCTATAAGCACAAAATGAAGCTCTCGACCATGTCAGTATCGTTATACAGCTTATGAATCAAACGCCGATTATTCACCGTTATCGATGATGAGTATGAATGCTTTTTGGTGTTTTTATACACTCACCCTACGGGTAGGAGGGTATATACCATTTGATACGAACCAAAAGTGCAACACATAAAAGGATTCACTTTAGACCCTAGGTTTCTTTGAACCAAATTCGATACATGACTTTTTAAGTCGCTTGAGCCATGTTCGTCTATCGGTCTGTCCGTCTGTCTGCTGTCCGGCTGGTACGCACGAC
Source organism: Muscina levida (assembly GCA_964034835.1). NCBI lineage: Eukaryota > Metazoa > Arthropoda > Insecta > Diptera > Muscidae > Muscina > Muscina levida. The sequence continues at coordinate 80,590,266 of OZ035882.1, forward strand.
AACATTCGAAAGATGTAACCAATTGTTTTAAAACTTTGCATGGGTTAATATTTTGTCAAAAGTACTTACCTAATCAACATGGCCACGCCTCTTATGATACCTCCCATACAAATGTACCATTCCGCCCACTTTGGAAATCGAGTAATAATATCAATACAACCAACGCGATCGGGTCTAAATTCTGTTTGGTTAAGCTATAACAGGATAAAGTTTTTGAGAAAAAAATGGAAGTCTAGCCACGCCCCTTCTGGTGCCTCCCATACAAATGTACCACTTCGCCCACTTTAGAAATCGATTAATAATATCAGTGCACCCAACGTGATCGTGCCCAAATTCTGTATTTTGTTAAGCTATAACAGGATAAAGTTTTAGAGAAAAAATTGGAAGTCTAGCCACGCCTCTTCTGGTACCTCCCATACCCATCTGGTACCGCCCACTTATCGATTATTATTAAAAGACTTAACGCGATCGTGCCCAAATTCTGTAATTGGTAAAGCTTAAACAGAATAACGTTTCTGAGAAAAAGTCTGAAGGTCTAGCCACGCCCCTTCTGGGACCTGCCAAATAAATGAACCACTCCACCCACTTTTGAAAGCGAGTGGTAATATCAATACACAATCGTGCCCAAATTCTGCATTTTGTTAACATATAAAAGGAGAAAAACTGGAAGTATAGCCACGCCCTTTTTGGTACCTCCCATATAAATGTACCACACCGCCCATTTTAAAAATCGAGTAATAATATCAATATACTTGAAAATTTTATCTTTTACTGAGGGTAAGGGTATATGTAAGTCGGGTTTCCCCATTGAAACTTTCTCACTGGTTTTTTTCTCTCGAAGACTCCTAGTACAGATTTATCTGTTTGTCTCATTACCCAGATTTCTACCCCACCCCAAAAGGGGGATTTTAAATGAGAGTAGTTTTGTCCGATCTTGGTCATCTTAGTACTTAACCTCCGCTTAGAGAAAAGTTTAAGTTTGGATTCCAAATTACGGCTGTAATCGTGGGGTCGGATGGACGAACTGGCCGGCCACATCTTCGTTGGGTAGACCAGGTGAAGGTGATTTTACCCAAACTTGATATGATGAACAACCAAACACTTGGAATTTTTTTATCTACGTAAATATTGACAAAATTCTAAAATTTTTAACATCGTCAAATATGTTTTGACTTTTCTAAACAGTGCGAGCTTGATGATTGCAACCGCCTATTACAGCTACTGCTCGTTGTTTGCAACATTTTTGCATTAAGATCTCTATAAGCGCAACTGCAGCTTTGCGAGAAGTAAAAGAGATCGCTGTAACAAAAAAAGTTGCAGAACACAAAGAAAGTGACTAATGTAACAAGATGTTTACAACAAATTTCAATACATACCAATACCCATTAAGCCCTCCCAGCCAGCATTTGGATGATCGTTTTGGCAAAAATCATCTAACTGAGTCATCGTCGAGTCCTCTGGATGACCATAAAGCTGATTAATCAGTTGCGTGCGTGAAACGCGACTCTAAAGGAAGTCGCGTGTATGCTTTTAAAGTGATGTATGATAAATACAATAACAATAATGTTTTTGAGTTTCGCAAATCTTTGTTGTTGTTGTTTCTAACAGGAAAACTTACGTTGTTATTGAAATAAGGGGTTGAAAATACTTGACAAATACTCACAAATGAAGTGAAATAAGACTAATAAATGATCAGAAAACGATTCAAAAAAGACTACAAATACTTCTAGAAAAGGAGTCGAAAATGTCTCTGCAAGTAGTATAGAAAGAGACTCATAAATGATTCTTTCAAGAAGAGTCGCGGGTAGTCACGTTTTTCTCCCGACAAAAGTATCTTTTATGTTCGGAAAATGAGCGCATATTCCGCTTTTTCAATCACGCAGTAGACTCGAAAAAGTCTCGAATTTGATTAAAAAATTAAAAAAATGTTGGCTGGGCTATACCAGCTATGCCCACCGCTTGAGCTCGCGAGCGAAAACAGCTTTTTGTGCTTTTACATGTACACATATAGAGCTTTGCGTTTTCACACATGCACATACAAATCAGAATGCGAATTACAGCATTGCTTAAAATGTTTAATGATGTTTGGGAAAATGATTTTTTGTTTACGCAAAATACCGTTGAGCCGGCGAGCCGGTATGTTTGGTATGCCAACGCAATGTTAAGCGTAACCACAAATTTACAGGTCTTGCCATAAAGAATATTTGGATATTGTAGATGAGGAGAGAGACATTTTAATTGCTAATTTGAAAAAAAAGTTGTTGAAGGAGAAGCTGGAAACATTTTAAATAATGATGTTGAAGGAGCGTCTTTTATTGTTTCGCGTGCGTCCTTTTGATGATGGCATTTTTTTAAGGTGCTCGCTAAAGAAGAGCTTGGTTGTTTTGGAAGTAAGGGTAGAAATATGACCAACATTTTAGAACAAGTTCCATTACAAAGGAACACAATTACCCGTAGGACAAAACAAAAAGGCAGTCAGAAGCCCTACCCTTCAAATGCAGTCTTCATTTCAAATTAACATAGGGCGCCATAGGCAGGAAAGGCCTGCACATTCCCTTTCTCATTGAAGGCGTTTCAGTAGGCATGCCTAGTATGTCCTGCTTAGAGACCTGATAACAAGGGCCTTCTATGAGGCATTGCTACTGCAGACCAGCTTACAGGCCTGCAAAAGAGCATTTATAGAAGGACTAAAATATAAAAAAAACATGCGAATTATTTCCATATGTATTAAATTATGTCGTACTTTTTATAAATTTGTAATACAATATTTATTACAATTTGTAATAACTTTTATTTTAAACTCCAGCAGCGGGAATCGAACTCGCGACCTCTGTACTCATAGATGGGCTTGCTACCTACTCGGCTATCACGTGATATAGTTGTTGTACGACAAATAGCATACATGTGGTTTTCATAAACAACAGCATCCGTCTTACCATCCCTTAAGAGGCCTGTCAACAGGCCTCATCGGAGAAGTGATAAGTGCATTGCTATGAATGTAAATTCTGCCTTCTACTAATAGGACTGTCAACAGGCCTGTTTAAGGCAAGAAAGTGTGCATGCCCTTTGTGCACATCTATGGTATTTTTGTGGGGTACACAGAAGAAGGAAGGAAAAGAGGCATGTCTGCGGGATCTTTTCTCATCCTAGTAAGAGGCCTCATTGCAGGTCTCATTTGAGAAGCGAAATGTGCATGGGTATGGAATTTTTTGTTAGGCTTAGTGAATGACTTATTATATACTGTATACATGCCTGGAAAAGGAAGGCGTATCTAAATGTCAACAAACGGCGTTTGAAGGCATGTCTTTTCCGCTGCTGGGATGCAAAGACTTTTGCACCACACTGTTTGCCGAAATAGCAATAAGAGCTTTTACACATACCCAACACACTCGAACAAATCGCATACATTGACGTTGGGCATAGCTGCCCTATACTCATCATCTACAGCCGCTTGTAAGCTCTTTTTTTTAATGAATTAAATTTTTAAAGTTTTCAACGAGAGTTCCTGAAGTTTCTATTTAATTTCCATAACAGTAAATAACTACATTTTAAAGACTAAAAATGTTGAGCCCATACTTTATATGTAAAATTGATGGTGAATTATCACAACTTTTGCGATTTTAACGACCTCCTTTGGCAAAATTTGTTGCGATTATCAAGTTCGCACTGTATTATTTTCCTGCTTAGTTAATAACAATATTTTCAATATCTAAATTGCTCATTTGTTGCTGCCATATAAGAAGACAAAGAGTAGCTCATTTACATATTTCGGCCGACATCCTCTACTCAGTAGAGTCTACTGCAATCAGCAAAATGCATAGAGTGATCTTTATTAAAATTGTTAATGGTTCTACCACCTCCTCTTAACATTTCCGCCTACTTAGCATACAAAAATCACCATTTATCATATTTAAATTAATATTCGCACTTTTGGCGTTTTTCTCGCCATTTTCACACTATTTCGAAATATTTATTATTGTTAGCGAAGATTTTAAATGCACCATTGTATGTAATAACAACAATAATAACACCAAGAATTATACATTGTGGAATAGAAATACATACGAAAAATATGTAAATCTTTATGCATACGTATACATATGTATATTCATAAGATTATATAGATTTTGCTATTGTGGTCTTATGATGCGGTAAGGTCATTGTTGTTGCTGTTCCCATTGTTGCAGTACAGTACAGTATTGTGAAACAATATTAATATAAGCAATAGTGTAACAACGGCAACAACACAACACCAACGACAACAAACATCAACAGCCGCCACATGTTAGTAATTTATTAAATATAATAATAATAATGTGAACTGCAACAGTTCAAACTCCCCGCTCATTGAAAGCCATTCAATCACTCATTCAGCCATTTGTTGTGTTCGCTACTCTCGACGAACTTCATTAAAGTAGTCCGTCAATCATCCATCTGAAACTCAAGTAGGCAGACAGGCAATCGTGGACACATATACTATGTATGTAGATATCCATAATAATGCCTGTGATAAGTTAAATACATATGTGTTTCACACTCTTCAAGCTTAGACTTGAAACGATTAATTGGCCTTAATTAGCGTTTTAATGCAATTTTGAGGTCAAGTTATTAAAAGTGGAATATATTGGTGCAAAAAGAAAAAAGAAAACAACAAAATAAGAAAGTGAAAATTTACACGCTTATACTTATTACCATAAATTTATCATGGTAGATAGCATGAAAAAAAATATATATAAGAACATGGCAATACTTCGCAATATTTTTGCGAACTAATGTAGATTGTATCGATTATTTGTAGGAATATTGAGTGGTGAATATATTTATTATGTTTTTCCATTTGTAGGTATATATAAACGACCAGTGCCGAATTCTGAGTCGATTAAGATACGTCTGTCCGTCCGTTTTGTAGTGCAAATAACATAAGGATGGTCCAAGCGTAATGCACGATGTTAATTGTGAGACACACCTTTATGTCAGGTATTTTGCCCAACTTTGTTACAGTGTTCAACAAATTCAACCAAGAAGAGATACACAATTGAGCAGCGATAAAGATTCCCAGCGGTACCCAGCGGTAAAAATACCCATTACCTAATCGCTCATGTCAGCTATATTAAGTAGCAATCAGTGAAGATTCTCTCGCTTATATTACCTCTCAAATTTAACATAGAAGAGTTACAAAGTAAGCGACGATATCAGTAAGTGCCATTTTAGCTGCAATTACGTTATAAGTTAAGTTTTAAGCGAGCTTGATAACACGCTTGATTACTGTAAGTGACAATATCAGTAGGTGGCATTTCAATCGGAGTTATAATTAACATTGTAAGTAGATAGATCGCAATGTCATACTGATGTCATAGATTACTAAATTGGTACTCTAAGTACTTAGAATTTTATAGGTGTGTAATGTAAAGTATATCGTCTACTCATTACTTCTCCGATTGAAAATAAACCAATGATGTCACTTACTTCATAACCAAGCGTGTTATCAATATCGCTTAAAACTTCGCTTATAACGTAATTGCAACTCAAATGGCACCTACTGGCATCGACACTTACTTTGTAAGCGAGAGCGCACCATTAAACTTTCCATGACACTTACTTACTTACTTAGCTGGTACTTCTATGCAATCCCAGTGGATTATATACCGCACGTAGAAAAATGTTATAAGCGCCTCGATCTTCTGCGCTTCTTCTCCAGTTAGTCACACCGAGATCTGTAAGGTTCTCAGTAACCTGGTCTTTCCAACGGAGTTTAGGTCGCCCTCTTCTGCGCCGTCCATCGAGTTCATTGTCGAAGACTTTTCGAGCTGGAACATTTTCGTCCATGCGTACAACATGACCTAGCCAACGCAACCGTTGCACCTTAATGCGTTTGACCACGTCAATGTCAGTGTACAGCTCGTACAGCTGATGATTCATACGACGCCGATAATCTCCGTTAACGATGATGGGCCCATATATTTTACGGAGTATTTTTCTCTCAAGTACCGCCAGAACCGATTCATCCGCTTGTGTCATAACCCAGGATTCTGAGCCATACATTAAGATAGGTAGAATTAGTATCTGGTATAGCTTGAGTTTTGTTCGTCGAGAGAGGGCTCTGTCTTTGAATCGCTTGCTTAGTCCGTAGTAGCATTTATTTGCAAGCAGGATTCTTCTCCGGATTTCTAGGCTGACATTATTTGCTTTGTTGATGGCGGAGCCTAGGTAGACAAAATTATCTACCACCTCGAAATTATAGTTGTCAACGTTCACGCAGTCTCCCAAACGAGTAGATTCTTTGTTCGTTGAAACTAATAACTTCGTTTTGTCCTCGTTCACCGTTAGGCCCATTTTCGCTGATTCCTTCTGAATACTTGAGAAGGCTGCAGTCACATCCCGCAGTTTTCGACCGATGATGTCTACGTCATCAGCGTACGCGAGTAGCATGTGGCTTTTGTTGTATATAGTGCCACTCGTGTTTACTGCAGCTTTTCTCATTATCATCTCCATCACAATGTTGAAGAGATCGCACGATAGGCCGTCGCCTTGTTTTAGGCCTCGTCTGGTATAGAATGGCTCGGTATGGTCCTTGTCAATCTTCACTGAAGACTTCGTGTCAGTCAGCGTCATTCCGCAAAGACGTATCAGCTTCGCTGGAATACCAAACTCAGCCATGGCTTCAAGTAATTTCTGCCGTATCGGGCTGTCGAAGGCAGCTTTATAGTCGACAAAAAGATGGTACGTGTCGATCTGTTTCTCTTGGGTCTTTTCCAGGATTTGCCGAAGTGTGAAAATCTGGTCAGTTGTTGATTTTCCAGGTCTAAAGCCACACTGATAAGGCCCGATCAGGTTGGATAACACTGGCTTTAGTCTTTCACATAGCACACTCGACAGGACCTTATATGCGATGGGTAAAAGGCTGATCCCGCGGTAGTTGGAGCACACACTTGGATCACCTTTTTTCAGCACAGGACATAATACGCTTACATTCCAATCGTCGGGCATGCACTCTTTAAGCCAAACCGTGCGCAGGAGCTGGTGCATGCTCGTTATCAACTCCTCGCCACCGAACTTGAAGAGCTCTGCGGGCAGACCGTCGGCACCGGCTGCTTTGTTGTTTCCTCGATATTGCTCTTCTTACCTCGGCTTGACTTGGTGGTGGGCAATCTAAGCCGTCGTCGACAATTGGCGTGATAATTTCACGTGCGCTGCCTTCTGGAACCAGCAGTTGCTGGAAGTGTTCTCTCCATATGTGCAGCACACTCTGCGTGTCCGTGACCAGATTTCCATCACTGTCCTTACAGGTATCCATTTGCTCTTACTTTCTGGTAAAATTTTCGGGCCTCACCTCTATCCCTGTATCGCTCTATATCCTCGCTCTCCCGTTCCTTCATCTGACGTTTTTTTCGCCTAAATAGCTGTCTCGCCCGTTTTACTTTCTCCTTATGCCGTTCCCCAACAGCACGGGTTACAATTGGCTGTAGCGTTGCCATATAAGCAGCATCCTGTTCCTCAGACGCTATGCGACATTCTTCATCGTACCAGGATTCGTCTGAGCGCCGCTTTTCATATCCTTGCACGGTTGCTGTGGCGGTTGACATGGAATGCGCAATATGCTGCCACTGTGTATCGGGAACGTCAGAAGAACGTAGGCAGTAGCTATCTCTGGGGTTTGCAGCTTCGCGATGTCCAGCTTTCTTTGTGTTTGGTTACGTGCGTTTTTCGCTCTGCTCAATCTTGTGCGAACCTTGGCTGCAACCAGGTAATGATCCGAGCCAATATTAGCACCACGGATCACACGCACGTCCATGACACTAGATGCATGCCTGCCATCAATTACCACATGATCAATTTGATTTTTGGTGTTTTGATCGGGGGATAGCCAAGTTGTCTTGTGGATATCTTTGTGCTGGAATCTGGTTCCACTAACTACCATGTTCCTTCCCGCTGCGAAGCTAACCAGCCTAAACCCGTTGTCTGACGTGTCGGTATGCAGGCTGAATTTTCCGATCGATGGACCAAGAACATCTTCCCTTCCTATTTTTGCATTAAAGTCTCCCAGAACAATTTTAATGTCGTGGCCAGGGCAGCGGTCGTATGTTTCCTCTAGGCGCTCGTAAAATGCATCTTTAATCTCATCGTCTTTATCTTCCGTCGGGGCGTGTACACAAATCAGCGTGATGTAAAAATATTTCGCCCGGATGCGAATGGTGGCTATTCGGTCACTTGGGGCTGCCAAAGCCACTAGGAGAGCCTGTGTTGAGCTTCAGTAACTTCTGTTACCTACTTCCTAAGACTCATCGGTGGTATCATGCCGATTAGGTTACTCAACGTTTCGCCTTCTAACTCTAGCTAACTTCTAAGCGGTTGCTTTAAAGTCATTGCCCAGGGAATACTTGGTCTAAGACCGGAAGTAGTTAGTTGCTTGGACAGTGCCGCAAAGGAATCGATTCTGGTCACTCCTTAGTGAGTGACAATCAGTAACTTTCAGCCTCTGGGCAAAGTCCCATTCCCCCTTTCCATGACACTCCTATGCTAAATTTGAGGTGGAATATAAGTGAGAGAATAATCACTGATTGCTACTAAATATAGCTGACATCAGCGGTTACTTAATGGATATTTTAACCGTTGGGTTGTTAAAGCCTTTTGCGAAAACGGGCGTTTAAATCGTGTTCTTCGTGATTTTTTGGGTCAGCTGATAGACCAAATGCCCAGCGTCAAATGAAGCGAAGTACATATTTAGTAATTCATTACAATAGTATAACTTTATAAGGGAGGATCTATGTACTTAGGATGTCATGCGCGTTTAAAGTAAAAAATATCATAACTCCGACTACAATGCTATTGAAATGACACCGACTGACATCGTCACTTACTTCGTAATCAAGCGTGTTATCACTCTCGCTTAAAACTCCATTTATAGAGTAATTGCAACTAAAATGGCACTGGCTGACATCGTCGCTCACTTTGTAAGAGAGGGGGGAATATAAGCGAGACAATCATAACTGATTGCTACTAAATGTAGTTAACATCAGCGATTAAGTACCCAGCGGTAAATGGAACGAAATACCTATGTAGTAATCCATGACATCAGTATGACATTGCAAGCTAGCGATCTAAGTACTTAGAAAGTCGCGCGTGTAATGTTAAAAATTTTGTCCACTTATTATAACTCCGATTGGAATGGACCTACTGCCATCGTAGTCTAGCGTTTTATTAAGCTCGCTAAAACCTCGCTTATAACGTAATTGCAACTAATATGTGAATTCCTGAGGTCGCTTACTTTATAAGCGAGAGCGCACCTATTAAACGGCCTATGTCACTCGTATGATAATTTTAAGCAGGAATATAAGCGAGAGAATCGTCAGATTGTTACTAAATATAGCTGACATCAGCGATTAAGTAATTGGTATTTTTACCGCTTGGTAATGGGTATTCTAACCGCTGGGAGTGTCCACAATCGGAAGAATTGAGCACATTTTAGCAAACCGGTTCTCTACAAAATGTAAAAACTCCTGTGAACTCTGCGGCTCGAGACGCCATCGGACCGGACCGTACTTCTTCGGAATTGAGGTCGGCCAAGCAGTTACCGTTAATGGTGATCGCTATCGCGTGGTGATAACTGACTAATTGTGGCCAGAAATTGAGAATATAGACCTGAACTATATGTGGTTCAACAGGATGGTGCCACTTGTCACACAGCCAACGCAACAATGGTTCTTTGGCGCGAGCAATTCAATGGCAGTGTTATCTTAACGATCATGCGATTTGGCACCATTGTAATTTCTTTGGGGATATTCAAAAGAAAAACTGTACGTCAATAAGCCAAGAATAGTTCAAGAGCCAAAGGATAAGAAAATTCAGCACATTAACGACTTTGCACCTCTATAATGTCTCAGAGTCGTTGAAAATATGGACCATCAGATAGCGGTATGCCAATAAAGCTGTGACAAGCATTTGGCCGATATTTTGTTTCGCACACAATTGTCATAGATCCTTCTATCATAATAAACAAGTAAAAAAGATTCAGTCGGGTAAACCGACTTACATATACCATCACCCTCTGTAAAAGATAAAATTTTCTAGTTTATTGAAATTATTACTCGATTTCGAAAGTGGGCGGAGTGGTACATTTGTATGGGAGGCGCGTGCCTAGACTTTCTATTTTTTCTCCAAAACCTTTTCCTGATTAAGCTTTACTAAAGACAGGATTTGGGCACTATCGCATTGGGTGCATTGATGTTATTACTTCCATCTCTAATGTGGGCGGAATGGTATATTTCTATGGGAGGTACTAGAAGGGCGTGGCTAGACTTAAATTTTTTTTTTCAAAACATAATGCTGTTATATCTTAATAAAACACAGAATTTGGGCACGATCGAGTCGCTTTCTAAAGTCGGCGGAATGGTACATTTGTATGGGAGGTACCAGAAGGGACGTGGCTACACTTCCAGATTTTCTCTCCAAAACTTTATCCTGCTTTAGCTTTATGTGTATCTATATATATAAAAGAGGATGTGTGTATATATGTAACGTATGGACTCGAAAACGGCTGGACCGATTTTGATGAAATTTTCAGGGAATCTTCCGAATAACCCCGCGAGTAACATAGGCTACACATTGTTTGGATTTTTCTACATTTAGGGGGTGAAAATGGCAATATTCGATAATATGCAATAGCGAAGCATTGCCGGGCCCACTAGTGAATAATATTAATAGATTTCTATAGTAGGCGGTACCAGATGGGTATGGGATGTACCAGATGGGGAGAGGCTAGACTTCCAGTATTTTCTCCAAAACTTTATCATGCTATAGCAAAATACAAAATTCGGGCAAGATCGTATCGGGCGTATTTATATTACTTCTCGCTTTCTAATTGGGGCGAAAAGGTACATTTGTATTGGAGGTACCAGAAGGAGCGTGGCTAAACTTTCAATTTTTTTTCTAAAACTTTATCCTGATCGATCGCATTGTGTGTATTGATATTATTACTCGATTTCTAAAGTTGGCGGAATGATATACATATTTGTATGGGAGGTACTAGAAGGAGCGTGTCCATATAGCCCATTTGCAATATCGTAAGTATTTTTGGGAAATATTTACTCGTGCAAAGTTTCATAATATTTGGTTGCGGCTTTGAAAGTTATCGTGCGTACCAGCCGGACAGACAGACAGACGGATATGGCTCAAACGACTTAAAAAATCACGAATCGAATTTGGTTTGAAGAAACCTAGGGTCTAAAGTGACTCCTTCCTTGTATTACACTTTTGGGTCGTATCAAATGATATATACCCTCCCACCCGTAGGGTCAGGGTATACAAATATTAAGATAATTCTCTGAAAGCTTTTTATATCTGAGGGTATCTGAGCATTGGCATAGCTGAAGATAATTGTCTTACTAGTTTTTTGACGGCGGTGCTAAGGTAGACAAAATCATCGTAGTCGAAGGATATATATATTATCGGGGTACGAAAATAGCTTATAATTGTTATTATACACAGTACAACATTTTTTAGATTATTGATTTGGGACTCAATTCTGAGAACTACACGTGAAAGTAGCCCCAAAAAGAAGAAGGTCTGCATCATTCGTTTTGTCAAGTTACATGCCATAATAATTTAATATCGATTAGAAGTAAGTAAGTATCGTATAAGGGAATTTGTCACGTTTAAGGCTCTTTTGTTTGACATAACTCGAGAACCAATAGTCCGATTTAGCTGAAACAAATTGAAAAAAAAATTAAGGATTACAATTTCTTTAATCTGTTCATATAATGCTTCCCTACATGAGCAACAGTTTCACTTTTCCATTCTTCAAATGATTTTGAACTGGGTTTATTTTGTAGCAGTTACAATACAACTGTTGTACTCCGTGGCGTATGATTTACGTGGAATATAACATAAGATAATCATACGCCACCATATAACAATATAACAAAAGAGCCTAAAACGTGACAAATTCCCCTTTACGATATTTACTAACTTCAAACTAATATTTAGTTCTTATGGCATGTAACTTGACAAAACAAATGATGCAAAACTTCTTCTTTTTGGGGCTACTTTCACGTGCAGTTCTCAGAATTTAGTCCCAAAATCATGTGTTGTACTGTGATATAAAAGCCTCGCTTTGTAGAAAATTTCTCACACGAAAGACGCAACCTTGTTCTTCGTGGTACCTTCCATAGAAATCGTCTTATTTCCAAAAAAAAAAACAATGACTGTGGTACCTTGAGCTTCAATTTCGTTTCCAGGACCACTGGACCAATCCAATATTTTGTTTACTTAAAAAAAACGTATTTTCCTTTGTATCTTATGAATGGATATGATAGAGTTACTGGTGTCTATGTAAGTTGGTTGGCATACAGAACTTACACTACGGGACCTGCAGTTAAACGACGATTTCATGCATCAGCTTTGTTGAGAAGCTTTTACTAGACATTCCCATTGGCATCACTACTACCACATTGCCGTCACAAAAATCATGTAACATCTAAACTATTTTTTTAAAGAATTACTTTGTCATGTGTATATTGCCATAATCATCATGATATATTCGAATACTTAATGATTTCGGTACTGTGGTACATTTGAAACTACAAAGTCAACTACTCATTATCATGCTAAAATTACATTATCATATCATATGTTATAATTATTCACATTATTTATTGTCTACGGCAATTTTTGGTCGTTATTTCTCTTTATATCGCTTAATATTTCTGCTTTGCCTAATGAGTACTCGTATAAGTAACAACTACATCGATACACGTATCAGAGTGTAGTTACCTGTATTTTTACATAAATTCACTTATTCAAACTTCATCACATTCAAAAAGTGAAGGTTACACCATTTGGTGTCTGGCAAACTAACTGGTGCGCATGAGCACACGTGTATGTTTTGTTGTGCCTTAACAAGTAGACGAAACTTTGTTCATCGTTTGCACCGCAATCATTTATGTCATTGATGCAGCAGATAATGATGACAATGACGATAATGAGTTTTTCTAAAAGTTTTTAGCTTTTCGTTTACAATATTTTCATGTTTCAATGCAGATGAAAAGTAAAGTTGAACGAAAGACGAGAAAAAATCAGAAGAAATTTTCGCAGAGCAACTGTTGTTTTGTTACTAGTTTCACTTTCAAAATACATATCAACAGCCGGGCCACATGAAACATGTACCCGTCGAGTGTTAGCGCAAAAACCTCTGTGAGTGATGACACTTTTGTTGCCGTTTGCCTTTAGGCTGCTGCTGCCGCTGCTGATGTAGTCTAAAGAAGTTCAGCAAGTTCCATAACCCGACGAGTGGCGTTTAGTTCAGAGCTGTGTTGTGGTCGGCCGATACTGCTGCATACGTATGTTGGTAGTCCGTGTTTACTTTTTAGTTTGGGCTTTGTGTAATAAAAATATATAAGTAGCTAAAGATAAATTGTTTATTTGTTATATTTAGCAATGAATGCATTTGGATTTTCGGATACTAAACGGAAGTCTACTAGTACTTAGACAACAAAAGACCATTTCATTGAAACATTTTCAAGGTTAGCGCCATCAATATTAATTACTAATATAACGAAATGCAGTTTCACTGGAAAAAATATGGAAAATTTCAATCATATCAGCTATATATGTAGGAATTTCAAAATCTAATAGTTTGGGCAATGAAATTCATAACCTATTTTGCGCCATCCATCGAACCTATGTTAAAGATCTGTTCTGCTGCAATATTTTCGATGTGAAAGTGAATGCTCTTCTATGAGATTCAAAACATTAAATAAAAATATTATATACAAAATATTTCGGTTTATACCCATAATTATTATTGACATCATAATTTTTTTTGGTGCTTACTTGTTACCTTACTGAATTCTGGCTGAACAGCGATCACACTGTCTCAATCCATAGGGTGACACTGTAATTTTAAAGAAAAAAAAAATAACAAAAACATGAGACACTTTTAATGACAGACAGATTTGTACTAAATGCTAAAAAATAAAACGGAACAGTGAAAAGAAATTCATATTCTACACAGATAAATAAAAGCATATCATGAACAAAACAAACACAGGAAGCACACTACTGCAAGCTAATTAAACTGACCAAATGTAAACATCCTTGAGTTATTCGTTTACATGTTATGGGTAAAATATTCATTTTCCAAATATAGGTCATTTTGTATGGGACGTAACACAAGGGATATTCATTACAATAATCTTCGACTATGCCTAAGTTCAGATACTCTTCATCATTTGTAAAAATTACGACAAAACTGGTTATTTGCGCTACAATTGTATTCTACTCAACTTTGTACCGAAAAAAAGGGGAGTTTGTATAAGAGGTGGATATAACTTTAAGCCTCTAGTATCCATTTTTCTTGTTAAAAATTTTTCACTGAAATGTTAGATACCGATCTTGAATTGTTTATATGAGATGAGAATATTGTTATGATTTGTTTAACCCCCGCATAGGGGAAGATTTGTATGAGAGATGGGAGTAATCTTTATCCGAATGTGCTCATCTTATAACTTAACGTCCGTTTAGAGGATAAAAGCTTGTATACCAAATTGTAGCTTCAAGCTCTTAAACAACGGCTGCAATCGGGGGACAGACAGAGTGATACCCACAAAATAGGAAGGTTTTGTATAAGAGGTAGTAGTTTTTGTTTGATTTTGCTCATCTTATAACTTAACCGCTGCTTAGAGGATAGAATCTTGTATAACAAACTTCAGCTCGATAGCACTTAGATTGTACATGCAGGAACAGACAGACGGACAACCCTCAAAAGGGAGGTGGGAGTAGTTTTTGTCCGATCTTGCTCATCTTAAAACATAACCTCCGTTTAGAGGATAGAAGCTTGTATGCCAAATTGCAGTTATATAGCTCTTAAACTATTGCTATAATCGAGTGGACCACCAAAAAGGGGTAGTTTGTATAGGAGTTGGGAGCAGTTTTTGTCCGATCTTGCTCGTCTTTGAAGAAACCTACGTAAAGAGGATAGAAGCAAGCACACGGAATTTCAGCTTGATAACTATTAAACTACTGATGTAATTGCAGGGACAGACCAAAAAAGAGGGGCAATGTGAATGGGAGGTGGGAGTAGTTTTTGACCGATCTTGCTCATCTTAGAAAACAACCTCCGTGCGACTGCAACCGCAAGGACAGACCCACAAAAAGGGGCTATTTGTATGGGACAGAATGGTGCATACACAGTTTTAGCTCGATTGATCTTAAACTACGGGACCGGCCGTGGCATAGTGGTTAGAACACGCGACTACCATGCGGGAGATCGCAGGTTCAAACCTGGCTCCAGTCATCTTAAAAGAAAAAAATAAATAAAATGTTCTTTCATTGTCGGCTCCCCTCGAATGTTGTTTGACAGCAACTTCGCAGTATTAAGCGTCGATTCAATCGTCGTGTCTAGTAAGAGCTTCTCAAAACAGTGACGTTCGCATTCGTCGATAAATAAGTAGGTGCCGTTAGTTGTGAATCTAAAAATAGAAAGCGTGTTAATTCACAACAACTCGAGAAGCTATCCCATACCTCATTCATGGGGTGCAAAGGGAAATTAAGTTTTTTTTTTAAGATCTTAAACTACGGCTATAATCGCAGGGAAAGACTCCAAAAATGGGGAGTTTGTATTAAAGGTGGTAGTAGTTTTTGACCGATTGTGCTCATCTTAGAATTTGACCTCCGCATTGAGGTTATAAGCTTTAATTTCAAATTTCAGCTCGATATCTTTTAAATCGACTCAGAATTCGACGCTGATTTATATATAATATATTGTCCTATGTACCACGCCTCCTTATATGCGTTACATATGGGAGAACAAAATTAATATGGCCTTCACTTCGTTCGTGCGCGTGGTGAAGGGTATACAAATTGTATGTGTGTAATACTATGGGGGTCAGTACGGTCATTTGTATTGGAAGTGCCAGAAGGGATGTGACAATGGTTTTGGTTTTCTGAGGGTTTGTCTGTTATTACATGTTTATTAAACGCTCTAAATTTTAATGTCCTCCAGTTGTCCGTTTGGAAGTTATTGTCGAAATATTATTTTTCAAAAATAGGCCATTTTATATGGGAAGTACTAGAAGGGGTCAGCCGATATAGTACATTTTTATTCCTGAGTCACCTATTCATATGCGTACATCTTTTGGAAACTATGGTTGAATGCAAAACTGTGTATGTAAAACTATCAGGGTCAATTCGGTCATTTGTATAGGAAGTATCAGAAGGGAAAGGTTTTAGTTTTGTGAGGGTTTGTCTGTCATTACTTACTTACTTAAGTGGCCCATTACAACTGCGGTTCATAAATTAGAGGCCTGAAGTAATGAAGAACTCCACAAGCTTCGTCTTCTGCGTGCGTTCTCCTGTTAGTCCTACCAAATGGTGGCATGTCGCCAACCACTTGGTCCTTCCAACGAAGTTTGGGTCTCCCTCCTCTGCGCCGTCCTTCAGTTTCGCCTTAAAACACCTTTCTTGCTGGAGCTTTTACATCCATCCTGGCAACATGTCCCAGCCATCGTAGTCTTTTAGCTACGTCGAGTAAAGCTCATACAGCTCATAGTTAATTCGATGGCAAAAATCGTCGTCGACACAGATAGGTCCATATATTTTTCGGAGTACCTCTCTCTCGAATACTCCCAGGTTTTGTTTTAATGATTCAATGACAAAGCGTTATCTCGAAGAACAAAGATCCAACTCTACCAGACTCTGATCCTAACTGCCTTGTTTTACAGCGCAGAATCCTTGGTAATGACACAAGCGGATAAATCTATTCCGGCAGTCATTGCCTACGCAAAATATTTGGACCTATCATCGCTAACGGCGAGTACCGACGTTGAATGAATCATGACGTAGTCAAGCGCGTTCAAATATACCGAATGCGCTGGCTTAGACACGTTGTACGATTGGACGAAAACGCTCCGGCTCGAAAAGTCTTCGGCAATTAACTCGATGGGCGGCGCAGAAGGGGGCGACCAAAACTCCGATGGATGGACCAGATGAAACTAAGCTTGGTGTGACGAACTATCTACGGAGCGCAAAAGACCGAAGCGCTTGGAATACCTTCTACGTGCAGCTACTGATGGATAAATTTCTGATGTTGCTGCCATTAAAGAAGATGAAGAACTCCCAGGTTTTGTACGACCGTTGTCTTAAGCACTTGGTAAAATTAGCACCTGTTACAGCTGTTTCTTAGTATACCGAGATAAGGTGGTGTTAATAAAGTACTGCCGAAGTCCGTAGAAACATTTATTCTCCGCTTGATTTCTTGGCTGACATTATTTTCATTAATGACGTAAGATCCGAGGTAGGTAAATTCATCTACTACCTCAAAACAATAATTGTCAACGTTCACGTTACGACCCCATCGAGAGGACTCTTTGTTTGTCGAAATCATTATTTTTTTTGTCCTCCTTGACCGCTAAGCCTATTTTTGCTAACTCCTTTTCTAGTGATAAGAAAACTGCAATAACATCCCGCAGATATCGGCCAATGATATCTATATCATCGGCATAGGCTAGTGGCATGTGGCTCTTGTGGAATATGGTGGCAGACATATTGACACCAGCCTTTTCATCACCATCTCCATAACTATATTTAAAAGTGTCCAGGACAAGCAATCACCCTGCCTGAGACCTCTTTCCGTGTTGAATGGTTCAGAATGATCCTAACCAATCTTAACAGAGGATTTTAAATTTTTCAAGGTACATCTGCAAGGTCGAATAAGATTTGCAGGTATACTTAACTCAGACATGGCTTCAAATAACTTATTCCTTATCGGAGTGTTAAAGACAGATTTGTGTAGACAAAGAGGTGGTAGGTGTCGATCTGCTTTTCATGATTTGTTTTCTAAGATTTGTCGTAAAATATCATGTCCTTATGGATTTGTCCTTAAATCATGCTTCTTAATTCGTTTGCGGTGGCGTCAACATGTTTGGGGGTCCGTTTTATTATTTTCTTACTTCTTTTTTGTTATTGCAAGGTAATAAAGCTGACTGAATTTAGTTTTCCTCTAGCCGTTCGTCTTAAATTTATTATTGAATTATTATTTTTTCAAAAATAGGTAATTTTTTTACGGGAAGTAACAGGTTTACTCAAGTTGTCCTGCCCACTAGCTAGCCAAACCGATGGAAATGGCTCAATCGTCTTAAAAAGTCATGAAACGAATTTGGTCATAAGTTGCTTGGGGTCTAACACGCCTCCTTTAATGCGTAACACTTCGTCTCGTATCAAATGGTATATACCCTCAACCCTTAGGGTGATCATATGTTAAATTAATTGTTTATGATATTGTAAGGATGAAAATATTGAATTGAACATTAAATATTAAATTATACTGTTATTGATTTTTGATTCACTCTTGTTGTAGTATAATGGTTTTAACTTGATCTTTTTAACGGTTTCTGTACTAAATGGTAAACCACATTTCACTTTCTAATTTCCAGGACGCCGACACAGTGGAACGTCTTAACGAATCCGGTGAGCTGAGACAACTGCTCAAACCCTACAAGGTAATTATGAGATCCATTATCAACACAATAACCTAATAACGACATTAACCTCAATTCCTATTAATTGCAGTCAATTTCCACAACATTCACCTGTCAGACATGCGGCGGTTACCGTTTGCTGCCATGCCCCTCCTGTAACGGTTCCAAGAAGTCAGTGCATCGAAATCATTTCACCGCTGAGTTTGTGGCATTGAAATGTATGAATTGCGATGAGGTGGGCTTGGTAAAATGTCACAACTGTTAGAAGCCGACGACGACACCGTTGTCCAGCACACAAGCCAGATGGCAACAGATGTAGTCGCGTCGTCACTCGTCGTCTTATGTGGGCTGACAACAAATGTGCGTCGGCGTGCATACGCGCTTGCGTGCTGCGCTTATTCATTTATATGGAAAATCGCATAGTCTAGTGTAGAGTTGTTGTATAGCAGAGGGAGACTTTAGAGAATGCGCGTGTGTTTTTTCACGGAAAAACAACACCAGAGAAAAAGATAAACAATTTACAATTTACGAATTGCAGTTATTTTGAATTTGTGCAATTATGTCGGCTCACAAATTGCAACAATAATGATAATAACAATTTAATGTATGTAACTAGTTAGGTTTTCTTTGTTTTATTTCTGTTTTTTTTTTTCGTTTATCTTAAGTTTTTTAATGTGTAATTATAGTTATGAGCTATTTTTCTATGATGTTTTTACTTTTTTTTAATTTATACCTACACACACACACACACGATGCTTGTAACTATTGCAAAAATATGTGCAATTTTTATGTAAGAGAAATGTCAGACAGAAATTACAGACACGACAAATAATACAAAACAAGCAATGTTCAATGTATTTGTTGTATATAACTAACAATTTATGTACGTATATATCATAGTAACTATGTAGAATTGAGACGAATTTTAAAAAGACTAAGAAATTTGAGTGTTTGGGAAAGCTGGTGTTTTGCGTTTGGAAGAACCAAAATGAGTTGGTTTAAGAACTTTTAAATTTGAAAGTTGAAGTTATCGGCCAGCAAAAAAAAAAATTATGATGGTCATGTGATATTTAAAATCTGATAAAATAAAACATAATTTGTTCTAGTTTCAAAAGGCGTGAGGTCATGCCCCTTTCCTAAACAAATATTTTATTATACGCAAAAGCGAATGTACTAAAACTTTTATTTATGTGCTCGTAAAGTATATGTTGGTAAGAATTTGTAAGATTTAAAAAAAAAACCTAAATTTGTATACACCAATGTACTCCTTCTAAACAAGATTTCTGCCTCCATTTTGAAATTTTTATTTTCTAAGGTAGAGTTTATATTTCATAATACTCCAGGTATATATTGAGAAAAACTTACTTTGTGTTAAAGAGTTTACTCCAAAGGCATTCACAGACCCCAATTTCGACTCGACCGCGAGCATTCATGATGGACGGCTTTATTCAGAGTTTCTCTGTATACGACTGACATTCGATTTAACAGTTTTCCAGAAAGTTCTGACACAACCGCTGTTATCTAATATCCAGATAACTGATCACGCCCACTTATCCGATCATACCTGTAATTCAACCAATAACACACATTAACGAAATATACATTGACAACTTATTATATTGTATGAAGCTGCCTCGCCTATGAAAAAGATCTCTCCCATTTTCTGTCAAATTACACACATTAATGAAAAAGAATCTCATACAAAGTTTCAAGACACACACTTTCATCGTATTCCATATATGTTCACCTTGTATGGGAGGTGTCACTCCCATTTTTTCGAAAAATTCAATATATTATACACACGGTAACTCAGACAAAGTGACAAAGCTATCACTTTTGTATTGCTCTACATACCTGTTGCTAATCTTCAATGGGAGTTACACGTCCACCACTCCGATCACGCCACCTTTTTTCGACCAATAACACACTTTTGTGAAAGAGGAATTCACACAAATTTTCAGAGATCCCACTTTCATATTACTCCATTACTCACTCTAATAGAATTTAATATGAGCGCTTATTACTATTCACCTTGCATAGAAAGTGCGCCACGCCCACGCCCACAAAATAAATACCCTATTTCACCCCCGGCGTTGATAGTTAAATGCTGTAACAATTTCAGGAAAATCGGTGGAGAGTTGTGGTCCCCTATTAGATACACACACATTAACCGCAAAATGCAGCACGGTCTGTTGAGAATTTTTCGAGTTTTTTTTCCTAAGCCTTCGCGTAGCAATTATGAAAAACTTGCAGAAGAAACAAGCCAATTTAGTCCAGTCGTTTTCAAATTTTAAGCATCCGAACGAACCACGTTCCATTTTTTTATATATAGATTTATATGAAAATTCAGAATAAATTTTAGAATTTACTTACAATGGACACAAATCTAAAAAAAAAACTTTATATAAGATAATTTAATTTGAAATAGGGCAATTTTAAAAATTTAATAAAAATGTAAAGAAAATCTTTTTTAACCCCCGTCAAACACATATTCTGAAACCTTCGAACAAACACATATGCCAGGCTAGACCCCTATACGTTTTCATGCATTTGTATTGGGTAACTTTAAATCGAATGAAGTATGCTCGTATATTATTTTGGTAAAAATGTAAAAAAAAATTATTCATTTTGTGGAATGCATGAAAAACAAGTATAATCAACTTTATAATGTTGTTGGCACACGGGATTAGTGCACTTCTTCTTCTTCTTCTTCTTCATCTTTAATGGCAACAACAACAGAAATTTATCCATCAGTAGCCGCACGTAGAAAAGCATTCCAAGCACTTCGATCTTTTGCGATCCGTAGATAGTTCGTCACACCAACCTTAGTTAACAGCTCCTGGATGGACCAGGTACCATCCATCGGAGTTTTGGTCGCCCCCTCCTGCGCAGCCCATCGAGTTTATTACCGAAGACTTTTCGAGCCGGAGCGTTTTCGTCCATTCGTACAACGTGTCCAAGCCAGCGCATTCGGTCTATTTCAACGCGCTTGACTACGTCGATGTCGTTGTACAGCTCATGATTCATTCGACGACGGTACTCGCCGTTAACTATGATGGGTCCAAATATTTTGCGTAGTATTTTTCTCTCAAAGACTCCCAGATTAGTGCATTTGGTACAGTACAAACGTGTCTTCCTACGCAGCTTTTCGTCTTGCGTGAGACAAATTCTGCAATCTTTTCTGTAATTCAGTGTACTAGGGCCGCTTTGTTGATTAGGCAGCATGTTGCTGGGAGAATATTCAACGACCTTTCACAGAAAGATTCAATGGCCAATCGGGTTGAATGTTGTCCCAAAATATATGGTTGTTGTTCATGCGATTTTCTGTATTAGCAAGCACCTATTGTTTACTCAGCGTGTTCAGGAACAATCGTGGCTTCTCTTTTCTGGTTTCTTCTATATTTTCATTGATTATGATGTAATCCCATGACGTCTATCATGTTGAAAAAAATGCTAATGGCCAACGTCTGGTTGACCGTTTTGTGGAGTAATGCGTTACCATGTGGTTTTTCGTATCAACGCCGGCCTTTGTTGAATTGTAAAATAATATAGCTTCCGGTTTTTTGGCTACGCCTTCAACATTCTTGGTGTAGTGCACAGTGGATAGTAGATTTACTGCTTTGTTCTTTTTTGGAACGTAGATGCACAGTGATATAAGGCTATTATAGAAATCGAACACAGATGAAAGCACTGGCCGTTTGCTATCTTTTTTCACTTCTTTGGGAAAACACCTTTTGTTAGATCTCATGGTGCCAACGTATGCTAGTCCAATCGACGAAAGACGTTTAGCTGCGTCTAATGTTGTAAAAAAGTTATCAGCAATAATAGTTCTGTCGCTGTTGGTGTATCGATTAGCCAAACTCATGAGGACATTTTCGCCTTGGTTTTTCTCTCGTCGTTCGCCCTCCTTACCAGTGTACAGTTTTTCTTACAACGGATATTCGGTTTTCGCATCGCATGCCCACCATACTTTTATGCCACACTTTGCGGGCTTTGATGGGATGTATTGCGTGAACTTTGTGCGCCCACGATATGGAAATAGCTGCTCATCGATGGTTACACTTTCGTATGGTTCAAAATTACTGGCAAGATTGTATTTAAGAAGTTCCATATGTCGAGAATGGGAGCAGCTTTGTCGGTCTGTTGACGAAATGCGCGCGTATGGCTATCGTCAAATCGAATACAGCGCATCAAAGTAACAAATCGTCTATATGACATCGTCAACTTAGTTACATTCACATCTAAAAATCCTTTTATATTTACATTGAAATACTTAAAATTAACTTCACTTAAAGTCAAATATTTACACGATTTTTTTCTCTTTACCTAAAGCGTCCTTATGACAAATTTCAAATTGCCTTTCTCTCAGTCATAGTCTTCACAATTAACAAAACATCTTATAAAAAAAACTTGTGACCCAAATTTAAACAATATTTTTAGCTTAAATTTCGCCATGATACGTAATTTCGCCCATAAGGCCAACTTTAAAAAAATCTTAAAAATCATGATATTGTCATAGTTCGGTTTAAGATCATTTCTATTGGCAATTATATATTATTGCCAATAGGTTTTTTTGTTCAAGAGTGTGAAATGTATTATGTTGACAGCAGGTTAGGCGTATGACGTCATTTCGACATTAACCACAATGTCTCGTCAGCGCCCTTTGCTGTGCCTTCTCCTCTATCATCACAACCTTAAGGGAAGAAAGCATCTCAAAGTTAATGAGAACTTTTCCCAACGGTGCGAAGAAAGCATCCTCGAAGCGCACAACATGCCAACATAATACACACACATGCCCTTGCCTATGCATGTGTCCATCGGACACAATTGCACAGGAGTTTTGTTGTTGACAAAGTGCCAACCCCATTCTGCGTACCGTCAGTGTCTCGTTGTTCTTGATTTTGTTTTTTGTTGATCTGCAATGAATTATGATATTGTCATAGTTCGGTTTAAGATCATTTCTATTGGCAATTATATATTATTGCCAATAGGTTTTTTGTTCAAGAGTGTGAAATGTATTATGTTGACAGCAGGTTAGGCGTATGACGTCATTTCGACATTAACCACAATGTCTCGTCAGCGCCCTTTGCTGTGCCTTCTCCTCTATCATCACAACCTTAAGGGAAGAAAGCATCTCAAAGTTAATGAGAACTTTTCCCAACGGTGCGAAGAAAGCATCCTCGAAGCGCACAACATGCCAACATAATACACACACATGCCCTTGCCTATGCATGTGTCCATCGGACACAATTGCACAGGAGTTTTGTTGTTGACAAAGTGCCAACCCCATTCTGCGTACCGTCAGTGTCTCGTTGTTCTTGATTTTGTTTTTTGTTGATCTGCAATGAATTATGATATTGTCATAGTTCGGTTTAAGATCATTTCTATTGGCCTGCTGTCAACATAATACATTTCACACTCTTGAACAAAAAACCTATTGGCAATAATATATAATTGCCAATAGAAATGATCTTAAACCGAACTATGACAATATCATAATTCATTGCAGATCAACAAAAAACAAAATCAAGAACAACGAGACACTGACGGTACGCAGAATGGGGTTGGCACTTTGTCAACAACAAAACTCCTGTGCAATTGTGTCCGATGGACACATGCATAGGCAAGGGCATGTGTGTGTATTATGTTGGCATGTTGTGCGCTTCGAGGATGCTTTCTTCGCACCGTTGGGAAAAGTTCTCATTAACTTTGAGATGCTTTCTTCCCTTAAGGTTGTGATGATAGAGGAGAAGGCACAGCAAAGGGCGCTGACGAGACATTGTGGTTAATGTCGAAATGACGTCATACGCCTAACCTGCTGTCAACATAATACATTTCACACTCTTGAACAAAAAACCTATTGGCAATAATATATAATTGCCAATAGAAATGATCTTAAACCGAACTATGACAATATCATAATTCATTGCAGATCAACAAAAAACAAAATCAAGAACATCTTAAAAATCGCTAACAAACAATAATTGGAAAATCGATGACGGTTGTGATACTTTATAATGTTAACCATAAATGCATTATAAACTATAATAATAAATGATTAAAATATTTACCAATAAATGACAAAAATAAACTCTAACAATACAAAAAAAAAACCAACCAACAAATACAAATGAACATTGTCTTTATTTATTGTACACACAACTGATTGTTTTTTGATCTGTTTCACGATGTATGATTTTTTTCCTTATGATTTGAAAAAAAGGGGAAAACCCCTCCCTCAAAAAAAACCCTACAACGAAAATGTGCCTAAATTTTATATATTGTTTTTTTATTTTATTTTGGATTTTACATTAAAACAACGATACTATGTAATACGAAATATATATATACTGATATATTTTTTTGTGTACTTATTATATTTCTATTATTATATTACGAGTAAATTAACTGTATGCGATTAACTAATTTGTAAGCCATAATATTTGTTTAAAATGTAATGTATTATATTCATAATAATAATAACAAAACTACATATATTTGTACTATTATTATTTTATAATAAATAATAAATGTTTATAGAAAAACAGCTGGCGAGATTTTGATTTTTGTTAAAAAATAAAAAAAAAAATCAACACCATTTTTGTTCTTTGCTAGGACAACCCACTTTTATGATTGGTCACTTAGTGCAACAGCTAATCTGGAGGTGAGAAATTTCAAGCCAGGGTGAAGGTACTAGGTGAGTATAGTAAACCCCTCAAGGTGTTGAACATTATCAAGCCTAACTGTTTTTGCAGACTTTTTTTATTTTTTCCATATCGTTGTGTTTGTACGCTTAGTACTTCATCTATTACTCATGAATCATTGATGATTTTTTATTTCATTCTTCAGCATGATAAGTATCATTGATCAGTATCATTGCTGATGATATTGAAAGGCGACAATAATCTCACTCGATATATATGTATGTATAGCGTATGAGTATTTTTTTTTTGCAGATTTATATTAATCATACGCACATAACACTGTGCAACACCCAATAGGGTGAAGATACTTGCTCAGTGCAGTAAAGCGCCCAAAAGGTTTGGGCATTCTCAGGCCTAACTTTTCCTTATCTTGATGTTGGTTCGCTTAGTTTTTCAGCTGTCACTCAAGAATCATCTTCAGCATAATCGACATTTGCAACTCGTGGTTGTATCGATGATTCTGCTTTCGTCGTAAATCAGTTTGGTATTCCCAACTCACGATCGTGTTGATGACTCGTGTTCTTCTGTAGATCAACTTCTGCAAATCTTAGTTGTATCGATTTCAAAGTCGCGACCGAACTTATAATTGTACCCGACGGAGTGTTAGTATCAAGATACTCCGGTGCTAATTTATAATACAATGATACAGGCCGAAGTCCGATTCAACAGAACGAAGTCCGATTCAACAGAACGAAGTCCGATTTAACAGACCGAAGTCTGATTCAACAGACCGAAGTCCGATTCAACAGACCGAAGTCCGATTTAACAGACCGAAGTCCGATTCAACAGACCAAAGTCCTATTCAACAGACTTTAGTCCGATTTAACAGACCGAAGTCCGATTCAACAGACCAAAGTCCTATTCAACAGACTTTAGTCCGATTCAACAGACTAAAGTCCTATTCAACCCACCAAGCAAAATTCTCAATCATTTAAGTAAGTGGATCTCTCGATGTAATAAAAATTACACCGCATTGAATAACACATTCCCTTATGATGTCGTTTCCTTAATGTGTTTAGTTGGATGCTAGTCGTTGCGCTCATTCGCCGTTTGTGGCGATTGCCGAATGTGTCGTTGGTGGTAGTCGTGTCCATTGCCGTAAGCGTCATTTGCAGCGGTCGCGTAATCAATGGCATTGTTGCTTGCCCTTGGAAGAATTATTAGTGTCCAAGGACAAATTAAGGTTGTAGGTGGCCGATCGCGTGTTTAAAGTTGTTGGCATTCACCCTTTGCTGCTCGCGAGCCGAGAGCTCGTTTGATGATGAGCTCTCGGCCCGCGAGTCAGGTCTTTATTTGAGCTCATGACTCGCGAGCCAAAAGCTACAAAATTTCAAATGAGCTCTCGGCTCGCGAGCCATTAGCCCAACTAAAGAGCATTTGAAATTTTGTGGCTCTTGGCACGCGAGGCAGCTCTTTGTTAGTTATTTACCAAAAGTAGTTTTTAATGCCAAAAAGTACTTTATTTTGCAGCAGACTACTTTTTTGTACCAAAAAGTAGTTTTTTGTACTTTTTGGTACAAAGTACTTTCTTTTGTACCAAAGTGCATTTTTACGGCAAAAAGTACTTTTATTGGCCCAAAAACACTCTTTTGTTGCACAAAGTCCTTTTTTTGGACCAAAAAGTATTTTTAATGCACAAAGTACTTTTTTTGAACAAAATTACTTTTCTATTACAAAAAGTACTTTTATTGGCCTACTACTTTTTTGGTTCATAGTAACTTTTGGTACAAAGTACTTTCTTTTGTACCAAAGAACTTTTTTATGACAAGAAGTAATTTTTGGTACAAAAAAGTACTATGGTACAAAAAAAAAATATTTGTGCCAAAAAGTACATTAAAAGTACTTTTTATACCATCACCCTTAGGGATGAGGGTATATATCATTTGATACGAAAAAAAGTGTAACGCATTAAAGGAGACGAGTTAGACCCCAAGTATCTTAAGACCAAAGTCGTATCAGGACTTTTTAAGACGATTGAGCTATGTCCGTCTGTCTGGCTGGCTGGCAGGCTGGCTGGATGGCTGGTCAGCAGGATAACTTGAGTAAACCTTAACGCATCAGTATGAAACTTTACCAATATTAATATTTTTAAAAACGAACTTCTGGTACCTCCCATACAAAATTACCTATTTTTGGATAATTTATATTTCTTTTATAACTTCCCAACGGACGATCGTAGGATATTTAAATTTGGTCAGTTTATTTATCTTGCAAAAGTAGACAAACCCTAAGAAAGTCGAAACCTTTGCCACACCCCTTCTGGTACCTCCCATACAAATGACCGAATTGACCCTAATAGTTTTACATACATATCTTTTTTGAAAGTAAACTGAGATCACTCAAGATTGGCGTATGATGTTCGCTTAGGAAAATTAGACTCAAGAATGAACATGGACTATATCGGTTCACGCCT
This sequence comes from Muscina levida, assembly GCA_964034835.1. NCBI lineage: Eukaryota > Metazoa > Arthropoda > Insecta > Diptera > Muscidae > Muscina > Muscina levida. Next base: position 80,617,853 of record OZ035882.1, read on the forward strand.
TCTGGTACCTCCCATACAAAATTACCTATTTTTTCAAAATTATTATTTCTCCCATAACTTCCAAACGGAAACTTGGAGGTTAATTTATCTTGCGATAGGAAGCAAAACCTCAGAAAACGTTACTATTTGACTCACCCCTTCTGGTACCTCCCATACAAATTCCCGAATTCACCCTCATAGTCCTACATACATATCTTTTTTTGTAAGTACAATAAATTCAGTCAAATTTGGCGTAACTTGTACAGTTATGAAAATTTGAATCAGGAATGAAGATGGATTATATCGGATCACCCCTTCTGGTACCTCCCATTCAAAATTACCTATTTTTGAAAAATTAACATTTATCCCATAATTTCCAAACGGACACTTGGGGGGTAATGAAAATTGGTCAATTAATAATATCAATATCAATATCTTGTGATAAATTAGGAGTCAGGAATGAATAAGGACTGTATCGGATCACCCCTTGTGGTACCCCCTATCAAAATTAAATTTTTTTGAAAAATTAATATTTCTCACATAAATTCCAAGCCGGCACCTATACCTCCTACACAAGTAAGTAAAGTTTTGGACGATCTTGCACCACAAGCAAGGGAAAAATTATACATAAGTAATTTTATTTTAATCAAAAATCTATTAATTTCAATAACTCAAGACTTCTACAATATCTTATATTGGGTGATGGTATTTATCAGTCAGTTTACCTGACTGAAATTTCTGTACTGGTTGATTTCATAAAAGGTTGAAGATAGAGGATAGTTATGTTCTAAGAAACTGTTGGGTTTACAAAAATATGGTGGGTATATTTTGCGACAGTTAGAACGGTGGGAGCAAATTCGGAGACTCCGGGGCAGTTGCGGTGCTTGTTATGGATTTTCCCCTTGCGAAACACCTTGACAACGACGCGCACCCACCCAAAAAAATTAAAATGACCTCTTCATTCATGTCTTTATTATGATTCATCCACTATTTGCGGTTGATCACATGGTCACATGGTTGCGATTCTGCTCAGTTGAGGTGCCTACCGCTACATCCAACTTAAACACTCTCATTTTCTGATCAATCATTATTATTCCAAGCATTTTTTTTGACAAATTCAAACGTGAGAGACCTAAACGTTTTTCAATACTTGAGCTAGTACAATGACAACCTAATTCAGTAAAGATTTTTTTTAACCATTTAAGTACATAGTGCAAAGTTCCCATAGTACTATTATTCAATCATTTTCGGTGATGGTTCTTATGCAAAAATATATCCATTGAGCAATATATAATATTTAAAATAATACTTATTCTAATTAGTCCCTAATATGGTGTGGGTTATCAGTCTTCTTTCAGAAGAATTATTACCCATAAATAGTGACAAAATGTTCAACCTTTGCCTTTGATACTGCGTTGTAAACAATCATGGATCATCTATGAGTATGCAGAAAACCATTGCTGAGCAACTTCCCATATACATAAGTACACACAATTTGTCAGCAATGATAAATTCTGTATGAAATCCTATTCCCACATAGTTTCCAACAGTTTCACGGCGAGCCAAAGAATGCATTCGTCAATTTCAATTGCAAATATCGTAATAAATGGCAATAAATTAGTCCAAGTACGAGTACACTTTTATAATTCTCGGAAACGTTTAAGAAATCCCAAGCACATAGTTGGGTTCTTAAGAAATTGTATTATTTTATTTGCCATTAAAACGAAAAAAAAATTCAATTAGACGTGATATCAGCTTTTGTGCATTATCGAAGTCGATAGATAGCCACAACTATTAATTGGTTTATGGTTCACTACAATACAATGGCCTGTAGAATGACATCAATTCTTTGATATCTGTTACCAATTGTTGACATTTATAAATGAATCAGAAACAAGAACCAAAATCAATTTTATAAAAAAAAATTAACTACGAGCAAAATATTTTGTGCTATATTTATCGCTGCAATTTTATTTTCATAAGCATAACTATTTGCCATGATTTAATGGAAATTTATATTACAAAGTTGTTGTATAAAATTGTAATAGCTATACGACAATTGAAGCAATTAGCAATATCAATCAATTGCAATTATTAGTTATTAGCAGGGCAAACATCAGAGATAAGAAAATTGTTGATGCCATAGCATATAAAGCGATCGGTCCATGGTAATTAGCAAAAGCAACTACTTATTATGCAGATGATCTTGGATATGACTCTTGACACCATCATATACTTTTATTTGAGCGACGCACATTGGCTCGTTTTGACTTTTTCCATTGTAAAAATCATAACTTTTGATGTATTAAAATAAATTGAAAAATTTTTAAAAGACATTAAAATTAGAAGAAATTTTTTCCATTTAATCATGTATTACATTTGTTTTCACGGGTCCAGGGAGCTCCAAAAATAGCAGTCACATTTCAAATATATATTCGCATATATTTAGCCCTAGAGAAATACAATTTGGTACACATATGATACTCAGCAACACGAATATGAATATGCCGACGAAATTTCAATTTTAGACCAGTGGGCAGAGTGTAAAACATATTTTATGAGCTAAGGCGATAAAATTTGTTACAAAGACGGAATTTTAATTTTAGGTCAGCGGGCGGGCGGAGTGGGCGTGGCAAAGCACATATTTAGCCCTAAAAATATACAAGTTGCATAGATTATACTCAGCAACCACAATATGAAATTGCCAACGAAATTTAAGTTTTAGATCAATGGGCATGGAAAAACTTTATTTTAGCCCTAGAGGCACCCAGATAGTACACGACAACATGAGTGTAAATATGTAGCCGATATTTTAATTACGTATCAGTGTGTGGAGGGAACATGACCAAACTGCACTTTAGCCCCAGAGAGGTACAATTTAGTACACAGGTAGTACTCGGCACTTCGGGTTCAAAATTGCAGACAAAATTGTTATTCTTAATCATTGGCCGAAGAGGGCGTGACAAAAGTGTATTTTAGGACTAGAGCGATAATATTTGATATGCAGATAATGTTCGATACCAAAAAGTAAAATTTATTTTATTAAAAAGTAAAATTATTGTACCAATAAGTTCAATTAATTGTATCAAAAGACAAGGGCGTAGCCTGGTAGGGGCAGGGGGGGCAGTAGATATTTTTTAACTCTGAGTTAATGAAATTAACTGCTTGTGCATTGGTAACTGTTGGCCAGACGTTTACAGGCGCATGTATCAAAGCTGTAGAAATTATTGGGAAAATTTAGATAACTTGTATTGGAAGTACTAGTACGCACATTCGTAAGTTAACGTTTAATAAGCGATATTTTATTGTTTATTTATTTCTTGTTTTGCTGGGAAGTTGTGGTCCATTATTAATGCGAATATTTGTCCTTTCTAATATTTTGTTATTTGATTTTGTCAATTTTATTGCACTTTTTAAATGAAACATGTATTTGGCCCACCGTTGATAAAGAAATATTGATCCACTCTTGTTGACTTTTTTAATTTGTGAAGACACCTATCAGGATGGGGCAACGCTGCTCATGTCATGTAACTATGACTTTAATTTTCTATATGGGTATTTCCTAGCGTTGCGGACGCACTTTTTTTTTCTTATTTTGTATACTTCTCGAAAAGTTGAAATATTTTGAAGATTATAAAAGAAAACAATACCTGGGAAATTATACTATTTTTCTGGTATATGCTGCTGACCACAACAAAAATCAGTTTTTCAAGTTTCATAAAACCCCCATAATCTTGACTTACGGGTAAAAAACCGGTTTTTCGTAGCTTTACGCACTTATAAGTCAGTAACGCGGATAAATATGAACGATCTTATGTTTCTCAGAGGATTTGGAAAGAAGAGACTTTCCAGCGACATATATAGTTTGTTTTGTTAAAGTTCAACGAATTCATTAAATGATTACAAAAACCAAAAAGTTAAAAATATAGCAATTTTGTACTATGAAATCGTCCGTCCTTCCGCTGGAAATACCCATATAATAACATTTATCAGATAATGCGTTGAAGAATTAAAAACACAAACTAATTTCAACCTACAATAAAGAAAATATATTTCTTTTTTGATCGCCATAGCAGGCACAACATAGACTGTAAAGATTTACTTTAGTGCACTTTGTTGAGTTAAGACATGGCCGATTACACTGTTGTAGTCGTACAAATAACAAGACCGGAAGCGACGGTTTTACTCTACTTCGGACACGAGGAATCGAACTGCATCATGAGTTTGTGAGTTACAATGACTTTTTTTATTAATAAGTTGGATTTTTTTATTTTTCGATTTTGACTCTATTTTAACAGCCATTAACATCTATTTGTTTGGTTGTTCCAATAAAATTTTTTAAAGAAAGTTGTACCAAATTTATTTTTCTTCTACTTTTGGATACAAACCTTTACTCTAAAACCAGGTTTGATTCAGAAAACCATTAAAAACTAATATTCTTAATTGAAATCCTATACCCAATACCAAGTATATGACAGTATGCGATACCAATTATGACCCATGAGAAACTGTATACAAGTGATAGTAGTGACCATGCATAGGAAAATCACATACTCACTTTTTTATCCGTAGTTTCGTTTACTTTATAAAGGACTTTTAATATTTTTAAATGCGAATTTTTAAAGCACTTGAAGTTGAATAATTTCAATAATTCAATAATAGACAATACATGAATGATAATTAAATCCCTGTTTGTGTACTTTTATAATAAGTAAACAGATTTTATCTCATTTGTCCAGGTTTATTACTGTCGTCGATTAAAAAGTAGAAAGATTTTTGGTCCAGTCTGCAGAAATGAAAAATATCGGTAATTTCGAAAACGGAATCAGGTAGGATTTCAATTCAAGCATTTTTTTTATATTTTATAAACCCAGAATACTGTGGCATTTACACTTTTTATCGTCATGTTCGGAAAACTGTATTTTTAGAAACAAAATTTTACACAGAATGTACATTTTTTTCTAAATTTCTTATCGTTATTTTTTCAAAAAGTCGATGAAAAAATAAAGTTTTGACTTTAATCTCAAATATTTTTGCATTTAACAAATTTTTTTATTTTGACAAATGGTGTAAATAAAAAGCACACTACTAATGCAACTTGCAAACACAACATTTTATTATTTGAAGTTTAAAACTGAATTTTTTGGTGTATATGCAAAAAAAATTAATGGTGACTTTTACCGATTTGACTTATTTTTTGCAGAAGACTTCCTTTAAACTTTTCCAGGTTATATATTAAGATTTGTTCTAATCGGTTAATAATTGTGATCTGGACAATATAGTTTTTGCTTATATTTTCACTTTATTCAATTCGTAACATATGTTCACAATAATTGAGGTAAGTTCACAATTTTTTGGACACGTAATCCAAAAAATATTTGAAATTAAAGTCAAATATTATTCTTCATCGACTTTGACACATTTTAAAATAAATAACGGTAAGGAATTCATAATATAAAAAACATACAATTCCAATAATACAAAAAAAAAAATATTAAAAATGGCTCAAGAGTTGCGGCCTAAAATTTCATATGTTTATTCTTTAGGTACTTAGTTTTAATTTTTTTTTTGTAAAAATACTGTTAACATGAAATGTAAAACCTACTGCCCCCCCCTACGCTCGATCCTGGCTACGCCCTTGTCAAAAGATACATTTATTGTACTAAAAAGTACAGCTTATTGTAATAAATCCACTATATGATTAGCGTCGAAATCTGAGTCGGTTTAAAGATGTCCGTCTGTCCGTCTGCTCGTCCCCGCTATTACAGCCGTTTAAGAGATATCGAGCTGAAATTTTGAAGGCAAGCTTCTCTACTCTAAATTTTAAGATGAGCAGCATCGGTCAAAACTACTCCCACCTAACATACAAATTGCCCCTTTTAGGGAGTCTGTCCCCGCGATCTAAGCGGAGATTGAGTTTTAAGAAGAGACCGAACTATCAAAAACCTTTCCCATCCCTCTTTTTGGGGTGTCCGTCTGTCTTTCTCCTCGATTACAGCAATAGATTAAAAGACATCGAGCTGTAATTTGGAATACAAACTACTGTCCTCAAAGCGGTTAAGTTCTAAGTTGGGCAAGGTCGGTTGAAAATTAATCCTACCTCCTATATAAACGGCGTACCGAAATTTCGCCCGATGTCATTTCGCCCAAAAACGAAAATGACGGCGCCTTACAATAAAGCCATAGGTAATAAAGCCATATGGGCTTATTTCCCATTCTATTTGGGAAATAAGGCCATATGGTTTTATTACCAGCATGGTTGTGAAAAATGCGACTAAAAGTAATGAAAAAGCGTGTTAAAGTTGATGAAGTGGGGGTGGGCGTCCGCAAAGCAAAAAATTACTTTCTAGGTAACTAATAAATTACGGCGTGTGCGGCGGGGGGCGTGCCCCTCACCCCATTCGTCTTTTAATAATACCAGAGAGAGTGAGTAGCGAGTCTGACTTCGATGTATTTGGCGGGGAGCGTGCCCCCTACCGTCTTTAAATAATACCAGAGAGGGAAAGAGTAGCAAGACTGACTACGACGCTTGCGGCAGGGAGCGTGCCCCCACCGCATTCGTCTTTTAATAATTCTAGAGAGAGAGAGAGTAGCGAGACTGACTACGACGTATGCGGCGGGGAGCATAGTTAGGTTTTTGGTCAATAGGACATGTTTTGGGCGATATGTCATATATATGCAAACCTATATAAACTGCCCCTTTTTGGGTCTGTCAGTGTAATTACAACCGTAGGTTAAGATAAATCGAGGTGAAATATTGTATGCAAGCTTCTCCACTCTCAGCGGAGGTTAAGTTCTAAGATGAGCAAGATTCGACAATAACTGGTTTCTCCTCCCATACAAACACCCGCTTTTGGGGGTGTCTGTCTGTCTTTCCGCGCTGTTACAGCCGTAGTTCAAGAGAAATCGAGCTTAAATATAGTATTCAAGTTTCAATCTCTTAAACCAAGATAAAGTTCGAAGATGAGCAAGATCGATCTACTGAAAAACTACTCCCACCTCCCATACGAACTCCCTCTTTTTGAGTGTGTCCGTCTGTCTGTCTCCACAGTTAAGGCAGTAGTTTAAGAGCTATCAATATAAAATTTGGTATACAAGCTTATATTGTCTAAGCGTAGGTAAAGTTATGAAATGAACAATATCAGACAAAAACTACTTTCATCTCCCATACTCGTATAAACTCCACCTTGTTGAAGGTAAAACCAGTTAGAAAGTTTCAGTCGGACAACCCGACTTACATATACCATCACCCTCAATAAAACAACAAATTTTCTGTTATATTGATATTATTACTCGATTTCTAAAGTGGGTACATTTGTAATGGAGGTACCAGAAGGGGCATGGCTAGACTTCCAGTTTTTTTTTTCCAAAAATTTATCCTGTTATAGCTTAACAAAATACAGAATTTGGGCACGATTGTGTCGAGTGTATTGATATTATAACTTCATCTCTAAAGTGGGCGGAGTGGTACATTTGTATGGGAGGTACCAGAAGGGGCGTCTCTAGACTTCCAAATTTTTTCTCCAAAACTTTATCCTGCTTGAACTTTACTAAATACAAAAGATGGGCATGATCGCGTTAGGTCTATTATTAATATTAAACGATTTCTAAAGTGGGAGGTACCAGATGGGGCGTGGCTAGACTTCCAGTTTTGTCTCAAAAACTGTATCCTGCTATATCTTTAAATATAAGAATTTGCGTTGGATTTGTTGATATTATTACTGCATCTCTAAAGTGGGCGGAAAGGAAAATTTGTATAGGAAGTACCAGAAGGGGAGTGGCTAGACTTCCATTTTTTTTCCAAAACTTTATCCTGTTATAGCTTTACTAAGTACAGAATTTGGATACGATCCCGTTGGGTGTATTAATATTATTACTCGATTTCTAAAGTGGGTGGAATGGTGTATTTGTATGGAAGGTACCAGAAGTGACGTGTAGCCCATTTTCAATACCAAGTAGTTTTGGGGAAGTATTAACTCGTACAAAGTTTAAAAACATTTGGTTTCGTCTTTCGAAAGTTATCGTGCGCACCAGTCGGACAGACAGATGGACATGGTTCAAACGACTTAAAAAGTCATGAATCGAATTTAGTTCAAAGAAACTTATGGTCTAAAGTGACTCCTTCTATGTGTTACACTTTGGGTCGTATCCTACCCGTAGTGTGAGGGTATATTAAGTTGGTTGCCATCGTTTTGGCTCAATATCACCCAACACATAAAGACTTTCCCAAAAAGTTCACTGGGTAATGATGTACAGTGTAATGCGCTATGACTCCATTACAGTGTTATCCCTGTTTATAACGCCGATGCAATAAAACAATTGTTATTTATGCGCAGGTATATAAATCGTCACCTTGAGACATTTCACAGCAGTTTCTAACAATTTTCACATAGCGAAAAAGTGTTGACATTAGTGGGACGCATTAACAACAACTATCCCCAGTCGCAGAACATTACATCAAACGAAGTGTTCGATCGCCGGCAATTATGATCCTACAGAAAAGTTTACTTCTCCTAGCTTTTGCCAGCATGGCTGTGGGATTCAGCAGAGAGCTGGTGCCGGAAAAAAGAACGCTTGAGGCGCGTACCTTACAGTTTCTAACAGATTCCATTGATTTGATGCAACGTAATCCTAAAAACTCCATGGCATGTTTTCCATATTACGCACCCAAATTAACTGAAGTTATGGACACATATGAGCAGAACAATGAAATCTGTACAAACAATGCCAAAGAGGCTCGCAGTGCTGTGGATCAAAAAACCACTGATCAACGTAATATCTTGGCGGAAAATTCAAATTCCGCCTGTACTGCGGTGAGCCAATGTGAAGAGGAATCGTCTACGGAAAAGGTCTTCCAGTGTTATGTTAATAGTGTGAGTATAAATGAGGATTTAAGAAAAATTATATATAGATAAGATTAATGTGTTTTGAAAACTCATCTGTTCCAAAAAAAAAAACGGTTATATTTATGTGGGGTTACGTTAAAAAATTACAAAAATATGAGAAAATTATTGAAATTGTCGTGCCGCTTGCAGTTTGAAGTTTGTGAAAACTAGGGCAAATTTTGTTTTTCGATAGACCAAAAAATTCGGTTTCAAAATTTTAAAAATTTAAAATTTTTTTAATTTTTGAAATAAAAAAATTTTAAAATCGAAGAGAAAATTTTCAACCTAGATTTCACGAACTTCAAACTGAGAGCGGCACATAAATTTTTAACCGATAGAGCTCAAATTTTGTTAATTTTTTTTAACCTAACCTCACAAAAAAACTAACAGTTTTTTTTGGAAAATCGAAAAAAATAAGATCATCTAGTCTGTACGTGTGCTTATGATATATGGTATAACAAAAAAACACATTAAAAGTTCAAGTGATTGTAAGCTTGAGTAGGATCTCAAAGAAGTCTATTTTGACGTATACTACACAGTTCAACATTTTTCAGCTCATTGAGCAAAAGAGCCTAAACGTGACAAATTCCCCTATACGATACTTACTAACTTCAAACCAATATTAAATTACTATGGCATGTAACTTGATAAAACGAATGATGTCTGCATCTTCTTCTTTTTGGGGATACTTTCATGTGGAGTTCTCAGAATTAAGTCCCAAATTCATGTGTTGTACTGTGTTATAAACCCAATCAGATGATCTAAATCGTCATCATTCAAAATTTGTAGGGTATAAAAACGTATTCTCTCTTTGCATCCCTTGAATAAGATATGTAAGAGCTTTTTGAACCCAGCTCCCCGTCATGTTTTCTTAATATTAAAATATATTTTTATTTTGTTTACTTTTTTCTACATATTTATTTCAGGGCACCGACAGTTCGACAGTTTTGAAAAAGGTCTCACAAGATGCTCAAGTTAATTTGGCATCATACCAACGCTCAATTCAAAACATCGATAGCACTGAGAAGATTTGCCTTATCGAAAATAAAATTCAATATGAAAAGGATTGGAATGACATTTACGATGAACTAAACGATTGTGTAAATGGACTTATACCGGTGCCAACGGATGCTCCTTCATCTTTCTAATAGTATTCTTTTCCAACATCGTCTAAAGCAGCGTCATAATACAGAATACTATCATCACCGTCATGGGTAGCGTTTGAAGCTTCGCCAGTTAGACTCTAGGGTTCTCTAGAATTTCATTATAATAAAAAATCTTTCAACATATTTATTTTATTAACAGAGTTGCAGATCTTTGTTTATAATTTTTTTTATTTCGACATTTCTTTCTTTGTCGAAGATCATCATCAGTAACATGTGTTCCTGATGGCGCTCTTTATGATGAAATCATAATGTTCTTTATCAGAAAGAGATGTTACTGATGATGTTCCTCGACTACGAAGGCTATAAATAAAAAAAGATACATCTGCAGCTCAACTAAAAACAATATCAATTAAATAGTAACAAATATTGTTGAAGCTTAATAAACTAATAAAAAAATACTGTACAAAATCATATATCCAATTTTGTAGTATTACTTTTTATTTGTATATTAAATTTCAGCTCAACATTTCTTATACTACGGCAGTAATCGCGGGGACAGATAAACGGACACCCCCAAAAAGAAGGAGTTTGTATGGGAGTTGGGAGTAGGTCGATGTTGCTCATCTTCGAACGTAAACTTGGTTTAAGGGATAGAAACTTGATTAATATAGATAAGCTCGATTTCTCTTGAACCACGGCTGTAAAAGCGCGGATAAACAGACAGATACCCCCAGAAGCGGGCGTTTGTATGGAGGGAGGAGAAAGCAGTTATTGTCGAAACTTGCTCATCTTAGAACTTCAGCGCTCTTATACGGTAAAGCATTTATATTAAATTTCAGCTTAATATTTGTTATACTACGGCTGTAACCACGGAAACAGATAGACGGAAACCATCAAAAAAGGAAGTTTGTATGGGAAGTGGGAGTAATTTTTGACCGATTCTGCTCATCTTAGAACTCAACCTACGCTGAGAATAGAGAAGCTTGCATACAACATTTCAGCTCTATTTATCTTAAACTACGGCCGTAATCGCAGGGGCTGAAACAAAAAAGATAAATTTTATGTGGGTAGTTTTTGTCCGATCTTGTTCAACATAGAACTTAACCGCTTTGAGTACAGTAGTTTGTATTTCAAATTTAAGCTCGATTTCTCTTAAACTATTGCTGTAACCGAGGGGACTGACAGACACAGAAACCCCAAAAAGAGGGATGGGAGGTGGGAGTAGTTTTTGATCGTTCGGGCTCTTCTTATAACTCAACTTCCGCTTGGAGTAGAGATGATTGCAAACAAAATTACAGCTCGATATCTCTTAAACCACGGCGGTAATAGTGTGAACGGGCAGACGAACAGACGGAAATCTTTAAATTGACTCAGATTTCGACTCTGATACATATGTATATATAAGGCTTGGGTGACTGTATGATCATTCCCCAGCCCAAACGGCTATAACTATAATCTTAAAATTTGGAATTTTTGTTCCTTTTATGCATCTCATAAAAGAAGAGATTAGTTACATAGATTGGTCGCACAAATTAATTTAATTAATTTTTTTGTGGTGTCACGCCCTTTTTTAAAAATATCATTATATCTATCAAATAAATATACTATACTGCAATGATGTTTTCACAGTGGGTACTGTCCGTAGGGCCTTTATCATAGGCTTTATGAAAAATTCTCATGAGGCATTGGAGTTATGAATATGAGAGTTGCTACATATGTTACTAGTACAAGGGGGCTTACGTCCTGCGGTGACTTGCCCCTTTTGCAATAGTTATATTTGTCATATTAATGGACCGATTGTAATAAAATTCTCAAAATTTATATCATATGACTGTCTGATGATCACTCCCCAGCCCACATTGATTGAAAATCGAAATTTTCTGGCCAAAATTCAAAAAATAAAATGGACCAATTCGTACTTTTTTTATCTATAATATAAAAATAAGTCGCTGAATGTGTTGCTAAGCGCAAAACTCGAGAACGGTTGGACCGATTTTCAGTCATTTGTAATTGCCAGGAGTAGGTTTTTACGAAAGAAAATTTTGGAAAACCTTCCGGAAAAGTCGGGAAATTGGAAAAATCGATATAAAAATAAGTCGGGTTTTCCTTCCTGACGCTATAACTCCAGAACGCACGAACCGATTTCCACGGTTTTGCATTCGTTGGAAAGGTCTCGGGCTCCGTGAGGTTTATATTTACAATTCGGTTTAATTGGACAAACTTGAAAATCAAAAGGGCTGTATCTCATGAACTATCACAGGTATGAAGATGAGATTTGGTATATATGTTGTTGGAGCAGTATTAATTACAGCCAAGGTGGAAGTGGGCGGTGCCACGCCCCCTTTCCAAAAATCGCTCTAACGGCTTTTCTAATAGACCGATTGATACGATAATTTTACCAAATGGTACTGATGACCTGTAGATAGTCCCTGGCTATATTTGGTTGTGATTGGATAAAGGGGCGTGGTACCGCCCATCATGATCTGCTGAGGAAAGATCATGAACTATAAGAGGTATGAAGATGAGATTTGTTACATATGTTGTTGTTGCAGTATAAATTACAGTAAGATTGGAAGTGGGCTGTACCACACCCCTTTTAAAATAAACAGTTATAAATGTCAAAATTCCACAGTATATTGCAGTTCGCCTAGAGATATGAACAGTAAGGTGGGCCAGTTTTTTTATTGGCAAAAATTGTAACCAAATCTACGATTAATTGTTAGAAAATGTCACCAATAAACTTTGTGTGTAATATCAATTCCTAGCTCGCGCTGGGAAGGTTAAATTTTGATAGAAGTGTTTTAAAAGCTGATGTCTGTACGCTTTCAATAATCATGGGGCAACGTACGTCACTTCTAAAAGAAGCGCAAAACGGAGTAAATAAACGAAAAATCCTTTTATCTTAAAAAAAGTATCAGCTAGGATTTTGATTCATGTACAATTGACCCCCAACAAAACCCCATTTACCGTTTTGTTGCCATTTTAGGTCAACCAATTCGTCATTCAGGCGAGGTGTGTGAAGTGTGATAGACATTCATTGAGACTTTCTTTGAAAAATCACCATGTAAAGACTACACAAGAACAACGTTTACAAATCTTGCAAATTTATTTTCAAAATGCGCGTTCTGTTTGCCCTTTGTGAAGTTTATGGTGCATATACTCATCCATCTGAGAAGCCATCGATAGCTGTAGACGTAAGTGTGACAGGGGACTCGAATTTATCGAACCGACGCCGTTTTCAGCAACTCGGTCTCTGCAAATGCTGAGGAAAGATCTTGGCCTATATTCATATATCCAACTGGAAGAAGAACTAAAACCAGTGGAACATCAATTGATTTTTTTTATTTATCATGTCATTGCACATTATTTGAAGGAGAAATGGTTCCAACACGACGGCGTAAAATGCCATACAGCGCGTGAGATCATCACTTTGTAAAGCCAAACTTTGGTGACTGAATTATCTCATAGAATGGTAATACGAGTTCAATACAAAGATAGTATTCGGAAATATTCTTGATCCATGTGAGAAGAAGACATGGCAAAGAAGGTTTTTATGGCTAAAGGCATGAAGCTTCAAACGAAATTTTCATTTTCGGTCAATAGGCGGAGCAGGCATGTCAAAAGTGTTTTTTACGCCCAAAGAGATAGTTAGTATACAGACGGTTACCGCTACTACATTGAATTTTGATCTTTAACGGAATGTCTGTTTCCGATTTGTAAAAGATATGACTTTGCTGGTGAACTTTTTTCTATCGTCATAGAGCCTATGATATTTAGAATTTAAAACAACAATACTTAATTTGTTAACTTTCATGTAAAGGAGTTGCTTGAAATTAGTTACACAAGTTAATAAACTTAACATATCGTTATCGAGCTTAAGTACCGTTTTCAAAGTACTTTGTAGACCTAAATGTGAAATATATTACAAGTTAAAATGCAATAGCGAAGCATTGCCGGGCCCACTAGTTAATATATAAAGTTAACCCTCCAAATAAGAAGAAAAAAAAAGTTTTGTCCATTTGATAAATTACCATTATGCTGTAGTCATTCAAAGTTGACTTATGTTTTGGGCATTGGTGAGTTATAACTAACTGCAGATTTTAGTTTTAACAATAAAAATATAATTTTTTAACAATGTATAATTCAATAGAGAGTTTTTTGTTTTTGTTTCAATATAATACGGGTTTTTTTACAGGCTAAATAATTCACAAAATTTTAAAATTTCTGATGTGTCTTGGACTTTATCTTACGTTAAATCACCTTACATCGACAAACCCTTATCACTATGTTAAAATTTGATGTTACCCCTATCGAAAGGACTTAGGATAAACTGCCTATTTTTGCCTTTTTTTCCTTATTTTGACCTTTGAATTTACACTTCCTACGATAAAAATTTAGAAAAATCTAGTCCGAAAACTAAGAAGACTTCTGATATGCATTAAACATAGCACTAAGGGGTTTTGTGCCTTAGGCACAATATCCGTCAAATCCAAGCATTTTTTGTAAAAATGTCAGCCATTTTGTATCCGCCATTTTGTTTTTTACAAATTTGACTCTAGATTCGAAATCAGCGACTCCAAATCCAAGCATTTTTTTAAAAAAAAAATGTCCGCCATTTTGTATCCGCCAGTGACCCCAAAACCCCTTAGTATCATGTTTTATGCTCATTGGAAGTCTCCTCCATATTAAGGCCAAATCTTTACAGATCCGACCAATGTGCAGCTCAAATGGCTCAACCTAGAGCCTTAGCGTATAGCTAGCTTCCTTCCGTGACGTATGTGAGTGGTAAAAAGACCTATAAAGGTGCTAAACTTGTACTATCGCCCAGAACCAACGGCTATAGGCAGAATCGCGAAAATAGGAAACCAGAAAAAACGGCTAAAGCTATAATTCCGAAAATTTAAATGGGTATGAATTAGAAAGCTACCACAATAATTAATTAGCTAGCACAATAAGTAATTAAGCGCCACAAAGGAATTTCTTTTAATTCATTCATACTCAGATCAAGCCGCTAAATTTACAATCAAAGACTGAGGTGAATATTCAACACGAAGGGATATTTCGAAATTCTTAGATTTAGCTACAAAACAAGGACAAAAATTGTATGATCAGCCGACCACACAGCAAAAGCTAAAAGTACCAAAATTGGGGAGAATAATTATCGGGAGCCGGGAAAGCTAGTTAATATTATAAATGTGGTTAGACCTAAAGAGAACAAATTTGGTATATATATAAGTAGATATGTAGTAATATATGAATGCTTTACTTGCCAAACTGACCAAGTCCATATAAAAAAGCTGATATATTTTTTTTAAAATCCTGTTAAATTATAAAACCAGAATTTTTTAAAAAAAAAATTTTACTGCAAATTTCGAATGATATTCTACGTTCGGCTACTAATAGATAAATTTCTGTTGTTGATGCCATTAAAGAAGAAGAATGGTTTCGATGTCAGCACGCAGAATTTCGGTTGTTATTCCATCTTCGTCTGCTGCCTTATTACTTCTTACTATTCATACTATTCTTATATTCTTCTTACTATTCACTTCATACTCTTAAGTTGTTTTGTGCAGGGCTGCTGTAATTTATTTCGTCGTCTTCGGTAACTTTCTCTTCATCTTTGTGTCTGTGCATCATTGTCTGTTAGTAGCGCTCCACTGTGTTCAGCGACTGCTTGGTTCCTGCTACAGAAGTTTTCTCATGTTGTTCTGGTTAGCTGCTTCTTCTGCTGCTGTTGCTAGCCATACCAAAGGTCCCTAACACCCTCAAAGTCTTGACTAATGGTTAAAAACCGGCTTATCTTGAAGGGCTTATCACTAAGTCAAATCTTAATCAAGTTTTGATTTCTTAACGGTTTTGGAGAGAAGAATCTTAGGCCTTTCAAACGATATAGTATGTAATTATATAGAAAACTTGGCATGACTGTTTGTTTTTGCCTCGAAACCGTAAAATTTTTTAATTTTTATTACTATTTTTTACGTTTGATCCGATGTCAGGAAAAGCATTTCAGTGACATAGAAGATAATCCGTGGTCTACTCTTCTTCCTCATCATTGCAGTTTCTACAAAAATCGTTGTAGTGAAAGTTTCAACCTATTAGCATGTTTTCTAACCGACTAGTGTGCGGTTGTTACAACTATGATGTTTCTTAGATGAACTCTAGACAGATTCAGAGCAATGCGGAAGGTTAAATAGAACCCTAAAAAAAAATCGTGTCTTCTGTATATCCATGGTATGCCAAATCTATTTGGTCACTTTGCAAGAGAGTTCTGTCACCCATCTTTTCTTAGAAATGAGGTTCAGTTTACCCACATGTTCACATGTTTTCCCCTTATGAGAGGAACGACAATGTGACCGTCAACTTCGACGGAATTCACGATGATGGCGGCCCTTGGCAATGCATTTGTTCTTTGGTTACCATATATGTCGGCGTACCGTCATTTCGCTCAATGCCAAGACGCGGGAAATCTACAGAAATTATTACCTGATGTGTAATGAATGGTAATTCTTGACTGTGTGGTCTAACATAAATCGAATCAAAAGTATATATCGGTTGTTTTTTTAGACGGTTAGAACTTCCGTTAGGTACGAACAAAATTAACATAATATTGACGAGACGTGAGTTCTCGAATTTATTGATCCACGTCGTTCTCAGCCACCCGGTCTCTGGCCGTCCACGACTTGGAAAGTTTTGAGGAAAGATCTTGGCTTTTAAACAAGTAAGTTCCAAAATTAATCATCAATTGCGTCGTTTGTTCGGTAATTGGACAGAGAATCAACTTGAATGTGAACAAGATTGTTATTATCAAATCATCTAGCAATGAGCTAGAGCAGAGTTCATTTCTGGCTTAATGGTAATGTAAACAAGCAGAATTGATATTTTTGGAGAGTGCACAATCCTTTTAAGACTCCATTACATTCCGAATTAATCACTGTTTGTTGCGGGTTATATACAGAAGGTTTTTATACAATTGTTTAAAATTTGAAACAGGTGCAAACATTACCGTGACTGACGAATGCTACAGGCAAATGAATCATGATTTTTTATTCCTCATATCATGGCAAGATGCCATACTGCACGTAAAGCCATAACATTGTTGAGCAAAAACGTTTCTTAATAAATAGATCAGCGATTCAGCCCTAAAATGTTTCTGTATTTCTCAAATTCGAAATTTGTAAAATTACTAAAAAACTTTAATTCTCCCCAAAAGCAAAAGTACCGATGTGACTCATGTTACATGATAACATCTAAAATTTTCACTCACAAGGTATTAAGCTTAAAACGCAATTGGGACTACACCGGAATTTCTGGCACAACTATGTGATAGATTATTAATGATAGTATTAATTTAGTGAGACATCGAATTCAACAACGTCATTGCCACAACACTACACCACATAGAAATCGCAAACGCATATCAAGAAAAATGTCCAACTGCATTTTATGGCCATACAAATCGATGAGTTACCTTAACAATTGTCAAAATAATATATTTATTCTAGGCAATAATTTGATAAGAATAATAGTATTTAGATTAAGATTGGAAATAGTGCAATTGAGACTGAACATTAACCCAGTGAAAAATGTGATTGTAATACATATCAATATAAATTTAGGTATTCATACTCAGACAACGGGTTTGGGCTGGTTAACTTCGCAGCGGGAAGGAACACGGCAGTGAGTGTAACCAGATTCCATCACAAGGCAACTTGGCTATCTCCCGATTGAAACACCAAAAATTAAATTCATCATGTGGTGATTGATGGCAGGCATGCATCTAGTGTGATTAGGCTTGCCAGATTTAAAACTGTAAAATTTTTGATATTCAACAAAAAATATCTTGATTGTGAAAAAAAATCTTGACAAATAAAAACACTCATACGTTAGAAGTTGTAAATATTTCAGTTTCATTTTTTTTTCAAAATAATTATACCATCACCCTTAGGGATGAGGGTATATATCATTTGATACGACCCAAAAGTGTAACACATAGAAGGAGCCACTTTAGACCCTAGGTTTCTTTGAACCAAATTCGATTCATGACTTTTTAATCCGTCTGTCTGTCTGTCTGGTGGCTGTCCGGCTGGTTCGCACGATAACTTTCGAAAGACGCAACCAAATGTTTTGAAATTTTGCACGAGTTATTATTTTCTCAAAACTACTTACGGTATTGCAAATGGGCTACATGGCCCCGCCCCTTCTGGTACCTCCCATACAAATATGTACATCATTCCGCCCACTTTAGAAATCGAGTAATAATATCGATACAACCTACGGGATCGTCCCCAAATTCTGTATTTAGTAAAGCTATAACAGGATAAAGTTTTGGAAAAAATTTTGAAAGCCTAGCCACGCCCCTTCTGGTACCTCCCATACAAATCTACCTTTCCGACCACTATAAAGATGGTGAAATAATATCAATAAATTAAACGTCATCGGAACCAAATTCTCTTTTTAGTAAAGCTATAACAGGATAAAGTTTTGGAGAAAAAAATTGGAAGTCTATCCACGCCCCATCTGGTACCTCCCATACACACTTTAGAAATCGATTAATATTATTAAAAGACCTAAAGCGATCGTGCCCAAATTCTGTATTTGGTAAAGTTTAAGCAGGATAAAGTTTTGGAGAAAAAATCTGGAAGTCTAGACACGCCCCTTCTGGTACCTCCCTTACAAATGTACCACTCCGCCCACTTTAGAAATAAGGTAATAATATCAAATCGAAATCGAGTAATAATATCAATATAATAGAAAATTATTTATTTTACTGGGGGTAAGGGTAAATGTAAGTCGGGTTGCCCGACTGAAACTTTCTAACTGGTTTTAATTGCAAGTCGGTTAATTTCAATAACACAAGACTTAAACAATATCTTATATTGGGTGATGGTATTTATCAGTCAGTTTAACTGACTGAAATTTCTGTACTGGTTTTTTATATAAAAAGTATACCAAACATTAAACAAATCAAGTACAGATATTTCAGTCAGATAAACTGACTGATAAATACCCTTTACTTTAGGTATGACATTATTTAAATCTCGCGTTAATGAAACTAAACGATTTTAAATGAAATTACTTATGTATTAAAATTTTGTAGCTTGTGGAGCGTAATCAGTTGAAGATAGGACTCTCAGTCGTATGGTCAAACTTTTACTGACACGTAGTAACCCCGTTAAAAGGGTTACAGTGCAAAAAATCTTTTAATGAATATATAAATTTTAATTCTTATTCTTAATTCTTAATTCTGGGATGCAACATGTCCTTGAAAGTAAATTTTTTGCACTCTCATTTGGATTTCTTGCATGAATGCTGAAGCGACGTTTTCGATGAATATGATGAAAGGTTCCACAAAGATATTCGGTATTTACAAAAGCGTTACGAAGGAAAATAGATTCCTACTATGCTCGCTGACTGCTTCTATGCTCGGACACTGCAAGGATATTCAGCTTAAAATAAATAATTAACATTATTAACTAATAGACAATACACATTTGTTCTCCCTATTTTTATACCATCACCCTTAGGGATGAGGGTATATATCATCTGATACGACCCAAAAGTGTCTGTCTGTCTGGTGGCTGTCCGGCTGGTTCGCACGATAACTTTCGAAAGACGCAACCAAATGTCTTGAAATTTTGCACGAGTTAATATTTCCCCAAAACTACTTACGGTATTGCAAATGGGCTACATGGCTCCGCCCCTTCTGGTACCTCCCATACAAATACATCATTTCGCCCACTTTAGAAATCGAGTTATAATATCAATACACCCAACGGGATCGTACCCAAATTCTGTACTTAGTAAAGCTATTACAGGATAAAGTTTTGGAAAAAATATTGGAAGTCTAGCCACGCCCCTTTTGGTACCTCCCATACAAATTCACCTTTCCGCCCACTTTAGATGTGGAGTAATAATATCAATAAATCGATCGCGCTCGTACCCTAATTCTTAATTTAGTAAAGCTATAGCAGGATACAGTTTTTGAGAAAAAAAAACTGGAAGTCTACCAACGCCCCATCTGGTACCTCCCACACACATCTGGTACCGCCCACTTTAGAAATCGATTAATATTATTATTAGAACTACCGTGATCGTGACCAAATTCTGTATTTAGTAAAGTTCATGCAGGATAAAGTTTTGGAGAAAAAATCTGGAAGTATAGACACGCCCATTCTGGTACCTCCCATACAAATGTACCTTTCCGCCCACTTTAGAGATGGAATAATAATAGCAATACACTTGACACGATCGTGCCCAAATTCTGTATTTAGTAAAGCTATAACAGGATAAAGTTTTGGAGAAAAGATATGGATGTCTAGACACGCCCCTCCTGGTACCTCCCATACAAATGTACCACTCCGCCCACTTTAGAGATGGAGTAATAATATCAATATACTCGACACGATCGTGCCCCAATTCTGTATTTTATTAAGTTATAACAGGATAAAGTTTTGGAGAAAAAATTGGAAGACTAGCGGGGCCGCTTATGGGACCTCCCATATAAATGTACCTTTCCGCCCACTTCGGACATGGAGTAATAATATCAATACATCCAACGCTATCGTGCCCAAACTCTGTATTTAGTAAAGCTATAACAGGATAAAGTTTTGGAGTAATAATATCAATATAATAGCAATTTTTTTTATTTTACTGAGGGTGATGTTATATGTAAGTCGGGTCGCCCGACTGAAACTTTCTTACTGGTTCATGTTTTAAGATATACTAGTATCGGTTATTGTTCCAAATTTAAGCATCCTTCATTTGTAATATTTAGGTAATATTTTTTGGGAGAAATCAGTTGGTTTCGGCCGATATAGTTAATATTCATTCCGAAGTCAAATTTGTATTATATGTTTGAATTCAGTGTACTAACAAAATGATATGTATGTAAAATGATGATGGTAAATTCGCTCATTTGTATGGGAGGTACCAAAAGGGGTGTGGTAAAACGTTTCGCTATTCTGAGGGTTTGTCTACTATTAACTTTTGCCCAAGGTTGATGGTATAAAAAATATAGTGGGAATACTGATGTTGAGTTTTTTATATTGCGACATAGTGTAATTGGTAAATTTAATACTTTGAAGCCCAAAATGAGAAAAATTACGAATTGACACTACTTCCCTGCCCTGGCATTGTCTCTCTACGGCTTTCTAGAGCCATTAGGATTTTTTTCTACAAAAACAAGACGACAAGACGGCGATCTTTAGCCGATTAAGCTTAAGTTTGGGTTAACACGAAAGATCTTCTGCTTTAAATTGGCTGTTAATGTTGTCAAATAACAAATTACTATGTTTAATAAAGATGGCAAATATAAGTGCTTATAGATTTCCGAACAAATATACTAAAAGAAAACTTTTTACAATAATATTTAAATAAACTGTTAATTTGGTTTGTACAAAGCTTTGTGCAAGGAAAAAACATTTTGAAATTATTTTTATGTTATTTTTTGGTTGGTCTGTAAAAATCTTGACAAAACTTATTTTTTCTTGATTCTTATCGAGCATTAAAAATTCTTGTAAATTAAGAAAAATCAAGACCGTCTGGCAACCCTAAGTGTGATGGACGTGCGTGTAATCCGTGGTGCTAATATTGACTCGGTTGCAGCAAAGGTGCGCAAAAGGTTGTGAAGAGCGAAACGCACGTAACCAAACACAAATAAAGCTGCACATCGCGAAGCTGCAAGCCCCAGAGATATTGACTGTCTATTCCAACCAGCTCTCCCAACTAATACGACACATCGTCTCTACACAGTGGCAGCATATTGCGCACTCCATGGCAACCGCCGCAACAACCGTGCTAGGATATGAAAAACGGCGCTCAGACTAATCCTGATACAATGAAAATGTCGCATAGCGTCTGATGAACAGGATGCTGCTTATAGGGCAACGCTACAGCCAATTATAACCCGTGCTGTTAAGGAACGGCACAAGGAGACAGTGAAACAGGCGAGAAAGCTATTTAAGCGAAAAAAAGGCAGGTGGAGGAACGGAAGAACGAGGATATAGAGCGATACAGGGATAGAGGTGAGGCCCGAAATTTTTACCAGAAAGTAAAAGCAAAAAGCTACGGTAATGGACTCCCTCCTGCTAGGACAAGTATGGAAATCTGGTTACAGATACGAAGAGTGTGCTACATATATGGAGAGAACACTTGCAGCAACTGCTGGTTCCAGAAGGCAGCGCAAGTGAATTTATTACGCCAATTATCGACGAAGGCTTAGATTGCCCTCCACCGAGGTAAAAACAGCTATATCGCGTCTGAAAAATAATAAAGTAGCCGGTGCCGACGGACTTCCGAAAGAGCTCTTCAAGTCCGGTGGCGAGGAGCTGATAACAAGCATGTACCAGCTCGTACGCACGGTTTGGCTTAACGAGTGCATGCCCGATGATTGCAATCTAAGCGTATTATGTCCTGTGCTAAAAAAAAAGGTGATCCAAGTGTGGCTTTAGACCTGGTAAATCAACAACTGACCAGATATTCACACTTCGGCAAATCCTGGAAAAGACCCAATAGAAACAGATCGACACGTAACATCTTTTCGTCGACTATAAAGCTGCCTTCGACAGCCCGATACAGCAGAAATTACTCGAAGCCATTGCTGAATTTGGTATTCTACCGAAGCTGGTACGCCTTCGCGGAATGACGCCGACTGACACGAAGACTTCAGTGAAGATTGACACAGAACTTACGGCGCCATTCTATACCAGACGAGGTCAAAAACAAGGCGACGGCCTATCGTGTGACCTCTTCAACTAAGCGATGGAGATGATAATGAGGAAAGCTGCAGTAAACACGCGTGGTACGATACTCAACAAAAGCCACATGCTACTCGCGTACGCTGATGACGTAGACATAATCGGTCGAAAACTGCGGGATGTAACTGCAGCCTTCTCAGGTATACAGAAGGAATCAGTGAAAATGGGTGTAATGGTGAACGAGGACAAAACAAATAATCTACTCGTTCGGGAAATTGCGTGGACGTTGACAACTATAATTTCGAGGTAGTAGATAATTTAATTTACCTACGCTCCGCCATCAACCAAACAAATAATGTCAGCATCGAAATCCGGAGAAGAATCCTGCTTGCTTATAAATGCTATTACGGACTAAGCAAGCGATTCAATGACAGAGCTCTCTCTCGACGAACAAAAAACCAGATATACCAGATACTGGTTCTACCTGTGTTGATGTACGGTTCAGAATCCTGGGTTATGACACAAGCGGATGAATCGGTTCTGGCAGTATTCGACAGAAAATCATCGTTAATGGAAAGTATCGGCGTCGTATGACTCATGAGCTGTACTTGACGTAGTCAGACGCATTAAGGTGCAGCGGTTGCGTTGGCTAGGTCATGTTGTACGCAAGGACGAAAATGCTCCAGCTCGAAAAGTCTTCGTAAAGAAATGCCAGCTAAAAAAATATTGTACTTTTTGGTACCATAAATTGTACTTATTGGAACAAAAAATTGTACTTTTTGATACAATAAAATTACTTTTTGGTGCAATTAACGGTACTTTTTTTATATTATATTTTTTTGATTTGTATTCCAGTTATTGAGCAGAAAAGGTAAAAGAAGGGGGAAACACGGTAAATAATAGATTTTTTCGATTTTTAAGTCACTGGATGTAATTTTTTCTCCAATTCAATATCTACATTTTTGCTTTAGACACAAAAGAGATATTCCGCGCGTTATACCGAGATATAACCTTGTTAAAATATAGAAAAAGTACTAAAAATCCACCTTGAGCAAAATAATTCATATGGCCATTAAATCATTAACGCAGCCAACTTAACAAAACGAATGATGCAGAAGTTCTTATTTTTGGGACTACCTTCAAGTGCAATTCTCAAAATTGAGTCCCGAATCAATGGGCTGAAAAATATTGTGCTGTATTATATTTCAACCTATAAAAACTATGAGCAATATGTAGTTATTTCTGAAATCGGTGTAATATATTAGAATTTATTAACTGAATGCATTTTTAGGTTCTGTTTACAATTTGTATAGGAGGTACCAATAAATATGATCAGATTTTCATTAAATCAATTGTTAACGGAAGATACTCGTAATAGTTATGTTACGTGTAACAAAATTTCGATCAAATCAGTTTCAGCCTAATTCTGTAAATTGCATGAAAGTTATATGAGGGCGTGGTCTAATACTATTACCTACCCTATGTTGAATATCTTAAGAACAAATTAATTTTACTTTGCATTCCATAAATAAAAAAGGGACTTTTTCTCAAATTTGAAAAAATTAACACGCGCCTACTTTTAGGCTTCCCAAAATGGGCCTACAGCCTAAAGGTAATTTTTAACTTTTTCCAAAAAATCTCCATGAAGCGGTTGCAAAATCTCTGAATACATTTGTTAAATAAACTGTGCCGCAGTTAGGCCGGTCTATTTTCTACATGATAACATTACTAATAGTCAAAATTGGACTATGTGTCATCCTTTTTAATAGTACTCTAAGTGAAAAAGCTATAGAACCAAAATTAAAAAAAAACACAAAACATGTATCGATCGATATCGCTCTGTAGATAGAGTTTTTCTATTATTGCCATTAAATTTATCTCTAACATTGACATTGCAATGTAACCTAAATATGATGAGTCATACTCAACTATTTATACATCTGAAGAATTTAGTTTAGTGTATTTGCTACAAATTGAGGAGTAAATATTATTGTTGACAATTTAGTCTATTTACTCTTCGGAAAAATTTGATAAGAATAATTACCGATTAATTTACGATTTAAAATATTGCAATTGATAAGAAATAAGTTAACATGCAGCTAAATGAAACCCAATGAAATTTTTTAATGGCATGCCAAAATTATCAAACAATCAGCATAGGAACCCTTAACCAATGTATGATATTGTCAATGCGCTCTGGTAAGACATAATCGCACACCAATCAAGTTTGGACATGTGTCCACAGCTTTTATGCCCTATTAGCGTCTCAAATTCGAAAAAACCGCCCTAACCTACAGTGAATCCAGAGCAAGAACAGATGTCCCATCTACAGATGTACATCTAGTATCGTCCTCTTGACCTGACCAGATGGTGGTCTTAACCCCACTAGAACATACTACATTGCCGCCGTTATAGCACCGGATGCTTCTTGTATGGCACAGTACAACAAATGATTTTGGGACTCAACTCTGAGAACTTCGCGTAAAAGTAGCCCAAAAAAGAAGTTCTGTAACATTCGTTTTGTCAAGTGACATGCCATAATAATTAAATATCGATTTGAAGTAAGTAAGTATCGTATAGAGGAATTTGTCACGTTTTAGGCTTTGGGATACTTTCACATGCAGTTCTCAGAATTAAGTCCCTAATCAATGAGCTGAAAAATGTTGTACTGTGTTATTTTCAAAAATATACATTTGTAACCACAATACAAACCCAAAATGTTTACTGGGTAATGTCTTCTCTGTCGACTATGTAATGTTATAACTTGGCCATAATGTAAATCCATTTACAAGATTTGGGCAAATAAAGAAATTGCTATTGCTTTCAAGTATATAAACTGCTACTAACAAAAAAATTTTAGCAGTTTCAAACTAATAATTCTTTAAGAGAAAGCTGCGGCAACGGCGGTGGCGATTATACGCACTGCTTAAAAAAACGAAATTAACAATCAGTCCCCAAATAAGACATTAAACGAAACGCTCGTTCGGTGGCAACTATGATCCTGCAAAAAAGTTTAATTTTGCTTATCTGTGTTACTACGACATTGGCATTAAGCAAAGAGTTCAAAGTGCCCAGAAAACGTTCAGCCGAAGCGCGTGTGTTACATTTGCTTAGGAGTTCCCATGAATTAATGCAAATTAATCCCACGAATTCGGCAAATTGTTTTGGTTATTATGGTGCCAAATTAAATGATGTCCTGGAAACATATGAGAAAAATAATGAGATGTGTGTTAAAAACGCCTTAGCAGCGCGGAAAGCTGAGGATGCCAAAGCGACAGCTCAGCGTAATGAATTAGAAGCAAGTTCGAATGACGCTTGCTCTGTAGTAGGTAACTGTAAAACTGGCGAATCCATTGAAGATGCATTACAGTGCTATGCTAACAGTGTAAGTACAGACATACTTAACAATCGAAGATACACTATAAAAAATTATTTAGCTATTTCCTTACTGATTTTCAAGTTCCATATTACGGCTAATGCATTGAATATTTACTTTTCAGGGCTCCAGCAGTTCTAAATTATTAAATTCTGTTTCACTTGATGCTCAAGTTAATTTGGCAACATATCAAAGCTCGATCCAAAGCATTGACAGCGATGAAAAGATTTGTGTAATCGAAAGCAAAATTCAGTACGAAGAGGACTGGAATAGGGTTTATGGTGAGTTTACGGATTGTGTTAATGGCATTACAGCGGTGCCAACCGATCCTCCACCAACATTAGAGCCATCTACCATATCCACTGAAGAGCCGTCATCGCCTTCGGAGCCTAATTCATCTTCTTCTGAGGTGCCAACCGATGTTACGTCTTCATCAGAGACACCTACCTTATCCACTGAAGAGCCGTCATCTTCAGAGACTCCTCCATCGTCCGAATCAACTGAGGTTCCTTCATCTTCTTCTGAGGCGCCAACTGATGTTACGCCTCCATCGGAGACACCCACCATATCCACGGTAGAGCCGTCACCTTCACAGACTCCTTCATCGTCCGAAGCTCCATCATCTTCTTCCGAAACCCCATCTACAACGGAACCCCCTTCGATAACACCTGAAGTTTCCTCTACATCGGATGCGCCATCATCGTCTGAAACATCTGAACCAACTGAAGATCCAACTTCTTCTTCAGAAGCATCATCATCCCCTGATGCTCCTTTAACTTCTACCGAAGCTTCCTCCTCATCTGAACCTTCAATCACAACTGAAGCTCCAGCAGTATCTGAATCTTCAACGCCTTCAGTGGTCACCACCACTGAATCCAATTCATCCGAGACCCCTTTTCCAGAGACCTCTTCTGTCGAACCATCCTTATCGTCGGAATCTCCATCTACCTCGGAACAAACTCCAACTTATACAACTGAGGCAGAAGAAAGACTACCAGAAGAGGATCTCTTCTTTCGATTTCGACGAATTCACAAATTACATAACAAGAATAAATTTTCCCAACCACATGATCGATCAAAATTAAATTGAAAGCGTAAGGGAATGTGTGTTTTGGAGAAAGTATAGCTCTAACCTTAATCGCACAAAATAAATAAAATAAATGTAACTCTCCCCCCCACGAAACAAAACAATATTATATAACCAAAAAGAACAATATGCAAACAAATAAAGTATCTATATATATAAAAATGGTGGCAAAAATGTATAGTAATTCATCAATTGAGAACGGCTTGACCGATTTTGCTGAAATTTTTTTCGGTTGTTTGTAATTGCCAGGAGAAGGTTTATGTAGAAGAAAATTTTGGAAAAATCCTCCGGAAAAGTCGGAAAAAAAACCGAAAATTGCTTTTTTGTATGGAATTTTATGTGCAATTGTTGCGAATGATTTTTCGAATGGAAAAATAAAAAAAATTTGTTGGAAAATTCGGAAAAATTCGAAAAAATTTAATACTATTTTTCGACGAAATTTTGCTTTTTGTCGTACAATTTGATAGTTTTGAACGATGTAACTTGCGAAAAATTTTGGATAATTATTCCGAAATAACTTTCCAAAAGGCAAAATAGATAAATTCTCGGTGGAAAACTCGGAAAATTCCGAAAAATTCGAATTTTTTCGGGAAAATTTTGCATTTCATCGTCTGATTTGAGGTAAATCGCAAATTAAATTTTTGTCGGTTTTCGAATGGAAAAATAGAAAATTTTAGTTGGAAAATTATGGAAAATGCTAATAAAATTTCTTTTTTTTCGACAAAATTTTGCATCATATCATATGTTTTGGTAATTTAAATGTGAACAATTTCGAACAATTATGATTTTTCGAATGGAAAAATAGAAAAATTCTTGGTGGAAAACTCGGAAAATTCCAGAAAAAAATCTAAAGATTTGGATGCCTTGACCGAAATCTTCCTTTATGTGAATGAAAATTTTGGGAAAATGCTCCGCAAAAGTCGGGAAATTGGAAAAATTTAAAATTGCCTTTTTGTATTGAATTTTGTTTGCAATTGTTGCGAATGGCTTTTCGAATGGAAAAAAAAATTTTGGTGGAAAATTCCGGAAAATTTTTTTGAAAATGTTAATTTTTTTTTACGAAATTTTGCATATTACCTTATGATTTCATAATTTTGGACGATGTAACAGTGTAAAATTTCGTGAAATTATTCCAAAATGGCTTTCCGAATGGAAAAATAGAAAAATTCTCAGTGGAAAACTCGGAAAATTCAGGAAAAACTCGAAAAATTTAGATTTTTCGGAAACATTTTGCACAGCAAATTGAATTTTTGAATTACATTTTGTGTGTGTAATTAAACCGGTGTGGCTTTTTGGTTGGAAAAATAGAAAATTTTGGTTGGAAAATTATGGAAAATTCTACAAATTTAAATTTTTTTCGACGAAATTCTACATTTTATTGTGTTTTGATAAATTTAAATGATGCAAATGTGAAAATTTTGGATTTTTTCGACGAAATTTTTCATTATATCGCTTGATTTGATGATTTTAGACGACGTAAGGATGGAAAATTCGTTATGATGCTTGAAATTAATTATGTTAAAAGATTAAACGCGAAATGTTCGAAAAATTTTAAAATCTTCTGCATAAGCATAATGCATTGGTCCGATTGTTCAAAACCGCATTGAATACAATGCATTATGACGTCCACAAAATCATTATAAGAGCAGACAAAAGACCCTCTGGATGCCATGTAAGACAATTCAATGCTCCCACTATAAATGAAGTCGCAGTGGTGATTGTTGGAGAGAATGTAAAATCACGCGATATTGTTCCCAAGCTTCGGGATGGTGGACAAGTTAGGCACGTGTACGAGACTCATCAGTCATATGATTCACTTCAATACCCGTTGATGTTCTGTTGTGGAAAGGATGACTATCACCTCAATTTAAAGATGGTCAATATAACGGAAGGTTTGTTTACAAGTCATCAATTCTTTTTCATTATCCCTCAATGTTCGAATTCGTATTCCAGTAGAAGAAACGGATAAAATGTTTGGCTCACAAGATGATGACAATCATCTGTTAAGATATCGCCGTTTATTTCAACAGTACTGCGTTCACATGAACGTCAAGGTCGAAACGGAGCGTCTCAATTTTATTAGTTTCAATCAGTCGCCACACTTCGCGAATCTCGCCAACAACTGTTTCTGCTCCAGCGAATTACATTTGTACATTGTTTTCGATCATCATAGCCACGTTGCATCTGCCGAACCCGAGCGCATTGTGGGACAAATTAATGGACGAGATGGCTGACGACATTTGCACAGAGTTCGCACGACAACATCCAATTCCGATCTTGACATTATCTTCTGATCAAAGACATGTGCGTGCTAATGTGCGGCAGTCTACTGTCGAAATTGGGAATACCAGCGCCAAATCGTTCGATGTATGAGGCATTCAATCGCGAGTTGCAAGACTTTGATCGAGTTAAGCTGACTGAAAGAGTCCGGACAAATCTGCCATCTTTAAATGCCGAGCAAACGAACGTGTATTTTTCGCAGATGAAGGTTGTTGACGATGGAACGGGAGGCATTTACTTTCTCGATATTCCCGGTGGGACAGGCAAGACATTCGTAATTTCTTTGATTCTGGCAACAATTCTGTCAAGATCGCAATTGAGTTAGCTGTTGCATCCTCTGGTATTGCTTCCATATTGTTGAAAGGCGGTCGAACTGCACATTCCGCTTTCTTCTCACAGTTGACAAGCCAACGTGTAGCGAAATTGTTGCAAGAATGCTAAATCAATACACGATGGCGCATAAACGAGCTTTGGAGCCAGATGATCGAACGATGAATAATTTTCGAGGTGATTTAACGAGAATGAGGCAACAGAATTTTGAACTATCTAGATGTTCCAGAAAGTTCGACGCATAATTTGCAGCTGAAGGTGGGATCAATCATGATCATTTTGCAGAATCTGAATCATCCGAAATTGTAGTAAAAGCGACGATCATCAAGGGAAAATTCAAAGGAGAGGAAGTTCTTATCCCTCGAATTTCTATTATTCCAATCGATCTTCCCTTCCAATTCAATCGAATTCAACTCCCCATTCGATTGGTATTTGCGATAACAATAAAAAAATCGTAAGATCAATCGTTGGAAATTTGTGGAATCAACCTCGAAAATCCCTGCTTTCCACACTGTCAGCTGTGCGTCGTCGGTTTGCGTGTTGGCAAACAGTGTTTATTGTTTGTTTTTACGCCGGAAACAAATTAAAAAAACATTGTATATCAGATCGCTCTTCACAGATTTCGATTAAATTCAAGTAATTCAGATTAAAACTTGAACTATCTGTGTTTTACTATTATATGAAGGCGTTACCTTAGGAGCGAGACGAAGTTTGCCGGTTCCAAAGTTGTATGGCAGAACAACGTTTGCCGGGTCAGCTAGTTTTAATATAAAAATTTATTTAAGAAAAAAAAGATAATTAAACATATGAAAAAAACAATCAAAAAATAAAAACCTGTAAAGAATTTTCAGTCAGGTGCTCTGACTGATAACACAGAACAACACATGATTTTGGGACTCTATTCTGAGAACTACACTTGAAAGTAGCCCCAAAAAGAAGAAGTTCTGCATCATTCGTTTTGTCAAGTTACATGCCATAATAATTTAATAACAATTTGAAGTTCGTCAGTATCGTATAGGGGAATTTGTCACGTTTTACGCTCTTTTGTTTGACATGACATAAATACTATATGTTGGCGTATGATTATCATAAGTAATATTCCACGTAAAATATACACCACGGAGTACAAAAGTTTTATTGTACATCCATTTTGGCAACATGTCCCAACCATCGTAGTCATCGGATTCTGACTCTTTTAGCTACGCCGATGTCGTGGTAAAGCTCTTACTCGCCTCGAAACTCGCCTTCGACACAGATAGGTCCATATATTTTTCGGAGTACTTTTCTCTCGTATACTACCAGGTATTGTATGTCCGTTGTCGAAAGCACCCACCATTCGGCAGCATACGGATACAATTTGCACCTGGTATAGCTGTTTCTTAGTATTCGGAGATAAGGTGGTGTTACTAAAGTGCTGCCGAAGTCCGAAAAAATATCTATTGGCGACCACTATTCTCCGCTTGATTTCATGGCTGACATTATTTTTTTTATTGACGGAAGATCCGAGGTAGTTAAATTTATCTACTACCTCAAAACAATAATTGTCAACGTTCACGGTGCGTCCCCATTGAGAGGACTCTTTGTTCGTGGAAATCGTTATTTATGTTTTGTCCTCGTTGACCGCTAAACCCATTTTTGCAGACTCCTTTTCCAGTGATGAGAAAACTGCAGTAACAATTCGCAGATTTCGGCCAATAATGTCTATATCATCGGCATGGGCTAGTGACATGTGGCTCTTGTGGTATATTGTGCCAGACATGTTGACACCAGCCTTTCTCATCAACTTCTCCATAACTATATTAAATAGTGTACAGGACAGGCTTTCACCCTGCCTGAGACCTCTTTCTGTGTTGAATGGTTCAGAGTGCTCCTTACCAATCTTAACCTAGGATTTGGTGTTTTTCGAGTTACATCTGCAAAGGTCGAATTAGCTTTGCTTGAATACCAAACTCAGACATGGCTTCAAATAACTTATTCCTTATCGGAGTCGATGGTAGCTTTGTAATCGCTAAAGAGGCGGTAGGTGTCATTCTGCTTCTCATGAGTTTTTTCCAGGATTTGTCGTAAAGTGAATATTTGATCCGTCCTAGATTAACCAGCTCTAAAGCAGCACTGATAAGGTCCAAATAGTAAGATTTAATCTGTAGACGTTCACACAACATGCTCGAAAGGACCTTATACGCAATTGGTAATAGGTTTATTCTACGGAAGTTTTTTCACTCACTACGATCTCCTTGCTTGTATATGGGACATAACAGACTGAGACTCCTATCCCGGGCATCCTGTACCCAGATGTTCTCCATGAGCTGATGCATGCTTTTAATCAGCTCCTCTCCATCTGCCCTAAACAAATTCAGCAGGGAAACCATCGGCACCAGCCGCTTTGTTATTTTTAAGGCGGGTTATAGCCACACGTATCTCGCTTTGGCTCAGAGGTGGACATGGAATGGTGCAGGGTCTTCTGAAGTGGTTTCCGTATCTAGTAGGTTACTGACATGTTTTATCTATATCTTTAGAATGTTATCCGGGTCCGTCACAAGCTGGCCATCACTTTTCTGGCAGGAGGGCAACCCTGTTCCATTCTTACCTTAACTCTCTGGTAGAGTTTTCGGGCTTCCCCTCTTCTTCGGATCAACTCTGTGCACTCATATTGTCTCTTCTTCAGCTCCTTCTTTTTCCGTCTAAAAACACGTGTTGCCTCTCGTCTCTTCGCCCTATGCCGTTCACGAAAAACTCGCGTTGCCATTGGCTGTAGTTTCGCCCTGTATTCAGCATCCGTCTCTCTCGGTTTTGTATACCCAAGTACGCTTCTCGCAGTCCATTCTTTGGAGTCAGATATAAAGGGTGGTTAAATTGTAAGGGCCGATGTTTAATGTGAACCACACCTAAACGTCAAGTTCTTTTCTGCATTTCATTTGACATTTCTCAATTTCAGACTAACTCCATTTGAACCATGAAAAGATACACAATCGAGCAACGCGTTAAAGTTATTCAGGCATAATATGAAAATGGACGTTCAAATCAAAAAGCATATCGTGCACTTCGTGATTTTTTCGGCCAATTTAATCGTCCAAATGTGCCTTCAATCGGAAAAATCGTGCAAAAATTTGGGCAAACCGGGTCTGTAGGAGATGTAAAAACACTAGTACATGCGCGTATAGCTCGTACTGCAGAAAGAATTGCTGCTGTTCGCGATAGTGTGGCAGAAGAGCCGTCCACCTCAACTCGTCGTCGAGCCCAACAATTGCACCTCTCACGCTCGTCGTTGATGAACATTATGCATAAAAACTTGCACGCTTGCAAGGTGCAATTGCCTCAAGAACTTAAGCCTCTTGACCATTCCAAATGTCGTCAATGGTCAAAATGGTGACAAGAAATGGCAAAGAGTGACGGTTTGGTGCGGTTTATGGGCTGGCGGCATCATCAGGAATGGTGTTCGCTATCGTGAGATGATAACGAACTTTTTATGGCCTGCATTGGAAGATATGGATGTGGACGAGATGTGGTTTCAACAGGGCGGTGCCACTTGCCACACAGCTAACTAAACGACGGCTCTTTTGCGCTACAAATTCAATGGCCGTGTTATCCCACGTCGTGGCGATGTCAATTGGCCGCCAAGATCATGTGATTTGACACCGTTGGACTTTTTTCTTTGGGGTTATTCGATAAGCCAGCAACAACAACAAGAAATTACAACAATTTCCTAAATAATTTGTGTTTTATTTAAAATCAACATCGGCCCTTAAAATTTAACCATAACGGGTGGGTGCCACTACGAGGAAATATTTTCAAGGTTGGAGCATTCCGTAGCAGTTGCGTTAGGTGGTTGGAGTAGGCGTCCGCTACCTCTGTGGCCCGCAGTTTTCCAATGTCCAGCTTTCGTTTTGCCTGATTACGTACGTTTTTCGCCATGCTTAGCCTTTGCGTACCTTAACTTCTGTCAATGTTCGCACCTTCCATGTGCCTTCCATCGACTAGCACGTGATCTATCTGATTCCTCGTCAATAATTCTGGAGATAACCATGTCGCTTTATGAATATTTCTATGGTAAAATCTAGTGCTACTAACTACCATATTTCTTGCCGCAGAGAATCAGTCTGATGCCATTGTTCGACGTTTCGGTGTGCAGACTGAATTTTCCGATGTTAGGCTAAAATGCGGTATCCCAGCCTATTTTAGCATTATCATCGAATAGTACAATTTTGATGTCATGACAGTCATATACTTTTTCTAGGCTCTCGTAGAACACGTTGTCTATTCTGTCGGAGCAGTGTAATGTGGTAAAACTTTAGCTTGACTATTATGGTAGTTATAGTGATTTCCTGAAAGCGGTTATACCAGCCTTGTATTCTCCGAGGACTTACGCCAGTTGGATGGGGGCACCTGATCTATACAGTGTTCTAACATTTCAGGTGCCTATCCTCAAATTATGGTCCTTAATTCGTTTGCTGTGGTCGTCAACATTTTGAAGGGGTCCGTTTTATTCTTTTTTTACTTCTTTTCACAGCAATAGTTAAAACGATGGTAGCGGGTTGCATGCCCAACGCACCACGTCGCAGTTTTCTTCTCCTGCCAGGATTTTATTACAGCCGCCCATTCTAGGTCAGACGCTGACCAGGGTACCGCCCCTCACAGTTAGCCGTGCTGTTACGGGTGTCAAAGACGCGTTTCCAGGCGTCACTACGTGGAGGTACTCCATCCGCAGTAGTACTACGAATACGGAGCTCTGTGAGTAGACTTGAACAAGGATGATCCTGGGTTTACCAAGTTAAACCGATCAGAATCTTTACCCGACGCCCGGGTCAACTACTAAATAAATAAAAATGATGACCCAAATGTGCCTTAACCCCATGTCCGTAAAAGGTTCATATAATTTCATAGGGTCTTCCCAGTGAAAAGCATAAGGGCTTTTCAAAATGTAAGACCCCCCGTTAATCTCTATGACCCTGTCGCAGAGTACAATTCGGGCAAATAATGATAAAATTGCTTAATTTGTTAAAGACACAAAGTCTAGTTTTATTTCTCATCTTTATAAAAATGTACGATATTTAGTGGGTAGATATATATGAAAACGGATTGCAGATATAATGACTACTACTTCTTTTTACAGTCCGTGCACATTGTTAACCTTTAAAATGTTTAAAGCGCTTCAAAAACTTAAAAAGGTCTTCTTCGGGTGTTTCGGTGGATGCCGGATTTTCTGACGATGATTCAGGTCCATTGCTTGAGGCAGGAACTTCAGTGGATGCTGGAGGTACTTCGCTTGAGGCAGGAACTTCGGGTGATGTTGTAGTTGGTGCAGTAGTTGGTTTCGGTACTTCAGATTCGCCCAATATACACTTGTTAAATTCTTCATATGCGGCACCCGATTCTTGTTCATATAGCAGTCTATTGTTGGTAGTACAAACACTTTCGTTGCTTCTTATACGACGAATTTGTTCTTGCAATGCAGCTAGTTGTACTGTTGCAACTGAGGATATATTATATAACGCTTTGGCGCTACTCGTACCCTGAAACATGAAGAATATTTATTACACTTAGTTGTCACAGTTATTACAACGACTCAAAAGTCGCAAGAGATCTGTGTGTTGCATAAAGGATCCAATGTGGGGCATTCGATTGAAATATAATGTTGGCAAAATTTTGTTTTTGGATGGGCCATGGTGTCTGATTGAAGGTATCGTGAAAGTTATTAGTTATTTATTAACTACCGCTCCAATTATTTTAAAATTTTGTATATAATATATTCATTTTAAGTAATTAAAAAAAAAATTACAATATTGATAAAATACGATACGAATTGTTTTCTAACTTGCCACAGTTTTATTTTAAATTTACCACAGATTAATTTTGTAAAAAAAATTTGGGTTGTTGTCTTTTCCTTTGCACTCTTTGAAATTTGATAGCATTCGTTCAACTTCAACTTACCGCTGTAGTATAACATTGGAAGACATCTTCTGCTGCTGATTTGGTGTCATTTTGACACACACTCACTGCAGCACAAGCTTCCTCGGCACTACTAGCCAATTCAGTACGTTGTGGCGCTGTTGCTGCCCCAGCGTCTGAAACAGCCGAATCAGCTGCAGTTATACATGCTGCATATGCACTTTCATAGTCCTCGGCCAATTGATTGAGCAAGGGAATATAGTATGAGAAACATTTTACTGATTGTTCAGGATCACGTTGCATTACATCTGATGAACGAGATATAAAATTCATAAGACCCGTTTCTGCAGAATTGTCATTCAAGGCTTGTTGTTGTTTCTTAGCCAACGCCAGAACCGCTATGGTGATGGTCAGGAAGATTACATTGATCACTTGAAAATGCATTGTGTATGATAGGTTATTTAAAACACGAAGACTAATTCCTTTAGTTATTATTTCTAATACTTTGTAATCCTTATGTCACACGTCAGTAATTACTAATTTACAACTGTGGGAAAATGTTCTTGCATCTGATTTTTATAGCAATGCGTGTAGTCAGCAGGTAGCCAGCATGTAATCTAGCTGACACTAATAGATAATACAAGTAATAGGCCTAACGATTGAAAACATCACCTACAATATCTGTGATCTTGAAAACCCAGCAAACCTTTTAAGACCCAGAGGCTTAGTTGTATCTTTCGTCTAGTTGTTTTTGTCTCGCACGTTGCACTGTGGGGTATGGGACCCCCAAAATGGCCAAACCAATCCGATCTTAAACATATTTGGTACAGATGAGCCTTCAACAACGGTTGGTATAAATTTGTAAAGAAATAGGTTCACATATAAATACATATAGTCCCCATATATGATTTATATGGGACAAAGTCCAAATGTTTTAAAACTCATAGTACATACTAAGATTACCAACATTTTGATATATTTGTTGCTTTCACAAGCTGTTACGAGGCAAAAACCAGTTTTCTATATAAATATGTAAATCGTTGGAAAGGTCTAAGAATCTTCTTTCCAAAATCGGTCAAAAGTTAAAGAGTTAAGAATTGACTGAGTCATAAGCCTTTAATTGAGTAAAGTACGAGAAAATCGGGGTTTTAACCGTAATTCAAGATTTGCGGGGGTGTTAGGGAACTTTGGTATACAGATTCATGTTGTAGCCGACTGATATCATGTATAAGCAAAATTATTTGTTATTAATTGTCTATACTATAGGTACTAGCCGCTGAACCATTGCCCAATTATTTTATTGGGTAATCCTATTAATGTATTACATTACAGTTGTACATTGTACTAGATATCACCTCAATATGCTACTTGAAAATTATTAAAATGATGTGTTATGACATGAATTAATGATTATCATTCCTTATCAGTCTATATTAGTTTAATCGATATTATAAATATTTCCCAATATTAACAAGTGGTTAATGTCTCACAAATGTAAACATGGCTAAGTTATTTTTAACACACAAAATATTAACTATTTTTTGGTTTAACATTAACGATTTCTATCTGATGTAACTAACAAGTGGAATATGTAGCTATTTTAAAGTTATCAGTAGAATATATTTGTTACATTACCTTGACAAAATTCAGTTAACTTTTTAAAATGGTTCAAAACAGATACGAGCAGCCAGAAATCTAACCACAAAACACCTTTGATTTTGAGACATGCTTTTGATGGGAACTAGTACAAAATTAACGCATTAGAACTAGTTCTATTCTAGAAAATTTGCGATAATATTCTATTAGTATTTTAAATGCGATATTATAATTAAATACACCAAATACAATATGTCGCTACTAAAAACTTAAAAATCGTTTTTTTTACCGATTATTCCTGAAAAAAGGATTTGTCAGGACATTTGTGGACATGTTTTTCACACCGTTGGATGCGTCTTTAAAAACTCTTTCCTATGATACTTATATTGCGCATATAGTCTAGGTAAATATCAAAAATTTTTGAAAAATTTTAGGGATTCATCATAAAACAAGCCAAGGTACATTTTGGGGGGTGAACCGAAGATATATTTTTTTTTGGTGAGTCGGCCTATTGTTTATGCACTGTGTTCACTATAAAAATTGTTGATAATATAATTCTTTCTGTCAGAATTTTAATTCCTTTTTTGGCACAGCAAAAATTAAAATTGTTGTTCACCACACCAAAAACAACACAACACAATCCTTCTCGTAAAAAAAATTTTGATAAAACACAACAAAAAATATTCATCACAATATGCCACAATTAAAAATTATGCATTACGAGAGAGTATGTATTGGCTCGCTCTTGGCTCGCGAGTCAGAAGCCTTAAAAAGAGCCGAGAGCTCATTTGACATTTGGGGTTCTTGACTGGCGAGCCAAGAGCCACAGCCAAGATGTATTAATACAGGTGGCGTTAACTGCCAGCTGGTTTTAACTTTTTTTCTGATTTTGGTGCCTCTGCACTGTCAACTTACATATACTCACCGGGTTGCGCCGTTTGGTTGTCAAAATTATTGAAATTTTGACACTAGAGAGGCACTACACAAAATAAATTGCCTGTTGTTGTTGCAATGCCAAATTTGTTGTACAGATAACTCCACCTTGTTTAATACATCTTGGCCACAACATTTTAAATGAACTCTCGGCTCGCGAGCCAGGAGCCACAAAATTTCAAATGAGCTCTCGGCTCGCCAGCCATGAGCCCAAATAAAGAGCTGGCGAGCCAAGAGCTACAAAATATCAGTTGAGCTCTCGGCTTGCGAGCCAAAAAGTAAAGTACCAAAAGTACTTTTTGTATGCCAAAAAGTACTTTTATTGGCCCAAAAACACTTTTCTGTTGCATAAAGTACTTTTTTTACTCGAGTACTTTTTTCTCGCTGGAACATTTACATCCATCCTGGCAACATGTCCCAGCCATCAAAGTCGTTGGATTCTGACTCTTTTAGCTACGTCGATGTCGTGGTAATGCTCATGGTTCATCCGATGGCGAAACTCGCCTTCGACACAGATAGGTCCATATATTTTTCGGAGTACTTTTCTCTCGAATACTCCCAGGTTTTGTATGTCCGTTGTAGTAAGCACCCATGATTCAGCAGCATACAACAGAACAGGTAAGATAAGCACCTGGTATAGCTGTTTCTTAGTATTCCGAGAGAAGGTGGTGGTACTAAAGTGCTGCCGAAGTCCGTAGAAACATCTATTGGCTAGCACTATTATCCGTTTAATTTCTTGGCTGACATTATTTTTCTTGTTGACGGAAGATCTGAGGCAGATAAATTCGTCGACTACCTCAAAACAACAATTGTTAACGTTCACGGTGCGTCCCCATCGAGAGGACTCTTTGTTCGTCTAAATCATTATTTTTGTTTTGTCCTCGTTGACCGCTAAACCCATTTTTGCTGACTCCTTTTCTAGTGATGAGAAAACTGTAGTAACATCCCGCAGATTTCGACCAATGATGTCTATATCATCGGCATAGGCTAGTAGCATGTGGCTCTTGTGGCATATGGTGCCAGACATGCTGACACCAGCCTTTCTCATCACCTTCTCCGTAACTATATTAAATAGTGTACAGGACAGGCTATCGCCCTGCCTGAGACCTCTTTCCGTGTTGAATGGTTCAGACTGATCCTTGCCAATCTTAACCGAGGAATTGCATTTGCAAAGTCGAATCAGCTTTGCAGGAATACCAAACTCAGACATGGCCTCATAAAGCCTATTCCTTATCGGAGAGTCGAAGGCAGCTTTGTAGTCGACATAGTGGTGGTAGGTGTTGATCTGCTTTTCATGGGTTTTTTTTGTCGTAAGGTGAATATTTGATCCATCGTAAATTTGCCAGGTATAAAGCCGCACTGATATGGTCCAATTAGTTTTTCTAATAGGTGGTAATAGGCTTATTCCACGGTAGTTCTTACATTCAGCAGGGAGACCATCGGCTCCAGCAGCTTTGTTGTTTTTAAGGCGGGAGATTGCCACACGTATCTCGCTCTGGCTCGGAGGCGGACAGTAAACACCATCGTCATGGATTGGAGCGGGGTCTTCAGGAGTGGTGTCTGCATCCAGTAAATTTTTAAAATGATTTCTCCATATCCTCAGAACGTTATCCGGGTCCGTCACTAGCTGACCATCGCTGTCCTTGCAGGAGGGTAACCCTGTTCCACGCATTCTCGCATTAACTCTCTTGTAGAATTTTCGGGCTTTCCCTCTGCTTCGGAGCAACTCTGTGCACTCATCCTGCCTTTTCTTCAGCTCCTTCTTTTTCCGTCTAAAAAGACGAGTTGCCTCTCGTCTCTTCTCCCTGTGCCGTTCACGAACAGCTCGCGTTGACATTGGCTGCAGTTTCGCCCTGTATGCAGCAACCGTCTCTCTCGTGGCATTGCGACATTCATCATCGTACCAGGCATCTTCTTGAAACGGTTTTGAGTACCCAAGTACGCTTCTCGCAGCCCGTTCTAAGGAGTCGGCTATATTTTGCCACTGCGAGGTTATATTGTCAGGGGTTGGAGCATTCCGCAGCAGCTGAGTTAGGTGGTTGGAGTAGGCGTTTGCTACCTCTGTGGTCCGCAGTTTACCGATGTCCAGCTTTCGTTGTGCCTGGTTACGTACGTTTTTCGCCATGCTTAGCCTTGGGCGTACCTTAACTGCGGTAAGGAAGTGATCGGAGTCAATGTTCGCACCCCTGATCACTCGTACGTCCAGAAAACTCGATGCGTGCCTTCCATCGACTACCACGTGATCTATCTGATTTCTCGTCAATTGATCTGGAGATAACCATGTTGCCTTTTGAATATTTTTATGGTCAAATCTAGTGCTGCTAACTACCATATTTCTGGCCACAGAGAAATCAATCAGTCTGATGCCATTGTTCGATGTTTCGGTGTGCAGACTGAATTTTCCGATAGTAGGCTCAAATGCGGTCTCCCTGCCTATTTTAGCATTAAAATCGCCTAGTACAATTTTAATGTCATGGCTCGGGCTACGGTCATATACATTTTCTAGGCTCTCGTAGAACTCGTCTTTGTCCTCATCGCTTTTCTCTTCTGTCGGAGCATGGGCACATATAAGTGTTATGTGGAATAAATTTGTTTTGACTCTTATGGTGGCTATACGTTCACACACCGCTTAGCTTAGCCCAAAAGCAATTTTTACTTTTTTGTACCAGAGTACTTTTTTTACCAAAAAGTACTTTTTGTCAAAAAAAAAGTTTTTTGGTACTAAAGAAAGTACTTTGTACCAAAAAGTACTATGAACCAAAAATATTTTTTGGTACAAAAAAGTACTCTGGTACAATAAAAATACTTTGTGTAACAAAAAGTGTTTTTGGCCAATAAAAGCATATTTTGGTACAAAAAAGTACCTGGTAAAAAAAGGACTTCGTGCAACAGAAAAGTGTTTTTGGGCCAATAAAGTACTTTTTGGCATTAAAGTACTTTACATGATTTCGTTTTGCTGGAACTGAACTAAAAATAATGACATTTTCACTTTTTCCAGCCAGACCCTTGATAAAACATTTTATTTACATAAATACAAGGGGTCAAAATGGTTACCAAAGTGTATAATGACCTCCGGAGGCGACGTTGGCCTCGGTTTTCGGATGTTTAATATTTTGACATTTTGTCCCAAACATCGCCCAGTATAGTATAATTTTAATGCCTCTTTTCTTTCTCTTTTTGTATTTTAAATTTTATTCCTACGATAGAAGTTCACATGGAGAAAAAATGTCTTCAGTTTTTTAAATTGATTAAAAACTAAATATAACGAACGATTTACATTAAACCATATACACTAACAACAAGTTCTAGATAGAGTTCCGCTTCAATCAATCATTTTACATATGTTTTACTTTTAACGAAACTATTTTTAGCTACTTTAGGTAAGGCAGCCGTGGCATAGTGGTTAGAACACGCGACTACCATGCGGGAGTCGCGGGTTCAAACCTGGCTACAGTCATTTTAAAAGAAAAAAAAAATAAATAAAATTTTCTTTCATTGTCGGCTCCCCTCGAATGTTATTGACAGCAACTTCGCAGTATTAAGCGTCGATTCAATCGTCGTGTCTAGTAAGAGCTTCTCAAACAGTGACGTTCGCATTCGTCGATAAACAAGTAGGTGCCGTTAGTTGTGAATCTAAAAATAGAAAGCGTGTTAATTCACAACAACGCGAGAAGCTATCCCATACCTCATTCATGGGGTGCAAAGGGAAATTAAGTTTTTTTTTTAAGGTAAGGTAGCACACTAACAAAGACCTTTAGAATAAATCTTACTTACCTCAAATGACGAAGAACGTAAATAGAGCTATAACTTAAGATGAAACGATGACTATTACACACTTACATATATCTTTCAGTTTCTTTCATGATGACTACTTCACATACATACATATATTAATTTCTTCCTAAATCGCGCGATCACCATTGTGACGTTGAAAGAAAACAAGACTGCAACCGTCTGACTGTATACATACGACACGCAAATGTCAATGCACATTTTATTTAATTATTTACACTGTAGACGGATGAATTATTTAAATAATGGATCTGTAGCCAAATTTACACGCACTTTGCCCCAAAGTTCTAATTAGACTGAGGGCAATAAGCAAAGACATGAAACAGTGACAGTTAGGAATGAAACATAAGAGAAATCAACAAAAGTAAAAAAAAAACCGCTGCACTCAAGATGTATCAATTACAAGGTGGTGGCATCAGCTACAACAATTTCACAGCAACAAGAACAACAGGGAAGATGTTTTTGTATTTTATGACTATGGCTGTCAAATTTAGCTGATTTGATTGTGGTGTTTGTTGCCCGCGAAGAGTCAATAGGTGAAAAAATAAAAAGAAATTAAATTTCCTGAAGCAGTATTAATTGAAAATATTCGATAGATAATTATCTTTTCACACAGTTATTCAAAACAATACATTTCACAATCTTTCATTAAGAATTTGTTACCGAACATGCAAACGAATGTAAACAAAACAACCATTTGACAGTCCTCGTCATAAATACAAATAAAAAAAGTTTTCTAACAGCTGACATGTCAACACCACCTTGTAATTGATACATCTTGGCTGCACTAGAAGGAGTTGCGAGATCTTGGATCCTCTCTCCTTATATCTCTTGCTCTTCGTCCAATTGATGTTGTTGATAAAGTTCAGAACTGAACTGAACTGTCTATGGGATTTGCTACATTTTTAAATTATCAACCTAGAATTTGTTTTTAATTTAATCATAAAGATAATGACTTTAATTTATGTACCCACATATATGGGTTCTTCAGCTACACCTCCCCCGCTATAGTACAATTCAGCATGTTTAACTAAATCGTCATAATATAATGTTTTACTTTTGACTTTTTTATAAGCCACATAATAATGTGAGTTAGTTAGATTTTTTTGATCTCAAATAATTCGATTAAACAAGAAAATATCATTTTTTGTAATCAAATCTTATAAGACACAATTCATTGATTTTTCTTATAAGCTACCACAAAAATCGCTAATATACCAGAATATTCACACCATGTGTTGCCACTGTTTTCTGTCACACTCCCCAACATGCTGGCAACATCAAATGTCAGCTGTGTGCAAACGTCATCTTTTCTCACACGCAAAAAAAAAAGAAACACAGTCTGTCGCAAAACGTCAAAATCTTAAATTCTCCAGGGGACTTTGGCTGTAGTATAAAAATTTATAATAAATTCTAGTTATTAGCAAAACAATTAAATGAAAATCTCTGGGGAAATGTGTTAGTAGTTCGCTCACAAGAAAAACCAACTCAAAAACTAGGAGAGCGAAAAGAGACGACAAAGTTAAAGCTAAACTCAACTACGATTACGGAACAACAAAATCAACATCAG
Organism: Muscina levida; assembly: GCA_964034835.1. Classification (NCBI taxonomy): domain Eukaryota; kingdom Metazoa; phylum Arthropoda; class Insecta; order Diptera; family Muscidae; genus Muscina; species Muscina levida. Next base: position 80,661,368 of record OZ035882.1, read on the forward strand.
CGCCCGTTGTTGGCCAACAAATACACAAACAACGTCACAAAAAGGGTGCGGAAATCACCCAAAGAATTTGTTGCCAAGTTCTGATATTCTAGGGCTGGAAGCCGTAATTGTCCCCGTGTGACATCCAGTACAAGTTTACATTTTGTTCCATTTGGCCATTTGAGAGCAAAACAGCATCGACGAAATGGATCCAGGTTGGGATGTTTACGATGACATGAATTTGTGAGTACCAAAGTCGAAAATCATTGATTTTCTATGAAGAATATTGATGTGCTTGAAATATACTGCAGCCATATTTTGATTTATTCGCTTTGCTGGCTGCAATCTATGCCTAAGGAAAGCCTTGCCAGAAAGCCTACACTTGACCCACTAATATACCCAGTTGCAGTATTATTGGGTGACCGACGACCACTTTGCACATTGTTTTGTTGTCGTCGTTGTCAAGCACTTAATGTTCATTTTCTGTGTCTGTTGTCTTATTTGCTAAACCCCTGTGGTCTCTGTCTCTCGCCCTGCTTGTAGGTACATAACACCAGAGCGTTTCATTGTGGAACCAAATGGAAAGGATGAACTTTTGATAATCGATCGTGTTTCAAGTACTGCTAAAGTGCAACGTAAGTTCTTGTGAATTTTTGTATAATAATTTGTATGTCATTGCCGCCGCTGCCGCCATATGAATGGCAAGAATGTACGAAATGTTTCTTTGCTACTGATAAGGCTTCACCTTTGGATGATGTGTTTAGATGTGTACTGTATATGATGATGATGACGGTAACAATGTGGTCATATTTTAAAGAATTCTAAGTTAAAAACGAATTGTATATCTGAGAAATATGCGGTTGTCTTACGTATTTTGGCTGCTGGGGAAGAGGGAATAGGGAATAACAATACAAGTCGAAAACAACATTTAGTCAACCTTCTATTTTAAGATAACGGTAGACCTTTCTGTGGAAATGCCCATATACGACAGTTTCTCTCAAAAGGTCATTACAACGCGACCAAACATACAGACTTTTGTCGGATCTAATTTAATACAATTTGTATGCCAAAAATTTTATATTTATAGATATAATGAGATCCAATACTACCTTAATTTATATAATCAGAGCTTATTAGATATATAATATAACTGGGAAATATTTCATATGCAATTATGCTACATTTATACTGAGCGAATCTGAAATAGTTGACATTCGTATTTGCTGTATTTGGATCTTCAAACTATAAGATTTATTAAATTCAACTTATATTTTGAGTAATTTGGTTCACACAACGCTCATTTGTTGCAAGACCGGCATAACTTAAAAAAATCGATTCCTTTCAAACAATGGAAAAAATCAAAAAGGCTATCAAGCAAATTGTATAAAAGAAATTAATATTATTTTCTTACAAAGAAGTATATTATAACGAAAAATTCTACATCATTAACTCAAAAACTACGTTTTTTGAATTATACCGATCTTGCACCAAATGAGCGACATGACCTACAATTAAACGCAATTTGTAAATGAAATTATTTTTAATAACACTATAGTGGTTATTTGCTCATTAAACGTAATTACAAACTCAACTCAATCCAAAGTTGTTGCAATTTGAATTGGAAGAGATCCATATATTAAGTATCTTTTGCACAACAAAAGATAAAAGTAGAAATTGTCGTACAATTTTGTAAGAATTATTTGTTATATTTTGAAAATATATTGACAGATGGTATTCTTCATTGCCTCGCTAAGAGATAAAAAAAGACTATCATATTTTGTTAGACTATTTACTTTCCAATTTTTGCAGATGTTTTCCTTCTCACATTGTTTTTATAAAGCATGTGAAAATGTCAGCTGTACTATTTGCATTCGCAAAAATGCCATGAACAGCTAAAGTGTTGACAATACGTATTAAGTTCAAATATTTTTTATAAATTAATTATGATGTGTTGTAATTGCAAAAGACTTAAATACCTATTTTTAACACACCCTATGCAGAATATTGCATTAAACTTGTCAGAGTACGGAGTTGTATTTTTTGAATCACTCCCAAGATTTATATCCTTAAAAGATCTGAATGTTTAATCTTTTGGAGTGGAATTGATATAAAAGATTAAAATCGGGAGTTTAATGAAAAAAATATTGGTAATTTATGAAAGTTATGTTACATTGACAAAATTTATTGCTAAAATCAAATTATGTAATAAATAAGATTGAACTAAAACGAAATGTAATGGAAACAAGGCTAAATAAAACTAGGTGACAGAACACAACGAATCAAAAACTATTCATTTTACCAAATTATACTTATTATGGTACCAAAATGTAATTTTATTGTACCAAAAAAGTACTTTTTTATAAAGTACTTCAATTGTACCAAAAAGTATTTTTATTGTACCTAAAAGTACATTTATTTTACCGAAAAATGCTTCTTTTCTACCAAATTGTACTTTTTTTGTTGTACCTAAAGGTACTCTTTTATATAGTTCAATTGTCCAAAAGAACATTTATTGTACCAACAAGTACATTTATTGTACCAAAAATTATATAATTCTATTGTGAATAAAGTTATTTTAATGTGCCATAAAGAACTATTGTTATTTCCACAAGACCATATCTTGTACCAAAGAGTGCATTTATTGTACCAAAATGTACATTTATTGTACCAACTATAACTGTTATTGTACCAATAAGAACGTTTATCGTACTAACAAGTTCTTTTATTGTTCAAATAAGTACTTCTATTGTATTAAAAAGTACTTTTATTATACCACAAAAGTACTTTTTTGTACCTTAGAGCACTTTTTTTGTACCAAAAATAACATTTATAGTACTAAAAGGTACTCCTTTGCACAGAATAGTTCTTTTAATATACCAAAAAGTACTTTTATTTTGCACGAATTGTTATAATTGTGTCAAAAAGTTCTTTTATGGTATCAAAAAGGTACATTTATTTTAAAATCTGTTACTTTTAATGTAGCAGTAACTGCATTTATTGTACCAGTAGGTACTTTTATTACACCAAGAACTATTTTTATTGTACCAAAAAGTACTTTTATGGTACCGAATTATACTACTATTATCCCGAAAGTTATTTTGATGTACCAAAAGGTACTATTGTTATATCCACAAAAACATTTCTTGTACTAAAAAACACTTTTATTGTAACAGAAAGTATTTTTACTGTGCAAAAAGGTACTTTCATTGTGCCAAAATCGACTTTCATTGTACATAAATTGTGCCAAAATGTTAATTTATTGTACCAAAAATTAATTTAATTGTAACAAAAAGGAATTTTTTGTACTTTTAAGAGTTAACATATACATAACTCTGTTTTTGGGAAAATTAAATTGATTCCTTGGAAAATAATATAAATATTGTACTAAATTGTACATTTTATAGTTCCAAAAAATTATTTTAGTACATTTTAGTACCTAAATGTACAACTTAATTTACTTAAAGAAACTTAATTTTCCCTTTACGCCCCATGATGAAATTTGGGATAGCTTCTCGCGTTGTTGTGAATTAACACGCGTTCTAGTTTTAGATTCACAACTAACGGCACCTACTTGTTTATCGACGAATGGGAACGTCACTGTTTGAGAAGCTTTTACTAGACATGCCGATTGACTCGACACTGATACTGCGAAGTTACTGTCGACAACATTCGAGGGGAGCCGACAATGAAAAAAAGTTTTTTTTTAAGATGACTGGAGCCAGGAGTTGAACATGTGATCTCCCGCATGGTAGTCGCGTGTTCTAACCGTCATGCCACGGCCGGTCCCTTGTACATGTACAACTTACTTACTGTACCAAAAATTACTGTTATTATACCAAATAGTACATTTATTATACCAAATAGTACCATTTATTGTATCAAAAAGTACTTTTGTAGAAAAATTTACAGTTTTTTAACCAAAAATTTCCTTTATTGTACGAATTACTGTATCAAAAAGTACTTTTGTAGGAAAAAGTACAGTATATTAAACCAAAAAGTACAATTTATTGTACCGAAACATAATTATACTGTAATAACATTTTATTTGACCAAAAAGAACACTTTATTGCACGCAAAAGTACAACTGATCGTACCAGAAGGTACTTTTATTGAGCTAAAAGTTACTCTTAATGTGCAAAAATGTACTTTTATTGTACCAAAAAGTGCATCTATTATACCAACAAGTACATTTATTGACCAACAAGTACATTTATTGTATCAACAAGTAATTTTATTGGACTAATAAGTAATTTTATTATAGCAAAACTACTTTCATTGTACCAAAAATTACTTTTATTTTTAAAAAAAGTAATTTTTTACAAAAGTGTCCTTTTTGTACTTTTTAAAGTAAATATATACATAAATGTGTTTTTGCGAATATTATATTGATTTATTTTCTATAGGAAATAAATTATAAATTACTCCGATTCAAATTTTTATTTTTTGTCACTTAGTATAGAGTGTAACAATTCTACTTCCACAAAATTCATTCTTATTCTTATCCATTCTCTTTACTCTTTTTCAGCAAAATCAAATCAACTATCCAACCTTTCGCCAACACGACGAGTATGTGGCATTCTCGGTACCATACACCTTGTCGGCGGAGATTACCTTATTGTGGCTACTCATCGTCTGTATGTCGGCATGGTATACGGAGCTGCAATATGGCGTTTGGCTGGCTACGAACTAATACCCTACATTCCAAAAACGACGCATTTGACACCGAAACAACGACAACATAACGACATTTACTTGCAAATGCTGCGCAAAACCCTAGATACGAATTACTTTTACTTCTCCTACTGGTATGATATAACCCATTCTCAACAACGAATCCATAATATGACCCCTGAGGACAAGAGCCAGAGTCTGCTGGAACGGGCTGACTCACGATTCGTGTGGAACGGAGCACTATTGAGAAATTTTCAATGCACTGAAATGCGTAAATTTCAGCTACCTTTAATATTGGGATGTAAGTTAACGATCTTCTATAGATTTTTATGAATTCGGTATAATTAATATATTTCCATTGTAGTTGTCTCCATTAATCAGGTGCAAATAAATGGTCAAACATTTTTCTGGTCCATTATATCGAGGCGTTCTGTACACAAAGCGGGTACACGTTTCTATAGTCGTGGCATTAATGAAAATGGTCAAGTGGCGAATTATGTGGAAACTGAACAAATTGTGGAATATAATGGACAGCGTTTAGCATTTGTGCAAGTATGTGGCTATCTGTTGAGATGTTATTAGCAATTTGCTACAATTCAAATATTATTCCATTTTTCAGACTCGTGGCAGTATGCCGTTCTTTTGGAATCAATTGCCTAATATACGTTATAAACCCAACCCCGAGCTTATACCCGGTCGAGATCATTTAGGCGCTTGCAATAGACATTTTGAGGAGCAAATCAACAAATATGGTCGACAAGTATTAGTTAACTTGGTAAGCTATATCGTTTGCCTTGCTGACGCATGTTGGTTTGAAATCGTTTATTAGACAGACACAAATCTGTATTTGTAATTCATTTTGACAGTTTACAGAGTTGCATAGATATGTATAAAACAGAATGCAATGTAACGGACGTTAACATAAAGTGCAGGAGAAATAGTAGTGTACATTTTTCATTTATTCTCAACACCCTCCCTGAATGACAAATTTTAAAACTTTAATTTCTCATGCACCCTTTACATTTCATTATTCAATTTAAATTCATTAAAAAAAAGTTAAACATTTAACATTGGATATAAGTTAATTATTTTAGACCAAATTTTTCTCTAAAATACTGTAGTTTTTGAGGAGTAACCGCCTTTGTAAATACGTCAGCGACCATCTCATTTGTGCATAGGTATTCCAAAACCACTTCTTTGTCTTCTATCTTCTGGCGAATAAATTTGGCTTTTATATCCACATGTTTAGTTCTTGGTGAATAGTTATTGTTGAGCGCTACTTGTAAAGCGCCCTTGTTGTCGCAAAAGAGAAACATTCTTCTACAACTTCTAGGGTTAAGTTCAGCTTCTAAACGTTTAAGCCAAACTGATTCTTGTATAGCAGCAGTTAGTGACATGAACTCGGCTTCCGTCGAAGACAATGCCACCGTCTTTTGCTTCTTTGTGCACCATGAAATCGCAGAGCCTTGATACAGGAAAATATATCCAGTTGTGGATTGACGGTCGTCAATATTTCCGCCCCAATCAGCATCACAATAGCCTTTGATTTCATCGTCTGCTTGTTTTTGGTAGATAATGCCTTCGTTAATCGTACCTTTCAAGTACCTCATCGTCCTCTTCACAGCTTCCCAGTGAGGCTTACCAGGATTCGTGCCAAACCGACTTAGCAAATTAACAGCATAGCATATGTCAGGCCTTGAAACTTGGGCAGCATATAACAAGCAACCAATCGCCTGCATATATGGTACTTTCGACATCTGTTGTTTGCCTTCATCATCTTTAGGGGACATACTTGATGATAACTTCTGGTTATAATCAATCGGAGTTGAGGTAGGGTTGCACTCAGCCATTCCAAAACGAGCCAAGACATCCGAAATATACTTGGATTGGTCGATTTTAATCGTGTTTTTGCTTCTCGTGATTTTCATGCCAAGCACAGACGACACCTCTCCCAAATCCTTCATCATAAACTTATCAGCAAGTTTACATTTAATTGACTTTATCATTTTTAAATTGTTTGAGAAGATAAGGACATCATCGACGTAAATGGCAATGTATATCTTCTGGCCTTCTGATATTTTGTGGTAAATACATTGGTCGACCTCTCCTCTCACAAAACCCATTTTGAGTAACTCGTGGTTTATGGTTTCGTTCCATACCCGTCCGGACTGTTTCAGACCATAAATGGATTTAACCAATTTACAAATTCTGCCGGACCCATCATCAAACATTTCAGGCTGTTGCATATACACCGTCTCTTTCAACGTTCCATTCAAATATGCACTTACTGCATCCATTTGATGTATATGCATATCGTATTTTACGGCAAGCGCTACTAAATAGCGTAACGAATCATACCTGACAACGGGGGCAAACGTTTCAGTGTAATCGATTCCTTCACGTTGCGAAAATCCTTTTGCCACCAGCCTAGCTTTCCACCGCGTTGCATTTCCTTCTCCATCTCGTTTTTTTTTAAAAACCCACTTAGACTTTATAGCCTTTTCGCCCGGCGGTAGATTTGTCAGCACCCAAGTTTTGTTGGCATTCAAAGAGTCGATTTCATCCCTCATAGCAGCTTTCCACTCATCTGAGTAATCTGATGACATTGCATCATCCACACTTTCTGGATCATCAGAAACATATTGCATAGCACAAAAATTATACGACGGTTGAGATCTATTAGCTATGCGATCAGAACGACGAATCTCTGAACCCACATCGATATTGTTCGCTTCGTACGAATTTGGAGTCCACTCTACACCATCATCTTCAACAGGTGGCGGTAAAGGCGAAGACCATTCCACCGAATCTTCGTACTCTCCAGCATCTGAATCATGATCGACTTGCTCATTATTTACAGGTGGCAATTCAACATCGCCGTCTCTCTCCCCTGAATTGACACCACTGTATCTTTGCAGCAATTCTGGGAAATAAAAATCGTCATCTTTATTAATGTTGACCTTACAGCCTTCTAAAAACACCACATCACGGCTAGTAATTATTCCGCTATTTGCCGGGTTAAATAGTCTGTAGCCTTTGCTTTCTTCACTGTATCCCATCATAATACATTCCACAGACTTCTCATTTAACTTACGGCGTTTTTCCTTTGGAATGTGAACAAGGGCAGGACATCCAAAAACCCTTAAAAATTTCAAATTAGGGCGACGACCAGAATAAATTTCCTCAGGACTACGTTTTTCACCTCGACATGGAACTCTGTTGATCAAATAGCTGGCAGTGTTAACAGCTTCGGCCCAAAAACGGTGATCCAACCCACTGTCGATCAGCATGCACCGCACACGTTCAACTAAGGTGCGATTTATTCTTTCCGCCACCCCATTCTGCTCCGGAGTGTATGGACATGTTTTTTGATGGATTATGCCGCTGGCTTTCAAAAAAGTTTCAAGCTTTTTATTTATATATTCTCCTCCATTGTCCGTCCGTAGAATTTTAATTTTACTCGAACACTGGTTTTCTGCCATATTCTTGTACTCGACGAACTTTTCGAAAACATCAGATTTTCTTAATAAAGGGTAAACAACCACTTTTCTTGAGAAGTCGTCGACAAACGTTACAAAAAATCGAGCACCAGAAAACGAATTTACATTTAACGGACCAACAACATCCGAATGCACCAACTCCAACAACGCACTAGCTCTCGTACCATCTTCTCTTGTAGGTTTCCTAGTTTGTTTACCTTTAACACAAACTACACAAGGCTCTTTATTGTTACTTTTAAAATTTAAATCAAAAACTTCTTTCACACTGGTAAGTTTATTGTCACAGATATGACCCATTCTTCGATGCCACAAATCATACTCTTTTTTTGCCATAAAAACATTTCCATCTTTTGTATGTGGTTCGCTGTTAATGCAGTAAAGATCGTTTTGAACAGCAGCAGAAGTAACAAGTGTGTTGTTGTTATCATATATTTTACATGTTTCTCCTTCAAACACCACTTTTTTACCGTCTTTCGTCATTTGCCTAACAGAGAGAAGGTTCGCACATAAATTTGGCACATATTCGACATTTCTCACTGTAACTGTCTTCTCTTCGTTACCCAAAATTGTCAAATCGACGTCACCAGCGCAATCTACATGCAATTCATCTCTGTTTGCAACAACAACCTTTTTCCCCTCGATCTTATGTTTATTGTACATATGAGCCATGTTATTTACCATATGATTGCTGGCACCGCTGTCGACGTACCAATGCATATTATAGCTGTGCTCTTCTAACTCATTACACGGATCATTAGAAATATGCAATGTTTTGCTCGATGCAATTAGGGTCGATGAACTTTCGTTTCTGTTAGTTTTCCTATTTTGCTTACTGTTGGCCTTGTTATTGTTTTTGTTTTGACAATCTCTCGATATATGTCCATACTCCTTACAGCTGTAGCACTGAATTTGTTTTTTCTTTCTGTTAACGTAATTTTTCATGTAAAATGCTGCTTCCTTTTCGGTATTTTGAGTGTCGAATTTAGCGTCTTGAAGGAGAAGGTTTTTTACCATATCCACTGTCAGCTTTCCCTTGGAGTTTTCCACCGCCATGACTAGCGGTTTAAAATCGTCCGGTAGCCCGGCTAACATCAAAGATGCCGTTAACTCGTCGTCTATGTTTAGACCAGCATCTTTCACCTTCAGTGCAATGATCACCAACTCATTAACATACTGTTGAACCGAAGCATAATTTTGAAGCTTAATGTTCACCAGTTGTTTCAGCAACTCCACTTTTCTAGTAAGGCCTGTGTCCTCGTAAGCGCTCATCAGCGCATCCCAAGCCTGCTTTGCTGTTGTAGCTGTCGCGATGTGTCCATAATTACTGGGGTCCACCATCAACGTAATTTCTGCCAAAGCCCGCTCGTTCAAAATGGCGTTCGCATCATCATTACCCACTATGCCGGATTCAACTATTTTCCAGCAGCCCTTGATGACCAGACAAGATTTTGCCTGTCTCTTCCACACGTCGAAATTCTCGCGTCCTCTTAAACGCTCCAACGAAAATCCTGCAGGAAGCTGACTTGCCATTTTACTCTGAACGAAATCTATCTAATTTAAAAAAAAAACTTTGTTTATCTATAGCGCGTCTTGTGGCCCATAACCTGTTGGTTTGAAATCGTTTATTAGACAGACACAAATCTGTATTTGTAATTCATTTTGACAGTTTACAGAGTTGCATAGATATGTATAAAACAGAATGCAATGTAACGGACGTTAACATAAAGTGCAGGAGAAATAGTAGTGTACATTTTTCATTTATTCTCAACAACGCAGTTCAGTTTTTGTCTGAGGTCTTTGCTAATCCTTTCAGGTGGATCAAAAACGTGCCGAAGGAGCACTTGAGTCGGCTTATCGCAATTTCGTGCAACAGCTTAACAATTCAAATTTACGCTATGAAGCTTTCGATTTTCATGCTGAATGTAAAAAAATGCGCTGGGATCGCCTTAACATTCTCATCGATCGTTTGGCCCACGAACAGGATGAATTCTCTGTGTTTCATATACGCGATGATGGTCAAATATTGTCGTATCAACAGGGAGTTTTTCGCACCAACTGCATTGATTGCTTGGATCGTACTAATGTAGTACAGAGTATGTTGGCGAGGCGTTCGTTAAATGCTATCCTCGAAAAGTTAGGCATTCTGCGTGTGGGCCAACGTGTAGACTCGGCCTCACCACAATTTGAGATGGTTTTCAAGGGTGTATGGGCTGACAATGCCGATATGATATCGATGCAATACTCTGGCACAGGTGCTTTGAAAACTGATTTCACTCGTACCGGCAAACGCACCAAAGCTGGTCTTGCTCAAGATGGCGTCAATTCAATGACACGATACTATTTGAATAATTTTGCGGATGGTTTTAGACAGGTGAGTTGGGGTGAAGGGGGCCAAGAAGTTATACCTGAAAATAGATGATAAATTAAAAAAAATATAAGCGAAATAGTGACTAATAAACTATTTATATAACTGTAAGGCTAAGAATAAAAAGGAATTGCGCGAATTGCACTGATTCAAACATGGTTAATAAGAAGGATACATAACTCTAATTATTTATTTCATATTGCCACAAATAGTTATTTTATTGTATAAAAAAGTACTTTTATTGTACCAAAAAGTAAATTTAATTGTAGTTAATAGTACGTTTTTATTTCAAAAATTATTTTTTTGTATAAAAAAGTACAACTTCTTGTACAAAAAACGTGATTATATTGCACCAAAAAATACTTTTAATGTACAAAAAAAAAATCAATTTGTTGTACAAAAACGTACAATTTAATGTGCACAAAAGTTACTGTTATTGTACATAAGTACATTTAATTGTATCAAAAAGTACATTATTTTCTACCAAAAAAATACTTTTATTGTACCAAATACTTAAATGTATTGTATTATTTTGCCAAAAGGTGTTTTATTGTACTAAAAAGTACTTTTATTTTACCACAAATTACATTTTATAGTGCCTAAAAGTATAATTGATTGTGCCATTTTTTGATATAATTGTATTGAATAGTACAATTAATTGTATCAAAAAGTACTCTTATTATACCAAAAACAGTTTATTGTACCTAAAAGTACCAAAAAGTTCCTTTATAGCATCAGAAAGTACTTTTATTGTACCTAAAAGTAAATTTTATTGTAAATAGTATCATTTGTGATTTTATTAAGGTACCTTTATTGTACACAAAAGGTACTTTTATTGTACAAAAAGTACATTTTACTGTACCAAAAAAGACATTATTTTCTACAAAAAAAATACTTTTATTGTACCAAATACTAAAATGCATTGTATTAAAAAGACCATTTATTGTACGAAAAAGTACTTTTATTGTACCAAAAAGTGAGTTTTATTGTACCAACAAGTACAATATTTGTACCAAAAAATACAATTTATTGTACTAAAACGTCATTCTTATTGCATCAAAAGTTCATTATTGTATAAAAAAAATATTTTATTGTATCAGAAAGTTCAATAAATTGCGCTAAAAAGTACATATTTTACACCAGAAGTAACTTAATTGTACTAAATAGCACAATTTATTGTACCAAGTGTAATTTTATTACACCAAGAAGAACAATTTATTGTACCAAAAAGTAAAATTTCATTTCATTTCTGTTAAATGTGCTTTTTTTTTGTACCTAAGAGTACATATATTGTACAAAAAATTACAATTAATTGTAACCAAAAATACTATTTATTGTTCCAAAAAAAACATTTTATATTGCCAAAAATATATTTTATTGTACCAAAAAGTACTTTAATTTTACCACAAAGTACATTTAATAGTACCTAAAAGTACAATTTATTGTACCAAAAATTATTTTTTGTATCAAATAGTACAATTTATTGTATCAAAAAGTACTTTTATTATACCATAAACAGTACATAAAAGTACATATTTTTACAAAAGCTTCTTTTTCGTATCAAAAAGTAATTTTATCTTTGTACTAAATTTTTTTTTATAATTGTAATAATTTTATTGTACTAAAAAGTACAAAAATTTCATTTATTTTACAACAAATTTCTTTTATTGTGCCTAATAGTACATCTTTTGTAAAGGACTCTTATTATACCGAAAAGAACAGTTTGTTGTACCAAAAAGTACAATTAATTGCACCAAAAAGTTTCCATAAAAGTACTTTTATTGTACGAAAAAATATATTTTATTTATACCAAAATTTATTTTTGTTACAATAAGAGTACTTTTTTGTACCAAAAAAAATTAACTGTTGAATTTTTTTCGTGAGCAATTCAAACTTGAGAACTAATATCATTTTTGAATTCCTCCTTAGAGTTGAAATGCGTTCACATTTTTTTTAACATTTTTTTGAACTGTAGTTAAGTACATGTATGTACATATAACGGTTGCACATTCTACGGCACTATCCTATGCATTTAATAAGAAATTATTTTAAAAGTGAACTAATTGATCCTAAATTTTCACTCTTATATTTTTACTTTTTTTTCTAAAATTCTTCTTATCCAATTTCAGGATGGTATTGACCTATTTTTGGGTCGTTATGTCATTAACGACGCATTGCCTTCACCACTAGACGTTAAACACACATGGCGTTATAATGTAGTAAGTACAAGCATATAATATTACATTAACAACAATAATATAATCCTTGAACTTATTCTTACAGTTTCCTTCAATATTAATATTTTCCATGGCAATGCTTTTCCTAACCGCCTTGGTGCCGCCCGAATTCAATACTGAAAATTTGCTGTTCATGATGTTCTGGGGTGCCTTGATCGGCGTCAGCATCAGTGGCATCTTCCACTATGGCTTTGAGTTTGTCGATTGGCCGCGGCTTTTTCGGCCCATTAAGTTTCATGCCTAACATAAAGGGGGGTGGTGGAGGAGGTCACAGTAGAGACGGATCTCATGATATTTTCCGTGTATAATTGTGTTGTACTATATTATTGTGGGAGAGGGGGTGAAAGCAGTTGATGCCGCTGATAACGATTATGTTTTAAGTAGGAAATTGAGTTTTCTTTAGTTTTATTGTTGAGTTTGTGAATGACGAACGCAAAGCAACTCTTGTCAATAACGCCCAAAATGACGCTGTCGCTTTACAATAAGAAAACTTACCCTTTTGCATTAAATAAAATGTATATTTTTCTTTTCTTCTAAGTTTTATGTTTCTGCCGTTAAATTTTAAGTTAAAATATTGTTATTTTAATATTGAATTATATACCGAACAATTCTGTCCTTTTATTTGTATTACAAAAAAAAAATACTTAAATTTAAATAGGTTGCCTGTCAATATAACAAATTAAATCAACTAATTTTACGAAGGAATTCTATTGTAGACTTCTAACTCACACACATTCAGATTATAATAGAAAAATATATGATATTGCCTGAGACAGCAATAGTCGTTGGTCTACGTTAGATTTCCTAGGTTTAACAACACAAAACACACTGGAGTTCATATTTTGAGTAGAAAAATACGTTAAAAATAAATAATAAAGAAAACCGATTGATACTACAAAAATTTATTCATTTGTGGTTTTATTTTAATGATTTCTTATGGGATGATGGTAATAAATGTTATTGTTTTATTTTTGGATTGGAATCAGTTAACACTTATTGAATGTCAGTGAAGTAGAGATTTTTTCATACTATGCAACGTGATAACTGCATATATTGAGCCGATGTAGAATATCAAATTTGGTCTGCAAGGAAGTTAAAAGGGCGTGGCGCCACCTATACAGCTCGAATTTTAAACATACTATATCTCCTAAACCATTATAGGAACGAAGATGAGATTTGATACATATGTTGGTCGTATAAAAAGAAAATACTTCTTTGTAGAAAGTAGGCGGTGCCACGACCCTTTTAACAACCCCATCCCCTAATTTCGTATGTCATAGTCGACATTCGACTGTTTTTTTTTATTTGAATAAAATTAGCAATAGTTAACAGAAATCTTTAGTGTTAAGAATTTTCATCATCTGATGAAAAAGAATATGACAGGAGAAAGAACAAGTCCCATTTCAGATTCACAAACCACATCAGCGATGCCATATTTGAAAAACGACAAAGATTCGATGTGTCTACGATTTACATAGTAAGGTGGATCATATCAGCCAAATAAATAAACCGTCTTTAATGAAATTTTCACAAAGCGGTACTGTCCGTAAGACTTCTATCATGAACTATATGAAATAATAATAAGATAAATGAGCATGGTACCGCCCACACAAACCCAAATTTGAAACGGTGATATCTCGCGAGCCATTAGCGGTATAAAGATACTATGTCACTGCTAAAAGGAGAAGTTCGTCTTGCTTGGAAATGGGCGGTGTCACGTCCTTTTTTTTATTATATCGATCATATTAAGGACCGATTGCAATCTTTTTTCCATAATTTCTATCGTATGACTGACTTATCACTACCCAGCCTACATGGCTATAGCTAGAGCCTTGAATTTTGGCATGTAGGTTCCTTGTACGTACTACTAGGGGTAAAAAGTGGCAAAGAAGGACGAAAAACAGCAAAGTAATGTTGAAGCTGGAACATCGATATTTGGCATATATTTTGAGTTTATGACATAAGCGCGGTTTTATGAAATTCGCAATTTTAAAATGTAATCGGTGAAAAAGGAATTAATATGGTACCGATCTCTAAAACCAAACGGTTGAAGCTGCACCAGAATTTATGGTAACACAAAGAATTGTCTTTATCTCTTCTTTGATCGAAATATATTCTTATTGAGTACGAGAGAGAGAGAGTTGAATACCATAAGTATTAATGTTAATTAAATTTTATCAGATAATTCTAATTGGGCTTTTAAGGTCCTTCTCTTCAATCCTAAATAAAAGATTATTTTATTTTAATGATATCCGACGTTTCGCTGGTATTTTCCAGCATCTTCAGGGTTCTTTTTTTTATATTAATAACACTATGTAACAAAAATAAAAAATTTCTCAGTCCTTGGGGTGTGATTGTTATTTCCTAGTCTGTTATGTCTTAAAAGTATGGAAACCACCTAATATTCCTCGGAAACTATGCTTTTGTGACTGTAACTTTCGCCTCAGAGAGCTTAGGGAACAAGTCTTGTAGGTACTTGAACGCTGAAGAATTTTTGTCGAGAGCTTTGACGAATTGCTTTATAAGACCCAGTTTGATGTGGAGTGGTGGCATCAGTACCTTCTGGGGGTCCACCAAGGGCTCCCACTTGACGTTGTTCCTCCCCACTGTGAATTCAGTTCGTTGTGGCCATTCACGCTTACTGTAGTGTGCATGCGGATAAGCGCTGCCATGGTCACAAAAGCAAAGTTATCTTGCGACAATAGCTGTTTTCTATACTTTTGGGACCTAACTGACTAGAAAATAACAATTACAACCCAGGGACAAAAATCTTGTTACATAGTGTAATCAATCTTTTTCGCCACATTTCACATTTAAATAAAATTACTTTTAATGTTCGTAACCACACAAAACATAAATTTCAAGTTATTATTAGAAACAATCACAAAAATATAAAAATATCACAGTTTTAAAATTTCCCTAATGTTTATATCATGTTGTTTATATCGCTGAAACCTTATTATTTGATTAAAAAAAATTAATATTTTATGCAATACAATTCTGAATATTTTCAGGACATAGTCGATGAAAGGAATAACATGAGAGACAAATTTAAAGTATTCGAAGTCAGCCGGTTATTACCGACTTAAAATATGCAAACAAAAAAAAATTATCGTTGGTACCTGCGTAAACTGACCAACTCCACTTTTTTGTAATATTGACTTAATGATGCAAAAGTATTCCAAAAATCTTGGTATATGCTCTCTAAAAAAAGCATATGTCTATTTAAAATGTTTTGTAGTTATTGTACCAAAACACAGGCGGTCATAAACATAAAATCATCAATAACTCAACCAGTACAGAAACTTCAGTCAGGTAAACTGACTAATAAATAAATACACCCAATATAAGATATTGCAGAAGTCTTGAGTTATTGAAATTAATAGATTTTTAATTAAAATAAAATTACTTATGTATTATTTTTCCCCTGCTTGTGGTGCAAAATCGTCCAAAACTTTACTTATTTGCGTAGGAGGTATAGGTGCCGGTTTGGAATTTATGTGAGAAATATGAATTTTTCAAAAAAAAGGTAATTTTGATAGGGGGTATCAAAAGGGATGAACCGATACAGTCCTTATTCATTCCTGACTCAAATTTTTATACTTACAACTTACGAAAACTTTGACCGAATTCAGTGTACTTACAAAAAAAGATATATATGTAAGACTATGGGGTTGAGTTCAGTCCTTTGTATGGGAGGTACCAGAAGGGGTGTGTCAAATAGTTAAGTTTTCTGAGGTTTCGCCCCCTATCACAATATAAATTAAACGACTAATTTTATTATCCCTCAAATGTCCATTTGGAAGTTATGGGAGAAATATTAATTTTCCAAAAATAGGTCATTTTGTATGGGAGGTACCAGAAGGGGTGAGTCAAATAGTAAGGCTTTCTAAGGTTTCGCCTCCTATCACAACATTAAATTATCGACCAATTTTCATAACCCCCTAAGTGTCCGTTTGGAAGTTATTGGAAAAATATTAAATTTCCAAAAATAGGTCATTTTGTATGGGAGGTACCAGAAGGCATGAACCGATATAGTCCATATTCATACCTGAGTCTAATTTTCATAAGCAAACATCATACGCAAAATTTGTTGAGTGATCTCAGTTTACTTACAAACAAGATATGTATGTAAAACTATAAAGGTCAATTCGGTCATTTGTGTAGGAGGTGCCAGAAGGGGTATGGCAAAGGTTTCGGTTTTCTTAGGGTTTGTCTACTTTTGCAAGATAAATAAACTGACCAAATTCAAACATCCTCAAGTTGGCGCTTGGAAGTTATGGAAGAAATATTAATTTTCCAAAAATAAGTAATTTTATATGGTAGGTACCAGAAGGGGTGGGTCTATTCTGCCCATTTACAATCCCATAAGTTCAATTCGAAAAATATCAAAACTGGTAAATTTTCATACCGATCCGTTAAGGTTTACTCGAGTTATCCTGCTGACCAGCAATCCAGCCAGCCAGACAGACGGACATAGTTCATTCTTCTTAAAAAGTTCTGTAAACGAATTTGGTCTTAAGATACTTGCGGTCTAACTCGTCTCCTTTAATGCGTTACACTTTTTTTGTATCAAATGATATATACCCTCATCCCTAAGGGTGATGGTATAAAAACACAAAAAGTGTACTTGAGAAAGTGTATTTGTTTTGATTAGTTTTTAGTCGATCTTACTGTGTATTATATCAATTTACGTTAGTGTATCGTGTGATACATCAAATTCGGCTAAAGAACAGAAAAATGTTTTTTTGCTTTTTTGCAAAAGTTTCTCAAAAGTCATATTTTACGCCCAGTACCTCATTTCTATTTGGAGTAATTTTGTATTTATTGTATAAAAACACATGCGGCCATAAACTTTGAATCATAAATAACTCATAAACACAAAAAGTGGAGTTGATCGCTTTATCTTAACCACTGTGTAACCAATTTGTACAAACAAATATGCGTTTTATTCGTGAAAGCATGTATTTTCCGAATAAAATAATAAATAGTAGAGTATCATAATGAAAAGTGGTAAAATCTGCTTTAAACTTAAAATGTACTAAGTCAATAAATCACAGGAAAGGTCAAAGATTTAAAACTGTTAAGAAATCAAACTGGTTTAAGAATTGATAGAGTAATAAGCCATCAAGTGGGGAAAGTAACGAAACCCCGGTTTTTCACCGTAAGTCAAGATTTTAAGAGAGTTAGGGAACTTTAGTATACATATTGATGTTGTACTCGACCATATCTAGAAAGTGACATAACCTAGTAGGGAAAGAGACTATTTCGGAACTAGTTCAGTACTAGTTATACATAGGACAGTGAACTAGTTCACCTTCCATACAAATAACTGTTCCACTGAACACTTAGTTGTCCTAGGCTTGGGGGAACTGCCTCGTTTGTACTAGAATAGAACCAGTTCAAAAATTTTAGTCGGGCGGTAGTTGATTGTTTCTTTTGAACTAGTTTGAAACTACTTCAAAATACGTTTATAAGAACTACACCTTTTCTAATTGTAATTCAGAAAAGGCCAACTGAAAATCAGAAATTCTTCTTGAAATTCGGAAAAGAACAATTGAAAATCAGAATTTCTATTTGAAATTCGGAAAAGAACAATTGAAATTAAGAAATTCTAATTGAAATTCAGAAAAGAGCAATTCAAAATCAGAAATTCTGCTTGAAATTCAGAAAAGACCAATTAAAAATAAAAAATTCTACTTGAATTTCAGAAAAGAACTATTGAAATTCAGAATTTTAAATTGAAAATTAGAATTTATAATTGAAATTTAGAAAAGAACAATAAAAAATTTCTACTTGATATTCAGAAAACAGAAATTATATTTATAATTCAGAAAATATCAATTAAAAATCAGAAATTCTACTTGAAGTTCAGAAAAGAACAATTGATATTCGGAATTTTAAGTTGAAAACCAGAATTTCTTACTGAATTTCAGAAAAGACAAATTGAAAATCAGAAATTTCAATTAAAATTCAGAATACACCAATTGAAATTCGGAAATTTTACTTGAAATTCTGAAAATACCAATTAAAATCAGAAATTCTACTTGAAATTCAGAATTTCAAATTGAATTTCGGAAAAGACTATTTGAAAATCAGAATTTTAAATTGAAATTCAATAAAATAATAATTGCAAATCAGAAAATTTTAATTGAAATTCAGAATATACAAATTGGAAATCAGAAATTCTACTTGAAATTCAGAAAATAAAAATTTTATTCAGCAACAATTGTCAGTTCCTTTGGTTTTTTGTCAAATATTAAAAACTTAAAGTTAAAATTTTGGAGTGCGCAGTAAAATAGCAAATATTTAAGCAGTTTAATTTGAAAAGTTAATCCATTATCATGAAGCTTCAAGATATATGCACATTTTGCACTGTAAGAAAGAGCAGATGCGAAGTCATGAGAATGCTTGCTGCATCCTTAGGTGTGATATATAAAACAGCATATTCCTGAATAATGTCCGATAAAGATGGTCCGTCTTTGAAGTTTCTGATTTTCAATTAGTCCTTTCTGAAATTTAATAAGAAATTCTGGTTTTCAACTTAAAATTCCGAATATCTATTGTTCTTATCTGAATTTCAAGTAAAATTTCTGATTACTAATTGGTATTTTCTGAATTCCAAGTAGAATTTCTGAATTTCATCTGGTCTTTTCTGAATATCAAGTAAAAATTCTGATTTTCAATTGTTCGTTTCTTAATATCAAATAGAAATTCTGATTTTCAATTGAAAATTCTGAATTTCAGTTAATCTTTTCTGAATTACAATTGTAAAAGGTGTAGTACTATTTTAGAAAATTTGAGCCAGTACTGTACTACTCTTTTAAATATGTTATGAAAAGAACATAAGAATTTTTAATTTCTACTATTCAACTGGTTCAAAATTCGATAGTTTGGAACAAGTTCATTTCAGTTCAGAATTCCATACTTTTGAACTAGTATGTCCTGAAACAGATTAAATAGCATTTGAAGTTACTAGATTTTTTATCTAGCACTTTCTACTGCACTCGATCAACAAATATTTTCAGAGGAAGGCTTGCTGCTACGAGCAGCTACTGCAGAGTGAGGCAATTGAATACAGAAAGTCATGATTTTTGATTCAGCGCTACAAAATATTCTTGATTCTATCCAACGAGTGTGGCTTTGAGACTTTAATTGCACGATAAAGTACATTTAATTCAACAAAATATAGTTTTTTGTAGCAAAAAGTACTTTATTTATACCAAAATGTACTTTTGTTATACCAAAAATTAATATGTACTTTTATTGCATCAAAAAGTGATTTAATTATGTCAAATCTTCGTTTATTATATCAAAAAGTACTTTTAATCCAGCTCTTACTATCAAAAGAACTTTCAGTGTACCAAACAGTACTTTCATTGTTTCAAAAAGTATTGTTATTATAAAAAAAATAATTTTATAATAGCTAAATATTTATTTATTATTCCAACTATGTAGTACTTTTTTTGTACCAAAAGTCATATTATTAAAAAGTACTTTCATGGAAGTATCCAGTGTACCAACAAGTAATTTTATGGTTAAAAAAGTACCTTTATAGTAAAAAAGTACTTTTGTCGTAACCAAGTACTTTTGTACAAACTAGTACTTTGAGTGTACCTGCAAGTTTTAATATTTTAAAATAATGTACTTATAATGTACTTCAATTACTGAACGAATAAATACTTTTATTGTACCAATTTTTATTTTTTTTTATAACAAATATTACTTTTATTGCAAAAAAAGTAATTTTTATTTTACAAACATGCAGTTTTATTGTAAGCATAATATAAATTTAAACTTTTACCTAAAAGCCTGGCTAAAAGTTCTTAATTTAATTTAGATCAGGTTGTTATATGTATTAATAATTAACATTCTATTGGTCCAAAAAACAATATATTTTTGTAAATTGTAGGTGATTTTAAACCTGTTTAACTTATCGGCCATTTAGTAACATGTAGTAGTTTCCATAAAACTGAGGGAAACTTATTTCGCCTAGGCATGTTAGTGAATGATTTTTTATGAATTCTTTAAACATTTCACCTTGCTTCACCCCATTACGATTTAAGCAAAGCACATTTTTTTTCTTTTCTCAACCAACTTTTTTTATTCCACACTTAACAATTCTCATGATTTAAAAAAAAACAAATCTTCCGTACATCCAGCAAAGCTCTTACAAAGAACGCGTCAGACGCATTAAACTGTATGGATTCTTATTACTCATAAATTTCAATTGATCCTCGAAACCCTCTGGTGTCTTCTGTATCCAATGACGATCCAAATAGTATTGTATACAACTGTGGAATTCCTTGTCGTTATAGCCCTCCACACGTACGGGCACAAAAGGATCCAAATGCTCGAAACCTTTCTGAGCCAACAAATAGCGGGGCATATATGACTCCATGTAGCCCTCCGTCATAACGATTTTATCCACAGTCAGCACACAAACACCGTTGGTCCAATTGTGATTTGTAATATCTATAAAGGGTTGGGTCAGGGTAATGCGGTCTGATGTGACCTTTTGTTTGTTGTCGGTTAAAATGCGAGTTACTGGATGGAAGAAGGCATTGTAACCATCAATGGCCACCATAACTTTGCAGTTGCCAGCTGTGGCGTGTTGCTTGATTTCAGAGAGAAGTGCGGCTATGGTATCAGAGGCGAATTTAATACGTTGTATGCCGTGCTCCACCAGTTCAGAGAGTGGACTGCCTGCTGGTGTCGATTCACGCTTAGACCATACATACTCCTTGTTGGTCTTAAGGTCCAACGAAGACAGCAGTTGGGAATTTTGATTTTTAAAATGAAGAAGCCAGGCCGCGGCATCGAAAGGTATGTCGATAAGGCCCTCTTGGGCAGCATGTGTGCTTTCCTTGGGCTTCTTCATCCAGTTGGCCACCCAGGGCACATGTACCAAAAGGAAGTTATTTTGAGCGCCGTAGTGTATAACATGTGCCAGGGTTAACGATTTACCCACACCATCTTCGCCATAGATCACATAGCGATTCACTGGTTTGGAAAAGTCGGTGTTTTTGATGTAACCAATGATTTCCAGCGCCGGTTGTCTCACCATCAAACAGGCCTCGGTGAATGTTTTCACCTGCTGGTCGAATTGCTTGGGCAGTCCACCGCCGCCAAAGAGTCGCTTCTTCACCTCCGCTGGGATGGTGTAGTATTTGGCATCGTGCACTTGCGAGTGTGATGCAGTGTTGGCCTCGTTGGTGCGGTAATCAGTTGGTACCAAAGATTCTCTTGGAGAATTTGTTGTCGCCGTAGCAGCAGCGGCAGCCGCAGATCCGCTGTGACGTTGCGTCAACTGTGGTAATTTACGCAGCGATTGTCTCACAAACATATTGGAGCTGAAATTTAATTCAGAATTATAAAGATTTTCTTAAATTGCACAGAAAAAATGTTGGTGAGAAATACTTGGATAATACGTCTGTTCGCTCGTGTGTTAGTTGGATGGATAATGGCAGAAGAAGAAGAAGACGAATGACAATCAGCCGGTAATGTCAAAGAAAGTAAATTATACCAAAGAAAGTAAATTATACAAGAAGTACATTAACTGTTTGTTTTGATCATTAAATAACACTACAGTAGGTTGGTAGAAGAAGAGCGCAGATTGGAAGAAGAAGAGCGTAGGTTGGTAGATGTGAATATGCAAAAATTAAAAAAACAAATTATGAAATTTTATTGCAGATTAAATGTTACATTTATCTTTTTGGCTGTCGAGTCAAAAAATAGTGCATATCCTTTTTATTTCCATCGATTTTAATACCGTGCTATCAGTTCAGTACCGATCTACTAGAGTGTTACTTAAGGGCGTAAGTACACTACATTTCGCCGGAGTCTTATTTGACTTCTTGTATAATTTACTTTCTTTGATTATACAAGAAGTCAAATAAGACTCCGGCGAAATGTAGTGTACTTACGCCCTTAAGTAACACTCTAGTAGATCGGTACTGAACTGATAGCACGGTATTAAAATCGATGGAAATAAAAAGGATATGCACTATTTTTTGACTCGACAGCCAAAAAGATAAATGTAACATTTAATCTGCAATAAAATTTCATAATTTGTTTTTTTAATTTTTGCATATTCACATCTACCAACCTACGCTCTTCTTCTTCCAATCTGCGCTCTTCTTCTACCAACCTACTGTAGTGTTATTTAATGATCAAAACAAACAGTTAATGTACTTCTTGTATAATTTACTTTCTTTGGTAATGTAATGTCAACAGCTGTGTTCTGTGTGTTGGGCTGCATTCTACTACTTACCGCCAGATGGTATGGAAGAGACACATAAAAGCTGATTGAAGCATACTTTTAGGCGGAATGAGTAAGATTTTAGAAATAAGTTGGTATGAAGTAAATGTTTTAATTTGAATTAAATAATCATGGAGATACCAATATTAATCCAAACTCTACGTAACTTTTATATATTAACAGTTTTTTAGTAAGATTTTCATTGGAGACATGTACGAATATTTCTGTATTCGACAGGGTTCGTATTGGCTCGCTCGCGAGCCGCTCTTTTCCTGAAAAAAGCTAGGAGCCACAAATTTCAAACGAGCTCTCGGCTCACGAGCCATTAGCCCAAATAAAGAGCTGGCTCGCGAGCCGAGAGCTACAAAATATCAAATGAGCTCTCAGCTCGCGAGCCAGGAGCCACAAAAATTCAAATGAGTTCTCGGCACGCGAGCCAAGAGCCCAAATAAAGAGCTGGCTCGCGACCCAAGAGCTACAAAATTTTAAATGAGCTCTCAGCTCGCGAGCCAGGAGCCACAAAATTTCAAATGAGCTCTCGGCTCGCTAGCCAAGATCCCAAATAAAGAGCTGGCTCGCGAGCTAAGAGCCAAGAGCCCAAAAAGAGCTGGCTCGCGAGCCAAGAGCCAAAGTTATGTACCAAAAGTACTTTTTTATGACAAAAAGTACTTTCATTGGGTAAAAAAATCTTTTCTGTTGCACAAAGTACTTTTTTTTGTAAAAGTACTTTTAATGTACTTTTCGGCACAAAGTACTTTTTTTTTACCAGAGTACTCTTTTGTACCAAAAAGTACTTTTAATGTACTTTTCGACACAAAGTACTTTTATTGGCCCAAAAACACTTTTTGCTGCACAAAGTACTTTTTTGTACCAAAAGTACTTTTAATGTACGTTTCGGCACAAAGTACTGTTTTTTGAACAGAATACTCTTGTGTACCAAAGAGTACTTTTAATGTACTTTTCGGCACAAAGTACTTTTTTGTACCAAAAGTACTTTTAATGTATGTACTTTTCGGCACAAAGTACTTTTTTTTGTACCAGAGTACTGTTTTGTACCAAAAAGTACATTTCGGTACCAAGGTACTTTTTTTTTGACAAAAAGTACTTTTCGGTACCAAGGTACTTTTTTATGGCAAAAATTACTTTTTAGTATATAACTTTGGTACATAGCTCGCGAGCCAAGAGCCACAAAATTTCAAATGGGCTCTCGAGATGGCTCGAGACCCTCACCGTATGTATGATATTGCTCATGTCTTGAGCTATGGAAATTATACGATTTTTAATAGAAATTACTTATGTATTACCATTTGCCTGCTTGTGGAGCATACACGGTTGCAGATAGGACTTTCGGCTGTAAGACCAGAGGTTTAAAGACATGTAATAAGACTGTAAAAAATTTTAGTGTATTAAAACCGTTAATAAATTAGCCATCAAATGTAAAAAGTTGAATTCACTATTTCTGGACATCTAGTCATTTTGAATGGGGTTACTGAAAGGGTCTTATACGATACCATCTGAGAACCGTATAAGGCCTTTTGAATACGAAATATTAAAAGTAAACTTCATTCAAAGTTTTGAGGAGTTTCTTTGAAGAAATTATTGGAAAAATATAAATTTTCTCTAAATAACTAATTTGTATAGGAGGTACCTGCAGGGGCGGGACTGTAGAACTATGGGGGTAATTTGGGCCATTTGTATGGAAGATAACAGAAGGATTGAATCAAATGATTAGATTTTCTGAGGTTTTGTCTATAATAGCAATAAAAATGATCTGACCAAATTTATAATTACCCGTTTGAATATTATGGGAGTAATAATAATTTTCCCAAAAAAAATGTTTTTTTAATGGGAGGTACCAAAAAGGTGTCAACTGAGTCAAATTTTCCTGAGTTAAATTTTCATAAGAGTACATCTTACGCAAAATTTTACTGAATTCAGTGTACTTACAAAAAAGATGCGTATGAAAAACTATGATGGTGATTTTATATGGGAGATATCAGAGGGGGTCAACTCATATAATCCACATTTAATCCTGAGTCAATTTTCATAAGCGTACATCTTTGTACTTACAAAAAAGATATGTATGTAAAACTACGAGGGTGTATTTTATCATGTGTGTGGCAGGTACCCGAAGGTTTTCTCAGGATTACTCTACTTTTATTAAACTGACAAAATTTAAATTTCCTCTAGTTGTCCGTTTGGAAGTTATGGGGTAAAAATTAATATCCTTAGGGTAATATTATAAGGGATGTACTAGAAGTATGGGGTTTGTTTGCCCATTTACAATCCCATGTACTTTTTTTTGGAAAATATTAATACTGGTACATTTTCATAAGGATCAGTAAAGGTTTACTCGAGTCATCCTGCCACCAGCCAGACAGACAGACGGACATGGCTTAATCGTCTTAAAAAGTCCTAAAACGATGTTGGTCTTAAGATATTTGGGGTCTAACACGTCTCCTTTAATGTGTTACACTTTTTCCCATGTCAAATGATCTATACCTTTATACCTAAGGGTAAGTGTACAAAAAGTACTTTCAATATAACAGAATGAATGTATTGTACTTAAAAGTATTTTCAATATATCAGAATTGACATTTTATTTACTAAAAAGTACATTGATTGTACTGAAATGTACTTTTACTTTTCCAAAAAGTACTTTTATTTTACCCAAAAGTACAATTAATTGTACCTAAAAGGGATTATATATAATATTGTTCCAAAAAATACTTTTTTTCACAGAATGTGCAAATAATTTTACCAAAAAGAATTTTTATTGTATCAAGAAGTACATTTGCTGTACCTAAAAGTACTTTAATTTTACCAAAAAGTACTTTTGTCTTACCTTAAATTATTTTCTTGTACGGGGTGGTGCAATTATTGTACCAAAAATAACAGTTGAGGTACCAATAAGTATTTTTACTGTACCAATAATTATTTTTATAAGCTCACCCTACGGGTGAGCCCCACCTGGTACCTCCCATACCCATCTGGTACCGCTCACTTTAGAAATCGATTAATATTATTAAGAGAATAGAATGGCCACATTCCGTATTTAGTAAAGCTCAAGCAGGATAACGTTTTTGTAAAAAAGTATGGAAGTCTATACATTAGCTATGGAATAGTGTTATATGGAAATTCTTAGTAACGACTTTTTTACATCGCGGAACCTCTTATTTTGTGAGGTTCAGTAAAAAAATGCTGGAGCCAAAAAATGGTGGTGGTGGGGTCAGGTTTAACCGTCCCGCATTGGGGTCAAAGTTCAGAAAAATTTGGAAAAAAAATGTACAACTGTCCTCTTAACTACCAAGGGGTTGTCGTTAGGGGGTTGGGATGTATGGCAATATAACAATATATTCAATATAACAGAATGAATGTATTGTACTTAAAAGTATTTTCAATATATCAGAATTGACATTTTATTTACTAAAAAGTACATTGATTGTACTGAAATGTACTTTTACTTTACCAAAAAGTACTTTTATTTTACCCAAAAGTACAATTAATTGTACCTAAAAGGGATTATATATAATATTGTTCCAAAAAATACTTTTTTTCACAGAATGTGCAAATAATTTTACCAAAAAGAATTTTTATTGTATCAAGAAGTACATTTGCTGTACCTAAAAGTACTTTAATTTTACCAAAAAGTACTTTTGTCTTACCTTAAATTATTTTCTTGTACGGGGTGGTGCAATTATTGTACCAAAAATAACAGTTGAGGTACCAATAAGTATTTTTACTGTACCAATAATTATTTTTATAAGCTCACCCTACGGGTGAGCCCCACCTGGTACCTCCCATACCCATCTGGTACCGCTCACTTTAGAAATCGATTAATATTATTAAGAGAATAGAATGGCCACATTCCGTATTTAGTAAAGCTCAAGCAGGATAACGTTTTTGTAAAAAAGTATGGAAGTCTATACATTAGCTATGGAATAGTGTTATATGGAAATTCTTAGTAACGACTTTTTTACATCGCGGAACCTCTTATTTTGTGAGGTTCAGTAAAAAAATGCTGGAGCCAAAAAATGGTGGTGGTGGGGTCAGGTTTAACCGTCCCGCATTGGGGTCAAAGTTCAGAAAAATTTGGAAAAAAAATGTACAACTGTCCTCTTAACTACCAAGGGGTTGTCGTTAGGGGGTTGGGATGTATGGCAGACCTTCATGAATTTCTTTTGCCAACATTTTCTCCGAACATACTTACCCCCTTTCTCCACTCCTTCGGGGGGCTCCCGTACAAATTTTTAATTACCCCCTTATTACTCCATATAATGTTCCCGAAGCCCTAACTTCACCAGGGTCACCCCTAGGGGGTTAGAATGTATGCCGGATCTCCAGGAAAATCTTTTCCGAACATTTTCTTCGAACATACTTACCCCCTATTTTCTCTCCTTAGGGGGGCTCCCATACAAACTGCACCAAAACCCTCCCTCAATATGAGGAAAACCGCCCTACCTATCCAGGAGTTGTCCCTAGGGGATTATGATGTATGGCGGACCTTCATGATTTTTTCCCCCAATATTTTCCCCAAACATACTTACCCCCTACCACCCCTCCTTATACTGGCTCCCATACAAAATGCACCAAATATTGGGATGAATCAAATCAATTTATTTTTATCTTGCGATTGGCATCGACGACCTGAAGCAAGAATTGTTTCTCATTTTCGTTTCGACATAAAACATTGTTGTAATCCGGCATTAATTTGACACCTCTCTCTGCAGTGTCGTTAACAACATGCAAGGTGCTTACGATCTGCTTCGCTTTGTTGTAGTCTTCCCGGTTTTCCCAGGTTTTTGGATCGGTTGAAATGAACTCATTTGGTAATCCAAAGCGATCGAATAATTTAACTGTGTCTCTCGTCACGAAATGGCTCAAATCTTTTGCAATGAATTCTTTCACTTGTTTCGAATGCAATCCAATTTTTTCACGCCTTTGGAGCCGACAGCAATAGCTGAACGTGAACAAGCAGACTTAACGCCTTGATTTTCATCCTCATCCTCGCTCTCTTCCTCCTCAGTGCCTTCTCCCTCGTTTTCTTCGTCATCAGATTGAGATTCTACGTTTTCGTCGACTTCTTGGAATTAAAGAATTACATTCGCGCATTCGATCTGCGCATCATGTTTAGCGCGTTTTGCTCGCAATTCGTTTTGCGTTTGACGTTCCTGACGTCTTTTTTGCTGACGGAATAAGCTTGCGTCAACACCGAGCATAAATCCCGGCCGGCCTTTCAACATTTGCTGACGCAAGAATTCAGCGTCTTCCTCGTTCACAATCATTTGCAATGCGTCCTCATGTTGAATGTCAAACAAATTATCCAAATCCTCAACAAAATCCTTTTCTTTCTTTTGTTGTGTTTGGGACTTCTATGTGTACTCTTTTGCAAGACTTCCCATTCGCTGTGCAAAGATAACACTTTCTTTTTGACATCGTGTTTGTACTTCGTTGGGATAAACGCTTGACGCCAAAATATCATTTCCGTATCGGTCACTAAGTCTGCGCTGTCTTCGTTCTTCAATCCGCGGATACGAGTGCCATAGAAAAACATTTTTAATACTTGTTTTTTAGACGGCAATTTCGTTCCCAACATGTTCGCACATGGTTGGCCGACCAAATTAATTTCGGTTTTTGAATATGATTAAGAATTCTTAATTTTCACTCACACAAAAAACCTGTTATGTTGTTTTCACCAAAGAAGGATTCACACTGAAAATAAGAAAGAAAGAACGATAAAAATAAACACTGCAGAGAGAGGTGTCAAATTAATGTTTTATGTCGAAACGAAAATGAGAAACAATTCTTGCTTCAGGTCGTCGATGCCAATCGCAAGAAATATCCGTCGCACGATAAAAATAAATTGATTTGATTCATCCCAATATTTGGTGCATTTTGTATGGGAGCCAGTATAAGGAGGGGAGGTAGGGGGTAAGTATGTTTGGGGAAAATATTGGGGGGGAAAATCATGAAGGTCCGCCATACATCATAATCCCCTAGGGACAACTCCTGGATAGGTAGGGCGGTTTATCCATATTGAGGGAGGGTTTTGGTGCAGTTTGTATGGGAGCCCCCCTAAGGAGAGAAAATAGGGGGTAAGTATGTTTGAAGAAAATGTTCGGAAAAGATTTTCCTGGAGATCCGGCATACATTCTAACCCCCTAGGGGTGACCCTGGTGAAGTTAGGGCTTCGGGAACATTATATGGAGTAATAAGGGGGTAATTAAAAATTTGTACGGGAGCCCCCCGAAGGAGTGGAGAAAGGGGGTAAGTATGTTCGGAGAAAAAGTTGGCAAAAGAAATTCATGAAGGTCTGCCATACATCCCAACCCCCTAACGACAACCCATTGGTAGTTAGGAGGACTGTTGTACATTTTTTCCAAATTTTCCTGAACTTTGACCCCAATGCGGGACGGTTAAACCTGACCCCACCACCACCATTTTTTGGCTCCAGCATTTTTTTACTGAACCTCACAAAATAAGAGGTTCCACCGTATAAAAATCGAGAATTCGCGCACTATTCCATAGCTACTATACATGCCCCTTCTGATACCTCCCTTACAAATGTACCACTCCGCCCACTTTGGAGATGAAGTAATAATAACAATACACTCGACACGATCCTGCCAAAATTCTGTATTTTGTTAAGCTATAATAGACTTAAGTTTTGGAGAAAAAATCTGGAAGTCTAGCGACGCCCCTTCTGGTACCACTTTAGTAATGGAGTAATAGTATCAATACACCCAATGCGATCGTGCCCAAATTCTGTATTTAGTAAAGCCACTGAAACTTTCTTGCTGGTTTATTGTACAATAGTACTATTATTGATCAAAAAAAACATTTTCTATGTTCCAAAAATTACTTTAATTTTACCAAAAAGTACTCCCATTGAGCCAAAAAGTACTTTCATGGTTCCCGAAAGTAATTAATTTGTACCAGAATGTACATTTATTGTTCCTTAAAGTACTTCTATTCTTCCAAAAAGTACTTTTATTGTACCAAAAAGCAAGGGCGTAGCCAGGTAGGGGCAGGGTTTGCAGCTTGAATTTGGAAAACCTATGTTTTTTCGCATCAACAGCTTTATGTTGCATGTTCACGTGTGTAATGACCTACTGATTAAAATATTTACACTCCTTGGATTCTCCCATACACGTTGGTTTATCAAAAGCATTGCAATAAATATCTTTCTTTAAAAATTATGATCATTTAATAAACCATAATACTTTTTGCTAAGTTTCGATGAGAATATCAAAAGAATCTTACGCACCCGAAGATATATTGCACACAGAAAAGGTACATTTAAGTCAATACTTCTTTAGGCAGGACGACGCCTGCCCGGTCCGCTAGTATAAGATAATTTGAAAATTATAGATTATTTAAATCCAGAAGCGATACCAAAACTCAAGGCCAATATCATCAAAGCAATCCGTGAGCTACAGCCCGAAAGCATTAACAAGGTCTTGAAAAATTGGTGTGACAGATTGAGCTACATCGATGCGAGCTAGTGCAGCCAATTGAACGAACGCAATAAAAATATTTAAAAAAAACCAATTAAGTGTGGAATTAAGAATTTTTGAGGCAACTGATTTCGTACTCGATTTCCGAATCGATTTTTTTAATACGACTTGAGACTAAATACATTAGACAATACCGGCCTCGACGGTTTTAACCTAATTCGGACACGAGGAATCGAATATATTTTTTTTTTACTTTGAGTAGTGTTTTAAGGGGTTGAATAGATTTTCGACAAGCTATAGTTGGGATTTCGGATAAGCTTTAATTATATAAACAACTTTATCGAAGACGCATATCCGCAAATCCATCTATTGACCGCGAAAATCGATTTGAGTCCATAAACCCCTTCTCTTGAGAAAAATATTTTTTCTCAGGAAGGAGCTTATGGGCTTAAATCGATTTTCGCAGACTATATTTGGATTTTCGGATATGCCATCCTCGACAAAATTGTTTATTTAAGCTTACCAAATAAAGCACTACTCAAAGTAAAAAAAAAAAACTTTAAAAAACATTTTGTATGAAAACGTCATTGTAGCTCAAAAATCTAATGATTCAGTTTGATTCCTCGTGTCTGATTTAGGGTAAAACCGTCGAGTTCGGCTTTTTCTTCCAAAATTTTTATCAAAAACTATATCAGTGCGTCGTTAGATTTTCGAAGTTGCGTTGTTTTGGGTTCAGACTGATTAATTTGTATTCTGTATTTTTATAAATTAATTTAATATTTATTTTGTTTTAATTGAATTTGTTTTGTTTTTTTGTATGTATGTTATTTTATAAATTAATTTCATTTTTTATTTTGTTTTAATTGATTTTTTTGTGGATGAATGTAATAAAATTTTATATTAATTTTGTTTTTTAAATATTTACTTTGTTAAATTTTCTTTTTTAAAAGTACTGTTTTCGTAACCCTGGAACCTTTAGTGCGCTTTGTTGAGTTAAGGCATGGCCGATTACATTGTGGTAGTTGAAAAATGACAAGACCGGATTCGACGGTTTGACTGTAATTCATACACGAGGAATCGAACTGTATCATTAGTTTTTGAGTTACAATGACTTTTTCACAGACCATTTTTGTTTTTACTAATATGGTATATGTTTTTTTTTATTTTTCGAATTTGACTCAATTTTAACAGCCATTAACTTTTATTCGGTTGGTTGTCCCGATAAAATTTTTTTAAGAAAGTTGTTCCGAATATTTTTTTTGCTTCTACTTTTGGATACAAACCTTAACTCTAAAACCAGGTTTGATTGTGATTGAAATCCTATTCCCAATACCAAATATATGACACCATTTGATACCAATAATGACCCATGAACGAAACTATAGCTGTGATTTATAGGAAAACTGCATACTCACTCTCAAGGTTATAGAAGTTTGATCAAATTATTTCCGTATTTCTTCCAGTTGGAGGCTATGGCATGCTTCTTTGCATGCTAAATTCCTTCTTTTAGTCTATCAAACTAGGTTTTTTTTGCCTTATATGTAAAATTTTAATGCAATGTCAAAATAATCAAAGAAAATACATGAATAATAATTAAATCCCTGTTTGTGCACTTTTATAATAAATTTGCAGATTTTATCTCGTTTGTCCAGTTTTTTTACTGTCGTCGATAAAAAAGTAAAAAGATTTTTGGTCCAGCCCGCAGAAATGAAAAATATCGATACTTTAAAAAAAGGATCAGCTAGGTTTTCAATCCATGCATTTTTCTGATATATGATCAACCCAAAATACAGTGGCATTTACACTTTTTATCGTCATAAACTGTTTTAAGCCTACCGTCCACAGTGGAAAGGGGTTTTTTGGACATATGTAATTTTATAATTTTATTTATAATTTTAAATTTTTTTTGGTTTTATTGAAAACAACATTGTGCACAGAATGTACGTTATTTTATTATTAATTCCTAAACGTTATTTTTTTAAAAATTGTCAAATTCGCTGAAATGATAAATTTTTTACTTTAATTTTAAATAATTTTGGATTTAACAAATTTCTTTATTTTGACAGATGATGTAACATATTATGGTATTGGTCTTTTTAAATGAAAAACGCACTAATTAGCATACTCGTAAACACAAAATATTATTTTAGTTGCAGTTTAAAACTGAATTTTTGGTATATATTATTTTTTACAGAAGAGTTTCTTAAAACTTCTTCAGGTTTTATATTAAGATTTGTTATAATCGGATAATATTTGTGGGCAGGACAATATAGTTTTTGCCTATATGTTCACTTAGTTCAATTTGCAACATATGCTCACAATAACTGCGGAAGTTAAAAATTTTTGGACACGTAATCCCAGAAATTTTTCAAATTAAAGTCAAAAATTAGTTTTTCATCGACTTTGACACATTTTAAAAAATAACGTGAAGTAATTTAAATTAAAAAAACGTCCATTCTCTGCACAATTTTGTTTCAATAATACTAGAAAAAAAAATTTTAAATCGCTCAAGAATTGCGTCCTAAATTAAATAAAAAATATTATTTGGTACTACATGAATTCGATAATCTAAAATTTTGTTGAAAAAAATTTTAGTCTACCTTTGTTTAATAAAATATTGTCAAAACAATGAACATTGATATTTCGTTATATACTTAGTTATAATTTTTTTTGTAAACATTCTGATATGTAAAACCGACTGCCCCCCCTCCCCCCCCCCCCCCCCCCTACATTGGATCCTGGCTACGCCCTTGCCAAAAAGTACTTCTACATTGCCGATAAGTAAATTGATAATACTAAAAAGTACTTTTGCTGGTTCCAAAATGTACATTTGTTGTAACAGAAAGTATATCTGTTGTACCGAAAGTTAAATTTTTTGCACCAAATCTGCCTTCAATGTATACTGATATGTACCAGAAATTACTTTTATTGTACCAAAAATTACATTTAGTGAACCAAAAAGAGCTTTCAATGCACTACATATGAATTATTGCAACAAAAAAAAAAAAAATTATTCTGGCAAAAAGTTTTTTTTGATTGTGTTACTGATCAGGTATAATATTAGAACCATGTTAATAGCAGGGCAATCTAAAGTCACCAATATAAGTTCACACTCAATAAGTTAGTACCGAACGATAGCCAGCCAATTGAAACATTCTGGAAACAGTATGAAAGTCTGTACTTTATGGTCTATCCACCGACTAATTTTAACGCTCTCACTATATTAAAATCATAAAGAAAAACTTACGATGTTTTCGTGTTATAATATAAGTAAGAATATACAATAATTTTTATTCGTTTAATACTGTTAACAATGAAATATATACACAATATCATCATATAATTAATTGCGACATAACAATTTTCCAAATCGATCGTCAAAGAAGTTAACACCAATCAGCGCCGAAGCCTCCAATAGTAGGGCCAAAACCCAAACCAATGCCGCCACCATAACCGTAACCATTTCCATGGCCAACTGAAACAGGAATGCTGTTGCCGTAACCACCATAACCGCCATAGGAACCAATGCCATAAGAACCACCGCCATAGGGTGCGACACCATAAGAACCGAGACCATAAGAACCGCCACCATAGGAACCACCGCCATACGAAGCACCGCCACCATAGGAACCAATGCCATAAGAACCACCGCCATAGGCAGGGGTAACTAGGGGTGTAGAAATCAAGGGAGTTGAGACCACAGGCGTAGTTACGGCAGTTACCACGGGTGTTGTGACAGCTGTAGTGGTAACGGGAGCAACTGCTCCATAGCTTGCACCATAACCACTGCCATAACTGCCACCATAACTGCTACCATAACCGCCACCATAGCCGCCACCATAACCGCCTCCATAACTACCGCTTGAACCATAAAGTCCACCGCTGGGAACTACAGTTACTTTCAGAACTTTGACATCGTTGCCACCATAGCCGCCACCATATCCTCCACCATAGCCTCCACCATAGCTGCCACCATAACCACCACCGTAACCGCCTCCATAACCACCCCCGTAACCGCTGCCATAGCCGCCTCCATAGCCACCACCACCAAGGCTACGACCATAGCCAGCATTGCCATAGTCAGCGCCACCGACTGTACCGCCACCCAACACTATACCCAGTTTGCCAAAGGTAGCCTGTGTAGGGGTCGCCAAAAGAGCTGCCAAAGCCACAACACAAATGAAAGTCTTCATGATGACTGAGATTATCTCGATTTTCCTGTTGAGTTATAAATAATCGAAGTAAAGGTCCTTTCGTTTTTTTTCTTTTCTATATATTGTATACAATCCGGTTTGTGTAATGTTCTCCAACTGAAGGCGTTGTGTTAACTAATGTCAATGTTGGGTCACCTGGGGGATTTTATACTAAAGAAGTTTTCATATTTTAAACAATATGACCATTGTTTTGCATGATTCCATATTGTTTGGCCATAAAGTCGTAAACTTTTAACAATTTTATTTTCATAAAGTGCACGCAATTGTTTGACAATTTTGCGGTTTTTAAACATACAAACACACACACACACACAATTTCACACCTCTACAGGTGGTGTCTATCGATTCTGGGTAGAGTTTTCGTTTGAAACTATAAAATCATAATTGTCAATGGCGTATAAGTGTTTAAATTAGTTAGTAAAATATAGTATTTAAGATTATGGCGGGGGCAGCAGGGACGCTTTGTGGTCGAAATGTTCTCAAGTGCATAATAAATAAATAATAGATTATGATTAGAATTGTTTATAAGAATTTGAGTTATTTATTTTTTTTCATTTTCACTTCAACTAAGAATGAGATCATTTTCGGTGAGAAAAGATTAGTAGGTGTTATACAATATTTGCAAAACTTTTTGAACATATTTGTTTTATGTTTATATTAGGAAGAATAAATTCTTATTTTATATATTTAGCATTTACGCAAGATCTTTTTCTATATAATTACTAGCTTTCCCGGCTCGCGTTGCTGCTCTCGATCTTTTTAAGAATTTAAGCGGTACAGGTAAACTGCAAAGAAGCGAACACACCCCTAAAAGTACGAATTTCAATTTCTATAGGAAACTTGCCCAAATGCGATTAAAGCTTTAGACGTTTGGTCTGAATGATGGTACCTTTTTTTTCATTTTTTGCTCTAAAGGGAGCAATTCTATATACATTTTCGTAACTCTTCCTTTAGTCATTTGGTCTGGACGATAGTACCAGTTTTATCTTTTTTTCGGTATGTTTACACCTACAGAAAGAATTTCGAATAATTACTTCACATCGCACAACTAAAATATTCGCTTCAATTTTTACGACTATACCTTTAGTCGTTTAGTACCAGTTTTATCCATGTTATTATATTGTATCATTACCAGCTAGTCAACGCGACAGTAACTTTTGTATCCATTTTTATTTTTTTAACCCGTAAATCTCGGATTTCAAAGAAACCTTCGATCCAATTTGATAGCGAGCATTTTCGCGATTATAGCATAAGTCGATTTATCTGGGTGATGCTGTAAGCTTTATCTCTTATTAGTTATTTGTATCCCTAAAAGTACAAATATTCCAAAATATATTCTTAGCTGACGTTTACTCTAAAAGAGGAATACCCACCCAAAATTTCATCATTCTATCTACAGCCATTTCACCTAATCACTTAGTCAATCAATTTCTATTAATATGACCGACATAACAATTTTTCCACCGCCTATTTCCCAGCGAGACGTAATCCCACATGTACCATTTACATATATAGCAAATTTCGTCTTCTTACCCTTAATGGCTCTAGAGATACGGCCGATTAAAATTTCGGTTTGTGTGGGAGGTGCCTCGCCCCTTTGTCTAATTATGTTTTCATGTAGCCTATGAAAGAAACCCTATGGAAAGTGATACACAGTGACTATTTCATTGCAATCGGTCCATTTATTTCGAATTTTTTAAAAGGGGCGTGGCACCGTCCATTTTCCAGCGAGACGTAATCCCCTTTGTATCAGTAACATACGAAGCAAATCTCATCTTCATACCTCTAATGACTCTTGAGATACGACCGATCAAATTGTCGGGGCGGTGCCACGCCCCTTTGTCGCTGTGGACAGTATCACACAAAGAAAATATAATTGCAATCGGTTCATTTATTTGGCCAAAATAACTTTTTTTAATAAGGGGCATGGCACCGCCCCCTTTCTACAAACAAAGTATTTTTTCTTATTTGCTACTTATTATCTGTTCATAAGCGATAAATCGCCATTTCTTAGTCATGTGGCAGTAACACACTCCCATCCTCATGACAAATAATGCACCCACGCCGTCACTTCCTTCACCACCACCATTCTGCTAGGTGCTCAAGCACATCATCCGGCTACCTTTATCATTTTGACCAATCGGTCAAACTCGGGGATAATTGAATAAACATATAAACTGACTTGATAGGAAGAGCATCAAAAAGATATTCACAATTATGGTCATTCATATTATAAAGGAAAATGATCCGTGACACCGTAACTACACCTGCAACCGTGATTACACCATAGTTTTAGGTTTGCAGCTACCCATCTTCTAATGCGTTGAGAATGCAACGACACATCAGTGATGCACAATGAGAAATGCGAGTATCGAAAACTAAACTTCCTTACCTATTCGACCAGGAAGTGTAAGTTGGAAGCCACACTGGCCGACCGTAATACCGTCTTAAGACTTCACGGTCAGAGCTCGCAAGAGAATATACTATTGCTATCTCTTTTAACCGTTGAAGAGCCAGAAATTGGTCCACTGGTGGTTCTTTCGGGTACACGGGGACGTTCTCCCCAAAGCCCCTTGGAGTTTACCAGGAGGCAGTCGTATTGGTTACACTATTCTTATAAGCGAACATTATCTTGCTGTACTCTCTTAAGAGAAACAAACAAACTCTTGTCTTAAACCAGAATCAATTCGAGTTACGGGGACCTACGTTGAAGTGATGCTTCAAGACTAACTCGATCACGCAGTTATTAGACTGTGTATTTATCTTGAGGATGTTATTCTGAACTGTAATGCAAAATAATTGGAAAACCTGGAACCTATCATAACATGGGACTGGTGCCTATCAACAAAAGTTGTTTGATAACTATTCACATGACTAAGTACAAAAATTTTGAGTAAACTAAATAGCATGCTACCACCGATGCGTCTAAGGAAGTAGGTAACATAAGTTACCGAAGCTCAACACAACGGCAGCCCCAAGAATAAAAACAATTATTATGAAAACACGAAGAAAAAAAGAAACAAAACCCCCTCCAAATGTTTACTAACCCTGAAAACGTTATAAAGTTCATCATATGTACCTAGAAGTTCCGATCTTTCTAAAGCAGCTATGCCCACCGCTTGATCTCGCGGGCGAAAACAGCTTTTTGTGCATTTACAATGTAAATTTTACATCAGCGATCGGCGAGAGCGCGCACTTGTGCAACATGAGCGAGAGAGCCATACATGTATTCTCACACACATTGAACGAAAACAAACAAACTGAATCAGTCTCGCTTGAGCATTCGTCCGACGCAGTTGTGTCGACGCTTGTTGTTAGCAAGACAATGAAAGAAATGAATTTTTTCGGTAAAAATGAGTTCTTATATGTTAATGTGCATTGCCACGCGCACAACAGTAATATTTCCTATATTATTATATTATAATTTTGTTCATAGTTATGAAAAAATCTTTACAACAATTTCCTTCACTACAGTGAGAGAGGGAAGAGAACAACTCACCAACACAAACCCATATTGTGGTTGTGTTAGTTGCCGATAGCAGATTTACATGTACACATAAAAAGCTTTGCATTTATACACATGCACATCAAAAAACGAATTGCAGTATTGCTTAAAATGTTTGATGATGATTGTGAAAAATATTTTTTATTTTCGCAAAACAGCGTTGGCGAGCAAATCGCATACATTGACGTTGGGCATAGCTGTTCTAAAATAAAGGTGCCTCTATCCAACTGGCGGATGTCCTCGACAAAAGCAAGGCTGACATCACCGTTACACAGAAAGTGCGATGGACGGGACAGGGATGCACACGTCGAAAAAACTGTGTCATCTTTTATAGCTGCCACGTAAAAAGACACGAATTTGGATGTGGATTCATAGTCGGCAAGAGTCTTCTACATCTGGTCTCGCGGTTTAACCTTGCGAATAGCCACTATTCGCATCAAGGCGAAATATTTTTACATAACGCTAATTTGTGTACACGCCCCGACGGAAGACAAAGATGAGAACAATAAAGACGCATTGAACCGCCGACCTGCACATGACATTAAAATAGTTTTGGGAGATTTTAATGCTAAAATAGGAAGGGTTGGTTCAGCAGTCGGGAAATACAACAACACATCCGATAACGAATTCAAACTAGTTAGCTTAGCGTCGGCGAGAAACA
The DNA here is from genome assembly GCA_964034835.1 of Muscina levida. Classification (NCBI taxonomy): domain Eukaryota; kingdom Metazoa; phylum Arthropoda; class Insecta; order Diptera; family Muscidae; genus Muscina; species Muscina levida. The sequence continues at coordinate 80,700,218 of OZ035882.1, forward strand.
TGGTAGTGAGTGCAAACAGATTCCTGCATAATGATATCTACAAGGCAACCTGGAAATCCCCTGATCAATATACAAGAAACCAGATTGATCACGTGGTAATTGATGGAAGGCATGTCTCGAAGTTATGGACGTGCGTGTGATGCGCAGTGCAAATATTGACTCTCACCACCTAGTTGCAGCCAAGGTACGCACGTGATTAAGCAGTGCTAACAACGCTCGTAACCACACGCAAAGGAAGCTAGAAATCACAAAGCTGCATACCACCGAGATAGTCAGTGCCTACTCCTACCCCCCTAATTCTGATGTTCCCGACACCCAATGGCAGCATATTGCGAATTCCATGACCACTGCTGCAACGACCGTACTGACTTATGAAAAATCACGCTCAGACAAGTCCTGGTACGATTAAGAAAGTCGCGAAATGTTTGAAGAAAATACTGCTTCGTACAGCATATAATTGCAGACAATAACACAGCGTTCAGTGACGGAGCGTTATAATGAAAAGAGGAGGTGGATCACACCCCTCTTCAGGCGGAAATGTGTCTAAGGATGAAAAGAGAGAGCCAGGATATCGAAAATTACAGGGATAGAAGTTAAGCCTGAAATTTCTATCAAAAGGTAAAAAGCAAAGGTTTTCGACCAGGTATCCCCACCTATAAGGACGGAGACGGAAATCAGGTCACTGACATTTAGAGTATTCTGTAAATATGGAGGAAACACTTCCGATCTCTACTCGATCCCGAAGTCAGCATAAGTGACGAAATCACGCCAATCATCGACGATGGAGTAGACTGTCCATTACCTAGCCAAAACGAGATTAGAACGGCAATTGCACGGCCAACCTACACAGAAAAAAAATACGACAAATGAATTGTCATATTAAATACCATTTCGTCAATACAATTAAATATTTAATTAAAAAGGCGCCAACAACCGAAATTGTAAAAACAATAAACAGTTTTGTCATATTTACAATTTTTTTTAATTTTGTTGAATTTGAAAAGTGGTAGAAAATTTGTAAATATGACAATTTACATCCACTCTCAAATGGAAAAGTTGTTATAAATCAAATTTGAATGCTAACAATTTTATTTAATTACTTAAAAACAATTGTGTTTTTTTTCTGTGTAATGTTCACACTACGACAAATACTGGAGAAGACCCAAAAAAAGCAAATCGACACCTACCATTTGTTGATCGACTACAAAGCTGCAATCGACAGTCCGATACGACAGAAACTATTAGATGCTATGACTGAGTTTGGTACGCCCGCGAAGCTGATACGACTTTGCGGGATGTTAAGGACTGACACGAAGTCTTCAGTGAAAAGAGGCACAAATCTAACAAAGCCATTTTGTACCAAGCAAGGCTTCAGATAAGGCGATAGTCTATCATGCGATCTCTTTAACATTATAATGGAGATGATCATGCGGAAAGCGGCAGTAAACAGGAATGGTATGTTACTGCGCTCTTTTCGAGCATTGAATAGTTATCGATAGAAGTTGGTCTGGTGGTTAAGGGGGACAAAACCAAGTTATTTGTTTCAACGAACAAAGAGTTTACTCGTCTGGGACGCTGCGTGAACGTTGACAACTATAGCTTTTAGGTGGTAGACGATTTTACCTACCTTGGCTCCGCCATAAACAAAAATAATAATGTCAGCCTGGAAATCAAGATACGATAATTGATCGCAAACCGGAGCTACTATGCGATCAACAAGCGTTTAATGACTTTACCAGACAAGGATCATATCTGTCTTGCTTTACAGCGAAGAATCCCGGGTAATGACGCAGGCGGATCAATCTATTCTGGAATTTTTCAAGAGAAAAATACTTCGCAAAATATTTGAACCCATCATCGTTAACGGCCAGTACCGTCACCGAAAGAATCATGAGCTGTACAACAACATCGACATAGTCATACGCGTTCAAATAGACTGAATGCGCTGCCTTGGACACGTTGTACAAATGGACGAAAATGTTCCGGCTCGAAAAGTCTGAGGTAATTAACTAAATGGGCGCCGCAGGAAGGGGGACCAAGATGAAACAGTTCTTATTTAAGCTTGGTGTGACGAACAGTCTACGAAGCGCAAAAGACCTAAGCGCTTGGAATACTTTTCTACGTGCGGCTACTGATAGCTACATTTTTGTTGTTGCTGCCATTAAAGAAGAAGACGTATTCCCTCATGCATTTTTATTAATTTCCAATAAGGAACTAGATAATAATGTATCGTTTCTGTGAGACAAAACGCTCGTTAGTGCGACGAAATGACCTACAGAGTGGACCAAAAGTCTTTTTAGTTTCCAAATGATGATAGAAAAAACTAGACAAATACTATAAAAACTATTTAGTTTTCATGAAACTATAGATTTTTTAATATTAAATTATACACATATAATCTGGATTAAACTGACACTTGAACCTGGAGCGCAAATTTTCAAAAGAGATAATGAGTTGCTGATGAAAACTTTACTTAAAAGGTATCCCCAACGAAATATGTCCATTAGAGACAACATTTCTACTGACGGACATGGTATACTATGTATTATGTACTATGGAACGTATGTACCGTGCATACAAGGAAACCTAATAAAGGATTAAGATTTAACAATCAATACTTTAAAACTGCATTTCACTAAGTTAAGTCTAAAAATCATTAAATCTTTATATATAAAATTCTACCGTACGTGTGTTGTGACTGAACTCCTCCTAAACGGCTGGACCGATTTGCATACATTTTTTTGCATGCGTTTGGGTGGCGCCCCGGATGGTTTAGATTTACAATTCGGTCCAATTGGACAAAGGGGGCGTGGCACCGCCCATACAACTTGAAAATCAAAAGGACTGTATCTCATGAACTATCAGAGGTATGAAGATGAGATTTGGTATATATGTTGTTGAAGCAGTATTTATTTCAGCCAAGGTGGAAGTGGGCGGTGCCACGCCCCCTTTTCAAAAATCGCTCTAACGGCTTTTCCAATAGACCCAAATGATACGAAAATTTTACCAAGTGGTACTGTTGACCTGTTCATAGTCCCTGGCTATAATAGGCTGTGATTGAATAAAGGGGCGTGTTGACCGCCCATACAACTTGAAAATCAAAAGGGCTATATCTCATGAACTATCAGAGGTATGAAGATGAGATTTGGTATATATGTTGTTGGAGCCGTACTAATTTCAACCAGGGTGGAAGCGGGCGGTGCCAGGCCCCTTTTAAAAAATCGCTTTGCAGGCTTTTCCAATAGACAGATTGATACGAAAATTTTACCAAGTGGTACTGTTGACCTGTAGATAGTCCCTGGCTGTATTTGGTTGTGATTGGATAAAGAGGCGTGGCACCGCCCATACAACTTAAAAATAAAATGGGCTATATCTCATGAACTATCAGAGATACGAAGATGAGATTTGGTATATATGCTGTTGGAGCAGTATTAGTTAGTGCCAGGTAGGAAGAAGGCGACGCCTCGCCCCTTTTTCAAAAATCTCTCTGACGGCTTTTATAATAGACTGATTTTAGAAGTGGGCGGTGCCACGCCCCCTTTTCAGAAATCGCTCTAACGCCTTTCCAAAAAGACCGATTGATACGAAAATTTTACCAAGTGGTACTGTTGACCTGTTCATAGGCCCTGGCTATAATAGGCTGTGATTGAATAAAGGGGCGTGGCACCGCCCATACAACTTGAAAATCAAAAGGGCTATATCTCATGAACTATCAGAGGTATGAAGATGAGATTTGGTATATATGTTGTTGGAGCCGTATTAATTTCAACCCGGGTGGAAGTGGGCGGTGCCACGCCCCCTTTTCAAAAATTGCTCTAACGGCTTTTCTAATAGACCGATTGATACGAAAATTTTACCAAGTGTTACTGTTGACCTGTTGATAGACCCTGGCTAAAATTGGTTGTGATTTGATACAGGAGCGTGGCACCGCCCATACAACTTGAATATCAAAAGGGCTATATCTCACGAACTATGAGAGGTATGAAGATGAGATTTGGTATATATGTTGTTGGAGCAGTATTAGTTAGTGCCAGGTAGGAAGAAGGCGACGCCTCGCCCCTTTTTCAAAAATCTCTCTGACGGCTTTTATAATAGACTGATTTATAAGATAATTTAAGAAAGTGGTACTGATGACCTATTGTTAGTCTCTGGCTGTACTTAGTTGTGATTGGATAAAGGAGCGTGGCTCCGCCCATACAACTTGAAAGTAAAAAAGGCTATATCTCATGAACTATCAGAGGTATGAAGATGTAATTTGTTACATATGTTATTGTTGCAGAATGAATTACAGTAAGGCTGGAAGTGGGCTGTGCTACACCCCTTTTAAAATAAGTAGTTATAACTGTCAAAATTCCACAGTATATTGCAGTTCGCCCAGAGATATGAATAGTAATGTGGGCCAATTTTATTATTCGCAAAAATCGTAACCAAAATCGGAATCTACGATGAATTGTTAGAAAATTTCACCAATAAAATTTGTGTCTAAAATCAATTCCTAGCTCGCGCTGGGAAGCAGGAAGATTGCAGATAGAGATTTTTTTTTTAAAGAAAATATCACCATCGACGCTGTAGACGTAAGTGTGACAGGGGACTCGAATTTTTCGAACCGACGCCGTTCTCAGCAACTCGGTCTCTGCAAATGCTGAGGAAAGAATATAAAATCCAACTGGTAGAAGAACTAGAGCAAGTGGACGATCAATTGATTTTTTTTATTTATCATGTCATTGCACATTATTTGAAGGATAAATGGTTCCAACACGACGGCGTAATATGCCATGCAGCGCATGAGATCATCTCTTTGTTCAGCCAAATGTTGGTGACCGAATTATCTCAAAAAATGGTAATACGAGTTCAATATATACAGAGTATTCGGGTATATTCTTGGTCCGTATGAGAAGAAGACATGGCAAAGGAGGTTTTTATGGCTAAAGGTATGAAGCTTCAAACGATCAGTTGCGGTCAATATGAGGAGAAGTCATAACAAAAGTGACATAGTTAGTATACAGACGGTTCCCGCTACTACAGATAAATATAAAAATTGAATTTTTATCTTTAGAGGAATTTCTGTTTCCGATTTGTGAAAGAAGTGTTTTTTCTCCCTGCATACAGACAAAACTTAATCTACATGTCGAAACTATAGATATGACTTTGATGATGAACTTTTTGCTATCGTCATAGAGCCTATTATATTTACAATTTAAAACAAAAATGTGAAATATATTACAAGTTAATATGCAATAGCGAAGTATTGCCGGGCCCACTAGTTGAATGTAAAAATTTTCATCAACGTGTACAATTTCAGAAATGATTGACGTGATATTACTTAAAAATGAAGAGTGAAGATCCAGCAAACAAACGTAAGATCCATTGCAAATAACAAATCTGATATTAATTGAATTGAAATAAAAGTCAATCGCATATGTTTTACTTGACTGTATAACATCAATTCAAGTTTTTGCTTGACCACTCTAAAAGTTATTTCATACGCCTCATACCTACGACAAAGTTCGTTTCTTAAGTCTTTCGTTGTATCAGGGCAAATCAATAGACAAACATCGACCACAAGTTAGATATTTTGTTTGTTTTTTTTTGCAAAACTTTTATCGCAATGTCGATATTAATAGCCGTTCATTCATAAAATCATCTCATTAAAACTATCGACTCAATCACAAAATATATTATAAAGTGCAGCCAATTTGTACGTCCAATTGCTTATCCGTCAATATCATAAATGTTTTTAAATCAACTAAAAAATCAACATTAAATACTCCTATATCGTTAGAATAGCAACAAATTTGTATACATGGTATATACTGTTTGGAAAAAAGTGTTAATTTTTATGGCAGTCACACTGCCTAATTGATAGTGTCAACCCGTAAGATGGTTGCTGGCTTAAAAGCTAATGAGTGGCGGGGGCTGCTTAAGATACAAAGTAGGCAAACAAATGGATGCTTTGGCAGAAAATAACTATTCACGTGTAAATTTGGCTGTATGTATGTAGACACAACTATGTTACCTGTCCAACTTCAAGGTTGCAGGGAGTTGGGCATTTCACACAACAACAAAATTGCAGTTATCATCTAAATGAGATTTTCATCTCAGCTGATGCCAGGGATGACAGTTTTTGTACTACATATTATTATTATTTTAACAATTAGGTTTCGGTCGAGACTAAAAATTTAAGCAAGTTTTTCTTTTAATTATTAAATTACACAATACAACATTGCTAAGGTCATCGTCTGGTGCCACCTTCGTACCCAGCTATTTTTGAATTATATACCGAAACTAAAACCAGTAAGAAAGTTTCAGTAGGGCAACCCGACTTACATATACCCTCATTCTCAAAAAAACATAAAATTTTCTATTATATTGATATTATTACTAGAATTCTAAAGTGGGCAGGGTGGTACATTTGCATGGGAGGTACCATTAGGGGCGTCGCTAGACTTCCAAAATTTCCTCTAAAACTTTATCCGGTTATAACTTAATAATATCTAGAATTTGGGCACGATGTATTGATATTATTACTTCATCTCTAAAGTGGGCGGAGTGGTACATTTGTATGGGAGGTACCAGAAGGGGCGTGACTAGGCCTCCAGATTTTTTCTTCAAAACTTTATCCTGCTTGAACTTACTAAATGCAGAATTTGGGCACGATCACGTTAAGTCCATTAATAATAGTAATCGATTTCTAAAGTGGGCGGTACCAGATATGTATGGAAGATACCAGTTGGGGCGTGGCTAGACTTTTAGTTTTTCTCTCAAAAACTGTATACTGCTATAGATTTACTAAATAAAGAATTTGGGTACGATCGCGTTAGATTTATTAATATTATTACTCCATCTCTAAAGTGGGCGGAAAGGTAAATTTGTGTGGGAGCTACCAGAAGGGGCGTGGTTAGACTTCTAATTGTTTTCCAAAACTTGATCGAATTATAGCTTTACTAAGTACAGAATTTGAGTACGATCCCGTTGGATGTATTGATATTATTACTCGATTTCTAAAGTGGGCGGAATTATGTATTTGTATGAGAGGTACCAGAACGGGCGGAGCCATATAGCCCATTTGCAATACCGTAAGTATTTTTGGGGAAATATTGATTCGTGCAAAATTTCAAAACATTTGGTTGTGTCTTTCGATAGTTATCGTGCGCACCAGCCGGACAGCCAGACAGACAGACGGACATGGCTCAGACGACTTAAAAAGTCATGAATCGAATTTGGTTCAAAGAAACCTAGGGTCTAAAGTGACTCCTTCTATGTGTTACACTTTTGGGTCGTATCAAATGATATATACCCTCATATACCCAAACGACTTGGCCCCATCACATCGAAACATTTTTTTTATGGATACTCCAATATTTTCACCCCAACACGATTTTTTGAAAAAGGACCATTTTTACGTAGTCAATATTTCATAAACCTCATTAAGTTTTAAATGTTTTTAAAGGAAAATAGTACAATTTTGCCTTGTATCATCTCTAATTTGATGGGCACCCACAATACACACTCACACAAGCACTTATATTCATAGTAAACATATTGCTTCAGTAAGTTTTGACTATTTGTCAAGATAATGAGGTGTAAATCGATATAGGTCCGGTATGACTTTTCATTGGGTATATAAAAAGCTTCTTTAAATTGAGGCAGCTGTTTTGGGAAATTTTAAATTTTGTGCTAATAATATAAACCTTGATTAACGTATAGGGAATTTCGTACACTCAATAAATATTATTTAGAATACAAATACATAGTGTAGATGTGAAAGACCATGAAGAATATAACAAATTAAAAAGGTGCTAACTACGCTCAAGTTGTAGCAGTTGGTACTATGTAGAGTGGCACGTAAGCCACGCTAGCCTCGAATGGAGGAAATCCGTTTTGATGGTCATCATTTATTTAAGGTTAACTGTAGACTTTATTAAGTAATTACACTAGTCAAACACAACAGTAAAAATTATAATAATAACAACGAGGGTATTGTAATGTGTAATGGTTCCATCTATTACAAAAAAAGAGAAATATTAAATTATATCGTTTTTTTTTTTAATATAATAATATCATTTCTAATTTTTCATTATTTAGATTAACTTATTTTACCCCAGACTTTGTTAATATAAGTAGAAGTCATATAGTGACACCCTATTGAAATGGTACCTGTTATTATGGAAAGTAAACTATTAACATTAATTAAATAACTTAACACAATTTTTAATTAATTTGAACTCTGGGAAGATTGGTGACAGTGGTAGTATTAACAAGTTTGGATACACTACATTAAACCTTGCTACGGAAGGGGGAAAAAAGCATCGTATCTTCGTATCGGTTGAAAATTGGATCGAAGAATATACAGCTGCATAAGGGTGTTACATACAAATTTGGTAAACTTTGTTTAACATATATAAATGTATAAAATACACGAAGAGCCACCTTAAATAAAAAAACCAAAATTTTGCATGTTACTCACATTTTTGGTTATCTATATACATAAAAGGCTTGGGTGACTGACTGATCACTGCCCAGCCCAAGCGGCCAAAGCTAGAACCGTGAAATTTAGAATGTAGGTTTCTTTTATGACGTAGGCGCACACTAAGAAGGGATTTTTGGAAATTCCGACTGAAAGGGGGTAGAATGGGTGTGGCACCGCCCCATACAACTGGAATTTTAAAATGACTGTATCTTTTGAACCGTTATAGGTACGAAGTCGAGATTTGGTTCCTATATCGGAAAGTGGGCGGTGCCACACCTCTTAATAAATGGACCGATTGCAATTGAATTTTCTATGTGTGATACTGTCCATTGGGCCTCTATCATAGACTACATGAAAACATAATTAGACAATGGGGCGTGGTACCGCCCACGCAAACCGAAATTTCAATCGGTCTTATCTCAAGAGCCATTAGAGGTATGAAGATGAAATTTCCTACATATGTTACTGATAAAAAGAGGATTACGTCTCGCTGGAAAATGGGCGGTGACACGCCCCTTTGAAACAATCGTTATCTGGGCGAAATAAATGAACAGATTGCAATAAAATGTTCACTGTGTGGTACTATCCGTAGGGTATCTATCAAACGCTACATAAAACCAGTACAGAAATTTCAGTCAGGTAAACTGACTGATAAATACCATCACCCAATATAAGATATTGTTGAAGTCTTGAGTTATTGAAACGAATAGATTTTTAATTAAAATAAAATTACTTATGTATATTTTTTCCCCTGCTTGTGGTGCAAAATCGTCCACAACTTTACTTATTTGTGTAGGGGGTATAGGTGCCGGTTTGGAATTTATGTGAGAAATATTAATTTTTCAAAAAAATTTAATTTTGATAGGGGGTACCACAAGGGGTGAACCGATACAGTCCTTATTCATTCCTGACTCAAATTTTCATACGTACAACTTACGAATAATTTGACTGAATTCAGTGCACTTACAAAAAAAGATATGTATGTAAGACTATAGGGGTGAGTTCGGTCCTTTGTGTAGGAGGTACCAGAAGGGGTGTGTCAAATAGTTAGGTTTTCTGAGGTTTCGCCTCCTATCACAATATAAATTAACCGACTAATTTTTATTACCCCTCAAATGTCCGTTTGGAAGTTATGGGAGAATTATTAATTTTCCAAAAATAGGTAATTTTGTATGGGAGGTACCAGAAGGGGTGACCCGATATAGTCCATATTCACTCCTGATTCATATTTTCATAAGCGAACAAATTACTCATAATTTGACTGAATTCAGTGTACTTAGAAAAAAGATATGTTTGTAATACTATGGGGGTGAGTTCGGTCATTTGTATGGGAGGTACCAGAAGGGGTGTGTCAAATAGTTAGGTTTTCTAGGGTTGTGCCTCCTATAATAACATAAATTAATCGACCAATTTTCATTACCCCCAAAGAGTCCGTTTGGAAGTTATAGGAGAAATATTAATTTTCCAAAAATATGTAATTTTGTATGGGAGGTACCAGAAGGCGTGATCTGATATTGTCCAAATTGATACCTGAGTCTAATTTTCATAAGCGAACATCATACGCAAAATTTGAGTGATCTCAGTTTACTTACAAAAAATATATGTATGTAAAACTATAAGGGTCAATTCGGTCATTTGTATGGGAGGTACCAGAATTGGTGTGTCAAATAGTTAGGTTTTCTGAGGTTTTGCCTTCTATCAGAAGATAAATTAACCGATCAATTTTCATTACCCCCCAAGTGTCCGTTTGGAAGTTATAAGAGAAATATTAATTTTCCAAAAATAGGTAATTTTGTATGGGAGGTACCAGAAGGCGTGAACCGATATAGTCCATATTCATACCTGAGTCTAATATTTATAAGCAAACATCATACGCAAAATTTGAGTGATCTCAGTTTACTTGCAAAAAATATATGTATGTAAAACTATAAGGGTCAATTCGGTCATTTGTATGTGAGGTACCAGAATGGGTGGGGCAAAGGTTTCGGTTTTCTTAGGGTTTGTCTACTTTTGCAAGATAAATAAACTGACCAAATTCAAACATCCTCCGGTTGTCCGTTTGGAAGTTATGGAAGAAATATTAATTTTCCAAAAATAGGTAATTTTGTATGGGAGGTACCAGAAGGGGTTTGGCTATTCAGCCCATTTACAATCCCATAAGTTCGTTTTGAAAAATATTGATACTGGTAAATTTTCATACAGATCCGTTAAGATTTACTCGAGTTATCCTGCTGACCAGCCATCCAGCCAGCCAGCCAGCCAGCCAGACAGACGGACATAGCTCATTCTTCTTAAAAAGTTCTGAAACGAATTTGGTCTTAAGATACTTGGGGTCTAACTCGTCTCCTTTAATGCGTTACACTTTTTTTCGTATCAAATGATATATACCCTCATCCCTAAGGGTGATGGTATAAACATACTTAGACAAAGGGGCATGGCCAAACAAACCACAATTTCAATCGGTCATATTTCGCGGGCCATTAAAGGTATGAAGATGAGATTTGCTACATATTTCAATGGTACATGATGGATTACGTCTAGCTAGAAAATAGGCGGTGCCACATCCCTTTTGGAAAAATTTGTATATTGGTAAAAATTGATAGAACGGTTGTAATGACATTTTCATAACCTATATATTTAAAATTACTTATTGGCTGTGGTGGGATGATTAAATTTGGGGTGTTGTTCCCCTTTTCGAGAAAACGTCAGCTAAGAATAGGTTTTTGAAAATTCGTACTTTTAGGGTTAAAAATGACTAATGAGAGATGAAAGTTATATCAGAACCCAGACCAATCAGTTAATGGTATAATCGCGAAAATTGATATGAGCATGCTCACTATCAAATTAGATTGACGGGTTTTTGGAAATCCAATATTTTTTGGTAGAAAAAAAATCGAAAAAGGAATAAAAATGTTACTATCGCCCAGGCCAAACAGCAATTTTTTGGGCTTGCTCCCAAACTGGTACTAAGGGGCCAAAGGTTTAGTCTCAAAAATGTAAGTGGATATCTAAGTTGTGCGATGTGAAGTAATTTTCCAAAATTCGTTCTATAGTTGTAAAAACCCGGAAAAAGGGATAAAACTGGTACTATCGCCCAGACAAAATGCATAAAGGTAGAGTTACGAAAATTTATATAGAGTTGCCCCCTATAGAATTAGAGAGACGCCAGATGGGGTTTTTAGAAATTCGAACATTTAGGGGTAAAAATGCCGAAATGGGATTAAACTGGTACAATCACCCAGACCAAACAGCAAAAGCTAGATTCGTATTTGGGCAGGCTTCCTATAGAATTAGAGGGGGTACCAGTCGATTTAAGTTGTGCGATTCGGATGTATCTTTTGAAATTCGTACTTTTAGGGATAAAGAGCAACTAAAGCGGTGCAATCTTTAGACCAACGGGATAAAGCTACAATAACACTAATGGGGTGTTCGTTCGTTTGCATTTGACTTGTATTGGTTAAATTCATAAGAAGATTCATTGTACTTCTGGGTGAAGCAACGCGAGCCGGGAAAGCTAGTAATTCATAAATAGAAAATTTATTATTAAAAAAAAGCTGTGATTACCAATGACGTTTAGTTCGAAAAAGTTTACTAACAGGCAGACACTGTAAGAACTTGATTCCTGCTCAGAATGTCCATTAGAAAACTACGATGGGTGTGACCTTAAGAATTTGAGCTTTAACAAAATTATGACTTTCAGGCTAAATTCTGTAAAATTTAAAAAAAAATCTCGGGATTTTTTTATGTTTTTAGTTTTTTAAAGAAAATTTCCCTATTCATATGTATGCGAAACAAACTGTGATGAAGTAGTAAGGAGTCTGTAATCATTGAAGCGACGTTGATGTTACAAGAGGCGATGATAACGTTTGAAAAATTTCTTGAGAGAAAGATCCACGATTCAATTGGGGTATGTTGTGTTTTTTCTCTCCGTGCAAGATGTTATACAGGTTTACCATTAAGTATAGAGGTAATAAACTATTTAATTTTCAATCAAAACCAAAACTTCTTTCTTTTCGAAGGAAAATAAACCCCGAAAATATGGCTCCACGAAAAGCCCCCCAATGAAATAACGCCCAAAAGAGAAATGAAATATTCCCCAAATTTTTTTCATACATTTTTGGGTGTTATTTCATATGAAATAACTCCCAATTTTTTTGGGCCGTTTTTCATTTTTCTTTGGGAATTATTTCATTCCTCATTTGGGGTTTTCAAATTATGAAATAACACCCAACCAATTTTTTAAATTTGGAGATTGTTTCATATCGTGAATAATTTGGGTGTTATTTCATTTTTTATTCGGGGGTTATTTCATTTTTAAAGCTGTTGGTTTTTAGGGGTTATAATTATATAATTATATTAAAATAGGCCTTTTACAAGAAAAAAAAATGAGAAAATGAAATATCTATTGAATGTTTACAGATATTTTTGATTAGAACACACTAAGAATGGAATTTTTTTTAAATTTGTAAGAGTTCTTCAAAAGGAAGAATTCAATAAAAACAAACAGTTTAATTTGCTTTTTAACACTGGAGGTGGTTGTGTAAAGGCCAAACGTAAAAGGCAAATTGTCTTCCGAACTGCAAAAATAGCAGGGCTACAACGATCTACGATCCACACGATTCATTTCAATAATTTTGCGACTTTGCTGTTGGTCCATATTGACTTCATGAAATCCTTGGTGAAACTGACTCTTTTATGAATTTTGGGTATTATTTCATTTTTGTTGCTAATGGGGTTTATTTCATTGGGGGTTATTTCATTTTCATCATTAGGTGTTATTTCATATGAAATAACTCCCAAATATTGGGGGTTGTTTCGTTTTCGCTTTGGGATTTATTTCATTTATTTTTGGATGTTATTTTATTCAGTTTTTGGGCGTTATTTCCTATTTTTTGGGGTTTATTTCATTGGGCGTTATTTCCTGGGCGTTATTTCATTGGGGGGCTTTTCGTGGAGCCGAAAATATTAAGTCTGCCACTAAAATGAAATTAGACCCCAAAAATATTAAGCCTGGCCCCAAAATTTTTATGAATTTACACCCCAACAACCGGGTCGGTCCCCATACAATTTTTTTTTTTTCTCCAAAGTCGAGGGCAAATATTAAAGATCACCTCGAGACAACTTAAAAAAAAAAAATTTTTTTCCTCCCCCACCCCCGGAAAAACAGCCAAAATCGTTTTTTTATCACTGTTTTTTGTTTGTGGCTCAATCGTTAAATCAAAGGCATCGGTGTATAGGTTTCGAGGAGTACTACATTTGTCCTATAGATGTCGCTGACATACGACATCATCTTGTAATGATGGTCTCATTTAGAGCAATTTCTAACCCTAAAATTTAAAAATATTTTTTCCTAGGATTAAAGCCCTTTAAAAACCAAGAACATTTTGCTTTGGAAGTATACAGTTTTATTCAAAAACAAAAAAGTTACGAATGATAAGATATATTTACAGCATCAACAAAAACATTTTTTTAAGTTGTTTGCATTATTATCACAAATTATTGCATACTTTATAGCGCTGATACAAAATGTTTATAAAAATGATTCTATACTTTGTAGCTCAAATTGTTGCATAAGTCTTTACGACATCGAAAGAAAATTTAAAATTTTCTCGAGATAAATCATTTTTAATCTAGTTACCGACGAAATATAATTTTTATTACAAATAAAATCCCAAAAAGAGCAAAGATATGTAATTACAGCTAATCTTGGCGCGACTCAAGGTCCGTTCACTACTTTCTAGTTTGGCAATAATTTTTCATTTTGATTAGTCATTCCAAGCGCTGATTCACTTAAATTTCGCACAAATGTTCAGTGTTGCAAACTGCATGGGAAGAATACAAGTGCATATTAATGTATATATTTTATTATTAATACTTCCATTGTGCAACAGATATCTTTATAATTTCGTTGCTTGAATATTGGTGACGCTGAATAACTTCATCCGCATGTTTGAAAACACTGTTTGCGCTAAAAAGTATGCAATATCTTGTATTTAATTTTTTTTTCAAACGCTAAGAAGTATGCAATCTTTTTCTGTAAAAATGCAAACAACAGGAAAATATATTAGTGTTGATGCTGTAAATACATCTTTTCATACGTAACTTTTTTGTTTTTGAATAAAACTGTATACTTCCAAAGCAAAATGTTCTTGGTTTTTAAAGGTCTTTAATTCAGAGAAAAAAATATTTTTAAATTTTAGGGGTAGAAATTGCTCTAAATGGGGCCATCATTACAAGATGATGTCGTATGTCAGCGACATCTATAGGACAAATGTAGTACTCGTCGAGACCTATACACCGATGTCTTTGATTTAACGATTGAGCCACAAACAAAAAACAATGATAAAAAAACGATTTTGGCTGTCTTTCCGGGGAGTTGGGAAGGAAAAATTTTTTTTTTTAAGTTGTCTCGAGGTGATCTTTAATATTTGCCCTCGACTTTGGAAATTTTTTTTCGCGACCCGGTCTAGTGCGCACGATAACTATCGAAAGACACAACCAAATGTTTTGAAATTTTGCACGAATCAATATTTCCCCAAAAATACTTGCGGTATGGGCTACATGGCCCCTTCCCTTGTAGTACCACCCATACAAATATATCATTCCGCCCACTTTAGAAATCGAGTAATAATTTCAATACACCCAACGGGATCGTACCCAATTTCTGTGTTTAGTAAAGCTATAAAAGGATAAAGTTTTGGAAGTCTAGTCACACCTCTTTTGGTACCTCCCATACAAATGTACCTTTCCGCCCACTTTAGAGATGTAGCAATAATATAAATAAATCCAACATGATCGTAACAAAATTTTTTATTTAGAAAAGCTATGGTAAGATACAGTTTTGGAGATAAAAACTGGAAGTCTAGCCACGCCCTATCTGATACCTCCTATACCCTTCTGGTAACGCCCACTTTAGAAATCGATTAATATTATTAATAGACCTAACACGATCGTGCCCAAATTCTGCATTTAGTAAAGCCTAAGTAGGACAAAGTTTTTGCGAAAAAAATCTGGAAGTGTAGACACGCCCCTTCTGGTACCTCCCATACAAATGGACCACTTCGCCCACTTTACAGATGGAGTAATAATATCAATAGACACGACACGATCCTGTCCAAATTCCTATGTTATTATGCTATAATAGGGAAAAGTTTTGGAGAAGAAAACTGGAAGCATAGCGACGCCCCTAATGGTACCTCCCAGGTACCATTCCGCACACTTTAGAGATGGAGTAATAATATCAATACACCCAACGTGATCGTGCCCAAATTCTGTATTTAGTAAAGCGATAACACGATAAAGTTTTGGAGAAAAAAAACTGGAAGTCTAGCCCCTTCTGGTACCTTCCATACAAATGTAATACAGTATTATAGTTCATATTTTCGATCTCATAATGTAACTGAGAATAAACTAAGAAGCCATTTATGCCCCATATGTTAAGATATTTTTATACACATAACTATGAAATGTACCAAGCTCTAAGGACAAAAATGGAATATGTCTTACGGAAAAGTAGTATAATAACATAAGAATGGAAGCCTCTTATGCACATACCAGATTTAACATCTGTAACTCAAATGTTATAATTTTTTAAAGTTTACACTAAGTAGATTGTAGGAAAGGCTGTGGTCGTCAGTTACGGGCAACGCTTAATCGCCCTCTGATCGAAAATAAATATTCCTACCGTATCTTTATATGTGTAGTGCTAAGAACTATCAGTGTATCAAATTGTATTTCTTTACGACTAAATACATTTGTGCCACTCCACCTACCCTACTGATCGAAAATAACAATTTCGTCTGTATATTCATATCTGTAGTGCCAAGTACCATCTTTGCATAGAATTTTAATGCTCTCGGCCGGGTCAATTTATATAAAAAATTGTTTTCATGGTCTTAAGGGGTTTCTGGGGTCGCTGATTTCGAATCGTGGGGTGCCGTTCTGTGGATCTCAAGCCGACTCACAACCTCCTTCGTGGTGGCACCTATGCAACGTTGTTAGTGATAGTTTTTTTTTTATCATGAATAGCTGCTGATAGTGAGCGACGAACCCTGACACGAGAAATACGAGAAAGAAAAAGTAACAAACGGAACCCCCATAATGTTGACGACCCCCGAAAACGTAATAAGGACCATGGTTTAAGGATATGCAGCTAGAACGTCCGGACTCTATAGAGAAGGTGCCAAGGATGCTCGCGACGTAAAAATTGCAACATCTATTACAGCTGCTATGCCGAAAAGCACGAATTTGGATGTGGATTTGTAGTTGGCGAAAGACTCAGACAACTTGTCTCGCGATTCAATCCTGTTAGTGATCGAATAGCCAAAATCCGCATCAAGGCGAAATATTTGTATATCACGCTAATTTGTGCTCATGCCCCGACGGAAGATAAAAACGATAAGATTAAAGGTGCATTTTACGAGCGCCTAGAGGAAGCATACGACCACTGCCCTGACCATGACATTAAAATTGTTCTGGGGCACTTTAATACAAAAATAGGATGGGATGTTCTTGGGATGTTCTTGGTCCATCGATCGTAAATTCAGTCTGCTTACCGACATGTCAGACAACATGGTAGTGAGTGGAACCAGATTTCAACACAAAGATATTCACAAGGCAACTTGGCTATGCCCCGAACAAAACACCAAAAATCAAATTGACCATGTATTGTGGACGTTCGTGTGATCCGTGGTTCTAACATTGGCTCGGATCATCACCTGGTTGCAGCCAAGGTGCGCACAAGATTGAGCAGAGCGAAAAACGCTCGTAACCAAACACAAAGAAAGCTGGACATCGCTAAGCTGCAAACGCCAGAGAAAGCCACTGCATACTCCAACCAGTTCTCCAAACTAATACGACACAACGGCAATACTTCTGAAGTTCCCGATACACAGTGGCAGCATATTGCGCATTCCATGGCAACCGCCGTACGATGAAGAATGTTGCATAGCGTCTAAGGAATAGGATGGTGCTTACAGGGCAACGCTACAACCAATTGTAACCCGTGCTGTTGGAGAACCGTACAAGGAGACAGTAAAACAGACGAGACAGCTATTTAAGCAAAAAACGTCAGATGAAGGAACTGGAGAACGAGTATATAAAGAGATAAAGGAATAGAGGTGAGGCCCGAATTTTAACAGAAAGTAAAAGCAAAAGGCTACGGTAATGGGCTCCACTCCTGTAGAGACAATTATGGAAATCTGGTTACAGATACGCAGAGTGTGCTGCATATATGAAGAGAACACTTCCAGCAACTGCTGGTTCCAGAAGGCAGCGCACGTGAAGGTATCACGCCAATTGCGGACGATGGCTTAGATTGCCCACCACCAAGTCAAACCAAGGTAAGAAGAGCAATATCGCGGCTGAAAAATAATAAAGTTGTCGGTACCGATGGACTTCCGGCAGAGTTCTTCAAATTCAATGGTGATGATCTGATAACGATCATGCACCAGCTAATACGCACGGTTTGGCTTAACGAGTGCATGTATAATGATTGGTGTCTAAGCGTATTATGCCATGTGCTGAAAAATGGTGATCCAATATGTGCTCCAACTACCGCGGGATCAGCCTTTTTCCCATTGCACAGTGTGCTATGTGAAAGATTGAAGCCAGTGTTATCCAACCTGATCGGCCCCTATCAGTGTAGCTTTAGACCTGGTTAATAAACAACTGACCAGATATTTGCACTTCGGAAAGTCCTGGAAAAGACCCATGTGAAACAAATCGGCACGCCCCATTTGTTCCTCGACTATAAAGCTGCCTTCGACGGCCCGATACTGCTGAAATTACTCGAAGCCATGGCTGAGTTTGGTATTCCAGCGAAGCTGATACGCCTTTGCGTAATGACGCTGACTGACACGAAGTCTTCAGTGAATATTGGCAAGGACCTTACGGAGCCATTCTATACCGGACTGGGCCTAAAACAACAAACATCTTGTGACCTCTTCAACATAGTGATGGAGATGATAATGAGAAAAGCCACATGCTACTCGCATACGCCGACGTAGACATCATCGGCCGAAAACTGATCTGAACTCGATGAACGGCGCAGAAGAGGGCGACCAAAACTTCGTTAGAAAAACCAGGTTACTGAGAACCTTGCAGAACTTGGTATGACAAACTGGAGAAGAAGCGCAGAAGATCGAAGTGATGTTTAAGAATACTTGTAAGTATGCACAACCCTATTCACACCAAATATTGTGTTAGCATATAATAAATTTGTTCGATTTTTGAGACAAAATTATCGTTAGTGCGTCGCACAGTGGCTCATTTGACGAAAACTCGTGCCAAAAATCAAATTTCGAGTTGTTTGACTGGCCAAAAAGGTTTATATTTTTCAATTAAGAACTGATTGAAGTATCAAATTCTGAAGTATCATCAGAATCATATCATTTTGAGTGAATAGTTTAGTTTGTACAGCTGGTCAAAGTTGGGCTATTTTGAAAAAGAATATAAAACGCAAAAAAAAAACAATATTATTGCAGAGCTAAACTAGTGTTTTTTCTCTTGATTTTAGAAACAATTTCAAAGATATTAAAATAAAAATATAAATATTTTTTATAAAGGCCTAATTTTTATAAATTTTTTTTTAAAACTTTATTTTTAACTTAATTTTCAAACTTTGAGTTGAGTTTTAAAAAAAATGCCGGGCGTGCAGGAAATTTTGAAAAATTTGTATTATTGAGGGAACGTCCGTTAAACAATTAAAAAAAAACCATTACCACAATCGTGCCCGATTGGAGATATTTGACCTTTTATGAGTCAACCCATGCCACATTACAGGTTGAGTAGAACCTATTGTACTAGAGTTATTACTTAATATCTTTGTTATTTGATATGATAACTTCCTGAAAATTGGCACATAACTTAATAACAAGATATATTTTGAACTTATATTCACTGACTAAGCCACGCCCCTAGAAGAGTACACCCTAGGTTGATTCTTATTTGGCAAAAAAAAAATGTTTTTGGAATTTTTCATGGGCCAAGTTAAAATTTTATTAAGACGTACAAAAAAACTCTATGTGAATTTTTTAATTTTTTTTCTTAAAGGTTTAGGGGTCACTCATCCTGAGTGATAAGCCGAATAACTCGAGTAAACCTTAACTGATTCTTATGAAAATTTTTCAGTATTAATATTTTCCATAACGAAGTAATGGAATTGTAAATGGGCAGAATTGCCCCACCCCTTCTGGTACCTCCCATACAAAATAACCTATTTTTTGATAATTAATATTTCTCCCATAACTTTCAAACGGACAGCTGGATGGCATTTAAACTTGGTCAGTTTAATGACCTTGTAATAACAGATAAACCCCCAGAAAATCAAAAGCTTTGTCACACCCCTTCTGGTACCTCCCATACAAATGATCGAATTAACCCCCATATTTTTACCTACATATCTTTTTAGTAAAAATACTGAATTCAATAAAATTTTGTGTGAGATAAACTCATGCACAAAAGTGACTCGTGAGTGAATGTGGACTATATCGGCCAACCCCTTCTGGTACCTCCCATACAAAATTACCTATTTTTTGATAATTAATATTTTTCCCATAACTTTCAAACGGACAGCTGGATGGCATTTAAACTTGGTCAGTTTAATGACCGTGTAATAACAGATAAACCCCCAGAAAATCAAAAGCTTTGCCACACCCCTTCTGGTACCTCCCATACAAATGACCGAATTAACCCCCATATTTTTACCTACATATCTTTTTAGTAAAAATACTGATTTCGATAAAATTTTGTGTGAAATGAACAGATGCAAAAATTTGACTCGTGAGTGAATATGGACTATATCGGCCAACCCCTTCTGGTACCTCCCATACAAAATTACCTATTTTTAGACAAATTATTTTTTACCAATAATTTCCAAACAGACAGCTGGATGGCATTTAAACTTGGTCAGTTTAATTACCTTGTAATAACAGATAAACCCCCAGAAAATCAAAACCTTTCGGGACTTCCCCGAAATATCAAACAGCAACCATACCATTACAAAAAAAAACATAAAGAATTCTGCGGATGCTATTTGTTTTGCCGAAAATCAGCTTAAAGAGTTTCAGCCACGAGATGACTATAAAGAGCTACTTAAGCTGACAATAATATTCTGCGGAGGTGTTCCAAAAACACCAATATTCTTCAGAGCCCCAGCAAGTCTTCACCGTGCTAGATGGATGGCTAAGGCAATATATTCCATAAAAATATATTTATTCAGAGAGCAGTTAAAGATAAAGGAAAGCGAATTATGTGAAATACAGGATGTTTGCATTTTTATAATTAATATTTACCTTAAATATTGGTTTGAATCCACTTCTGGACCTCCTGCTTCAAAAAATGACCTCCAGTTATAAAAAGACTTGAAGTCTTATGCAACAATTAATAAAGAGATAGCCTAAAAAAAAAATTCTAGGTCATCTCTGGTATTTGTCGGAAGAGCTATATGGATTTCCTTTTTTTTTGATGACAAAGTTTCTCATGAAATTAAGAAGAAGATGGTAAATGCTTTAAACATAGAAGGAGTAGATAATCCAGAAAAACGAGTTACAGTAGATGAAAACCTACTACATTCTAAAAGTCTTGAGCATTTTGTATCCAACAATACTCTTAAATTTTTCAACAGAACGGGTATTATATCGGGCTTCCTAAAAAAAATTTTGAAGATTGTTGCAGACTGTAATTTAAGTAAAGAATTAGTTCGGTCTATGAGGGTTTTTAACGATATTGCTGAACGCAAAATGGCCTTGATGCAGGAATACAATAAATTGCATACACATAATGAAGAACAGAAGCAGTTTCTATTATTATTGGTGAAAGAATTTAGAAAAAAATATTCAGATCCAAAAAAATCTACCATGTGTAAATAATAATATATTTTACAATATTTTAAAATTTAAAGAAAATTGTAAGCAGTAAATGCAGTTGTTTATAATTATATTTTTTAATGTTAAGTTTTTCATGCAATGAATTGATGTTTAATATTAATATATTAAATTTTTATTTTAATATTTTTTTAACTGTTTAATTTAATTTCTATTTTTGAAATATATCTTTTTAAATAATAACACAACAAAAACTGATGAACAAATTTGAAATAAATCATTTCTTATTAACTGTACTGTAAAAATTCCTAAGTTGGACTGCAAATTAGTGGAATGGGGCAAGACAATAGCGTTCCATTATCTACGTTGAATATCATACAACATTCATTAAACTAAATTTATATTTAAGATAAGCATTAGTAAAATTACAATAAGGGTATATCTTTACCAAAATATAAATGAATTCAGCATACTTACAAAAAAATGTATGTAAAAACATGGGGGTTAATTCGGTCATTTGTATGGGAGGTACCAGAAGGGGTGTCACAAAGGCTTTGATTTTCTGGGGGTTTATCTGTTATTACAAGGTAATTAAACTGACCAATTTTAAATGCCATCCAGCTGTCCGTTTGGAAATTATTGGTAAAAAATAATTTGTCTAAAAATAGGTAATTTTGTATGGGAGGTACCAGAAGGGGTTGGCCGGTATAGTCCACATTCACTCACGAGTCACTTTTGTGCATGAGTTTATCTCACACAAAATTTTATTGAATTCAGTATTTTTACTAAAAAGATATGTAGGTAAAAATATGGGGGTTAATTCGGTCATTTGTATGGGAGGTACCAGAAGGGGTGTAACAAAGCTTTTGATTTTCTGGGGGGTTTATCTGTTATTACAAGGTCATTAAACTGACCAAGTTTAAATGCCATCCAGCTGTCCGTTTGAAAGTTATGAGAGAAATATTAATTATCAAAAAATAGGTTATTTTGTATGGGAGGTACCAGAAGGGGTGGGGCAATTCTGCCCATTTACAATTCCATTACTTCGTTATGGAAAATATTAATACTGAAAAATTTTCATAAGGATCAGTTAAGGTTTACTCGAGTTATTCGGCTTATCCCTCAGGATGACGGTAAAATTTTGAATTTCGAACCCCGGTAGCGACCCCTAAACCTTTAAGAAAAAAATTAAAAAAAATCACATAGAGTTTTTTTGTACGTCTTAATAAAATTTTAACTTGGCCCATGAAAAATTCCAAAAACATTTTTTAAGACTCACCCTAGTACACCCCCATACGAAAATACCAATTTAACACAAACTCGTGTTGTTTGACAAAATATATAGTAGTACAAATTAATAGAATAAATAGTAGTGGTATAAAATAGTAGCAGTGTAGTAGCAAAAAGTAGTAGTATAAGACTAGAAACACAACAATGTCGCAAATCGGTACACGAACATATATTTACATATGACCTAAGTCAAATCGGGGAACATATATATGGGGACTATATCTAAATCTGAACCGATTTCCTTCAATTTTAGTATAGATTGTCTCTGGCCCAAAAGACGAAGATGTGGCAAATTTTATTGCGATTGAGGCAAAATTTCGATCTGTACTTCGAGAACAAAAGCACAAAAGTCAAAAGTCTGTAATCTACCACTTTTCCCGCCCTTTCCTTTTAGGCGTGGCACTCCCATTTTTACATCACATAATCTTTGAAGTCTCAAGATTTATCAGTTAAAGTTTCAAATTGATATCTGCTGTTGTTCAAAAGTTATGATTTTTACAACGTGTTTTCCCAAAATGAGCCAATCTAATGACATATGCTTGAATTTAACTCTCCGGTTATCCACCTAATAATTTAATGTTAATAGTTTAGGTTAACCTAAACTTAATTTGTTTGCTAAAACTTAAATCAACCTTTTCAATTAATTTCGCCACAAAAACTTTAAGCCACCTAAGCAGCTAGGCTAAGCAAACACTAAGCCTTCTTACTACTGATTGCTATCGTTGATCGTTAATAGTGGTCGCTGTGTTCTAATTAAAGATCATGTGATATTTTTGGTAACTTAGTCAGATGATTTCATACTATGATTCTTAACCAAGATATTGTTTGTTTTTCTAAAATAAGAAATACAAATATTTAATGTTTGAGTATTAACATAAAACTATTAGTTAATCGCTTTTATTTGTTTCGTGTTTCAATCGCTTATATTCGTTACTATTTTACAGTTATTTCTTTGACATTTTTGTTTTACAATAAACTAAATCTAAAAGTTGTTCGACTTGTTGTAGCTCATCTGCTTAGCATCCAATGCTTTCCCAAACACTGCCACTCTTCCAGGGACCTGTGCCAACTTGAGCATTGGCGTTGCTGCTGCTCCATGCATTTGTATTCCAACCACCGCCGTTGTTTGAGGCTGGTGGGGGACCATAGGACACGGAGGGAACATGAGAATCAGCGCTACCTTCAACGATCAGTTTGATGGTTTTTACAGATTGTTGAACTGGTGTTTGCACAAACTGAGGATGGGGTTGAGGTAGCGGTGGAGCTTGGTATGTAAAAGATTGTTGAGGTGGGATATATGGAATAGGTTGAGGTTGAGGCTGGGGTTGAGAAACGTAAATGGGTTGCTGGGGTATGGGCTGTGGCAGAGGTTGTTGAACATAAATTGGTTTAGGTTGTGATACAACAACTTGTTGTGGCTGCTGAACA
Source organism: Muscina levida (assembly GCA_964034835.1). NCBI lineage: Eukaryota > Metazoa > Arthropoda > Insecta > Diptera > Muscidae > Muscina > Muscina levida. Next base: position 80,724,230 of record OZ035882.1, read on the forward strand.
ACGACTTGCTGAGGTACTTGAATTGGGATTGGGGCTGGTGCAGGAATTGGTGTCCATCCGGAAGAAGATGCCGACAATGAAGCAGAAGCTGAACCGCTGGAGTATGCGGTAGGATAAACAGAGGGTTGTTCAACGACCTTAATGACTTTAATGACTTGTGCATCGCCACCATAACCGCCGCCATAACCACCGCCATAGCTACCACCATAGTTTCCGCCGTAACCGCCACCATAAGACGACTGTTGACCCCAGCCGCTATTAGAGTTGCCACCGGTCCAAACAGGACGATTATAGTTGATGCCATAACCACCAGAGCCGCTGCCATAACTACCACCACCATAACTGCCGCCGCCATAACCGCCACCACCATAGTTGCCTCCCCCATAGCCGCCACCATTGTAACCGCCGCCACCACCATATCCGCCGCCGCCATAGTTGCCTTTGCCATAGCCTCCACCGCTGTTACCGCCACCACCAATGCCATTACTCAAAGCTCCTAGCAATGCCAACTTGGCACCCAAAAGGGCTTGGGCTGGTGCTGCCATAGCCAACATGGCTGCCAAGACACAAACGTAAGCTTTCATATTACAATTTTTTTTCCTGGACGAGATGAGCTGATTTGTTAACGCACACGTATATTTCGAACCGTCGATAGTGAACAACTGATAACTTTTTTCTTAGCTACGCACAAATTTATACTCCCAACTAAGTCAGTGTTAATATTCAGGCCATCGATTGCTCGACAAAATGATCTTAAATCTTAACAAAGCTCAAGAAGTAATACCAAAAACAACAATTAAAGTCAATATCTAATGCTAGATGAGAGCGCACAAGTCCACACACACAAATCTTAAGCTAAAGAATTGGCCAACCATCGCCAATGTACCATAATACAAGCGAACCCCCCACCCCACCAACCAACCCTTCATTTGTCAAATTTCACACACTGGTCGTATAAAAACCAACCAACGCTATACCCTATAGTGCCTACATGTATACGACGAAAGATAGTACGTATGCGATATGTCGAGAAAGAAAACAATTTCATATTTGTTTAATCAGTAAATATACCCAACCCATAAAATCATATTGTAATCTCGCAAAGCGGTAAGATGCTACAACGAAATCTGTCGTCCGTCAATTAGCCAAACTACCCAGACAGTCAGTTAGCCATGAAGCATAGAAACGATAGCAGCGATTTATTTCGAACCGAGCGGATGGTGATAAAACTCCAAGAGAAACATCAGTTCTCAAAACAGTGATTGACACCTATGAATAGTTGAATGGACAGCTATCGCTGCGATTCTAGTGGATACACAGTGTGAAACAATTGCAGTTTTGCTCTAAGCCTGCAGAAGTACGGGAATTTCTTCATTGTGGTACATTTTCTGTAGGATCTTTTGTAATCGTGAAGTCTGATGGGAAGGGTGGTATGATGAATGTCAATTGAGAACTTAATAAAAATTTTCTATAAATTTGGCATATTATACGAGAAATAAGAAATTATACCAGAAAAAAAACAATTCCCTATTCACTCTATAAATAGATATGGAAGAGTTTCTCGCCATCATACCACGGTCGGTCATTATAATGTACGAATGTAATGAATTTAGAGGCGGAAAAGAGTAAATTGTATGTGGTTATCAAACATATCGAGTAAGAGGTGACTTAAAAACGAAATGATGAAAGTTCGAATATTGACACAATTTAGACGCGCCTACCAAGCAGTGAATCCTGGCTGTAAACCATTGACCTTAATTTGAGAGTCCGTTTTCTCATTGAGTAGAGAACTAAGTGTGTATTAAAGCGAGTTTTCAAAAATAATTAAAAATGTATGTGTTTTGTGTATAAGAGCCAAATATCCCGGTCAATTAATAAAGAAAGAAAGTACAGTCAGTCAGTTAAAATTAACCTCACCCTATGTATGATATTTAAGTATTGCGTTAATGAAGATTTTAGATTTTTAATTGAAATTGCTTATGTATTATTACACTGTGGAAATTTTTCGGAGTCATTATCTGAGGGGTGAGAAATTCCATGTTACGGCGGGGAAGAATAATAAGTATCCAAACGTTGGGGAAAAAAACGCAAGTAAATATTTTTGTATTATTTTGGGTTTTATTTGGGGGCGAAATTGCCTTTAGGCGATTCGTATTCGATTCGTTTATAGAGAGAAGTGTAAATGTCACAGAAGGAGGTTTTTTTCATGTTCTTTTTTCTTTTCATTCTTCGTTATAAAAAGGGTTGATCTTAAACGTAGTAATTTAAATACCTAAAACTATTAGGGTGCCCAGCTAGACATTCCAAGTCAGGTGAAGGTACTAGGTCAGTATAGTAAAACCACAAATGGGTTCTGGCATTCTCAAGCCAAACTTTTTTTTATGACATTTTATATTTTTGCTTGAATTTATTTATGTTTTCGCTTACTTTTTCAGCTATAACTCAAGAATCTTTGATGATTTCATTTATCATCATTGAAAAGAATTGTAACTAAGACTTAAATAAAAAATTTATATTAATAATATACATACAAAAACTCAAGTTGGACTATTTTTATTGAATGAAATATTTTAAACATTGTTATAATTACACAGTACAACATTTTTCAGCTCATTGATTTGGGACTCAAATCTGATAACTACACATGAAAGTAGCCCCAAAAAGAAGAAGTCTTGCATCATTCGTTTTGTCAAGTTAGATGCTATAATAATATAATATCGATTTGAAGTTAGTAAGTATCGTATGGGGGAATTTGTCACGTTTTAGGCTCTTTCCTTTGTAATAACTCGAGAACCTCTAGTCCAATTTAGCTGAAACAAATTGAAAAAAATTAAGAATTACATTTCTTTTAATCTGTTCATATAAGGTTTCCCTACATAAGCAACAGTTTAACTTTTCTAATCATCAAATGATTTTGAAATGGGTTTATTTTGTAGCAGTTACAATAAAACTGTTGTACTCCGTGGCGAATGATTTACGTGGAATATTACTTATGATAATCATACGCCACCATATAACAATTAGTGCTCCCCATTTCCCGGGAAACGGTATTTCCGGTTTTCCCGGGATTGATATATTTCCCGGGAATCCCGGGAAATAGAAAAATGGTTTTTTCTTTGGTTTGTTAAGCAAATATATACAGAATGGCTTGAAATTTTGCAGAGATTATAAACGGTGACTTGGCCATATTCTGTCCGCACGCCGGTCAGGGAACAAAAATATTTCTATTATTTTCATACATTTATATGAAATTTTTCAGATTTCCCGTCTATCCCGGACCGGCGTTTTTAAAATACTTACTTAAATAGGTCGCGAGTTGGCAATATTGAAGAACAACAATAGTAGAACATTTCCACGAATTTTTGTGATATTTACTTAAAAACTGCGGAAACGCCGGTCCAGGATATACTGAAAAAAAGAAAAATTTCATACCAATGTATAAAACTAATTGAAATTTTCTTCGTTCCCGGACCCGCATTTCCGCAGTTTCAAAGCAAATATTACAAAAATTCGTGGACATCTTCTACTAATGTTGTTCTTTAATTTTGCCAACTCGCGACCTATTTAAGTAAGTATTTTAGAAACGCCGGTCCGGGATAGACGGGAAATCTGAAAAATTTTGTACAAATGTATGAAAATAATAGAAATTTCTTCGTTCCCGGACCGGCTTTTGAACAGCGTTTCATCGAATTGCAAAATTTTTTGGAAACAAAATATAACGATGCCTCTGTTTATAATATCTGCAAAATTTCAAGCCATTCTGTCGAGACCCATTTGAGTAAGTAGTTTAGAAACGCCGGTCCGGGATAGACCAGAAAATTGAATAATTTCATACAAATGTATGAAAATAATAGAAATTTCATCGTTCCCGGACCGGTATACTAACATCAAATCAATATTAAATTATTATGGCACGTAACTTGACAAAACGAATGATGCAGAACTTCTTCTTTTTGGGGCTACATTCACGTGCTGTTCTCAGAATTGAGTGCCAAAATCATGTACTGGAACATAGTGCGTATGATTAATATAAAATCCACATAACATTAAAATTTCTTATACGTTGTACATGTTAAGAGACTTTTAGCAAATTCGTCATTTGTAAGTAGACACAATGGGTATTCGGATGGTACAAAAGTTCTTTAGTCAATGTTATGAAAAATATAGTCAAAAATTCGTTTTTAAACGCCTGATATCTCGAGAACTGATACAGATATTGATAATATTCACATATAATTTTCAAATATAAAGATTTTAACTTGATTAACCTTAAAAATTTCAAATTTATAGTGGTCTACAATAATCCGCTTCGGAATCCAATTTCAAAATTTTTAATATTTGTTGATTTCCATCTCCGTCCTTACAGGTGGGGATTCCTGGTCCAAAACTTTAGCTTTTTACCTTTTGCTAGAACTTTCGGCCTTCACCTCTATACCAGTAATTTTCGATATCCAGGCTTTCTCTTTTCTTTAATAAAAGTTTTTCCGTCTGAAGAGGCGTGTCATCTCCCTCCTCTTCTCATTATAACGCTCCGACACAGGACGCGTTGCCGTTGGCTAAAGTTTGGCCCCGTATGCAACATCATTTTCTTCAGACATTTCGCGAGATTCCTCATCGTACCAGGGCTTTTCTGAGCGTGGTTTTTCATAACCGTACGGTCGTTGCGGCAGTGGTTATAGAATTCGCAATATGCTGCCATTGGATGTTGGAAACATCAGAATTAGGGAGGTTGGTTCGAAGTAATTGAGAGAGTCGGTTGGAGTAGGCATTGGCTATCTCGGTATTGTGCAGCATTTGCAATGTCTAGCTTCCTTTGCGTTTGGTTACGAGCATTTTTAACACTACTTAATCGCGTGCGTACCTTGGCTGCAACTAGGTGGTGATTCGAGTCAATATTTGCACCGCGCATCACACGCACGTCCATAACGCTTGAGACATGCCTTCCATCAATTACCATGTGATCAATCTGATTTCTTGTATTTTGATCGGGAGATATCCAGGTTGCCTTGAGAATATCTTTATGCGGCAATCTGGATCCACTTACAACCATGTTTTTGCCGACGCGAAGCTAACTAGTCTGAATTCGTTACCGGAGGTGTTGCTGAGTAGGCTAAATTTTCCGACTGCAGAACCAAGAGCACCTTTGCTTACTATGTTAGCATTAAAATCTCCCAGAACAATTGTAATGTCCTGTGCAAGGCTGCGGTCATATGTATATTTCTTCCAGACGCTAAAGAATGCATCTTTAATGTCATCGTCTTTGTCTTCCGTCGTGGCGTGTACACAAATCAGCGTAATGTTAAAATATTTCGCCCGGTTGCGAATAGTGGCTATTCGGTCACATACAGGGTTTAACCGCGAGACCAGATGTCGAAGTCTCTTGCTGACTATGAAACCACATCCAAATTTGTGTCTTTCTGCATGGCAGCTATAAAAGATGTCACAGTTCTTTCGATACACAGATACTTGTCCCGTCCATCGCATTTCCTGTATGGAGTTGATGTTAGCCTTGTATATGTCGAGGTCATCTGTCAATTGGATAGAGGCCTATGTAGAGAGTTCGGACATTCCAGGTGCATATCCGTAAATCATAGTCCTTATAGCGTTTGCAGGGGTCAACATTTGGGGGGTTTTTGTTTTTTCGTTTTCTTCGTGTTTTCATAATAATTTCAGGAGAGTGGCTTATTAGGGCACCGCGCCCGATCCTAGCATCTTGGGGCTGCCAAAGCCACTAAGAGAGGTCATGTGTTGTGCTTTAGTAACTTCTGTTACCTGCTTCCTACGACGCATTGGTGGTAGCATGCCGATTATGTTACTCAACATTTCGCCTTCTTACATTTGCTACAAATGAACGGATGTTCAATGGCATTGCCTAAACATTGTATCTAGTGAATTCAAAACATAAGTTTAATATATTTATTTGTATAAGATTACTTTTATGTTAAAGTATAATTATCTCTAAATAATCAAAGGTAGAGTTGGTCAGTTTCATGACTTTTAAAGGCCTTTACTCATGTCCGTCTGTCTGGCTGGTGGGCAGGATAACTCGAGTAAATCTTCAGCGATCCTTATAAAAATTTACCAGTATTAATATTTTTTAATATGTAGTTATGGGATTGTAAATATACCGAATAGCTTAAACCGGCCGATAGGTCCTATACAAAATTACCTATTTTTAGAGAAACTAAAATATCTCCTATAATTTTCAAATGGAATACTGGAGGATATTTGAATTTGGTCAGTTATATTATTATGCAATAGTAGACAGGGACCGGCCGTGCCATGATGGTGGAACACGCGACTACCATGCGGGAGATCCGTGGTTAATTCCCGGCTTCAGTCATCTAAATTGTTGTTGTCGACAGCAACTTCGCAGAATAGTGTCGAGTTAATCGGCATGTCTAGTTAAAGCTTCTCAAACAGTGACAGTTTTGTAACATAAATTAGTATCTAACTATGATCTTATTGATATGGTAGGGTATTCCATACTTCGGCTTGTATTGATTGTATCCCCTTTTGAACGCAATTTAAACTATTTCAATTTTTCTCCACGAATTATCATTATATCTCTTTCTTGCGAATTTCTAGTTAGGTTATTCCCAAAAAAGCAACAAAAACTTGAAATAAAACTTAACTTTAAAGTGCTAATTGATAAAAATTGTTTGCTAATCTATTGGTACACATCGAGCAAGTGAGTGATGCTTTTGACTGTACGCGTTGTGTACACACTCAGCAGCTTCAGACAATTGTACTCGCAGCATACGAATATTTTTTTGACGCATGTATTTCTCTGCACATCTGTATGAATGAATTCCGTCAACATGTGTAGGGCGGGGATTTATTTAGTAACCAAATCACATCTTAATTTTTATTTACATATTTACATGTGTGTACATAGATAGAGATAGATTTAATTCACATATGTATTGTTGTTTAAAGGCCAACATTTTGAGATGAATGACACAAGATTTGTGGATATTTTTAGAAGAAGCAAATTGAATATAAGAGAGCTGCGCATACGTATGGCTTCCGCTCACAGTTCATATGATGTAATGCTGTAGAACAATATGTGTATAATGGTTTTTAACGTCATCACGTAAAGATGCCTTAAATGCTGTAAGAGTTGGATAGAAAAGTTAATTGTGTTTTGCTGTTTGAGTCAAAACAAAAGACTTAGGAAGCGAACTTTGGGTTAAGTCAAGAGTAGATAAGAGTTGGAATTATTGGAAATGAAGAACAGGGGAAGAGATTTAGGTAGTATGTTTGAAATAATTTGTGTGTTTTTAGATCGTTTTAGTATGTGGCGTCTAACCAAGCTCAATTTGAAACGTTTGAAGCAACAAAAAAACCAGTACAGTAAGCCATAGTACAGCCAGGTAGACGGATTGATAAATATCCTCAACCTATGTATAATATTGTTTGTCAAGAGTAATTGATATTAACAGATTTTTAACTGCCAGTTGTGGAGCGTACACTATGTGAGATACGGAGATACGTAAGACCAGAGGTTTACAGTAGAGAAGTAAAACTGTAAAATATGAAACAGTGTAAAAAGTTTTAATAAATTCGTCTACAAATGTAAAAATTTCATGTCACTAATTCTGGGATTTGGGTTGGGGTTGGCCGAAAATGGAAAAAATTCCTTTTTTATAAGAGTTGATAATTTAAAATAGGTAGAGTAAACCTTACGATTTCTTATCATTCACATATAAATAAAAAATATTCAAAAGTAATCTATACTTAACGTTTTGAGGAGTTTTTTTTTATTATTTTCATTAGTCCATTACCAAATTTTTATTAGTCATATTTTAATAACATAATACAATAATTCAAAATGTTATCAGTATGCAATATCAAGTGTTGTGGGGTTTAAAGACAAATAGCGAACGGCAATTGCAATTACATTAACAAACATTGCAATATCCTCAAAAAGTTGCCACCAAAAGCCATTGAAAAGAACATTCAACCATCATTGTCACCTTACGTTTAAAACAGCAGCAATAGAAAAATACAATTAAACTCAACTTGAAAATTGTCGCGGTTTTTGGTGATGATGTCCTCAAAAATCGTCCAAGCTTGAAATTTAATGGGTCTACATCCGTTGCTATAGCTATACGAAAATTCATATAAAATCATAGTGCCATGACAGAAATTCCATATTCATTCCATAGTAATTGAAGTACACACACGTAATAATATGGGTATTTTACTAAGAATCTACGAAGTTATGCTGATTTTTGTGGTTATTAAATATTTGGAAGCAAAAGCTGTGGACAGGTACGAGCACGACAATGTCTTAATGCATGAACGAGCAAAACGTGGATTTAGTCAATATGGACAGAATGGTAAGTGTGTTATAGCAAAGATCTTTACTTTTGTGGGAAATGCTACCTGTTATGGGCACTATGGACATCATCAACTTCAGAGGTTAACAATTGCTTTAAGGAGTTTCGTTATGATCATGTCATTATATTAAATCTTAACGTTCAGGACTTTCCTGATCATCCAACCAATATGCCCCAAACTGGTTTCATTAGAATTACAATAATGCGAAGTTGGTTTTAGACCAGTGGCAGGCATTGCCGAACACACATATTATGTCAGCGATGTCCAATTGTACACTGTACAACTATCGTTGAACATTGTTTCTCTGTCTCAGTCTGTTTTGTGCTAAATGCGAAACATGCTTGTATGGTGTAACTTTCATAACACTCAAGCAGAGACTGACTGTTTTTAATCAAATCGAACTTTCGAGTAAATGTAAATTGCCGATCGTATCTGTGTGAAAGAAACAACTATTGCCTTCCTCGCGAGGCATCCTATGCCAAGTTTTGACGTTTCCCATAACATTTTTTCGAAACGTTTAAAACTAGTTAATTTTTTTACTTCTGAGTACGGCTGGTCGTGGCATGATGGTTAGAACACGCGACTATCATACGGGAGATCCATTGTTCGATTCCTCATCGCAGTGTCGAGTCCATTGGCATGTCTAGTAAAAGTAAATAAGTAAGTTAATCTTTTTCTTGGTACTCATATAACCACCCTAGCATGGGTACGTATGTAAGTACCCTTTACGTAGGGACCCATTTCACTAGGTCACGGTAAATGATGTAATGGCGGTTGACCCATTTGCGGGCTGTCTTTGACGAACGTATCATATCGAGATATAAAACACATTAGATTGAGAGGGAGAACGGATGCGCTACTTATATGTTTTTGTCCAATATTAGGTATGTTGGGGAGAACCCTGACATTGCCTTCAACCATTGTCTTGGATTTCTGTTAATAGAGCATGAGTCTGTTAAGGCTTTTTTGCATTAGAGGGACTTCTGAAAAATGGTTGCCCTTATATAATGATAGTAGGAGATCCCAGTCGCAGAACTAAAAAAGACTTAATTCCCCTTGACACTCCATGAATGAGGTAAGGGATAGCTTCTCTCGTTGTTGTGAATTAACACGCTTTCTATTTTTAGATTCACAACTAACAGCACCTACTTGTTTATCGACGAATGCGAACGTCACTGTTTGAGAAGCATTTACTAGACAATACCGAGGGGGCTTGCAATGAAAGAAAAATGTAGATGACTGAAGGCGGAAATCGAGCCCGGCATCTCCCGCATAATAGTCGCATGTTCTAACCATCATGCCCCATAACTTCCAGGAGTTAAAACTAGGAGTAGTTCGCCTACAAGGTCTTACCAGGGGCTTTTTTTGGTACCGTGGGTGACATGGGGGTATTGAAGTGCAAGCATTGGTACTCGCAAGTATGTAAAAGTTTCAGTCTGTTCTCTTTTTGCTAAAGAGTTGCCCTGAATTTAGTGGAATATGGTTCATTTATTCCTAGGTAGCTCAAGCTTGCTTGTTCCATCACAAGGGGGGGCTGGCAATCACGAAAAATGGGCGTGATGTTTCATATCAAATATCAAAAGAAGTATAACAGTGAGAGCCTTAGAACTTTTGTGTAAGTTATTATTATTAGCTTTTAAAACAACTTGACAGAGGCCGAAATGATTAAAGATTTCCAGTCGCTTCGATCCTGTGTGCACCGTATCCAGTCAGTCCTACCAAGCAGCGTCAGTGATTCCTCCACCTGGTCCTTCCAACATAATCGCGGTCTCCCTCTTTTGCGCCGTCCTTCGAGGTCTTGATAGAATACCTATCGCGCTGGAGTTTCCTCATCCATTCGCACGACATGGCCTAGCCAGCGTAATCGTTGCACTTTGATTTTCTTGACCACATCAATGTCGTGGTATAACTCGTACAGCTCATGGTTCATCCGAATCATAAACTCGCCGTTTACGCAAATGGGTCCATATATTTTGCGGAGTGTTTTTCTCTCAAACACCACCAGATGAGCTACATCTGCCTGTGTTAGCACCCACGATTCGGAGACATACAACAGGAAATTAGTAACTGGTACAGTTTGACTTTGGTGGTTCGAGATAGGGTGGTGTTTATGAAGTGCTAGCATAGTCCAAAGAAATACCTGTTGGCGAGCACTTTTCTCCGTTTTATTTCAAGGCTGACACTGTTGTTTTTGTTCATGGCGGATCCGAGGTAGATAACTTCATCCATTACCTCAAATCAATAGTATTCTCGTATCGTTCGACCGATAATTTCGATATCATCGACATATGCGAGCAGCATGTGGGTCTTATTGAATATAGTGCCTGACATGTTAACCGCTGCTTTCCTTAACACCTTCTCCATCACTATGTTGAACAACATACATGACAAACTATCACCCTGTCTAAGACCTCTCGTCGTATCGAATGGTGCAGACAGATCCTTGCCAATCCGAACAGAGGATTTGGTATTCGTAAGGGTACACCGGCAGAGACGAATTATCTTCGGAGGAATACTGGACTCTGACATGGCTTCGTATACTCGATGCTTGATGGGACTATCGAAGGCAGCTTTGTAATCGACAAAGAGGTGGGAAGAGTCGATTTGCTTCTCATGGGTTTTCTCCAGAATCTGCCGTAGTGTAAATATCTGATCCGTCGTGGATTTGTCGGCCTAACGCCGCACTGATAAGGTCCAATCAAGTTTTCCACAATTGGCTTTAGACGTTTCAGACATCAACAGGCTGCAGAAGTGATCTGTCCATATTCTCAGTACTCTCGGAGTCAGTAACGAGATGACCATCCTTGTCTTTACAGGAGGGAAGACCTGTTCCATGTACCCTACCATTTATCTTCTGGTAGAACTTTCGGTCTTCACCTTTGTTCCTGTATTCTTCAATACACACATTACTCCGCTCCTTCAGCTCCAGTTTTTTCCGCCTGAAGAGTCGAGTCACCTCCCGCCTCTTCTCCCTGTACTTTTCATGAACAGCTCGCGTTGCCGTTGACTGCAGTTTGGCCCTGTATGCAGCATCTTGTTCCCGGATGGCATTGCGGCATTCGTCATAGTACCAGGCATTATCGTTTAAGGGCTTCACATACCCCAGTACTGACCGCGCAGTCTTTTCCATCGAGTGGGCAATATATTGCCATTGCGGGTGAGTTGGTCGCAATAGGCGTTGGCTATCTCCGCAGTCTGCAGTTTAGCGATGTCCAGCTTTCTTCTTTCCCTGCTTAGCCTAGTAGATGTTAGCCGAGTTGATGTTCGAACCCCATATCACTCGTACGTCTAAGACGTAAGTTCCTTGTAGAAAAGTGGCACATTTCAAGTGGACCAATCGTTTTTATATTGTAACTAGTGGGCCCGGCAATGCTTCGCAATTGCATATTAACTTGTAATATATTTCATATTTAGGTCTACAAAGTACTTTGAAAACGGTACTTAAGCTCGAAAACAATACGTTGAGATTATTAACTTAAGTAACTAATTTCGAGTAACTCCTTAGCATGGAAGTTAACCAATTAAGTTTTATTGTTTTAAAACTCTATATATCATAGGCTCCATGACGATGGTAAAAAGTTTATCATCAAAGTCATTTCATAGTGCCGACATGTAGATTAAGTTTTGTCTGTATGTAGACCGAAAAACCAATTCTTTCACAAATCGGAAACAGACTTAATTAAATGTTTTAGGCAGAATTAAATAATTATTTTCATCTGTAGTGACGGGAACCGTCTGTATACTATCTCTTTGGGCGTAAAAAACACTTTTGTTATGCCTTCTCCGCCTATTGACTGCAAATAAAAATTTCGTTTGAAGCTTCATGCATTTAGCCATCAAAACCACTTTTCCCATGTCTTCTTCTCACACGGATCAAGAATATTACCGAATACTATCTTTGTATTGAACTCGTATTACCATTTTTTGAGATAATTCGGCCACCAACGTTTGGCTTAACAATGTGATGGTCTCACGCGCTGTATGGCATGTTACACAGTCGTGTTGTAACCATTTCTCCTTCAAATAATGTGCAATGACATGGTAAATAAAAATAATCTATTGATCGTCCACTGGCTCTAGTTCTTCTACCAGTTGGAATTTATATGAATGTAGACCAAGATCTTTCCTCAGCATTTGCAGAGACCGAGTTGCTGAGAAAGACGTCGGTTCGATAAATTCTAGTCCCCTGTCACACTAACGTCTACAGTGTCGATGGCTTCTATTAGCTGCTCAGATGGATCATTGTATGCACCCTCAACTTCACAAAGGGCTCCATAAGTTTGGCGAACAGAACGTGCATTTTGAAAATAAATTTGCAAGATTTGTAAACGTTGTTCTTGTGCAGTCTTAACATGAAGATTTTCCAAAGTATACTGAATGATAGTCTATCACACTTCATTAGTAAGACAGCTAGATTTACACTTATACCTATCTGAGTTCTATATGTCAAGAAAAATACCCCATGCATAGGTTATTTACAATTGTTTGCTAATGTTACCTCTGATATATTATAAAAATGTAACCATAGTAGTACAACTACAATAAATATTGCTTAATTTTTCTATCTATATGATTTATTACCGATTCGCTATCCTGAAAAGTAATTGAAAATACATACCTGTAGAGTAAATTAAAAAAAAATATCACAATTTTATCTGCGCATCCTCAACTGCCTGGTGTACGGGCCATTATTTGATACAGTTAAAAAGTTAACTAGATTTGCTTCTGTAATACCTCATTTAGTTTGTTGGGAAGTCAGTTTTACGCAGAAGGTCTCAAAAAATATATATCTGAAGTTTTCGGTTTGTGCTCATTTAAAAACAAAAAAAATTTGTATTTGAAATCTTCATGCTTTCCAACGCGAGCTAGGAATTGATTTTAGACACAAAGTTTTTTGGTGAAATTTTCTTAAAATTCATCGTAGATTCCGATTTTGGTTACGATTTTTGCGAATAAAAGAATTGGCCCACCTTACTGTTCATATCTCTAGGCGAACAGCAATATACTGTGGAATTTTAACAGTTTTAACCGTTTGTTTTAAAAAGTGTGTGGAACAGCCCATTTCCACCCTGACTGTAATTAATACTGCTCCAACAATATATATACCAAATCTCATCTTAATACCTCTGATAGTTCATGAGATATAGCCCTATCGATTATCAAGTTGTATGGGCGGTGCCACGCCCCTTTATCCAAGTACAACCAAATGTAGTCAGGAACTATCTACAGGTCAACAGTACCTCATGGTAAAATTTTTGTATCAATCGGACTATTGGAAAAGCCGTTAGAGCGATTTTTGAAAAGGGGGCGTGGCACCGCCCACTTCTATCCTGGCTGTAATTAATACTGCTCCAACAACATATGTACCAAATCTCATCTTCATACCTCTGATAGTTCATGAAATCTAGCCTTTTTAATTTTCAAGTTGTATGGGCGGTGCCACGCCCCTTTATCCAATTACAACCAAATGTAGTCAGGAACTATCTACAGGTCAACAGTATCTCATGGTAAAATTGTTGTATCAATCGGTCTATTAGAAAAGCCGTCTGAGCGATATTTGAAAAAAGGGGCGTGGCGCCGCCCACTTTTTGAAAAAATAAAACCTTTTAAACCATCCGGAAGCTATAGCGAACAAAACAAAAGAAAATTTTTGAAAATCGGTCCAGCCGTTTTTGAGTTTTAGCGAGACAACTGCACAGCAATTCATTTTTATATATAAGATGAAAATTGGATTTTGTGCCGTGATCTTACCTTGACCGGAATATGTGTTCACCACACAACAGTTACCATGTAACAGTCGAAGCAGTGGTCTTGCACCAAGTAAGGGCAGGATGGATCTGACGACCAATAAGGCCAGCTAAGCATTGAAATGCATAGGTGCTTAAACAAATTGAATTTCATTCTAGAATAAAAAAGGTGTTTCGTCAATATCAGCCACGACCTCTGTCCCCGCCCAAATAAACCAATTCGGTTTGTTGCATCAAATTTTTTCTATTCAAACAGAATAATTGTCGTGTTCATATGAATAGCTGCAGTGCATAGTTCTTTCGATGTATCAAATGTTATTTATCTGCGTCTAAAAAACTTTCGGCAACCCCATTCGCCCAATGGTCGATATAATAATATTGCTTACATATTCATAACTGTAGTGGCGATTATCATCTGTTTACTACATTTCATCTCTCTGCGGGTAATAGAGACATTTATCAAAAGTAAAGGTTTTGTGTTGCCGACTACTATCTGTGTATAAAATTGCATCTCTTTAGAGACAGTAAGGGGTGAAAAATTAAAAAAATAAATAGTCTATGGTAATTTCCAGATAGTACAGTAACTGTGTACTGAATTTTATTGACATCGGTTGAGTCGTTTAGATGTGATTGAGCCACAAACAAACCACTACGAATTCCATACATATAATCGAGACGACCCTTGCAAATAATGACTAATTAGTAACCATTTCACATTTTCTTTATAGATTTTGGAACATCAATTCAAGTTAGTTCTGGAGTTCTCCAGTTCGCCTCTCCCGCAGAACACTCATCTATCGACACTAGCAGCCAGTATGCCAATGACGACTGGAAATCTTCACAATCCTCACCGAGCTATGAAGTGTGGTTGGAACCCTCACAAACGTATCAACCATCGCCGACACATGACATTTCCTCAACATCCATATCATCCTCACATCCGGGTGGAAATGACCAATTAGCTAAAAGTGTCTTCTCCACCGATACCCATCTGCCGCACGTAGAGTTGCCCAGCCATCAAATGGAGTTGCACACGCAAATTAGCAGCAGCAGCGGCATCATCTCCGGCCACATTGATGACGGCGATATTGACATTGGCCATCATCATCATCAGGCTATTGGCGGTGGTGGTTTTGGTGCTGGGGATACACATATAAGTGACAATATTGATTTTAACAATATTGCCGATATAAAAAGCAAACATTATGCAAAATCATATGGTAAATAGTTGATGTTAGAAATTGTTTAAACTTTTGCATTGTGTTAAACAAAAAGTAATGATTTACTCATTTGTTGTGGCTTGCGGTCATGAAATAATAGCATATAATATTGCTTGCTGTAATCATATTTGCTATAATGTTATGTGTGAAAAACAGAGAAAAAAATTTAGTAATAGTAATCATATTTGATAATAATGTTATATGTGGAAAAATCAATGTCCCCAATAGCAATAAACAAATAAAAAAAAATATTGCACTATTTGAAATACTATATTTTTTTATTTTTATTATGTATATATAAATTTGAATCTGCTGCAGTTCGACAGAGCTCGATAACCAGGTCACCCACCCATAATAGTCGCGTGTTTTAACCATCATGCCACTGATGATACCTTGAACATGCTACAGATATCTCTCATACAACATGTATGAGGTAAAAGTCGGTAGATGGTTTTTGGCAAATATTTTCTTAGATAAAACCGGTGACTACGGTTTACCCCTTAGTGGAGTACGATGAATCGAACTGCATCATTAGTTTTTTTTGAGTTACAATAACATCATTGAGTTGATTTTTTGATTGTGACTTACTTTTGGTAGTCCTTAACTTCTAGTAGTTTGGTGGTTTCAATAAACAATCTTCAAGAAATCCCAATCGAATGGGAAATAAGGCCATATGGCCTTTA
Source organism: Muscina levida (assembly GCA_964034835.1). Classification (NCBI taxonomy): domain Eukaryota; kingdom Metazoa; phylum Arthropoda; class Insecta; order Diptera; family Muscidae; genus Muscina; species Muscina levida. The sequence goes on from OZ035882.1 coordinate 80,740,226, forward strand.
CTTTAACGTAACTTTAAGCGCATTTTTCATTGGTATGGCATTATTTCCACTTTGATCGGATATTTAATATGGTGTTATTGCACAAACATGCTGGTAATAAAACCATATGGCCTTATTTCCGAATCGAATGAGAAATAAGGCCATATGGCTTTATTAACTATGGCTTTATTGCACGGCGCCGTTATTATTATTATTATTACTAAATCACCAGAATGACATAATTTTAACAAAAACAAACTTCAAACTATAACATAATACATTGCAAAGCTTGTTTTGTAGGCATCTACTTGTGGAACTTCCTCATATTTTGTACATCCCCGAGGGTCACCATCCCTCTTGCTAATTCAATTACAATACAAAGTACTAATAAGGCAAACCGGTATTTTTGAAATTTGTTGTTTTGTTTATCAATATTTCTAATTTTCTGGCATTTGATGAATTATTTCATGTAGACTCATCAAGTATTAATTAATTATTGCCTGTTACATTCTAAGGTGTTAATTTATAACGGATTAACTATATGCACGAATAGAATTTTGGGAAATAAAACCAGTTTTACAATTTCGTATAGCTTTTGTTTTTGATTTTGTATAAAACAAAACAAAACCATATAGATCGTACTACGTCATGCAATGCTGCACTTTTGAGTGGCATACGACTTAAATACGTTTCGTGTTATTAAGTTTTATAATTTAATTTGTTTTGGTGCAAAGCTGTAAACAAATTTGAATGATTCAAAATGTAGATTGATTGATGTTAAATGGAAAAACTCTCCGATATCTTATTTATCGGAAAATATTGTTGATTATGAATTAAAAGCATAAATTACCTTGTGTAGTGTGAGCTGTTTTTTCCAGATCACATGTGCCCAATAATGTGGTATTCTATTGACTTTACAACGTTCTTCAAATGGTTTAAGGTTTACCTAAAATGACGACAAAATATCTTTCATTTCAGTACCCACACCATATATTATCAACCAAGAGGCCTCTTTTTAACCCTCCAGGGCCCTATGTTCCCGGCGCCAGACTTGACCTACAATTCCGTATTTTTGTGGATTAAGGTGAAGAATTTGGTAAATTTTTTTGAATACTGAAACCTCATGTATTTTTTCCCAAAAAAATATATTCGGCCTTCACTGGTTGTTTGCACTACAACTATATTTTATTAAACTTTGTATCGCCAAAAAGGGAAGATAGTAAGAGTTGGACGTTACTTTAGGCCTGCCACATCCATTTTTTGTTAATTGTTTTTCTGATTTGTCAATTACTATGCTCGAATTGTTTATATGAGCTGAGAATATTGTTATGCTTTTATTTTACCCCAACGCTGGAGTTTTTATGAGAATGGGAGGTGGAAGTAGTTTTTGTCCGAACTTAATCATCTTAGAACATAACCTCATTTTGACTTTCAGTTCGATAGCTCTTATACTACTGCTGCAACCGCGGGGACAGACAGACGGCCACCCTCTAAAAGACAGAGTTTGTACGGGAGATGGAGGTAGTTATTGTCCGCTTTTTCTCATCTAAGAACTTACCTTCCACTTATAGGGTATAAGATTGCAAATTAAATTTAAGCTCGTTTTCTCTTAAACTGTAATAGCAGGGACATATAGACGCAAATGCCCAAAATGGGGAGTTTGTATGGGTAGTGGAAGTAGTTTTGTTTGATCTTGTGTATATTAGAACTTAACCTCTGCTTAGAGAATAGAAGCTTGCATACAAAATTTCAGCTCGATAGCTACTTAACTAATACTGTAATCGCGAGGACAGACTCCCTAAATAGAGTCCCAGATATGGTTCATCTTATAACTCAACCTCCGCTTAAAGTGGAAAAGGTTACATACAATATTTTAGCTCGATAGCTCTTAAACTACAGCTATAATCATAGGGATAGATTCCAAAAACAGGGAGTTTGTGTAGGAGTTGGAAGAGTTTTTGACAGATCTTGCATATCCAAGAACTTAACCTCCGATTAAAGGATAGAAGTTTGTATTTAAAATTTAAGCTCAATATTTCTTAAGCTACTGGTGTACTCACGGGGACAGACAGAGGACACCCCCATAAAAAGGGATTTTGTATGGGAGGTGGGAGTTATTTTTGACCGATCGTGCTCCTCTTAGAGCTCAGTTTTCACAAAAATTCACTTCGATATCTCTTTATCTTTCGCTGTAATCGCTGGGACAGACCCCTAAAAAGAGGTAATTTTTAAGGGAGGTGGGAGTAGTTTTTGACCGACCTTGCTTATCTCAGAAGTTTTTAAGGGAAGTGAAAGTAGTTTCAATTGATCTTGTGTATCTTAGAATTTTTAGAATATTAGAATTAAATTTGAGCTCAAAAGCTCTTAAACTACTGCTGTAATTGCGGGGATAAATTCAAAAAGGGGGGAGTTTGTATGGGAGATGGGAGTCATTTTATACCGATTTTGCTTATCTTATACTAATGCTGTAATCGTGGGAACGTACAGACAGACGCACAGACGGCCACCTTTAAATCGACTTAGATTTCGTTGCTGATTACACTATGACACAAAATCAAACTTTTTGAAAAACACCCGAACGTGACTATATAGGTTCGATAGTACAACCGGAGCTGAGTAAAACCCCAGCTCAGTTTGGCTAGATTGGCTACCAAATTTTTTTTTTGGCCCCCTACACTTTTTGAAATCCCTTGGACCCCTTGAATAAAGGTGACATCAATTGTTGGCCAACAGTTTCTACAGTTTTTAATCTAGCTCTTTCTCTTCTTCAACAAAGTTTTAGCTAATAGTCCGCTTAAGAAACTGATACAATAAAATTTCCCAAAAAAATTAGACTTCCCTCGTTTATTTTCAAAAAACTTCGATAAAAATTCTAATTTTTTCACTATTTTTTACATAAGTCGTAGGGAATCCAGATTTTTTGCATACTCTATTCAGTGAAATTGTAGTTTAGGTAACACCGAATAACTTCTCTGAACAAACCTATGCAATCTGAACAAGTCTAGGGATATTAAATAGCTCTCAAAACACACTATCTACTTTAAACAAATCAAGTTTTTAGGAGTTTTGGGTCATTGTGCAATGTTTTTACTTGCTATCTTTACCAAAAACGTACTTATTGTAGAACTGAATAACTTCTGTAAACAACCAATATGGTCAGAATACTCCACCCCCTTAATTGTTCACAAAGAGCATTAGGGTGTTCCTTATATGGCATTTTTTCGAATTTCGTTAAAAATATGTATTAATCGCGATGTTGGTCATCTGTCTTCACCTTACGTTTCTTTTTGCCAATATTAGGAATATATTGTGAGAAATTTTGTATCGATAGTTGGACATTAGGGTGTGCCGCAATGAGGTTAAAGTATGAATTTGTTCTCAAATCAGTTTATTGCCGCTGAGTATTTTTCTTTCGTATATAGACTAAGTAGTAATAAGCCGTTCAATAGCTGAAATAAAGACCTAAAATAATATGTGTTTGCTTTTACCATATCTCTTATAGAGGCCGAGATATTTGATATAGAAGTTGGGGTATTTTTAAAAAAATTATTAAAAAATTTGAAATTGAATTTCGATGTAGATTATTATGGGCAATTATATATTTCAACTTTTAAAGTTTAATCAAGTTAAAATCTATATGTTTAAAAAGTATATGTGTATATCATCACTATCTCTATCAATTCTCGAGATATCAGGGGCTTAAAAAGCATAGCAATGACTACTTAACTTGTTTTACCTGTATATCCATTGTGTATGCTTACAAATGTCACCAAAACCATTAATATCCAATGGTCTTTTGATGGGATTTTTTACTTTTATCATATAAAAATCGTTATTGGTAAGTATTCAATGGGTATTCAGATGGAACAAAAGTTCATTAGACATTGCTATGCATACGGTCAAAAATTCCGTTTTTTAACGCCTGATATCTCGAGAATTGATAGAGATAGTGATAATATACACATATACTTTTTAAACATATAGATTTTAACTTGATTAAACTTTAAAAGTTGAAATATATAATTGCCCATAATAATCTACATCGAAATTCAATTTCAACATTTTTAATAATTTTTTTAAAAATACCCCAACTTCTATATCAAATATCTCGGCGACTATAAGAGATATGGTAAAAGCAAACACATATTATTTTAGGTCTTTATTTCAGCTATTGAACGGCTTATTACTACTTAGTCTATATACGAAAGAAAAATACTCAGCGGCAATAAACTGATTTGAGAACAAATTCATACTTTAACCTCATTGCGGCACACCCTAATGTCCAACTATCGATACAAAATTTCTCACAATATATTCCTAATATTGGCAAAAAGAAACGTAAGGTGAAGACAGATGACCAACATCGCGATTAATACATATTTTTAACGAAATTCGAAAAAATGCCATATAAGGAACACCCTAATGCTCTTTGTGAACAATTAAGGGGGTGGAGTATTCTGACCATATTGGTTGTTTACAGAAGTTATTCAGTTCTACAATAAGTACGTTTTTGGTAAAGATAGCAAGTAAAAACATTGCACAATGGCCCAAAACTCCTAAAAACCTGATTTGTTTAAAGTAGATAGTGTGTTTTGAGAGCTATTTAATATCCCTAGACTTGTTCAGATTGCATAGGTTTGTTCAGAGAAGTTATTCGGTGTTACCTAAACTACAATTTCACTGAATAGGGTATGCAAAAAATCTGGATTCCCTACGACTTATGTAAAAAATAGTGAAAAAATTAGAATTTTTATCGAAGTTTTTTGAAAATAAACGAGGGAAGTCTAATTTTTTTGGGAAATTTTATTGTATCAGTTTCTTAAGCGGACTATTAGCTAAAACTTTGTTGAAGAAGAGAAAGAGCTAGATTAAAAACTGTAGAAACTGTTGGCCAACAATTGATGTCACCTTTATTCAAGGGGTCCAAGGGATTTCAAAAAGTTTAGGGGGCCAAAAAAATAATTTGGTAGCCAATCTAGCCAAACTGAGCTGGGGTTTTACTCAGCTCCGGTTGTACTATCGAACCTATATAGTCCCGTTCGGGTGTTTTTTTCACTGTTGCACTGTGTTATTATACCCTCACCCTACGGATGGGATGGTATATAACATTTGATACGACCTAAAAGTGTAGACCTAGGGTTCTTTGATCCAAATTCGATTCATGACTTTTTAAGTTGTTTGAGCCATGTCCGTATGTCTGAAAGACGTAATCAATTGTTTTGAAACTTTGCATGGGTAAATATTTTGCCAAAACTACTTACGGTAATGCAAATGGGCTATATGGCCACTAGGGTGTGTCGATAAAAAAAGTTGTGCCGGTCACCCCCTAGAATGAAATATAATTTAAAAACGAATTCAAAAAAATTTTTATTTTTTTTTGCCACGCCACTTGACCCCGCGCATTAGGTTTTTTGTTTCCTGTGTCTCCATTTATAGTCCGATCGTAATGTGTGACATATCAATGTTTTTGGACTGACAACAACTACATTTTCTTTTCTGATCACTTTTGACTGCGACGTCAAGTTCTAGAAGTTTCTACCGGAATCTCGGTTTTTACCCCCCTAAGTCAAATTTTTTTCGTAACGGTAAAAAAGTTTTTTAAATTCCATGATATTTTCTCTTTTACAGTATATATTTTTATTCATAAACAAAAAAGTTACAGAGGTTGTTTGAATTCGTTTTTAAATTATCTTTCATTCTAGGAGGTGACCGGCGAAACTTTTTTTTATTTGTATGAAGTGCGACCCACCTTAATGGCCACTCCCCTTCTGGTATCTCCCATACAAATCTACCATTCCACCCACTTTAGAAATTGAGTAATAATATTAATACACCCAACGCGATAATGGCCAAATTCTGTATTTAGTAGATCTAAAATAGGATAAAGTTTTTGGAAAACACTAGAGGTCTAGCCACGCCCCCTCTTGTACCTCCCATAAAAATGTACCATCCACACACTTAAAACATCGATTAATAATATTAATACACCCAACGGATCGTGCCCAAATTCTCCATTTAGTAAAGCTATAACCAGATAAAGTTTTGAACAAAAAACTGGAAGTCTAGCCACGCCCCTTCTGGTACCATTCATACAAATGTTCCATTCATTTCACTTTAGAAATCAGGTAATAATATCAATACACCCAATGGGTGAGAGTATTTATCAGTCAGTTCAACTGACTGAAATTTTCCTTCACATAGACATATGTAAATGTATATGTAAAAATCGGCTTGGGTCAAAAAAAAAATGTGTTATATGTGTCCGGCGTTTTGCTGGGCCACGTCTAGCAATCGAGGTATATTGATTTAAAGTTAGTATCTTATAGGGGATTAAAGTGCAAAACATATGACAGGAGCTAAAAAACAAAGCAAAAAAACACCATCCCCTTCTTCTTGGTCTACAAACATCAGAGTTGTAGGTCAAATGTGGCACCGAAGACCATGGGGAACAGTAGGTTCTTAAAAAAATACACCAGTGGATTCGTGTCGAAAATATCTTTCATTTGAGTACCCGCAACGGTGGGGTCATCATCAAAGAAACCAAGGGGCCCCTTTTTTGACCTTTTAGGGCCCCATGGTCTCGGCGCCAAAACTGACCTTCCATTCCAAATTTGTGGTCCAAGACGAAGAGAATTGTACATTTGTTTTGTTTGTAGGCTCCCGCCCCATATTCTGCACTTCAGCCCCTTTTCTAATACTTACTAACTTCAAACCGATGTCACTTTTCCCGGTAACCAGATCCCCCGCCGATCGGTGACTCTCACCATTTGCCAGGCAAAAAAGTCCTGGAACGAATTACTGCCCTCATCCCTTAAAGTGAGGGTAGTTATTAGTCAGTTCACCTTATTTCTGTACTGGTTAAGTATGTAGATAAAAGTTCAAAAATTTTAAATGAGTTGTGGGAAAATTAACAAGCAGCAACTGCTTTCAGTTATTTGTAATGTTTTGCCTCATGTTGATATTTTTTTACCAACAAATGTTAGTAATCAATTTTGTGTTAGTGCATCAAATGATTCATCAAATTGGCTAAACGATCAGAAGAAGTGTTTTTTTTTTGTTGATATTAATGGTCAATTCAGTGTCACGCACTAGGATGACGCATTTCGAACTCCATGACGAGTACATCTTCAGACCCCTTTGTGGCGAATTGTTGCACTATGGTACATCATCAGCTGTATATACATCTACCATTATATCAAAAATGTACATGCGAAGTAGATATCAGCCGAAAATGTCCAGCACCAGTATTTTGATATAATATGTATTCTATCTGATGACTATGATATTGCATCCATATTAAAATTTAATGCCACAAGTTGACGAAGAACATTGCTGTTGGTTGATAATACCCCTTATGGACGTCTAAACAAACCCAGCGGTAAATGAAACGAAGTACATATTTAGTAATCTATGGCATCAGTATGACACTGAAAGAGAGGATCTATGTACTTAGTCCACTCATTATAACTTCGATTACAATGCTATTGCAAAGGCAACTACCCAGCGATAAAAATACCCATTACGTAATCGCTGATGTCTGCTATAAGTAGTAGGAGTCAGTGATGATTCTCTCGCTTATGTTCCGCCTTACATTTACACAGGAGTGTCATAGGCCGTTTAATCGGTGCGCTTTTGCTTACAAATTAAGGGAAGATGTCAGTAAGTACCATTTCAGTTGCAATTATATTATAAGTGGAGTTTTTTGCGAGCTTGATAACACGCTTAATTACAAAGTAAGTGACGACGGAAATGAATTGCAACAGAAATGACACTCACTGACATTGTCGCTTACTTTGTAAGCGAGAACGCACCGAATAAACGGCCTATGACACATTTTAAACGGAATATAAGCGAGAGAATCCTCACTTATTGCTACTAAATGTAGCTGACATCAGCGATTACGTATTAGGTATTTTTACCACTGGGAAGTTGCCATAGTAAATTGTCGTAATTGTTAACTGCTCGAACACCATTATATTATATATATTTTACATCTGCATTATGTTGAACGCAGATATCTTCTTGTTAGTCACAAACACACAGCAGTCTCCTTTTATATGCTTCTTAATTAAAAATTGCATATTACTTACACCTCAATGGCTCAATGTTTAGTTGCCACATATTTTATAACACTCCACGAAATACCAATTAATATATTAATTGGTATATGTAAATATAATGCTTACATGCAAACATTACTCTAAAGATAACAACAATTTAGAGCGAAACACGCAAACACTACTGGTGGCCACTTGGTAATTAAATCAAACATTTAACGGTTAACTATAATTTATTTCAAAATAAATTATAAATTCACACATGAAATTAAAAGCAAACAAAAAAAAAAAACAAGAAATTATATATATATTTATCAATTAACCTAAAGTCAGCAACAAATTAAGGTGCTAAACCCCACTTTTCATACAACTGCAACACACTACGGCTAATTTTCCTGGAACGTGATACGTCGTCGACACGCGTCCAAAAGATAAGCAATAGAAATCAAAACAAACAAAAAAAAATACAAAAATTAACAGAAACTACTTGGAAAATTACACTTTCTTTGGTCTATTGGACATTACGCAGTTTGTTAACTACATAGCGCATGAAGTCATCGAATTGTAAAGAAGACACTAAACTTAAACGCAAACATAAAAAACGAAACGAGATTTACACGTAACAACGCCGCTGCACATTACGTAGATGTAAGAAAGATTGATCACAAGCGAGCTAAACATCTTCCTTACATTAATACTTTGTCCCAATTAACTCCTCCTACCTCGCCTCACTACACCGCCAAACGTTTAATGTTTCTCATCGGGAAATTCATAGGTGGTGCTGTAACTCAAGGCTCCTTTGCCATGATCGATACCTGGCACTGGTTTCGTATCGAAATCATGCAGAGAACTGTGGATGTCATGGTGCAGTGACTCGTGTTCATATTGCTGGTGTAGATCAAGTTGATGTTCGGGATAAGATTCAGCGATGTGCTCTATGTGTTCGCTACCTTCGGCATATTCATCTCCTTTATGGCTTTCATCAAAGTCCGAGGGGAAATGAGACTCATCCAAATGATCGCCAAGCGAACCCAACGACTCGTGATGGGATGATGCACTTCCGACTATGCCCTCGCTGAAGTCATGAGATTCAAGGTCCGCACTAGAGTGGGAGCCTCCATAACCTCCAATCACTCCAGCCTGGCTGGTGCCCAGCAAAAGTGTGGTAGCCAATATGACGAATATGTTAAGAGACATTATATTAGTTGAGTTGTTGTTGTAGTTGTGTGGTTTAAATGTAATCCTTGTAAGCCAATAAGCGTGACTGTGGTCCCGTAGAGTAACGTAAGCAAACTAATTTCTGGCCACCACAAATCTCCAGTTTATATACTACTCTAACTCTTTGTCTTCAGGTGTGAACGCGCCGCTGATGAAGTATGTATGTTTGACGGGGCTAATCATAACAACCATACTCGTAATGAAGAAGTAAGTAAATGATGGTACTGCTTGGAGGCATGCGCAGCAGTATAAAAGTGCAACTAACTAGGGGGTTACTTGTATGTGCTACATAAGAGCATACGCCAACTAATGCATGACTTTGTAGTCGAACACATTTATGAACATCATTAGTCATACTAATTGTTAAAAGGCTAGGGGGGCCTGGCTACATGCTACTATGTTATTTTCCTAAAATCTAATAACTATGTAAGTATTTAGGTGTGTGTGGCAGACTCTGATAAACCTGGATCCGTTTTAAATCGTCCTAGTAACAGAGTTACCAATATTATACGCCTACTTGCAACTAATGATAATTTGGTTGCATTCGCATAACGCATTGCATTGCACTTTAATTCAATAAGCATAAAAACCATTGCAAAAAGCGATAATTACTTAGCAATACAAACAGAGTTTCAACTGAACCACTCAAATGCTCTTTGCTTGGTTTACTAACCGACATTCAGCCAACTAAAGCGCTGAGGCAACCAAAAACAAATCAAAACAATTGCACTACCCACAAAAACAATGGCAAAATACTTGTTTGAACGCTTCCTACTTGGGCAATAACTGAAGACCGCTGATGCCATCACTCGTTGCTCGCTGGATAAATACCTCATGAGTGAGCACTCACTCGTTGCTTCCAAGTCTTTCTCCGGCCACAGAAGCTATTACGATGACCATATGATTTTGTTGGCCACTGGACTGGTCGGTCTCGTCTCGTGGATGATGTAAAATGTGCAGCATAAGTTGGTGGCTGGCATAATGCATAATGCATTCGGCATTAAATCATTTGGCTAGCTGACTGACTGACTAGCTGGCTGCTCGATCAATTACGAATGCTATTTTCCATTTTAATGTATATTATGAACTTATCTAAGATTTGTGTGTTGCGGCGGGATATATTAGGCTGTATCTTAAACGTAATCACACCAATTTGATAGAAGGAGGCAAACATTACTGTCATTATTGCTGGAAATTAGCATATTTAAATTTTTTTCTGAAATACATATTTTATTGTAGGTAATTGTAAAGGACTTATTGTAAATTCAGTCGATAGCGGTCTAATAGATTGTATATTGAAATTGGACTGAAGTACGAGGAGAGACTTAAAAAAACATACCGAACATAACATAAAAAACACATCTCTTTAGCACTTACGATGGCGGTTTGTTAAGTAAGTGGCCAAAAATGCGTTTTATTTCTCAACATTGTCTCCCTTTAGATCAATATTTAGAATCCATTATTTTTCTAATATTTGCTAAACTTTAAGCTAGAACTTGTAAATCGTTCTAAATATTTTTAGGAAACAACAAATAGTCTTCTGGAGATTGTTTAAGATACGATATCTGTTCGTAGCCAAATTTATGGGTTTTTGCCATATACAACAAATGTTCGCGGCGTTGCGTTATCAGGGTGGAAAATTACTTTTGGCAATCGTAAAGGAAAAGGTAAAAGCTGTAAATGACTTAGACGCTTGTTAAAAAAAAAAACAAAACTATCGCCATAAACTTGTTGGACGATAGAACCTGTTGGCTTTTATTAGAGCACGTTTGCCCAGAGAAGTCCATTTCTCAGCCGGTTAGTTGCTCTCCATTGTGTTGTGATCAAAGAGGGAAAGAGGGTAGATTTGTTGGAAAACGGTCATACATTTGACTCCTATAGGGACACCTTTGGGACAGTTAGAGCGGTGGGAGCAAATTTTTTAAAAATTGGATTTTTGTATGTGAACCACCTTAGTGGGTGAAGATTGGGGTCTGTTTGTGAAAAAAGTTAGGAGGGAAAAATGACTGAGGGTCGGTCATACATTTTACCCCTCTATGGGCGACTTTGGAGTAGTTGCGGTGCTAAATGTGGAGTTTTTCCCCTTTCCCACCAACTTTGACCACGACGCGCATCCATTTTTTCCCATGCCACACCCCTTTTTGGTTCATGTATTTATTTTGCCTACCACTCAAAATTAGGGGTTGGTCCGTATCATATTCGAAAATTCGTTTAAGTCTGTTGTACAATCTATTGTGATACCGCGGAAACTAGAGAAGATTCCTAGTTTCCACCGTTGGACTATCCTGAGTGCGTCTAAAAGCCACTTAGTCGGCTTGATCGATCTTTTTTAAATTTTCACAGAATGTAGCTTAGATGTCGGTGGAGAATATAGGGTACTTTTATCTTTGATATCTCAAGTGGGCGTTGCCCCGCCCAACATATTTAAGAGAAAGCCAGTAAGAAAGTACAGTACATTTATATGAGATGTGCCAAAAGGATCGTAGCTAGACTTCCGGTTTTGGGTATGGGAGGTACAAGAAGGGGGGGGGGGGGTTAGACTTCCAATTTTTTATAAAAAAAAGTTTATCCTGTTATAGCTTACATACAACAGAATTTGAGCAAGATCGCGTTTGGTGTATTTATATTATTACTCCATCACTAAAGTGGGCGGAATGGTACATTTGTATGGGAGGTCCCAAAAGGGACATGGCTAGACTTCCAATTTTTTCTCAAAAACATTTTCTTGTTATAGCTTAACAAAATGCAGAATAAAGACACGATCGCGTTGGTTTTATTGATATTATTACTCCATCTCTAAAGTGGGCGAAATGGTACATTTGTATGGGAGTTAACAAGAAGGGCGTGGCCATGTAGCCCATTTCCAATACCGTTAATAGTTTTTGAGAAATATTAACCTATGCAAAGTCTCAAAACAATATGTTATGTCTTTCGAAAGTTATCGTGCGTATCAGCCGGACAGACAGACAGACAGACGGACATGGCTCACACGACTTAAAAAGTCATGAAACGTATTTGGTTCAAAGAAACCTAAGGTCTTCAGTGACTCCTTCTATGTGTTACACTTTTGGGTCGTATCAAATGATATATACCCTAGTGTGGGTCGGTCCCCATACAAAAAAATTAAGCCAAGGCGGACACCCCATACGATTAAAGATTGCCCAAAGACAATCTTAGAACACCAATTTCTTTTTATCCGTGCACCCTACATGCGGCCCAGATATGTTTTATTGAGCAGACTTGTTATTTGAAGTCATATCGAAAAAAAACTCATACCATTGTTCTTGGCATATTAATGGCTTCGTTTTTCCCTTTAGACACTTTTGACTTCGAAGTCAATTTTGATAAATTTAAAAACTGCAAAGAAATGTTTATAATTGTTCAATTTCTATAATTACTGTTTCATCTTTGTGTAGTAGGAAAAAGTTAAGTTTCATAATTGACGTCGGAGTCAAAAGTGTTTAAAGTTGAAAAGTAGCGTTTGATGAAACACGAACAATGATATGCATTTCGTCCCGATAGGACTCCAAATGACAGCACAGCACAACAAATTAATTATTTTTGGTGTAGGGTAACCAACATTTTAACCTTTTTTAACATTTTCTAACCTCCATAACTTTTGTGTTTGTGAATTTAAGTAAATACTTCTAAAGCAAAAGTTTCATGGTTTGGAGAGACCTTCATGGAAGTTACAAGATATGGGCATAATATGGATATAGAAAACGAAATACAGGAAGTCAAGTATCTATATATCTAGAACAACGGTATGAGTTTTGTTTTAAAATGACATCAAATAACAAGGTAGCTCAATAAAAAGTATTCGGGCCGTATGTAGGGTGCACGCATTAAAAAAAAAATTGTGTTCTGAAATTGTCTTTGCTAAATATTTAATCGTAGGGGGTGTCCACATCAATTTTTTTTTCGACCCACACTAATATACCCTCCTACCCGTAGGTTTAGGGTATAAAAATACAATTCCTTAATCAAACATTAGTAAAAAGCAAGGGATATACTAAGAACCTGACCTTTGACCTCTTTGGCCAAGGGAAAAAGTTGTTCGATATTAACAAAATTCCCGTCATGTATTTTTTTAAAATTTTCACAAAAAAAATATCGTCCATACACTTCGTTGCCGCTCTAATCTACATCGATCAGGTAGTCTACGAGCTATATTTATCCTTTGGTCTTTGGAGTACATCCCGAAACCTATTTGACTGCTCAGTTTTGGACCGTCAGTATAAAAGTCGACTTACAGTCTTGTATCAGGAGTTCTACATTTTCACGCAGCTCTATCTGGTATATGTATGTGGAAGTTCTTGTCAAACAGCCAGAGTGTAGTCAACGGTCACGTTAAGCATTACACTCTGACCATAACCACTGTTCGACCATTAATATGCCAAGATGTAACAAATGCACAGACAATTAACTCATATGGCATCATCTCCCGCTTTATCTGGTAAGCATTATGTATGTATTTATACCATCGATTACCAGGAATGAAACAGTACTTACTCGTCAACCTAACCCAATGCGTTTGAGTGACGAATTTAACATGGGGATGCCAAAGGAGGCATCTCGCTTACCATCCATTGACGAAAACAGAAATGGCAATTCGCGATGATGTCGATATCAATTATATGATGAAAAAGAATATATGAATAGATTAATAATATACTACTGGAGAATGAAAAAATTCGAAGGAACTTGGAAAGTGACCTAGTGTATGGTGTAGTTTAGGTTGAGTACAATATGAATCTGTATACCAAATTTCCCTAAAACCCCCAAAATGTTGGCTTACGGTTAAAAACCGGCTTTTCAGGTTTTTTTTTGACTTGTTGACGGTTTTGAAAAAAGGACATTTTCAACCACTGTTTAACATACAGATCAGTTATGGGGAATGTAAATTCTTTTTTTGTACATAAAATTTTTTCTGAGGATCAAACAAACATACATTCTAAATTTCAGTTGAATTGGACTATGCTTTCAAATTTTCGATATAAATCCAGCCCAGCGCCATCTACCGGGTCCAGGTATATATAAATTTTTTTCTCATGATCAAACAAATATGCATTCAAAATTTGAATTGGTCTATGCATTCAAATGCATAATGTATACTATGAAATGTATAAATGAGTAAGTACTGAGAATTATAATCGAAGAAATAATAACGGAAAAGGCGTGTATTGTAGTTTCGCCGAACAAGCGGGCTCGTACTACTGTAGTATACAATCAAAGTACAATGCGAGGCTTTCATACTCATTGATTCGCTTTTGTCCTTTTGCACGCACATACTTTACTATAGTTACTATACTATACTTTGCTGTACTTTACTATACTACACTGACTATTTTGCCCTGTCCCAGATTCTTGCCCAATATTACTCCAAGGTATTTTGCGTAGTCCGCGAAAGGTACCGCCCAAGGAGGTAGGTTTTTTAGAAGAAACGGGGGCAGTCTTGTAGGTCCAAAAACTTTTGTTGTTAGGGTTTTCAGTTTTAGGAGAGTAGAGTTATATGTTACGTCGATACAAGCGATATAGAGCTCTTTGAGCCATGGAATCAGCGCATCAACTACCACTTGTTGTTTATCCGGTGAGGTCATGTCCGTTAAGGTCAGTCCCTTTATACATGTTAACTTACACACATGAGAGACGCTCCGCATATCTCCTCATCCATGAAATTGCTATCGCTTACAGATGCGCCGAGTTCCAACAAAATAGACTGAATATAACTTATGTTTCGTAATTTTATTTTCTTTTTAAAACTTACTTGTAGTCTTTGCCCAATATGGTACATGCCCATATTTGCACATTGGCAAATATTGTTGATTTTATTGGCTGACCATAAAAGTAAATGGTTGAAAGCAGTAAACGGTGTCAGTAGTGACAGTGACTTCTCTACTTGATTATCACATTTAGAAATTTTCAGTATATTAATGGTGCTTTAAATTAATGTTTTTTTTTAAGTAGATCATAATTAGAAATATATGAACATAATTAAAAGCACACAATCAAAAATTGTCTGTTGAACTATCTTATATTTCATTTTCGCAAATTCAGCCTTGTAAAATAGCTAAAAAATTCTCCCCACTGTGCTAAGTATATTGAGCAATTTTAACACTTTCTTTCTCTACTGATACATAAATGAGCGCTGTTTTTTTTTCATGCCACAATTTGTGGCTTGTTATGCTAGTGTTGTTACACATACATACTACATACGTATTTCATTCGTATGTTGCGTGTTATACAAACAATTTGTGAATTAATATTCGTACAACTGTAAAATACAAAAAAACACTGAAAAACAAAAGCAACAAAGAAAAAAATTACATTTATTGAGAAATAGGTGGTGGATGGATTATTAAAACCGCCTCATGGCGTTTGATTGTTGAATGTGTGGAATTATTTTACTTTGATGGGTTATTAACAATTTGGCTGTTACATTTAGTATCTATTGTATCGTAACAATTTGTTTAGTAAAATGTTTAAACAACAATTAAACACGAAATTGTTGTTGGTAGAGTAACTATCACTTTGAAAAAAATTGTAAACACCAATGCATTGCATTCAATGGCAATTATCATTATTTAGTATTTATTGCAAAATGAATATTCTTTAGGCGATTAGTATACAAAGTTGGATGTTTGTGGTATGCTGCTGGTCTTTGGGGGGTTTTCTAAACAATTTCGATTAGGTACGGAGAGGTAGACAACGTTGTTATGACAGAGTTTTTACTATGGGTATGAAGTGATTATCACATTAAAGAGTGCGCAACATCAATGTTTAGAGTAACTTAAAGAAATTACTTTTATTTTAGAGTTAGAGAAATGACATTTGATACCCAGATAGTAATGGGCAGTACATGCTCAAATTTGCAGACGAATATTTTAATTTTAACTACATACTCTCTAAGAATTCAAGGCTGACATAAACGCTTTACACGAAATCCTGTGGACGGGGCACGGACGTTCGCGCATGAAAGCGTGCGACATCTACTATAGTGGCCATGCGGACAAGCACGAGTTTGGATGTGGATTTGTGGTTGGCAAGAGACTGCGACACCTAGTCTCACGGTTCAACCCGTGTCATAAGAGTCAAGCGATAAGGACAAAGGCGAGTTCTACGAGAGCCTAGGAAATGCATATGACCGTAGTCCGAGCCATGACATCAGAATTGTACAAGGCGAATTGAACGCCAAAATAGGCAGGGAGGTTGCATTTGAGCCTACCATCGGAAAATTCAGTCTGCACACTGAAACATCGAACAATGGCATCAGACTGATTGATTTCTCTGCGGCAAGAAATATGGTAGTGACCATAAAAATATACATACGGCAACATGGTTATCTCCAGATTAATTGATGAGGAATCAGATTGATCACGTGGTAGTCGATGGAACGCACGCATCGAATATTCTGGACATACGAGTGATTAGGGGTGCGTACATTGACTCCGACTACTACCTTATTGCAATTATGGTACGCACTAGGCTAAGCATGGCTAAAAACGTACGTAACTAGGCACAACGAAAGCTGGACATCGGTAAACTGTGGGCATCAACACCTTCTCCAACCAACTAACTCAACTGCTACGGAATGCTTACTTAAACTTAATTTCCCTTTGCACCCCATGAATGAGGTATAGGATAGCTTCTCGCGTTGTTGTGAATTAACACGCTTTCTTTTTTTAGATTCACAACTAACGGCACCTACTTGTTTATCGACGAATGCGAACGTCACTGTTTTGAGAAGCTCTTACTAGACACGACGATTGAATCGACGCTTAATACTGCGAAGTTGCTGTCAAACAACATTCGAGGGGAGCCGACAATGAAAGAAAATTTTCTTTTTTTTTTCTTTTAAGATGACTGGAGCCAGGTTTGAACCTGCGATCTCCCGCATGGTAGTCGCGTGTTCTAACCACTATGCCACGGCCGGTCCCTGCTACAACCCCTGATAATATTACCGCGCAGTGCCAATATATAGGCGAATTCATAGAACGGACTGCGAGAAGCGTACTTGGGTACTCAAAGTCGTCTCAAGAAGATGAGAGGCTACTCGTCTCTTTAGTTGGAAAAAGAAAGAGCTGATGAAGAGGCAGGATAAATGCACAGTAGGCATACAACTTTTTACAATTTTTGCAAATAGGAAAAATGGCATAGCATAGTCGAATAGAGCATAAAAAACTATAAACTCCCATTATTTATTTTTTTTTTCAAAATTGCAAAAAAGTTTCCGCACCAAACGCAATTACTTTTTTTCAGATCATATATCCATTCAAGGTTTTCCTACGAAGGTACGTCATCCCATCAGCTGTTTTTGAGGTTTTGCTTTGTTGTTTTATTTCTTCACAAATCTGTCAAAGTGATATCAATTACAGAGTTGGCAACTCGCAGCAATACATACATTTTGTCATGTATGACCTATATTAACTAATAGTAGCCAGATATAGAGGTGGCAGCCCAGTTCTTTTTTACGTTTGTCACGAACGAAGGTAAGGTTTTCTGATCATACTTTTAACAAAAATAATTTCGCCATACCACAAAAGTCATTGTCGTCCGGCTTTACAAGAGCAAATAAATGTTTTCTCAGACATTTGGTCAAAAAACCATCAAATATTCAGGAAGTTCTGCGGAGCAACACTTGCAACTAAAATTATGCAAAACATTTTGCCATTTGGTAAATCATTACATACTTTAAAATTAAAATTTGTTTCATATAACAATTGAACATAAAAAAACGAAAATCTGACTTTTTTTAGAAATCGCTTTTTGTGCGGAACATTTTTGAACCCAAATCACCTTAAAAGGTTGTATTCATTACTTGTACAATATTTGCCACCACGTAGTGGTATGCCAAATTTTTTGTCGAAATTAGTTATATGCCTAATGCACAGAGTTGCTCCGAAGTAGAGGGGGAGCCCGAAAATTCTGCTAGAGAACTAAGCCGAGAAACGTTCTGAAGATATGGAGAGATCATTTTAGAAATCTACTCCAATCCATGACGACGGTATTAACTGTCCACCTCAGAGCCAGAGCGAGATACGTGTGGCAATATTCCGCCTTAAAAATTACAAAGCGGCTGGAGCCGATGCTATCCCTACTGAATTGTTTAAGGCAGGTGGGGAGGAACTTATAAGGAGCATGCATCAGCTCATCCAGAATATCTGGCTAGATTAGAGCATGCCCAGAGATTAGAGTCTTAGTCTGTTATGTTCCATATGCACGTAAGGAGATCGTAGCGAGTGTTAAAACTATCGTGGGACAAGCCTATTACCAATTGCGTGCAAAGTCCTTTCGAGTATATTGTGTCAACGTCTAAAGCCAATTGTAGAAAAACTAATTGGACCTTATCAGTGCGGCTTTTGACCTGGTAAGTCCATGACGGATCAAATGTTCACCTTACTCTAAAAACTTATGAAAAGCAAATCGACACCTACCACCTCTTTGTCGAGTACAAAGTTGCCTTCGACTCTCCGATAAGGAGTGAGTTATTTGAAGCCCTGTCTGAGTTTGGTATTTCTGCAAAACTAATTCGACTTTGCAGATTACCATGGAAAACACCAAATCCTCGGTTAAGATTGGTAAGGATCACTATGAACCATTAAACACGGAAAAAGGTATAAGGCAGGGCGATAACTTGTCATGTACACTATTTAATATAGTTATGGAGAAGGTGATGAGAAAGGCTGGTGTCAACATGTCTGGCACCATATTCCACAAGAGCCACATGCCACTAGCCTATGCCGATGATATAGACATCATTGGTCGAAATCTGCGGGATGTTACTGCAGTTTTCTCATCACTAGAAAAGGAGTCAGCAAAAATGGGTTTAGCGGTCAACGAGGACAAAACAAAAATAATGATTTCGACGAACAAAGAGTCCTCTCGTTGGGGACGCACCGTGAACGTTGACAATTATTGTTTTGAGGTAGTCGACGAGTTTACCTACCTCGGATCTTCCGTCAACAAGAAAAATAATGTCAGCCAAGAAATTAAACGGAGAATAGTGCTAGCCAATAGATGTTTCTACGGACTTCGGCAGCACTTTAGTAACACCACCTTATCTCGGAATACTAAGAAACAGCTTTACCAGGTGCTAATCTTACCCGTTCTTTTGTATGCTGCCGAATCATGGGTGCTTACGACAACGGACATACAAAACATGTGAGTAGTCGAGAGAAAAGCACTCCGAAAAATATATGGACCTATCTGTGTCGACGACGAGTTTCACCATTGGCAAACCACGACGTAGCTAAAAGAGTCAGAATCCAACGACCACGATGGCTGGGACATGTTACCAGAATGGATGTAAATGCTCGAGGGAGAAAGTTGTTTGAAGGCGAACCTGACGCAGAGCAGGGAGATCCAAACTTCCTTGAAAGGACTAACTGGAGAACGCACAAAGAAGACCAAAGCGTGTGGAATTCTTTAATATTTTCTTCAGCCCTGTAATTCATGAATCTCGTTCGTAAGTTGTAATGGGCCAATTAAGGAAGTAAGTACATATTACCTTAGAAGTTGATGCTGAAGAAGAAATTTAAAAATTTTTGACTTATTCCTATTTGAAGCACAAGAGAACTCAAAACTTTTTAGAAATTTCGTGTAATACGACCTTTGAAAAGAATGGCACTAGTTGGGCGTTAGTTGGTGTCACGCAATTTAATTTTGTTTTATTATCAGATAGTCAATAATTAACAGAATTCTGGTGGCGCACTGTGGAGTAAAAACATCAGACAAAAATCACCAATCAGCAACTTACTATTTGATTTTTTATTCGTTTCAAAACCACAAGGACTGCCATGACATTTTTGTCGCTCCCAAACCGCTATTTAATAGCATTAAATATGAGAAGAGCGAAGAGCTTCTTCCGGGAGACATTTGCGGAAAAGTATAAAGGCCATTGTGCGGTTAAAATTTAAAAATTAAATTAACATTTTTTGTAGCAGCTGAAATTTGGAATGAAAGCGTATATCCTCAAAACAAAAGGTCAGTTCTAAGATGGGCAAAATCGGTCAAAAACAAGTCCCACCTCTCATAGAAACTCCCCCTTTTTAGGAACTGGCCTGCGATTACAGCCATAGTTTAAGGGGTATTGAGCTGAAATTTTGTATGCAAGCTTCTATTTTCTCAACGGTGTTTGAGTTTAATCAGTCAAAAACTACTCTCACATCCCATAAAAATTGCTCCTTTTTGGGGTCTGTACCTGCGATCACAGTTGTAGTTTAAGAGCAATGGAGCTGAAATTCTAAGATGAGCAAGATCGGGCAAAAACTACCCCAACCACAAACATACAAACTTCCCCTTTTTGGGATGTTTGTTCCTACATTTACAGCAGTAGCTTAAGAGCTATCGAACTGAAATTTAATATGCAAGCTTCTATTCTATATGCGAGGTTATTTTCTGAATTGAGTTATTTCGGAAAAAAAGTACTCCCACCTCCCATACAAACACCCCCTTTTTGAAATTTTATTTTTCATGCAAGATAAAGTTTATAAGAAAAAAACAGTATATTTGTGGATTTGTAAACCGCGGTTATTGAACTAAAAAAAATGGCAAATGAAGGAAACATTTTTTCTTCAATTTAATGTCTTCAACTTCGCTTTAGACACAAAAGAGTTACAGTCGAACTGCCAATGAAGCCAACTTAAAAAACCGAATGATACAGAAGTTCTTATTTATGGGGCTACTTTCAAGTCAAATTCCCAGAATTGAGTTCCAAAAGTCATGCGTTGTACTGTCTAATGAAATATATTCGAAGCGTCAATTTTCCTGGTAATAAGTTAGAATTTTCTTTACTGGATATAAAAACTGCCGTTTTCTGTTATACTAGCAAAGGTCATTCCTTTATAAAATTACTAAATTTATTTTTCAAACTTGTTCCTGAGTTCCGACTTTTTCTGCATTAAAAATTTAACACCTCTGAATATTCTCATTTTGCCACGTATTTTTTGCGCTAGGGAGGATAAATGTACACTACTTGACAATGTTTAATGAAATTTACAAAAATTGTTTTCGGCCTATATAATTCACTGTCTAACTTGTAAAACAATTAACTTTAAATATTGAAATAGTGTCGTGACAGATGCGATAGAGAATCGTTTAGCTATAAGTTAATGACACGAACATACAAAATGTTTGTTAATATTTGTTGTTGGTGTTGAAATAGTACCCTACAATAAACTCTGATAAATAAGGTAATAGGAAGAGACTTGACTAGATCACCACATAGTTGCAGCCAATATATGCAGCCGATTATGCTGTGCTAAAACGCTCTTAACCAAACGCGAAGGAAGTAGGCCAATGCCTACTCCAATCAACTATCTCATTTACTTCAAACGAACCCACTTTATTCTGATATTCCCGACACACAGTGACAACATATTGGAAATTCTATGACCACTGCCGCAACGTCCATACGGGGTTATGAAAAACCATGCTCTGACAAGCCTTTGTATGATGAAGAATGTCGCTCATTGTCTGAGGCAATGGGAGCTGCGTACAAGCAAAACTGCGGTCGATGAGAGAGAGTGCGGTGACGGAACGATATAATAAGAAGAGGAAGAAGAAGCAACGCATAATCAGGTGGAAATGTCGTCTATGAAAGTAAAGAGTGAACCAGGTTATCAAAAAAAAGATATATTGGTAAAGTACGAAAGTTGAACAAAAAGACTTTGGAACAGGGATTCCCAGCTATAAGGTCAGAGATGGAAGTCTAGTGACGGACACGCAGAGTGTGCTTCAAATATAGAGGGAACACTTTCGTATTCTGCTCGATCCCGAAGGCATCATATGTGGCGAAACATTGCAATTATATCACCGATCCAAAAAGAGATCAGCACGGTAATACCACGGCTTAAAAACAATAAAGCTGCGGGAACCGATGGACTGCTGGCAGAGCTTTGTAAGGACGGCGGCGATGTGCGGGCAAAGAACATGCACAAGCTCATAAACACTATTAAGCTAGAGGAATGCATGTCCGATTATTGGAATCTGAGTGTTTTATATCCTGCGCTTAGGAAAGGCATGTGTGTACCAACTATCGCGGGATTAGCCTTTTACCCATCGCATATAAATTCCTGTCTAGTGAGTTGATTGGATATGATAAGGTGGCTTTAGACCTGGTAAATCCTCGACCAACCAGATATGTATCCTACGACATATTCTGAAGAAGACCCAAGAAATGCAGATCGGCACATATAATCTGTTTATCGATTACAAAGCTGCATTCAACAGTCCTTTACGACAGAAGTTATTAGATGCTATGGCTGATTTTGGTATCCCCGAGAAGCTGATACGACTTTGAGGGGTGCCATTGACCGACACGAAGTTTTCAGTGAAAATAGGGAAAAATCTAATAGAGCCAATTTCTACCAAGGCAGACTTTAATCAAGACGAAAGTCTGTCATGCGGTCTCTTTAACATCATAATGGAGATGATCATTCCGAAGGCTGCAGTAAATATGGCTGGTAACATCTTTAATAAAAGTCACATGCTGCAGGCGTATGCAGATGATAATGATATCATTGGCCGTGGACTGCGGGATGTTACTGCGGCCTGTGGTAGATAATTTTATCTACCTTGGCTCGGCCATAAACAAAAATAACAATGCCAGCCTGAATATCAAGAGGAGTATTGATCACAAACCGGTGCTACAATGCGCTAAGCAAGCGATTTAATGACAAAGCCTTCTCTAGGCAAACAAATATCCGATTCTACCGGACACTGATACTACATGTCTTGCTCTACAGCGCAGAATCCTGGGTAAGGACACAAGCGGATCAATCTATTCTAAGAGTCTTCCAGAGAAAAATACAAAATAAATGGATTCATTATTGACTGCTGATTTTAAGGGCGAGTATCGTTGTCGAAGAAATCATGAGCTGTAAAACGATGTTAACGTAGTCAAGCGCATTTAAATAGACCGACCGAGCTGACTTGGACACGTTTAACGAATGGATGAAATGGATGAATGGGCCAAAACTTCGTTGGATGGACCAGGTGAAACAACTGTTATCCAAACGAACTATATACGAAGCACAAAAAGCGACAAGCTTAGACTTATTTTCTCGGTGCGGCTACTGATGGATGCATTGCTTTTGCTGCTGCCAAAAAGAAATAGAAGAAATGAATATGCAGACGAAATTTTTAGATTTGTTCAGTGGGAGTGGCCATACTCTGTTTAGCCAAAGAGGTTTACAATTGGGGCCAGCCGTGGAATGATGGTTAGCACACGATATCGATTCCTGGCTCCAGTCATCTGCATTGCGGGCCCCCTCGATGTTGTCGAAGGCAACTTTGCAATATAGTCTCGAGTCGTCGGCATTTCTAGTCGATAAACAAGTAGGTATATATCATATATATATCATACATATATCGTTATCTTTTAAAAACAAAATAAAGAGTGGTTTAATTGTAAGGGCCGATGTTGAATGTGAACCACATCTAAATGTCAAGTTCTTTCCTTCAATTCATTTGACATTTCTCTATTTCAGACTTACTCAGTTTGAACCATGGAAGGATACACAATCGAGCAACGCGTTAAAGTTATTCAGGCTTATTATGGAAATGGGCGTTCAAATCAAAATGCATATCGTGCATTTCGTGATTCTTTCGGTCAATTAAACGTCCAAATGTGCGTAAAAATCGTGCTGCTGTTCGTGATAGTGTGACTGAAGAGCCGTCCACTTGCATTTACACGCTTACAAGGTGCAATTTACACAAGAGCTAAAGCCTCTTGACCATTCCAAACATCATTGCCGATGGTGCCGGTCAGGATGGTGGCAAGAAATGCCAATAGTGGATAATCAATTTTCGAAGAAAATCATCTTCAGTGATGAGTCACATTTTCACCTCAGTGGATTCGTTAAAAGGCAGAATTGCCGCATTTGGGCGAATGATAATCCTAGAGTGACTGTCGAAAAACCAATGCACCCAAAACTAGTAAGGCGGTTATCTTCGGCTATGCCGAAGCTCAGATACCCTTCACCACTTGTAAAAATTTGTAAAAATGGTGGTAAAACTGGTTATTTGCGCTACAACTATATTTTATTAAACTTTGTACCACAAAACAGGGGAGTTGGTGAGAAGTGGACGTAACTTTTAGCTTCACACATCCATTTTGTCAGTAATTTTGTATAGATTTTATTCGATTTTATGAATTTTGTAACTCCCCAAAAATGGGAAGTTGTGTGGGATGTGGGAGTAGTTTAAATCCGATGATGCCTATCTTAGAACTTAACCTCTGCTTCTGGACACAAGCTTACATACCAAATTTCAAACCGAAAGCTCATAAACTATAGGGATATATAGACGGACACCCCCAAAATGGGGGAATTTGTATGGAAGGTGGGAGAAGTATTCGTCCGATATTGGTCATCTTACAACGTAATCTCCTATTATAGGATTAAAGCTTACATATACAATTTCAGCTCAAGAGTTTGTATGGGAGGTGAGCATAGTATTTGACCGATCGTTCTCATTTTAATACTCAACCTCCGCTTAGAGCAGAAAAGCTTTCAAACAATATTTCAGCTTGATTGCTCTTAAATTACTACTGTAATCGCGGGACTGACATACGGACACCCCCAAAAAGAGGGATTGTGTATGGGAGGTGGGAGTAATTTTTGACCGATCGGTTTCATCTTACTACTCAACCTTCGCTTACTGTAGGAAAGCTTGCATACAAAATTTTAGCTTGATTGCTCTTAAACTACAGCTGTAATCGTAGTGATAAACCCCAAAAAGGGGGAGTTTGTATGGGGGGTGGGAGTAGTTTTTGACCGATCGGGCTCATCTTAGAACTCAACCTCCATTTAGGGCAGCAAAACTTGCGTACAATATTTCAGCTTGATTGCTTTTAAATTGTTGCTGTAATCGCGGGGACTGACATACGGACACCCCCAAAAAGAGGGATTTTGTATGGGAGGTGAGAGTAGTTTTTGACCGATCGGTCTCATCTTACCACTTAACCTTCGCTTAGTGTAGGGAAGCTCACATACAAAATTTCAGCTTGATTGCCCTTAAACTACTGCTGTAATCGCAGGGACAGACCCCAAAAAAGGGGAATTTGTATGGGAGGTGGAAGTAGTTTTTGACCGATCGGGCTCATCTTAGAACTCAACCTTCATTTAGGACAGCAAAACTTGCGTACAATATTTCAGCTTGATTGCTCTTAAATTGCTGCTGTAATCGCGAGGACTGACATACGGACACCCCCAAAAAGAAGGATTTTGTATGGGAGGTGGGAGTAGTTTTTTACCGATCGGTCTCATCTTACCACTCACCCTCCGCTTAGTGTAGGGAAGCTCACATACAAAATTTCAGCTTTATTGCCCTTAAACTACGGCTGTAATCGCAGGGACAGACCCCAAAAAAGGGGAATTTGTATGGGAGGTGGGAATAGTTTTTGACCGATCGGGCTCATCTTAGAACTTAACCTCCGCTTTGAGAATATCTCTTAAACAGCGGCTGTAATCGCGGGGACAGACGGACAGACGGTCACCTTTAAATCGACTCAGATTTCGATGCTGATCATTTATATATATATATTGTCATACCTTACACGCCTCCTTATGGGCGTTACAAATGGAAGAACAAAATGAATATACCCTTCACTCCGTTCATGCGCATGGTGAAGGGTATAAAAAGTGACTGTTTGGTGCGGTTTATGGGCTGGCGGCATCATCGGACCGTATTTTTTTCCAAAATGTGGCCGGTCAGGCAGTTACTGTGAATGGTGTTCGTTATCGTGAGATGATAACGAACTTTTTATGGTCCGAATCGGAAGATATGGATGTGGACGATATGTGGTTTTAACAGGACGGTGCCACTTGCCTCACAGCTAACGAAACAATCGTTCTTGTGCTCGACAAATTCAATGGCCGTGTTTTCTCACGTGGTGGCGATGTCAATTGGCCGCCAAGATCATGTGATTTGACACCGTTGGACTTCTGTCTTTGGGGTTATTTGAAAGAAAAAGTGTACGCCGATAAGCCTGCAGCAATTCAAGAGTTAAAGGATGAGATAATTCGGCACATTAACGGCATAGAACCTCAATTATGCCTTAGCGTCATCGAAAATTTAGATGATCGGATGGAGCCGCCGACGTCGCGGCGGCGATATTTTGTACCATACATAATTGAACCATACCAATCTATATATATAAAAGGCTTGGGTGACTGACTGATCACTCCCCAGCCCAAACGACTAAAGCTAGAACCGTGAAATTTGAAATGTGGGGTCCTTTTATGGCATAGGCGAGCACTAAGAAAGGATTTTTGAAAATTCGGACAAGGGGGTAAAATGGTCGTGGCACCGCCCCTTACAGCTCGAAATTTAAAATGGCTGTATCTCATAAATCATTATAAGTACGAAGTCGAGATTTGGTACATATGTTGATCGTACAAAAAAAAATAATTTTTTGTGGTTTAAAAAATAGTTATCTTGGCCAAAGAAATGCACCGATGGCAATTACATTTTCTTTGTGTAGTACTGTCCATAGGGCCTCCATCATAGGCAGCATGAAAACATAATTAGACAAAGGGGCGTGGCACCGCCCACCCAAACCGAAATTTGTAATCGGTCATATCTCAGGGGCCCTTAGAGTTATCAAGATGAGATTTGCTACATATGTTGCTGATACAAAGAGGAATACATCTCCCTGAAAAATGAACGGTGCCACGCCCCTTTCAAAAAAAATTGTAATATCGGTCATATTAATAGAATTTTTATAATATATATGTTAGAGCATAGTGCTATACGACAGCGCTGTAGTTTGTACTTTAGTACTCGTTGTGTTTGATGTCACTCTGATTTCTATTGTGAAAGAAAGAGACGGTAGATCTGTACACCGGAAAAGCGGAAAGGGAAGTGAGCGTTGAAAAAGTTCTCATTCAAGAAGTTCGTTCTGTGGTGTACAGAACTACAAAGAAAAATTATAAATTCGGAAAATAATTTTCTGTCAAAGAAAAATAGAAAATATTTTAATAATTTTCTATCATCAGAAGTGGGATCGTTTCTGCCTAACATTTTTGAGTTGGACGAGAGAAAGTACTATTTCGCTGGTTTATATTTGGAATTTGCTTGAGGCAAGCGAAAATTCAGTATGGCGGAACAAGAAAATTCTATGAATTTTTCTAAGGGGTTGCGTTCAAAAGCGGATGTTGGCTTTCCCCATGGAAACTTCGTCATTACGGCGGATGCTATGAACAAAATTATAGAAGCTGTTCAAAGGAAGCAGACAGTCAAAGAGGTAACATGTTTTCTAAATTTTGATCCAGATCATTCTCGCAATGATGTACAAAAGTGGTGCCTTGATATTGATGCGAGGGTAGAGCATGATGGGTTGACAAATTTCGATACCATACCCAGAGTTCAAAGCTCTTTGCTTGGAAGACCGAAATCCTGGTACGTCAAAATTTAGCCATCTACATTATAGTTGGGTAGATCTATGTGCTTCGTTGATTCATGCGTTTACGAATGGCACAGATATTGTTGCTCAACTTCGTTTAGTTCCTAAATCCGAAAGTGATGTGTTCACATCGTATTTCGACTTTGTCATTTGAAATATCGAAAGATAAAATTATTAAGATCATTATTGGGTGTATATCTCAGGCTAATTTAGGAAATTCATTTACATTTGTTATGCCGTCTTCAGTTCAAAGTTTATTGGTTTTCAAATAATCACGCACCAGTGATTATTAATGGGAAATTGTATTTTTGCCTTCTTGATAATGGTTCTGACTGTCGTTGATGAGAACAGATATTGCTGATAACATACCCGGCAAACGAACAGCGAATTTTCTGTCCATTCAGGGTATTGCAAAAGAGCCTGATTTACTTACTGAACAATTTGATATATTTCTAGGATTTTAAGACCTTGTTCTTGAGGTAACTTTGCATTTAATTGACAATGAACATCTACGGCGTGAGAGGAAGGGCATGAGCCAAATGCTAATTGGTCAAAGTTTGGTAACGAAAATTTAATGCTGTTTTGGAAAAGTATTTGTAAAACATTGTTCTGGTATTCCCTACTTCAAACGCCATATCGAATGTCGTCCAGTGAACGTTTGATGGTAAGGAAGATCATTGCAGATTTGTTATGCGATGGCTTAATAAGGGAAAGTCATTCACCGTATGCAAGTCCAATGATTCTTGTAAAGAAGAAAAATGGAAAGAATCGTTTATGTGTCGATTATAGAGCACTCAATAAGGTCACAGTAAGAGATAGTTATCCGTTACCGAGAATCGAGGAACAGCTTGATGAATTGGCAGGAAATAATTTTTTTTTACTTCTTTGGATATGGCCTCGGGTTTCCACCAAATTCCTATTGCTGAGGATTCCATGGAAAAAACAGCGTTTGTAACACCCGATGGGCATTATCAGTACGTGTGTATGCAGTTTGGACTGGCTAACGCTCCAGCAGTTTTTCAGCGTGCGATCAATGTGACATTGGGAAATTTGAAAGGTAACGTGGCTTTAGTTTATATGGATGATGTTTTGATACCATCAAAAACTATTGATGAGGGCCTGGAGAAACTTGATGTCGTATTGAAAGCATTGACAAGTAGTGGATTTTCATTGAATAGGGACAAATGCAAATTTCTTCAAAATACTATTGAATATTTAGGTCGAGAAGTTTCTGCAGATGGTATTAGACCCAGTAAATTTAAAATTGAAGCATTCGTAAACTCACCGTCGCCGAGTAATGATTAACAGGTACGTCAATTTATGGAATTGCAAAACTATTTTCGAAAGGTTGTACCGGAATTTGCGGCTAAGACCACCTGTATAACAGCTTTAACGAGGAACAATACTCAATTTTTGTGGAGTGAAGAGTGTCGAGCAGCAAAACGTTACTTACTTGGGCAACTAACTACTAGACCATTACTTGTATGGTTTGCATACTAATGCGAGTAATCATGGGTATGGGCTATTTTTTCCAGCGAGTAAATGAAATGCTGCTGCATTATGGCCAGGCCACTAGAACATGGGAAACTGAATATCATGGTTGTGGATTGGTAAGGCTCGCTGTCGTTAATGCAGTAAAACATTTTCGGCACTATTTCCTGGGTGTTGAGTTTTTGTTAGTCACTGACAGCAATGCTCTAAGAGAACAAGAGGAAGGAAAAATTTGCTGCCTCGCATAGCTTGTTAATGGATTTTTCTACAAGATTTTGAGTTCGAAATTGTCTATAGGAAGAGGAGAAAATTGTCTCATGCGGATTATTTATGTCGTAATATACTAGTTGAAACTTGTTGTCAAATGAACAGTTTATCCGAGACGTGGTTCCATATTGGACGGCAAAATGATGCGGCTACAATTGAAATTGTTGATGAAATTGAAAATAAGGATACAAGCACCTTAGCGCAGTATTCGCTGGAAAGGGGGCTTTTATATTAAAATTTGAAAAATACCAAGAAAAGTTACGTGACTGACTATAATGAGACGTTTCCACGAAGAGAACTGCCATGTTGGATGGGCAAAGACACTGATGAAAACGAAAGAAAACTTTTGGATGCCACATATGACTAAAAACGTTAGAAAATTTGTTGAATCTTGTTAAATTTGTCTGGTAGCTAAGAGAACTTCGAAAAAAAAAACAGTGTGAGCTTCATCCAATTGACAAGAAGCCAATACCATTTGATGTGGTACATGCTGATTTCATGGGTCCGTTTGAAGGAGAGGAGCATCGTTATATTATCATCATTATTGATGCATTTACCAAATTCGTTATAATATTCCCGTGTAAAATACTGACAGCTGCAGAAACTGTAAAGGAATTTTACAATTACGTTATGTTATTTGGTGGTCCAAGCAAGATTATAAGTGATAGAGGTACGAATTTTACCAGTGCAGATTTTAAAAATCTTTGCGTGTCTATGGGTATTACAAATCACTTAATAGCACTATGTACTAGTAGAGCGAATGGACCAGTAGAACGGTAAATGGATACTGTGGCGAATTTATTGAGAACGAACCTGGATGCGAATAATGATTGGACTCGTTATGTCAGTAGTGTTCAGTTAGCTCTTAACACGACAGTCAATATAATGACCGGGTTTCCTCCACTAAAAATATTGACAGGAATTACAGGACGTTCTTCAGATGTTGGTGGTCTTCTTAATGAATTGGAAGTTGAGCCACAGTACGATAATGTGGATGCAATACGTATCTTCGTTAATAGGCGGACAGAGGAAAACGCAAAACGAATAAAAATACGATTTGATTTAAATAAAAGTAAGCCAACTGAATTTAAAAATTTTTCAAAATGTGGTGTACTGCAGTAACCAGATACGAAAATCGAAATTGCAAGCATATTTTCGGGTCCGTATGAAATAGTCGGCATTCTTCTTAATGATCGTTACAAACTAAAAAAGATAGCTTCCGTACTATTGTAGTTGCTGCAAGGGAGGTTATTTCCTGTTACTGAGACTGCAAACGAGGAGCAGGTTACAGGATAAATCAAGGTAAAACTTGGTTAATTTCATCATTAAAATAGACAAAAAATCGAATTCAGGGACAAGCTTAAGATTGCCTCTGAGCCATTACTATCGATAAATACACTAGTTGTCAAGCTTAAGACTACCTCTGAGACAAAGTATAAAGTAAGTGTACGACTGAAAGTGGACAAGCTTAAGATTGCCTCTGAGCCATTACGTTTGGTAAATGTACTTGTTGTCAAGCTTAATATTGCTTCTGAGACTAAAGTTCCGAGTGAAGTTAATGTTTGACTGAAGTTGTGGACAAGCTTAAGATTGCCTCTGAGCCATGACGTTCGGTTAATGTACTTGTTGTCAAGCTTAATATTGCCTCTAAGACTTAAAGTTCCGAATGAAGTTAGTGTTTGACTGAAGTTGTAAACAAGCTTATGATTGCCTCTGAGCCATTACGTTCGGTAAATGTACTTGTTGTTAAGCTTAATATTGCTTCTGAGACTAAAGTTCCGAGTGAAGTTAATGTTTGACTGAAGTTGTGGACAAGCTTAAGATTGCCTCTGAGCCATAACATTCGGTTAATGTACTTGTTGTCAAGCTTAATATTGCCTCTGAGACTTAAAGTTCCGAATGAAGTTAGTGTTTGACTGAAGTTATGGACAAGCTTAAGATTGCCTCTGAGCTATAACCTGTGGTTGATAGACTGTTGGTGTCATGCTTATGACTTTAATTTGATAAAATCTGGTGAATACTGTTAATGTGCAAACAAGCTAATTATTGCCTCTGAGTTGCGAATTTAAAATCTTATGGAGATTTTAAGGATTATTTCTACAGATCTCGATATTGTTATTGGTTAATGTGATTAGATATCTAGAGCTTATTTGTGATCTTTTAACTGCTTTGAAAAAAAGGAGGCGTTGTTTTGTATGCAAAGATTTTGAAATGAGTTTTGACATAAATTATGTTCTTGTTATGCACACAAAAAGTTTTTGATTCATCGAGAGCGATGATATTGCAGGATGGCCGTGTTAGAGCATAGTGCTATACGACAGCGCTGTAGTTTGTACTTTAGTACTCGTTGTGTTTGATGTCACTCTGATTTCTATTGTGAAAGAAAGAGACGGTAGATCTGTACACCGGAAAAGCGGAAAGGGAAGTGAGCGTTGAAAAAGTTCTCATTCAAGAAGTTCGTTCTGTGGTGTACAGAACTACAAAGAAAAATTATAAATTCGGAAAATAATTTTCTGTCAAAGAAAAATAGAAAATATTTTAATAATTTTCTATCATATATGTACAAAATTGCTTGACTAACTGATTGGGTGAAATGGCTGTAGATAGGATGATGAAATTTGGTGTGGTTGTTCCCTTTTCGTGTAAACGTCAGCTAATAATGGATTTTTGGAAATTCTTACTTTTAGGTGTAAATAAGGGATACAAATTGTACCATAACCAAAACAAAAAAACCAATCGGCTAACGCGATAATCGTGAAAATAGCTTTGGCCATGCCCACCATCAAATTGAATTGAAGGTTTTATTGAAATCCGATATTTCTGGGTTTAACAATCGAAAAGGGATAAAATCATGATAATTGATATGGGCTTGCTCCCTGTAGAATTAGAATGAAGCAAGGACGGTTTTTGAAATTCGTAGCCGTAAAGGGATAAAACTGGTACTAAACGGCTACAGGTATAATCGGAAAAATTTAAATGAATATATTTTATTTTAGAAGAAGTATAACAGTTAGTAGAAATTCGAATGAGTTCGAATTGCTTAATATTGTGAAGAAGGGCAATATATAGTCGAATATTGCCAATTAAAATTTGATGTCTGCCCAACTCCAACACCTATCGCCTATATTTAGTTATCTATGTAATATAATAATAACAATTAAAACACTATAACTAGACGCTTTGTCAACAAATATTATATTTTACAACTCATTTTCTATATAAAAGGCAATTGTAAAATATATATTGTGAAAACAATATTAGTAATGCAAGTTTTCTTAAGTGTCTTTGTCCTATGGGCTTTTATAAACGCTTCTGAAGCCAGCGTGAGCGATGCGGTGGCAGAAGCCCGTAAAGCGGCTTCTAATTCGGCTGACTATGCCTGTAAGTTTTGGAAGGTGACAGTAAAATTGTTATAAATAAAATCTTCTACCGTTTACATATTGTGTCTCGTAAAGGTCACGTCTTTGCAAATGCAGTTAGTGAACACGCAATAAGGCCACCCCGAGTCGATAATGTAGGATTCCAGTTGAGGACGCCTTGTAAACACATTGATATCTATACAAATGAAGCGGTGGGCTTGAGAGCTCTTCCAGAGTTTAACGAAACTCAAAAAACCGTTATATTTGTTGGCGGCTGGATGACAGGTCCAGGAAGGTATCATATAACTGATTTAACAAAAGCCTACCTCTGCAGA
The DNA here is from genome assembly GCA_964034835.1 of Muscina levida. NCBI lineage: Eukaryota > Metazoa > Arthropoda > Insecta > Diptera > Muscidae > Muscina > Muscina levida. The sequence goes on from OZ035882.1 coordinate 80,773,338, forward strand.
GGAGGTTATAATTTTATGGTATGTCATTGATGACAACAATTCTAGGCAACAATTATGTTTACATAAATTTTAACACGTTCAACAAAAACAGGTCGCCAAATCTGGATATTATATACACAATTTATACGTTAATTCTGCCTATCATACTAAAAAGCTGGGCGAATACTTAGCTGAGGCTCTTTATAACACAGGACTACCTGCAGCGAATATTCATTTAATTGGCCATAGTCTGGGTGCCCATATTGTGGGTATCATGGGACGACATTTCTATCGGCTGACTGCTGAAAAAATCCAGCGTATTACGGGCTTAGATCCAGCCAGGCCATGTTTTAAAACGCCAGCAGCATTCCCACGTCTAAGTGTTGGCGATGGCGTTTTTGTCGATGCTATACATACGAATACCTTTGATTTAGGAATGGAGGAGCCAGTGGCAGATGTCGATTTTTATGTAGAAGGACTGGATGTTATTAAGCCTGGCTGTTCGAGTTTCTCACCACCGTGTTCCCACGAGCTGGCCATTCAATACTATTTGGAAACTGTTTATACCCAACTTGAAAACAGTTTTATGGCATCAAAATGCGACAACTATACGGCGTTAGAGGAAAAGAAATGCAATGGTACTAAATCTCCTATGGGTTATGGCACTCCTGCTGATTTGAGGGGTATTTACTATGTGTCTGCTAAAAAGCACTCACCATATGGACCCGATGCTACGATCGATGATTCGTTTAGGAAGGACAAATGTGGAGTATGTGATAAATAGAGATAATTAGCTTCTTTTAAACTGTAAGCAGGCAGCCTTTCAAGCTGTAAAAAAAAGTAGTCGAAAAATTTAAAATAATACAGTTTTTGAAAGTCTTAGCAATTTATTCGATTAGTTTAATACATTTACTAAATTTTGAATATAGGTTATTTATAATTGGTTATATGTGGATAAAGTCATAATGTTCAATGGAAGAGCTTATTTTGCATATAAGAGAAAAACATTTTGATATTATGATTATAATAAAATTGTAAAGTAATGACTGGTCTCGAATGAAAATATTGTTTGTTTGTTTGTGCTTCAAACACGTCTAAACAGCTGAACCGATTTCAATAAACTTTGGTAGACAGACAAACTTATCTTAGCTCTATAGCGTGACAAAATTTAGTACACAGAAATTATACTGCACTTCTTCTTCTTGTTCTTATTTGGCAATGGCGACATAAAATCACCCATAAGTAGCAGTACGTAGAAAATAATTCAAAGCGCTTCCGTCTTTTGCGCCCCGCAAAGAGTTCATCACACCAAGTTTACATAACAGCTCCTTCACCTGGTCCATCCAGGCCCGCCTATGGAGTTTATTGTCGAAGCCTTTTCAAACTGGAGCTTTTTCATCCATTCTCTTAACATGTCCCAACCAGCGCATTTGCAACCATTTGAACACGCTTGACTACGTCGTTGTCGTTATACAGCTCATGGTTTATACGACGTGTGGTACTCGTCATTAACTATGGTGGGTCCAAATAGGTTGTGAAGTATTTTTGTCTAAAAAACTCCCAGAATAGATTGATCCGCTTGTGTCATTACCCAGCATTCTGCGCTGTTGCGATCGATACTTATTTCTTAATTTCCAGACTGACATTTTTTTTTTGTTTACGTCGGGGCCAAGATAGACAAAAGTCAAAGTCATAGTTGTCAACGTTCAAGCAGTATCCCAGACATATAAGCTTTTTGTTCGTTGAAAACAAATAACTCAGTTTTGTCCCCATTTATGACCAGACCCACATCCGCCGACTGCTTACACCGCGCAACAGTGGTTTTCACACTAGATAAAGACCATATATACCTGAAACTAGAAACCTTATGTAGTAAAACTGCGTTCTCAGTTTATCGCCAGAACGTCAGGATTTTTTTTAAAAGGACTTCAAAGTTTTAAAGGATGCACCACTTTCAAAAAATTAAATGAAATATTTCCACGAACCATATGACTAGTCTCAGCAATGCAAAAAATAACAGATTTTAATGGATCTGGACCAAAAATTTCAAAAAAAGATTAATTTTCTTTGACCGTATGCAGTGTCCTTTTGCTCAGACATTACGCGACGTGGTTTTCATAACCCAGTACGGTCGTTGCTGCAGAAGTCATATAATTCGCAATATGCTGCCACTGTGTGTCGGGAACATCAGAACTAGGGAGGTTTGTTTGAAGTAATTGAGAGAGTTGGTTCAAGTAGGCATTGGCTATCTCGGTGGTATGCAGCTTTGTGGTGACTTGCTTCCTGTGCGTTTGGTTAAGAGTATTTTTAGCACTACTTAAACGCGTGAGTACATTGGGTACAACTTAGTGGTAATCCGAGTAAATATTTGATTTCCATCTATCACCACATGATCAATATAGGTGCTTATCTTTGGCCAGGGCATATGCAGGTTGCCTTGTGTATATCTTTATGCGAGAATCTGGTTTCACTCACTACTATGTTTCCTCTAGACGCGAAGCTAACCAGTCTGAATCGGTTACCGAGGGTGTTGTTGTATAGACTAAATGTTTAGCCTGCTGTACCAAGAGCATCTTCCCTTTCTATTTTAGCAAAGAAATTTTAAAGTAATGGGCCGGGCAGCGGTCATATATTACCTCCAGATGTTCGAATTAGCGTGATGTAAAAATAATTCGCCTTGATGCGGATAGTGGCTATAAGGTCACTTACAGGGTTTAACTGCGAGACCAGACGTCGAAGTTTCTTGCCGACAATGAATTCACATCTAAACTTGTGTCTTTCTGCATGGCACCTGTAGAAGAAGTCACAGTTCTTTCGTCGTGTATAGCCCTGTCCCGTTTATAGGCATTTATTGTAATGCACTGATGTCAGCCTGGTATTTGTCGAGGACATCCGCCAGTTGGATAAAAGTACCATCTCTGCAGAGAGTTTGGACATTTCAGGTGCATATCCTTTAATTAAGGGCCTTATAATGTTTGCGGGGGTCATCAACATTTCCGGGGATTTTCCGTTTTTCGTTTTCTTCGTGTTTTTTAATAGTTGTTTTGTTTTCAGAAAAATGTAACGTGACGAAAGTCGTCCGTACATATATACCTCCTACATATACAGTTCTAGCGCTAATTTACAATTATGACCTTTTAACCTCTAACCACCAATAATATACTTGCCCTTCATTTACTTTTGAATATCACTAACCAACCTAATCTGCACACTCTGTTTCAACTACTTCAAGGGCAAACAATAATACCATCGATTACACGACCGCCTCAAACGACGCGTTCGACGTAATAGTAACGAACGACGACTGAGCGCGACGACCAACATACAACCAAACATATTCAGGAAACTACATCACAAGGAAAAGTATTAATCGATGCAGTGTGATGCGATATAATTCTCATTACAACGGAAAGTGTTATTCGATGCAGTGTAATGCGATATAATTCTCATTACATCGAGAGCTCCACTTACTTATATGATCGAGCATTTTGCTTGGTAAAGTCGTCGGTTGCTACCGCAGCGAATTTTATCGCTAAGTTGGTCCTACCAAACCTCCTTAATCGGACTTCGGTCCGTTGAACCAACTATTGGTTAAACTCGACTACGGTCGATTGTAACGGATTTTGGTCTGTTTAATCGGACTTCGGTCTGTTAAATCGGACTCCGATCTCTTAAATCGGACTTCGGTCTGTTGAATCGGACTTCGGTATGTAGAATTGCACTTCGGTCTGTTAAATTGGACTTCGGCCTGGTAAATCGGACTTCGGTTTGTTGAATCGGACTTCGGTTTGTTAAATCGGACTTCGGTCTTTTGAATCGGACTTTGGTCTGTTAAATCGGACTTTGGTCTGTTAAATCTGCTTTCAGTCTGTAAAATCGGTCTATTAAATCGGACTCCGATCTCTTAAATCGGACTTCGGTCTGTTGAATCGGACTTCGGTATGTGGAATTGCACTTCGGTCTGTTAAATCGGACTTCGGCCTGGTAAATCAGACTTCGGTTTGTTAAATCGGACTTCGGTCTGTTGAATAGGACTTTGGTCTGTTAAATCGGACTTCGGTCTGTTGAATCGGACTTCGGTATGTGGAATTGCACTTCGGTCTGTTAAATCGGACTTCGGCCTGGTAAATCGGACTTCGGTTTGTTGAATCGGACTTCGGTCTGTTGAATCGGACTTTGGTCTGTTAAATTGGACTATGGTCTGTTAAATCGGATTTCGGTCTGTTGAATCTCACTACGGTCTGTTGAATCGGACTTCGGTCTGTTGACTCTAACTACGGTTTGTTGAATCAGACTTTGGTCTGTTCCATCAGACTTTGGCCTGTTAAATGGGATGTCAGTCAGTTGAATCGGACTTCGGTCTGTTGAATCGGAGTTCGGTCTGTTAAATCAGACTTTGGTCTGTTGAGTCGGACTTTGGTCTGCTGAATCTAACCGTTATACCGACTCGTCGGTTACACAGATTTCGGTCTGGTACACGAAGATACTCTTCGTTCCTGTAGCATTGTATTAGAAATTAGCACCGTATCATATTGATTCTAACACTTCGTCAGATACGATTATTAGTTCGGTCGCTTATTCGGAATCGATACAAGTGCGAGTTACAAAAGTCGATCTACTGAAGAACACGGGTCACCAACATGATCCTGAGTTGCGGATACCAAACTAATTTATGACGAAAGCCGAATCATCGATAGAATAACAAGATGCAAAAGTCGATTTGCTGAAGAATATGAGTCATCAATACGATCCTGAGTTGCGGATAACAAACTGATTTATGACGAAATCATCGATACAACCACGAGATGCAAAAATCGATTTGCTGAAGAATGGGAGTCATCAATACGATCCTTAATTGCGGATACCAAATTGATTTACGACAAAAACCGAATCATCGATACAACAACGAGTTGCAAAAGTCGATTTGCTGAAGAACACGAGTCATTAACACGATCCTGAGTTGCGGATACCAACCTGATTTACGACGAAAGCCGAATCATCGATACAACCACAAAAGTCAATTTGCTGAAGAGCACGAGTCATCAACACGATCCTGAGTTGCGGATACCAAACCAATTAACGACGAAAGCCGAATCACCGATACAACCAAGAGTTGCAAAAAAACGCGAATCACCCACACGATCGAAGCTGAATTACCAACAGCCGCGAATAAACAATATAATCCTGAATTGCCGATGTAAACCTGAACCTGCCAATATAACCAGAACCACCGACAAACCCGAATCATCAAGATGATCCAGTATTGCTGACATAAACTCGAATCATCAATACAACCCGAATCACCAATACCCTTCTAAATTGTTGACATTACATCATCAGTACGCTGCCGAGTTGCTGGTACAAGCCTGAACTATCGAAAGTACCCGAATTACTACGTTCTTGATTACCGAAACGATCCTGACCTACCTGACCTCTACAGTTTTGGGAGTATAGTATAAAGTTACCGATCACCTCAAATCGACCGATTCGCAAAGTTCCCGACTATCTTAAATCGACCCGAGTCCCAAAACCTGTCATTGCAGTCATAAGCCACATCAATTCTCGCCGAGCGTATATCAAAAGTTCTCGATCATCTGTAATCGGCCTTGGTACAATTTGCCGGACAAGATAACAACGCTATCACTGAATCCGAATCTGAATTATTTTCGTATCTAATTACTTTATCCAGTCGATTGTAAGTTTGAATTACACTATCAATAAAAAATACTGTTATTATGCCCTAGTCAGGGAAATTTACTGAGTTCTTACTCCGTAAGGTTTTGTGGGTCCTTATTGCGACCCTGACAATGACTGGACTCAGCCGACGAGAGAACAAAGTTAAAAAATCTTCCATCCCCCAAAGTAAATGAATAAGAAGCTAGTTATATGAAGACGATCGACCGTGGTATGATGACTGGAACACGTGACTATCATGCGGTTAACCTGGGTAAGAGCCCTGTCATAGCCATCTGAATTTCTTTGATCGACGGTTCCCTCTTCTCAGTAGCCAAGTCAATCGGAATATGCATATAATAAATGGTGATGTTTGGAATCTTCGTTAATCGTTGGCGTATTTTTTATAACAGATCCAAGAATTTTTTGATCCTTGAAATTTTAGATTACTTACTTAGTTGGCAATTCTTTGCAATCTTATGGGAATATATGCCGCATGTTGAAAAATATTATATGCGCTTCGTTTTTCTGCGCTTCTTCATAGTAAGTCACTCCAAGTTCTGCAATGTTTTCAGTAACCCGGTCTTTCCAACGGAATTTTGGTCGCCCTCTTCTGCGTCGTTTATTAAGTTTATTGTCAAAGACTTTTCAAGCTGAAGAATTTTTGTCCATGCGTATAACATGACCTAACCAACGTAACCGCTGTACCTTAATGCGTCTGATCACGTCAATGTCAATGTCCAGCTCGAAATTTTAGATTACAAGGAAATCCTGAAAAAAATTACAAAAATATATAAACTAAAATTTTTTTAATTTTTAAACCCCATGATGGTTTTTGACCCACCCTGCACCATTAACTTCAATGGTTAAGAAGTGTTTTACTGAATTCCGTTATTGTCGCTGTTTTTTGTCATAAACTTTAAGTTTCCAAAGTAATTCTAGCTGGAAAATCTGTTGCCGTGACAAAAAAGACAATAAAAACACATATTTGTGATTACAGCACAAAAATAAATTGTTTGTGAACAAACCATGACCAACACCGCAAGCTGTTGTTGATGTTTGATATGTTAAATCACATACTGAAAAAATAAGAATCCCAAGTTAGACCCCTTTGCACTAAATCACAGCCTTGTATATGATTTGTCTATATATAGCAATATAAATTTAGATCTTATGTTAATTCAAAAATTTCGATCTGAACAGATGATTTAAAATTACAATATAAAAATATTTCCCACTGATCTGTCGTACCTTACCGTTGCAAATTTATTTCGAATTTTTATGACAGTGCAAAACGTGCAACTGTTATCTTTCCACACAAATTAGATTCTCCAACTTTTGCCTATGTAGTAGAACAATAAGTCACTATAAAAGAAGAAAATCGCACATCAAAACTTATTTCTATACCACAACGGTAGTCTATATAATACCAGGATGCAGTTATTCTTATTAAGCATTATACTTTGGACCTTATTAAATACATCAACTGCCGATATCTTCGAGTCAGTAGCTGCCGAAGCTAAGAGAAGAGCCTCAGATGCAGCTGATGCCGGTTGTAAGTACACAGATACAAAAAGATAAAAAAAAATCACATGGCGGTACCTATGGAATTTCTCATAATATAATCTATTTGCATTTAGGTCACACCTTTGCAAACGCAGTTAAAGGACATCCACTTAAGGAGCCAAGCTTTGAAACTGTTGGCTTTCAATTAAGGACACCTTGTAAAAGAATTGATATCCCTGCAAATCAAGCAGCAGGAATACGCGATATCCCCGAGTTTGATGCCAGTAAAAAAACTGTAATTTTTGTTTCCGGCTGGATAACGAGTATAAATAAGGATTACATCGAAGAAGTGGCCAGGGCATATCACTGCAGAGGCGGCCATAATTTCTTGGTGAGACAGAAATACACATATATTATATATGTGACTAATGTTGCCATATTCAATAATAGGTTGCAAATACCGGTGGAGCTATTATGAATTTATATGTAAATTCTGCATATCACACTAATAAGTTGGGTGCATTATTAGCCCAGGCTCTTCGTGATACCGGTTTGCCAGTCCAGGATATTCATTTAGTGGGTCACAGTTTAGGTGCTCATATCGTGGGAAGCATGGGACGGCATTACAAAAATCTCACAAGTGTACAACTTGAACGTATTACAGGCTTAGATCCCGCCAGACCCTGTTTTAAGACTCCTTTGATATTTCCTCGCCTCGGCAAGGGCGACGCCGCCTTTATTGATGCTATACACACCAACCCCTTCGATTTGGGAATGGAAGAGGTAGTGGGTGTTGTAGATACATTTGTTGAAGGTCTCGATGTTTTTAAACCTGGATGTTCACAATTTTCTCTAAGATGTTCTCACGAGATCGCTATACAATATTATTTGGAAACTGTTTACCCTCAGCTTGAAAATAGTTTTATGGCCTCACAGTGTAATAACTATGAGGAAATGAAACACAAGAACTGCAAAGGGGCTAAATCTCCAATGGGTTATGCGACTCCTACTACTTTAAAGGGGGTTTACTATGTGGGTGCGAGAAAAAGTTCACCGTATGGCCCAGATGCCACAGGGGATGATTCATTTAGGAATGCAGCATGTGGACGTTGTCTGAACTAGAGGCGGTTATTGAAGCGGCGTAGCTGTCGAATAAAGAACAGGGATATAATTTCTGAAGGAGCTTAGGAGTTATTTTAGGTACTAGTAGATATTTATAATGGTAAACAAAAATAAATAACACTATGCTACACCAAAAAAAAATATCAGTATTCTTACTATATTTTTAAAGCCTCGCCTGTAGGGATGAGGGTATATATCATTATATTCGACAAAAACTGTAAAGCTTAAAAGGAGAAGAGTTGGACCCCCAGTATATTAAGACCAAATTCGTTTTATGACGTTCTGGCTTTCAATATATTGTTATGGGACTATTTATACTCCCCACTCCCTACTGAATTAGTTGAACATGCACGGAGAGAATTGTGTGCAGAAATTATGCGCTATGGGCACAACTTATGCAAAAATTGTACACGAAAAATGACTAAGAACAGTTGTTCATAATCTATTCACACTTGTTCATAACTTAAGTTAAGCACTATTAGCATGTTTTATGAACAACTGGGCATAGATTATGAACAACATTTTCATAGATTCTGAAAAACTGGGAAAAGACTATGAAAAACTGGGCATAGTTTATGAACAACTGTGCATAGGTTATGAACATCTGGGCATTGGTCATGATCAGCAGCGCTGTGTATTACAACGACGAAGGAATTCCAAGCGTCGCCTGTGCTAACCTTCCACGTCTGTTTTTCAATTGTTTTTCCTGCCACAGGCTTAAAAATTGCTGCCAGCACCTTCAAGACTTCAATTAATTCTAAATCTGGTAGAAAATTCAAAAATAATAATTAAATTAGTTTTTTATTTCATAAGTTTAAATTGTTTTTTTTACCTTTGTTATATATTTCCAAATAATATTACTGTAGCTTCTAAACACAACTGGCACTCTTGACACAAAGAACATAAGTGAAACTAACTTGCAATTAATGCATACACATTATCCATATTTGTACGCATTGTTCATAATCTATGCATAAATGGGCACAACTTATGAACAAGATGCACACGTATCAAAATGTTGGGAAAAATCTATGCACAAGAAGCAAACCTCATGAACAATAAGTGTTAACAGTCGTTCATGCACAATGTTCATATATTATGATCAACTAGCGGACCCGGCGAACTTTGTCTCGCCCCAATTTTATGCCTTCAGATAAACTCAGTAAAGAATGTTTGATAAACAAAGTTTTTTGATTAGTTTTCCGCCGCAAAAACAAACAACGAAGGCGGTTCTCCAAAACTCGAAAAGGCAACGTTCAGCTGACCGTACGTAAAACAGGGAAATTCGAGATTAATCTCACACACTTCCAACGATTTGCCTTGATATTTATTGTTTGTCGTTGGGGAATTGGAATGGATGATCAGTTGGAATTGTCTGATTCGTAAGATAAGGACTTCCTCTTCTTTGAATTTGTTCTTGGTGATCGTGTGGAATCACATTTTTTATCAGATTCTTGACGGACAACCGCGTACTGTTGCACAATTTCGGTTGATTCAGACTCCGCAATATGATTATGATCGATCCCACCTTTATATGTAAATTATGCGGCATATTAAGCGAGTGGAAAATTCGGTCGGATTGTTGGTCGCTTCATCCTTTACGGTCACGCTGTAAACAGATTTGTACGAATGCAGTTCTCAAGCGATTTAACTTTCTAATTTGAAATTGTACCTATTAATGTATTTATTCTTCTCTGCTAGTAACATACTGCCCGTAAATTAATCCAATCGAGATTTTTATAATTTTGTGCAATGTCATGAGTTACTTTTCCAACGATGTGAACTGGCAAAAATTTGCAGGGAACGATATCAATTCAGTCGAAACATCAACCCGAAATTGGCCATTGCCAAGCGCTAGCAGTTGTTTCGGGAATTCAGCAGAAGATGGGTGGTTCTGGAATGAGCCCCTAATTTTTTGGTCAATTACAACTTCTTGACGTTTTCAAGCATGGTTTTAGTAAATCAGCAGCATTAGACATTTTGAGCAAAATCATAGCCCCACCAAATCGTTTTAAATTCCATCGTAAATCCTTTATCGTTCGGTCAACTACTTCCAAAGCTCATTTAGTCGTTATCGAGCATTCATCCGAAATGTTGATTTGACATTTCCGCTCTACTTCGCCGTTGCGAAATTCTTGATCATTGTATATTTTGGCTTTTCAACCGTGAGAAGATTCATCGACAGTTTTAAAGTGGAATTTGCAGTTCGAATGCCTTCCAACAATGTGACAGGTATGCCAGAGGATACAGCGGCTAACGTTATTTGAGATCTTGACCTAATTGTTGCCGGAATCAACAAAAAATGTCTAAGGTGTCCCACTCGGAGCATCGAGAAAGAAAATGCCTCCAGTTTCATCGTGAATCGTACACGTTCTTATACTCGGTATTTAACAGCGGCACATTAGTACGAACTCTTCCGATCAGCTCATCTAGATTATAGTCTTGCTCCCGTTAAAATTCGCGATCGAATGCATTTTACATCGAACGATTTGACGCTGGCACTCCCAATGTCGGGTTCGACGGATTTTTTTATTTAAATATTATTTTTCTCGTTACCAACCAACATTTAACCGAAAATTTTCCACCTAGACATCGTTCAAAACCATCAAATCATGCGAAAATTGCAAAATTTCGTCAATAAAAAAAACAAATTTTTTTGACTTTTCCGGAATTTTCCGAGTTTTTCCCTAGGAATTTTCTATTTTTCCATTCGAAAAGCCATTCCGTAACAACTGCACACAAAATTCCACACAAAAAACCAATTTTCGATTTTTCCACTTTCCCGTCATTTTTAAAGGATTTTCCCAAAATTATCTTGCACAAAACCCTCATACCAATTACGAACAATTGTATAAAAATTTAAAACAAAATGGGCCAGACGTTCTCCCTTGATGAATTACTACACACTGTTTACACCGTTTTTATACATATAGGTTTCACAATAAACCGAATTTTTCCAAGCAGCACAACGAATTTTCCACCTTTACGTCGTCTAAAATCATCAAATCAAGCGATACAATGAAAAATTCAAAATTTTCGAGTTATTTCAAGAATTTTCCGAGTTTTCCACCAAGAATTTTTCTATTTTTCCATTCGAAAAGTCATTTTGGAATGATTATCCGAAATTTTCACATTTACATCATTCAAAATTATCAAAACACAAAAAAACGTAAAATTTTGCCGAAAAAAAATTAAAATTTTTGGAATTTTTCCATAATTTTACAACCAAAATTTTCTGTTTTTTTTCAACCGAAAAGCCACTACGGAACAATTGCACACTAAATTTGCGATGCAAAATGTTTCTGAAAAAATCCAAATTTTTCGAGTTTTTCCGGAATTTTCCGAGTTTTCCACCGAGAATTTTTCTATGTTTTCATTCGGAAAGTCATTTCGGAATAATTATCCAAAATTGTTCACTGTTACATCGTCCAAAATTATCAAATCATACGATAATATGCAAAATTTCGTCGAACAACAAATTCCAACTTTTTGAATTTTTCTGGAATTTTCCGCATTTTTCAACAAAAATTTTCCATTTTTTTATTCGAAAAGCCATTCTGTAACAATTGCACACAAAATTCCATACAAAAAGGCAATTTTCGATTTTTCCAATTTTCCGACTTTTCCGGAAGATTTTCCCAAAATTTTCTTTCACATAAACCTGCTCCTGCCAATAACGAACAACTTAAAAAAAGTTTGAGCAAAATCGGCCCAGCCGTTCTCAATTGATGAATTACTATACATTTTTGCCACCATTTTTATATATATAGATTGCGTTGAATTTTCAAATAACTACGCTGTGAACAATTTTCACAAACTGTGCACATTTTCTGTGTATAACTTATGCACAATTTTAACAGATTGTGCAGAATTATGATTATAGGGCATAATTTATGCGAAAAGTTGCATATTCAAAAATGTATCTAAACATTTAATAGTTATGAACAGCTTGTGCATAAATAATACAGAACAGTTTTCTCCGTGTACACAATAGGGAAGTAAAATGCTCTTGGTTCAGCAGTTAGAAAATTCAGACTAAACAACAAATAACTCAGTTAACGGATTTAGACTGGTTAGCTTCGCGGCGGCAAGAAACATGGTATTGAGTGAAACCAGATTCTCACATAAAGTTAACCACAAGGCAGCCTGCCTATCCCCTGATAAAAAGACAAGAAACCAGATTGATCAAGTGGTAATCGAAGGAAAGCATGACTCAAGCGTTGTGGAAGTGCGTGTGATGCACGATGAAAATAAAAACTTCGATCACCACCTAGTTGCAGCCTAAAAATACTCGTAACCAAATGCACAGGAAGCTAGACATCACAAAGCTGCATACCACCGAGATAGCCAATGCCTACTCCAACCAACTCTCTCAATTACTTCAAACAAACTTCCTCTAGTTCTGATGTTCTCGACACACAGTGGCAACACATTGCGAATTCTATGACTAAGATCATCATCAACATAGATAATTATTTTTAATCCTTCTTACATTCGTCAACTCTTTTAAGCACTGCGTTATCTGTTTATGCTACTAATCTGTGCCATAAGTACTTAAAGTACACTTGAATATTCCCATACTCTACGGAATATAAACAAAAATTTGACATGTATGACTAGCACCCAACACAATCCACACTTGTAACTACTTGTGCTCGTGTTCGAGTATACCCATGGGTATACTCATGCACTAGTGTGTGCGAGTATGGGCATATTTTGATCGTTTAAAAGAGTAACTACTTTTCACACATGTACATGTTTGGACACTAATACTTCAACAGTATTCTAAGTATACACCCGCCAGGAAATGGAACTAGTTCAAAACCTGTAGCATAGTTAGTTCCTAAGTAAACATGACTAGTTCCGACTAATTTACCTTCAATGGCTTTTAACTGGCGAATTTAATATGGGCTTGTCATTGGGGGCAATATACTCACTTCCCTCTGCATTACCCTGTACTAGCTACTGCTATAGTTCTGACATACCAACTACGTAACTGGTACATTGGTTCCAACTATTTCTCTAGTTCTTTATTATTGACTACGGACCTATTTCTTTGGGACTGTTGATTAATTAATACTTGATTAATTAATACTAATTAAGACTTATCAAAGTAATATTCAGATTATCACTTCTTTAATTAATGTTACAATAATATAATTAATAACAAGCACTTTACTTCCACAATTATCAAATTGCGACTAAAGAACGCTTTCAAGAATTAAAACTCCACCACCAAATATTTATGTTTGTTTTTTTTTCACTCAACTAACGGGACATGTTTTGGTTTGCTTCACTTTCGTTGGAAGTTGATCGCGACAAACAGCAAATATGACGAAATAAAAAAAAAAATAATTTTAGCAAACACACATTCAAATTGACCCGTCCTCGTTTACTTGGATCAAGCTCAGTAGTTAGTTCGCTGTATTCTACCATACATAAGGCTCGTATCTGTACTGTTTTTCGACATCAAAAACTGCGTACTGCTTTTCTCTCTCAAAGTACTGTTTTTCGATACATAATAGAATATAAAGGCTGAACAGCGATTTCATGCAATAATATTGTTTACTTTAAAAATAAGAACGAAGAAACACTAAAAATGCGTCAAGATAATGATTTTTTTATCCCCAGCTGTAGTAGCAGAAATGCAAAAACGTATTGACAGTGGATGCAATTCGATTGAGACCGCTGCTTTACGCACTGATTTTTTTGGTAATTTTGCCTGCTTTGATTTGAATGCTTTTATACTATTGAAATTAAGTCGAAGCCGTTATGAACAAGTTAATCGGGTACAATTTGTACAATGCCAATGAAAATGCGGAATATTTACACACCCAATTTGGATATGTTAAAAACGAGCGACAAAATTATGAAATGGAGAGAAGGCAATGTTTCGAATGTGGATCGGTGGGTGGAGATATTTCTTCATCTCAATAACGCTGATTGTGAATTCAAAGAAATGGCCACGATCGTTGAATATATTTTATGTTTGACAAGGAACTTCAGCATCAGTGGAGTGAATCTTCTTGGACGTCAGACAAAACTCGATTAGATATGCAAACATTGAAGGCGATTCTGACCGTCAAATGTAATATGAAGTACAAATGCGTTGATTTCTACAACTACCTTAAAACGAAGCCGGCATTGCTTATTCAAATTACTTCAAACGACAAATACAAAACAACCACAAAAGGTGTATCTGGAAATGATTGTTAATTTTTTTTACATATGGAATAAAATATATATGTACTGCGAAAAGTAGTTTTTCCAAATCGATGTACTGCTTTTTTAAAAAATTTCAGTGAAATGTACTGTTTTTGTCCAAAAAAAATATACGAGCGTTAACCATACAGCTAGTATCATGTGGAAATTTACCTCCTGTAATCGACTACGTAACTAGTTTTAGTGGCAATTGATTTCTTTAAAAACTGGCGGGCATTTTGTGGTTCTCTGATCTCCACTTGTAAGGACAGAGATGGAAACCTGGTCACGGACACTCAGAGTGTGCTGCAAATATGGAGCTAACACTCTCGTACTCTGATCGTTCCGGAAGGCAGCTTAAGTGATGAAATCTCGCCAATCATAGACGACGGAGTAGTTTGTCCACTACCGAGTCAAAACGAGATCAGCACGGCAATTGCACGGCTTAAAAACAATAAACCTGCGGGAGCAGATGTGCTACCGGCAGAGCTGGCTAAGTGAATACAGCAGGTCATAAACATAAGTTGGCTAAAGGAATGCATGCCCGATGATTGGAATCTGAGTATTTTATGTCCTGTACTTAAAAAAGGCTATCCAAGTGTATCATCCAACTTTAGCGGTTTCAACCTTTTACCCTTCGCTTACAAAGTCCTGCCTAGTATGTTATGTTAAAAACTTATGTTAATTCCGCGAACCTGATTGGACCTTCTCAGTGTTGCCTTGGGCCTGGCAAATCGACGACCGATCATATATTACACTACGACAAATCCTGGTGAAGACTAAAGATCGATACATACCATTTGTTTATCGATTTCTTGACTCCAGTCATCTACATATTTCTTTCACTCCCGGTGCCCTCTATGTTGTTGACAGCAACTTCGCAGTATAGTGTCAAATAAATCGGTATGTCTAGTAAAAAGCTTCTCAAACGGTGACGTTCGAATTCGTCAATAAACAAGTAGGTGCCGTTAGTTGTGGGATAGTTCATGTCTTCGGAGATCTATTTTAAAATTTTCCGGAGAATATTTTATTTTGTAACCATTGAGACGTACAGGTTTATTGACCTCAGTGACTCTTAGTGAAATTTTCCAGAGAATATTTCTATCGAAGATTATAACGCTTGACCTTTTTACGGAGAATATTTCAATCGAAGATTCTAACCCTTGACCTCCCGCCAAAGTTGTATTTTAAGCTGTGGGCATAATGTATTTTTACACATGATTTTTTATCTTTTGACTAAAAATATCAAATTTCAGACCACTGTAAAACAACGTTGTAGAGCGTTTCAGGACCTTTTAAGGCGAATGAGCTATGTCCGTCTGTCTGGCTGGCTTGCTGGATGGTTGGCTGGCTGTATGGCTGGTGAGCAGGATAACACGAGTACAACTCAACGGATCGGTATGATCGGTATTTACCAGTAATAATATTTTTCAAAACGAACTAATGGGATTGTACATGGGCAGAATAGCCCCACCCTTCTGGAACCCCCCATACAAAATTACCTATATTTGGATAATTAATATTTCTTTCATAACTTCCTAACAGACGACCGGAGGATATTTGAATTTGGTCAGTTTATTTATCTTGCAAAAGTAGACAAACCCTAAGAAAACCGAAACCTTTGCCACACCCCTTCTGGTACCTCCCATACAAATGACCGAATTGACCCTCATAGTTTTAATAACATATCTTTTTTGTAAGTAAACTGAATTCAGTAAAATTTGTCGCATGATGTTCGCTTATGAAAATTGGACTCAGGAATGAATATGGACTAACTATTTGACGCACCCCTTCTGGTACATCCCATACAAATGACCGAACTCACCCCCATAGTCTTACATACATATCTTTTTTTGTATGTACACTGAATTCAGTCAAATTTTTTGTAAGTTTTACGTATATGAAAATTTGAATCAGAAATGAATATGGACTATATCGGATCACCCCTTCCGGTACCTCTCATACAAAATGATCTTGTTTGGAAAATTAATATTTTTACCATAACTTCTAAACTGACACCTGGGGGATAATCAAATTTGGTCAGTTAATTTATCTTGTAATAGAAAGCAAACCGCAGCAACCACTTATTATTTGACACACCTCTTCTGGTACCTCACATACAAATAACATATATTTCCCCTTTTAATTTCAATAATTAAAAAAAAATTTCTTATATTGGGTGATGGTATTTATCAGTTAGTTTACCTGACTGAAATTTCTGC
This sequence comes from Muscina levida, assembly GCA_964034835.1. Lineage (NCBI taxonomy): Eukaryota > Metazoa > Arthropoda > Insecta > Diptera > Muscidae > Muscina > Muscina levida. The sequence goes on from OZ035882.1 coordinate 80,790,041, forward strand.
ACTGGTTTTAACTTTATAATGGAAAAGATCGTGCATCGTGCGGAAGGCTACAGTAAAAAGGACTGGTACCATATTTAACAAAAGTCACGTGCGGCTCACGTATGCTGATGATATAGATATCATTGGTCAAGGACTACGGTATGTTACTGCGGCCCTTTCGAGCATTGAGAAGCAGTCGGCAGAAGTGGGTCTTGTGTTAAATGAGGACAAAATCAAGTTATTTGTTTTAACAAACAAAGAGTCTTCTCGTTCGCCGTAAATAAAACTAATAATTTCAGCCTGGAAATCAAAAAACGAGTTTTGATCGCAAACCGCTGCTACTATGCACTTAGCAAGCAATTAAATGACAGAGTCCTCTCTCGACGAACAAAGATACAACTCTACAAGACCTGTCTTGCTCTACAGCGCAGAATCCTGGCTAATGACACAAGCGAATCAATCTATTTTATTTTATATTCGGGCCCATCATAGTTAACGACGAATAAGGTCGTCGAATAAACCCGGAGCTGAATTACGACATCGACCCAGGGCATTCGTTCAAATAGACCAAATGGACACGTTTTACGAATGGATTAAAATGTCTGGCTCGAAATAATAAACTCAATGGGCGGCGAAGGAGGGGCGGCCAAAACTTCGTTGGATGGACCAGGTGATACTTACTTACTTTAGTGGCCCATTACAACTTACGAACATGGTTCATAAGTTTGAGGCCTGAAGTACTAAAGAATTCCACACGCTTCGGTCTTGTGCGTTTGTTCTCCAGTTAGTCCTACCAGATGGTGGCACGTCGCCTACCACTTGGTGCTTCCAATGGAGTTTGGGTATCCCTGCTCTGCGCCGTCCTTCAGGTTCGCCTTCAAACACCTTTCTCGCTGGAGCATTTACATCCATTCTGGCAACATGACCCAGCCATCGTAGTCGTTGCATTCTGACTCTTTTAGCTACGTCGATGTCGTGGTAAAGCTCATACAGCTCATGGTTCATCCGATGGCGAAATCGCCGTTGACACAGATAGGTCCATAAATTTTTCGGAGTACTTTTCTCTTGAATACTCCCAGGTTTTGTATGTCCGTTGTCGTAAGCACCCATGATTCGGCAGCATACAAAAGAACGGGTAAGATTAGCACCTGGTAAAGCTGTTTCTTAGTATTCCGAGATAAGGTGGTGTTACTAAAGTGCTGCCGAAGTCCGTAGAAACATCTATTGGCTAGCACTATTCTCCGTTTAATTTCTTGGCTGACATTATTTTTCTTGTTGACGGAAGATCCGAGGTAGGTAAACTCGTCGACTACCTCAAAACAATAATTGTCACATTCACGCAATTGGTAATAGGCTTATTCCACGATAGTTCTTACATTCATTACGATCTCCTTTCTTGTATATGGGACATAACAGACTGAGACTCCAATCCCCGGGCATGCTCTCCTCTTGCCAGATGTTCTCCATGAGCTGATGCATGCTCCTAATCAGCTCCTCCCCGCCAGCCTTAAACAATTCAGCAGGAAGACCATCGGCTCCAGAAGCTTTGTTGTTTTTAAGGCGGGAGATGGCCATACGTATTTCGCTCTGGCTCGGAGGTGGACAGTTAATACCATCGTCATGGATTGGAGCGGGGTCTTCTGGATTGGTGTCAGTATCCAGTAAATTTCTAAAGTGGTCTCTCCATATCTTCAGAACGCTATCCGGGTCCGTCACTAGCTGACCATCACTGTCCTTGCAGGAGGGCAACACTGTTCCACGCATTCTCGCTTAAACTCTCTTGTAGAATTTTCGGGCTTCATCTCTACTTCGGAGCAACTCAATACACTCATCGTGTCTCTTCTTCAGCTCCTTCTTTTTTCTTCTAAAAAGACGAGTTGCCTGTCGTCTCTTCTCCCTGTGCCGTTCACGAACAGCTCGCGTTGCCATTGGCTGCAGTTTGCCCTGTATGCAGCATCCGTCTCTCTCGTGGCATTGCGACATTTATCATCGTACCAGGCATCTTCTTGAGACGGCTTTGAGTACCCAAGTACGCTTCTCGCAGTCCGTTCTATGGAGTCGGCTATATATTGCCACTGCGAGGTTATATTATCAGGGGTTGGAGCATTCCGCAACAGTTGAGTTAGGTGGTTGGAGTAGGCATCCGCTACCTCTGTGGTCCGCAGTTTACCGATGTCCAGCTTTCGTTGTGCCTGGTTACGTACGTTTTTCGCCATGCTTAGCCTAGTGCGTACCTTAACTGCGGTAAGGAAGTGATCAGAGTCAATGTTCGCACCCCTGATCACTCGTACGTCCAGAACACTCGATGCGTGCCTTCCATCGACTACCACGTGATCTATCTGATTCCTCATCAATTGATCTGGAGATAACCATGTTTTTATGGTCAAATCTAGTGCTGCTAACTACCATATTTCTTGCCGCAGAGAAATCAATCAGTCTAATGCCATTGTTCGACGTTTCGGTGTGCAGACTGAATTTTCCGATTGTAGGCTCATATGCGGTCTCCCTGCCTATTTTAGCATTAAAATCGCCTAGTACAATTTTGATGTCATGGCTGGGGCTACGGTCATATACATTTTCTAGGCTCTCGTAGAACTCGTCTTTGTCCTCATCGCTTTTCTCTTCTGTGGGAGCATGGGCACATATAAGTCCTGTGGAAAAACTTTGTTTTGACTCTTATGGTGGCTATACGTTTACACACCGGGTTGAACCTTGAGACTAGGTGTCGCAGTCTTTTGCCAACCACAAATCCACAACCAAACTCGTGCTTGTCCGCATGGCCACTATAGTAGATGTCGCACGTCTTCATGCGCGAGCACCCGTGTCCCGTCCACCGGATTTCCTGTAAAGCGGTTAGGTCAGCCTTGTATTTGGCGAGGACTTCCGCCAGTTGGATGGAGGCACCTGGTCTATACAGTGTTCTAACATTCCAGGTGCATATTCATGCATTTGAGGATATAAGGATATGGACCAGGTGATAGCGGTGTTATATATGCTTGGTGTGACGGACTATAGACGGAGCGCAAAAGACCGATGCACTTCGAATTCTATTCTACATGCGGCTACTGATGTATGTACTTCTGTTGTTGCTGCCATATAAGAAGTAGAAGATAATTTTTCATAAAGGTCCGTTAAGATTTACTCGAGTTATCCTGCCCACCAGCCTTCCTACTGGCCAGACAGACAGGCAAAAATGGCCCAAACGTCTTAATAAGCCCTACAACGAATTTGATCTTAAGATAGATACTTGGGGTCTAATACGTCTCCATTAATGTGTTACACTTTCTCCCGTATCAAATGATATGTACCATCATTCCTAAGGGAGTGGGTATAAAATTAATGTGGAAATATTGATGTCGATTTTTTTTGCTACATAGTGTATTTGATCAAGCCCAGAATGTTAATCCATTAGGTTCAACCTACTACTATTTTGAAGTCTTATCTAATATCAAAACTGGAAAAAAACATGGCACATCGAAATCCAATATACAAACATAGACATTTCATTGCACAACAAAGTTTTGAATTTTTCCAATTACCAGACCTGCATGACAAAGACGTCTTAATTCAGATGTTTTGGAAATACCCCCCGATGTCTTCTAAACTTAAACAATCTGGGGTATAATGCTAGAATATGCTTTGGTATTTGCATTTCTATATGCAAAAAGTTTATTATACAAATATTTTCTTAACTGAACAATAATTGCGAATGCCAAATTTTGTTATCGTAGAGAAACAATAGATTTTATTAAATGAAGAATATTAAATATTAGAACATTAGCTATTTGTCTAAGATGGCTATATAAGCGAGTGGCTATACATAAATTGATTAAAGTTCTGTTAGTGGAAAGTTTAAAGATGAAGTATTTTTTTAGTATTTTCTTAATTTGGGCCTGTGTAAATGGAGCATTCGGCTTCTTTGGCATATTCGATGGTCTCAGTGAGACAGCCAAGGAATTGGCATCAAATACGGCAGATATTGGATGTAAGTAGTAAAATGTGATAAGGGAATATTGAGAATAGATTGGATCATTGTTGGGATTTTTTGTTTTTGACTCACTTACTTCAACCAAGTTTATTTTGACGGTTGATGACAAAGTCTACTCTTATGAGTTCTTAATAAAATGTGACAGTAAATATTAGAATATTTATCTACTTGACTATAATCTACCCACTGCTCCCTCACATAGGCCATATCTTTGCTGATGCTGTTAAGACCGCTCCACTTAATCCACCACGCATCGAAGAGGTTGGCTTCCAACTAAGGACTCCCTGTAAACGCATTGATGTCTCCGTAAATGAAGCAGCCAAGCTTCGTGATATACCCGAATTCGATGCTGCGAAAAAAACAGTTATTGTTGTTTTTGGCTGGTTGATAGACTTAGACAAAGATTACATCGAAGAAGTGGCAAGAGCTTATCATTGCAGAGGAGGTTACAATTTCATTGTAAGTAGAAAATGATATATGTCAGAGCTAATGTAACGTAATATAATCGTGTCATAATTTGCAACAGGTCGCCAATACCGGAGGCTTCATTAGAAATGAGTATGTTAACTCTGCCTATTACACCAACAAGCTGGGTGAATTCTTAGCTGTGGGTCTACGCAATCTTGGACTGCCTGTCGAAGATATTTATTTGGTTGGTCACAGTTTGGGTGCTCATATTGCTGGTAGCATAGGCCGTCACTATAAACAATTTACCGACAAGAAGCTATTGCGCCTCACTGCTTTAGATCCCGCTAGACCATGTTACAAAACACCTGCAGCATTCCAACGTTTGACCAGTAATGATGCTGGCTTTGTCGAAGTTGTGCATTCAAATCCCCGTGATTTGGGCATGGAAGAGCCTATAGGACATGCAGATTTCTATGTTACCGGTCAGGATGTAGTTAAACCTGGCTGCTTGAATATCTCCTTGAAATGTTCACATGAATTAGCTATACAATACTATCTGGAATCTGTTTATCCCCATTTAGAAAACAGTTATGTTGGATCATTGTGTAATAGCTATTCAGAGATGAGCCCAAAGAAATGCACTGGTGCTAAATCAATCATGGGCTATGGCACTTCTAGCAGCACAAAGGGTATTTATTATGTGCCCGTGAGACCAAACTCTCCATATGGAAGCGAAGCTCAAGGCGATGCATCTTTTAGGGATGCCGCTTGCGGACGTTGTCAACAATAGATTTGTTGGTAAATTGTGTATCAGAAAGCTTTGTCTTTTATGATATTGAATAAAAAATGTGGGCATTTAAAGAAAAAATGTTAGTGCGGAAAGCAGCTATTCTTTGTTTGTTTAAGTTGTAAATACTTCTTAGCAGATGAACCGATTTAAATCAAATTTCGTAGGCAGTATGTGTAAGAAATTTATCTATAGGTAACCGCACGTGGAAAAGTATTCCAAGCGCTTCGGTTTTTTACGCTCCGTGGATAGTTGGTCAAGCTTAGTTAACAGCTCATTCACCTGGTTCATTCATCGGAGTTTATTGTCGAAGACTTTTCGAGCCGGAGCATTTTCGTCTAGACGTACAACGTGTCCAAGCCTGCGCATTCGGTCTACAGCTCATACAGCTCCTGATTCATTCAACGACGGTACTCGTCTTTAACGATTATGTATCTAAATATTTTGCGAAACATTTTTCTCTCGGAAACTCCCAGAATAGATTGATTAGCCTGCGTCATTACTCAGGATTGTGCGCTGAAGAGCAAGACAAGGTAGGATCAGTGTCTGGAAGAGTTGGATCATTAAAACGCTTGTTCCTCGCATAGTAGCAGCGGTTTGCGTTCAATTCTCAACTCTTGATTTCCAAGCTGACATTATTATTTTTATTTATTGCGGAGCCGAGTAAGACAAAATCATCTTCCACTTCAAAGTTATAGTTGTCAAGGTTGACCCATGCACCCCAAACTTGGTTTTGTCCTCATTAATCATCAGACCGACTTCTGCCGACTGCATCTCAATGCTCGAAAAGGCCGCAGTAACATCGCGCAGTCCCCGGCCAATGATATATATATCATCGGCATACGCGAGCAGCATATGACTTTTGTTAAAGATGGTTCAGTCGTATTTACTGCAGCCTTATCATCTCCATTATGATGTTAAAGAGATCCCTTGGAAGAAAATGGCTCTGTTAGATTTTTCCCTTTTTTCAATCAAGACTTCGTGCCAGTCAGTGTCATCCCGCAAAGTCGTATCAGCCATTAGATGCTTTATATCTATCGGACTGTCGAATCCAGCTTTGTAGTCGATAAACAGATGGTAAAAGTCGATCTGCATTTCTCGGGTTTTCTTCAGTATTTGTCGTAGTGTGAAGACCTGGTCGGTTGTGAATTTACCAGGTCTAAAGCCACGCTGATAAGGTTTAATTAGGTTGGACATTTGACAGGTGGAAAGTTTCTGCCTATAGATGGCCGTGACAGGTCCAGAACCCAGGTCAACTTTCATTCCGGTATCTAACTGTGTATACATATAAACCAGAGTTTGTGTTTGATTGTTTGTTTGCATTTTTTATGTACCCTATAGACTCGAGAACGGCTGGACCGATCTTTTTGAAATTTTCAAAGAATGTACCTGAGTGGTCGGTGGTGATAGTAACAAGTGGGCGTGGCCCCGCCCAATGGACCCAATATTTGAAAACCCAATACATATCTGGAGGACTGTTTTACCAATCGCTTTAAAAATTTGTGTGTCATTTGACACCAAAATTTTAACAAAAATGGACATGATCGTATCAGTGGGCGTGGCTCACATCTTAAAACTTGAAACGACTGTATCTCATGAACTATGAAGATGACATTTGGTATATATGTTGTTTGTGCCGTTGGGGATGTAAAGTGACTCACAACCTCGTGTTCGTGATATTTTTTAATCATAAATAGCAGTTGATAGTGAGCGACGAACCCCGATGGTTGGGCTAGCCATCCGCCTTCAGGTCCTTTACTGGTTATGAAAACACGAGAAAGAAAAAGTAACAAATGGAACTCCCCAAATGCAGCATATTGCACATTCCATGGCAACCGCGGCAACGGTGGTAGGATATGAAAATCGGCGCTGAGACGATGAAGAATGTCGCTATGTCAGACGCTATGTCTGAGGAACAGCATACCGCTTATAGAGCAACTCTACAGCCAATTGTAACCCGAGCTGTTAGGGAACGGCACAATGGGACAGTTAAACAGGCGAGACAGCTATATAAGCGAAAAAAAAGTCAGATGAAGGAACGGGAGAACGAGGATATAGGGCGAAACAGGGATAGAGGTGAGGCCCGAAAATTTTACCGGAAAGTAAAAGCAAAAGGATGGAAATGTGATCACAGATACGCAGCAACTGCTGGTTCCGGAAGGAAGCACAAGCGAAGGTATTCAAGTCGGGTGGTAAGGAGCTGATAACGAGCATGCACCAGCTCCTATGCACGGTTTGGCAGAAAGAGTGCATGACCGACGATTGAAATTTAAGCGTATTATATCCTGTGCTGAAAAAAGGGTGATCCAAGTATGTGCTGCAACTACCGCGGGATCAGCCTTTTACCTGTCGAGTGTGATATGTGACTAAAGCCAGTGTTATCCAACCTGATCGGGCCTTATCAGTGTGGCTTTAGACCTGATAGATCAACAACTGACAACTGATATTCACACTTCGACAAATTCTAGAAAAGACCCAAGAGAAACAGATCGACACTAACCATCTTTTCGTCGACGAAGCCATGGCTGAGTTTGGTATTCCAGCGAAGCTGATACGCCTTTGCGGAATGACATGACTGAGTATCGGCATGGTATGAATAACGGGCTGTAAGAGCTCTACACCTACATGTTGAACGCATCGACGAAAATGTCCTCGATAGACGGCGCAACAGAGGGCGACCAAAACTCCGTTGGAAAGATCAGGTTACTGAGAATTTTTCAGAGTTTGGTGTGACTAACTGGAGAAGAAGCGCAGAAGCTCGAGGCACTTATAATATTTTTCTACGTGCGCTATATAATCGAATGGGATTGGAAAGAAGTGTCAGCTAAATAAGTAAGTAAGTTGTTCGAACAGCCAGGGTGGAAGTGGGCGGTGCCACTCCCCCTTTTCACAAATCGCTCTGACGGCTTTTCTAATAGACCGATCGGTACAAAAATTTTACAAAGTGATCTCAGTACCACTTGTTGGTAGTCCCTAGCTATACTTCTTCTTCTTCTTCTTTACTGGCAGCAACAACAGAAATTCATCTATCAGTAGCCGCATGTAGAAAAGCATTCCAAGCGCTTCGGTCTTTTGCGCTCCGTAGATAGTTTGTCATACCAAGCTTACTTAACAGTTCCGTCATCTGGTCCATCCATCGGAGTTTTGGTCGCCCCCTCCTGCGCCACCCATCGAGTTTATTGCCGAAGACTTTTCAAGCCGGAGCGTTTTCGTCCATTCGTACAACGTGTCCAAGCCAGCGCATTCGGTCCATTGAACGCGCTTGACCACGTCGACAGGTAGGATCAGAGTCTGGTAGAGCTGGATCTTTTTTCTTCCAGAGAGCGCTTTGTCGTTAAATCGCTTGCTTAGCGCATAGTAGCAGCGGTTTGCGATCAATACTCGTCTTTTGATTTCGAGGCTGACATTATTATAGCTATACTTGGTTGTGCTTAAATTAAGAGGCATGGCACCGCCCATACAACTTGTAAGTTAAAAAGGTTATTTCTCATGAACTACCAGAGGTATGAAGATGAGATTTGTTATATATGTTTTTGATACAGTATGAATTACAACCATGATGGAAGTGGGATGTGCCTCGCCCCTTTTAAAATAAAGCGTTACAACTGCCATAGTAATAGAGGGATCATCCTCACAATTTCACAGTATGTTGCAGTTCGCCTAGAGATATGAACCAAGTTAGTAAAAAGTGCCGAATCACTACCCGCGCACTTCAATATTTTACTTTAAAACTGTATCAAACAATTGTCCGTACACCAGGCAGTTGAGGACATATTGTACCTGCACCGACTAAAACAATGATATGTTTTTAATTTAATTTACAGGTATGTGTTCTTTATTTACTTTACAGGAGAGAAGATCGGCAATAAATCTTATACATAGAAAATTTAAACAATATTTATTGGAGTTTGACTGGAAAACTTGGTTTTTTTTGACTGGGTGGTACAATTTGCATTTTCATAGTATATCAGAGGTAGCATTACCGAACATTTGGAAATAAACTATGTATGGTGTTTAGAACTTCTTATAGGGGTACGTGTAAATCTCGCCGTCATACTGATGAAGTGTGTTAGACATTCTTTTTAGTATACTTTGGCAAATCACTTTGCAAATTCTTACACTAGAACAACGTTGACAAATCGCGGAAAATTATTTTCGAAATGCCCATTCTTGGTCAGTGGGAGAAGAAGATATGGCAAAACTGTTTTATATGGTTAAGACTTAACGTTTGGTACATGAATCTTCAAAAGAAATTTTTATTTGTGATCAATAGGCGGAGATGGCATGCCAAAAGTTTTTTTACACTCAAAAGATATAGTTATTATACAGGCGGTCCCCGCTACTACAGATTAAAAACAATTAATTTTGATCTTTAGCGGAATGTCTGTTTCCGATTAGTGAAAAAATTGTTTTTTCGCCCTACATACAGAAACAACTCAATGTAGCACTATTTTCATATTTAAACACAAATTTACAAAAAAAAAAAACAACTAAAACCACAACCAGAATTGTTTCTGCTTTCCAGCAGGCTTTTACCAACTGTCAAAACTTTGCCAAAAGTCATCGTAAAGTCTATGCATAATCTTATGAATGTCAACTGAGAAATTGTTTCGACACCTTTGCTGATCAGAAGTTATAATATTATAATGATTCAATTGACTGCAAGTGTTTCGAATCGATTTCAATAAGCATGAATGTTTTCACTTTGTTGAATTTGTTAAAACCACAAAATAAAATAGTACTATCGGCACTTGTTTATATTTGCTTAAAGCCATATGTTTTTCTATCAGTACGTCCACAACAATGTGTCTTCATTCTATAAGAAAATAATGGAATTTATTTAGTTTTAAATAAAAAGTGCTTTGATGCTTGTTAACATATGTATGTTTTAGTAATGATATGTGCATCGTTTCGATCGGACATCAAATGACTATAAGGTATTATATGCTAGTCGGTCATAAAAGGGTATGAAGTGTGCACGAACAAAAAAATAAATTTGATGCCCTTAAATTGTCTTCTGACAAACGACAAAACTAGGAGGAGACCGCATACATTTTTTTTCTTTAACAAGTTACCCTATTCAATGTATAGCAGAACTTAAACTTAACTTATTTTTTCGCTACATCCCATTCATGTAATATAAGAGAGATACTCGCATCTATATATATAAAAATGATGGCAAAAATGTATAGTAATTCATCAATTGAGAACGGCTGCGCCGATTTTGCTCAAATTTTTTTTGAGTTGTTCGTATTTGCCAGGAGAAGGTTTATGTAAAAGAAAATTTTGGGAAAATTCTCCGGAAAAGTCGGGAAATTGGAAAAATCGAAAATTGCTTTTTTGTATGGAATTTTGTGTGCAATTGTTAGGAATGGCTTTTCTAAAGGAAAAATAGAAATTTTTTTTTGCAAAATTCGGAAAATTCCGGAAAAATTTCTAATTTTTTTCTAAAGGAATTATGAATTCTATGGTATGATTTGATAATTTTGGACGATGTAACTGAAAAATTACGGATAATTATTTCGAATTGACTTTCCGAATGGAAAAATAGAAAAATTATCGGTGGAAAACTTGGAAAATTCCGGAAAGACACGAATAAATTTGGATTTTTCGGCACAATTTTGCATTGTATTGCTTGATTTTATGAAAATCTCAAATTTAGTTTTTGTGCAATAGTTCCGTAGCGTCTTTTCGAATGAAAATATAGAAAATTTTGGTTGGAAAATCATGAAAAAATTCCAAAATTTTTATTTTTTTTTCCTCGAAATTTTCCATTTTATCGTATGTTTTGTTAATTTTGGACGGTAAAAATTTTTGGATAATTATTCTAAAATGACTTTTCAAATGGAAAATAGAAACATTATGGGTGGAAAACTAGGAAAATTCAGGAAAAAAAACTCCCATTGAGTCGCGTGATTTAATAATTTCAGAGGACGTAAAGATGAAAAATTTGTTGTGACTCTTGGAAACTTTCGGATAATTGTGAAAAAAAAATTGTTGGGAAAATTTATAGTAATTTATCAAGTGAGAAAGGCTGGCCCTTTTGCTCAATTTTTTTTTCTATTGTTCGTAATTGGCAGGAGAAAGTTTATCTGGGAAAATCCTACGGAAAAATCGATTGAAAAATTCGATAATTGCTTTTTTGTATCGAATTTCGTGAGCAAGTGTTACGGAACGGCTTTTCGAATAAAAAAATACAAAGTTCTAATCAAAAAACTCGGAAAATTCCGCAAAAACGCCAAAAAAAAAATTGATTTTTTATCGACGAAATTTTTCCAGTTTTCGCATGATTTGATGATATTGAACGATGTTAAGGTGGAAAATTTCAGATAAATTTTGGTTGAAGAATATAACGAGATAAATAATATTTAAATTTGATAATTTTTTAAGAAAATGAGTTTACGTGTGAAAAATGAATTGGATTGCGGGCATTCATTCTATAACGACTTTGTTGTTTTTTAGGGAGAGTTAATTGAGTGGCTTATGTCTCCTATTAGACGATCAAACCTTAGATCGTACAATAATGTGTACGATTCGCTGATGAAGGTTGTTGACGATGAAACGGGAGGCATTTACTTCCCGATGCTCCCGGTGGGATAGGCAAGACATCTTTTTGTTGATTCTGGCGACAATTCGGTCAAGACCTCAAATAACGTTGGCCGCTGCATCCTCTGGCATGGCTACCACATTGTTGGAAAGCACTCCAACTGCAAATTCCGCTTCGAAACTGTCGATGAATTTTCTCACGGTTTAAAAGCCAAACTACACAATGTCTAAGAATTCGGCAACAGCGAAATTGATGCGAGAATGCAAGATGACGAATAAACGAGCTTTGGAAGTTGTAGTAGTAGTCATAAAGGATTTACGAGGTGATTTAAAAAGATTTGGTGGGGCTATGATATTTCTCACGAAATCTACTGTTGCCGATTAAGTTATACCATGCTTGAAATCGTCGTCAATGTCGGGAAGTTGAAATTGGCCACGACATGAGAGTTGCCTTGCAGAACCTCCCATCGTCTGCTAAATTCGCGAGACAACTGCTGCCACTTAACAATGGCCATCAAATCGTGTTGATGTTTCGACTGAAGTGTTCCCCGCCATGACACAAAATTATAAAAATCACAATTGGAATTATCAACGGGTAGTACTAGCAGCGAAGAATAAGGACTTCGATAGCTTGAATTTCATTTCAGAAAGTCAAATCGCTGGAGAACTGCATTCGTACATATCTGATTACAGCTTGACCAACAGGGGATGAAGCGACCAACAATCCGACCAAATTTTTCAAATCGCTTGATGTGTCGCAAAATTTACAGATGAAGGTGGTATCGATCATAATCATATAGCGGAATCTGAAACAACCGAAATTGTGCCGACGACCATCAAGGGCAAATTCACAGAAAAGGAAGTCCTTATTTCACGAATTCGAATTATTCCAACTGATCATCCATTCCAATTGGCTTTGGCAATGTCAATCAATAAATCGCAAGACAAATGGTTGGTAGTATTTGGGATTAATATCGAATTTTCCTACTTTTCGTGCGGTCAGCTGTTCGTTGCCTTTTTTCGTTTTAGAGAACCGCCTCCGTTGTTTGTTTTTGAGGCGGAAAACTAATTGAAAAACATTGTTTATCACATCACTCTCTACTGAGTTTATCTGAAGGCATTAAATTAGGCGGGACGAAGTTCGCCGGGTCCGCTAGTTTGTAATATAAGAGAGGTACTCGCATTATACAAGACAACTTCCGGTAAGAGAATTGTAGAAGTCTATCACAGGGCTTGAACACAGGTTATCCGCTTGATAGTCCCGTGTTGGTCTGAAATCTATAGCGCCAAATATTTAAAATTGTTATTATGTTTTTAAGTCAAATATTTACCAGTTCGAACATTTGTGTAATGTCAATCTAAATTTGTTAGTGATTTGTGATTAGTTGGGCAAGGGAATTTTATGCAATACAAAATTGAAAAATGGCGCATATAACATGCACTCAAAATTCAAAAATATGCATTAGAACACATAAAATATGCAATTAAAAATTATTCAAAATTTAATTTAAAATAAAATATCAAATTAAGTATTAAATTAATACAAAATTAATATTAATTTTAAATCGCCAATTATATCGAATTTTTTGCTATAATATTTAGTATTTATTTGGATGTTAATAAAAAAAAAACAAAATTATGCAAAAAAATATATAGTATATATCATTTGATACGACCCAAAAGTCACTTTAGACCCTTGGTTTCTTTGAACCAAATTCGATACAGGACTTTTAAGCCGTGTGAGCCATGTCCGTCTGTCTGGCTGGTACGCACAATAACTTTCGAAAAACGCAACCAAATGATTTGAAATTTTGCACGAGTTAATATTTCCCCAAAACTACTTACGGTATTGCAAATTGGCTACATAGCCACGACCCTTCTGGTACCACCCCATAAAAATACGGCATTCCGCATATTTAAGAAATCGAGTCATAATATCACTACACCCAACGTACCCAAATTCTGTATTTAGTAAAGCTATAACAGGATACAGTTTCGGAAAAAAAATTAGAAGTCTAGCCACGCCCCTTCTGGTACCTCCTATACAACTGTACCATTCCGCCCATTTTAGAGATCCCAGTGTGCCATCGGATCCGATACTGATCCGCAAAAACAGAAATCATGTAATGAACAAGTATTCAAAATTAACAAAATTACAAAAATTTCAGGAAAACATGTACCTCCATTTTGAATATACCAGTCCGCCCACTTTAGAAATCGGGTAATAATATCAATACATCCAACTCGATCGTTTCCAAATTCTATATTTAGTAAAACTTTAACAGGATAAAGTTTTGGAGAAAAAATGGAAGTCTAGCGACACCCCTTATGGTACCTCCCATACAATTGTACCATTCCGCCCACTTTAGAGATGGTGAAACAATATCAATACACCCAACGCGGTCGTGCCCAAATTCTGTATTTAGTAAAGTTTTAATAGGATAAAGTTTTGGAGAAAAAATCTGGAAGTCTACACACTCCCCTACTGGTACCCCCACACAAATGCACCACTCCGCCCACTTTTGAAGAAAACATTTGGAAGTCTAGCCAATCCCCTTCTAGTACCTCCCATGCAAATGTACCACTCCGTCCACTTTGGAGATGGAGTAATAATATCAATACACTCGACACGGTCGTGCCCAAATTCGGCATTTTGTGGAGCTATAACAGGACAAAGTTTTGGAGAAAATAAAATGGAAGTCTAGCCTCGCCCCTTCTGGTAACTCCCATACAAATGTACCATTCCGACCACTTTAGAAATCAAGTTATAATATCAATATAATAGAAAATTTTATGTTTTTCTGAGGGTGAGGGTGAGGGTATATGTAAGTCGTTCTGCCCGACTGAAACTATCTTCCTGGTTTTTTTCGTAAAATATGCTTAATATACAAAAACGATTGAATGGCATTGTATAGAAAATTTCATAATTCTTTAAGATAACCATATCTATTTTATGATGTCCAGAAAATATATGCATTTGCATAACATTCCTAGTGATTAACAATAACTCCAAACTTTTCATTGCCTATATGAAAGGGAATGAATACATTTTGTTGTGTTTTTTTTGCTCACACTCGTTTAATATTTTGTACTTTAACTGTGACGTTACTGATGGCTAACAGAAGTCAAAACGTTACTTTTTTCGCGACTCTAATTAACTGAGAGAAAAAGTGAATGATTTGCATTTATAATTATTCCAACAGAACATTTCAAATAAATTAACACGTTTTTAATTTACTTGTATATACCGCAATGTCAAACATTGGTTACTAAACGTATGTGAGAAAGCAATATATCTGCTTAATGCAACATATCCTTCCTAATGAAAATTTATTAGTATTAAAATAACCTAAGGTTTACTCGAGGTACCCTGCCCATCAGCCAACCGGGCAGCCAGCCCGACAGTCGGACATAGCTCGATTTCTTAAAAAAAAAAACTGAAGTTTGATCTTCAGATACTTGGGATATAACAATGCTCCTTTAATGCGTTTTTATACCCTCACCCTACGGGTAGGAGGGTATATATGATTTGATACGACCTAAAAGTGTAACACGTAGAAGGAGTCACTTAAGACCATAGGTTTTTTTGAACCAAATTCGATTCACGACTTTCTATGTAAGTCGTTTGAGCCATGTCTGGCTGGTGCGCACGAAAGACGCAACCAAATCATTTGAAATTTTGCACGAGTAAATATTTCCCCAAAACTACTTACTGTATTGCAAATGAGCTACATGGCCCCGCCCTTTCTGGTACCTCCTATACAAATGTACCTTTCCGCCCACATTAGAGATGGAGTAATAATATCAATAAATCCAACGCGATCGTACCCTAATTCTTTATTTAGTAATGCTAAAGCAGGATACAGTTTTGGAGAAAAAAAACTGAAAGTCTAGCCACGCCCCATCTGGTGCCTGTCATACTCATCTGGTACAGCCCGTTTTAGAAATCTATTAATATTAATAGACCTAGCGCGATCGTGCCCAAGTTTTGTCATTAGTAAAGCTCAAGCGGGATAAATTTTTGAGAAAAAATCTGGTAGTCTAGACACGCTTCCTCTGGTACCTCCCATACAAATATACCACTCCGCCCACGTTAGAGATGTAGTAATAACTCAATACGCTCGAAACGATCGTGCCCAAGTTCTGTATTTTGTTAAGCTATAACACGACAAAGTTTTGGAGAAAAAACTGAAAGTTTAGCTGCTCCTCTTCTGGTACCTCTCCAACAAATGTACCACTTCGCCCACTTTAGAAATCGAGTAATAATATCACTAGAATAGAAAATTTGTTGATTTACTGAGGTTGAGGATATATGTAAGTCGGGCAACCCGACTGCAACTTTCTTACTGGATTTAATAAAAAATCGATTGACTTCAATAGCTCAAGACTGCTATTATCTAATATTGGGTGATGGTATTTATCAGTCAGTTTATCCGACTGAAATTTCTTTACTGGTTCCTTTAATCACATACTTTAATCTTTTAAAAAATCTTACAAATGTTTAGCAATATGAGTTTCCCTAATTTTCCACCACAATCTGCACACTTATAAAGACAAAATATTTTTGTCGCAGCTGACATATTTTGTGTTTGAAAGCCGACAATTGAATAATTATAACAAATTTGTGAATTTGGAAGTTATCGATAAGTTGAAAAGCTTGTGCTAAATTTATGTTTTCATTTATTTCCAAATTAGATATTAATTAATACATAAATTTACCACAAGCTTTCCAATATCTTTATTATACCATCACCCTTAGGGATGAGGGTATATATCATTTGATACGAAAAAAAGTGTAACGCATTAAAGGAGACGAGTTAGACCCCAAATATCTTAAGACCAAATTCGTTTCAGGACTTTTTAAGACGATTGAGCTATGTCCGTCTGTCTGGCTCGCTGGCTGGAAGGCTGGCTGGCTGGATGGCTGGTCAGCAGGATAACTCGAGTTATCCTAAACGGATCGGTATGAAAATTTACCAGTATCAATATTTTCCAAAACGAACTTATGGGATTGTAAATGGGCTGAATAGCCCCACCCCTTCTGGTACCTCCCATACAAAATTACCTATTTTTGGAAAATTAGTATTTCTTCCATAACTTCCAAAGGGACAACCGGAGGGTGTTTGAATTTGGTCAGTTTATTTATCTTGCAAAAGTAGACAAACCCTAAGAAAACCGAAACCTTTGCCCCACCCATTCTGGTACCTCCTATACAAATGACCGAATAGACCCTCATACTTTTACATACATATCTTTTTTGTTAGTAAACTGAATTCACTAAAATTTTGCGTGTGATGTTCGCTTATGAAAAGTTGAATTAGGAATGAATATGGACTATTTCGGTTCACGCCTTCTGGTACCTCCCATACAAAATTACCTATTTTTGGGAAAATTAATATTTCTCCCATAACTTCCCAACGGACACTTGGGGGGTAATGAATATTCGTCGATAAATTAATGTTGTGGTAGGAGGTGAAACCTCAGAGACCCTAACTATTTGACACACCCCTTCTGGTACCTCCCATACAAATGACCGAACCCACCCCTATAGTGTCACATACATATCTTTTTTGTAAGTAAAGTGAATTTACTCAAATTTTGCGTATGATGTTCGCTTGTGAAAATTAGACTCAGGAATTAACATGGACTATATCGGCTTACGCCTTCTGGTACCTCCCATACAAAATCACCTATTTTTGGAAAATTAATATTTCTCCCATAACTTCCAAACGGACAATTGGGGGGTAATGAATATTGGTCGGTAAATTTATCTTCTGATAGAAGGCAAAACCTCAGAAAACCTAACTTTTTGACAAACCCCTGTTGATACCTCCCATACGAATGACCGAACCCACCCCCATAGTCTCACATACATATCTTTTTTGTAAGTACACTGAATTCAGTAAAATTTTGCGTAAGGTGTACGGTTATGAAGATTTTAATCAGAAATGAATATGGGCTATATCGGATAACCCCTTCTGGTACCTCCCATACAAAATGACTTTGTTGGAAAATTAATATTTCTCCTATAACTTCTAAACCGGTACCTGGGGGGATAATCAAATTTGGTCAGTTAATTTTTCTTGTAATAGGAAGCAAAGCCTCAGCAACCCAAACTATTTGGCACACCCCTTCTGGTACCTCCTATATAAATATATGGGATATTTCCCCTTTTACATACGAAAAAAAGTCAGACACGTTGTGCTGCCCCTAATTGTACCTTGTGTACAAAAAGGAAAAATTTTGTATGTTTTTGCTCTACATGCAGACAAACAATAATACATAAGTAATTTTATTTTAAAAATTTATTAATTTCAATAACTCAAGACTTAAACAATATCTTATATTGGGTGATGGTATTTATCAGTCAGTTTACCTGACTAAAATATCTATACTGGTTATGTATTGCATTATCAATTTTATTTCCAAATATTTTCCAAACATGAATACAATTGTACAATAAGGAATCCCTTGCGCTTATCCAACAATTGGAACTTAACAAGTTACAATGTTTCCGATAAAGATTTGCCAAACACCATGTTTACTAATGTAAGCTTATAGTAAATTTATAGTAAGTTTATAATGTTTATTTGGGAAATTTTCAAATATTTTTAAATGATTCACAGAAAAAAATGACAGTTGTTGCTTAGTAGTTACAAAATGTTGTTAACACTCATTTTTCTATATCTAACAAATTTTGTATTTAACCAGATTGTAAATTGTCATATTGAAAATTTTTTCAACTACTTTCAAACTCTTGCTGTCGTGCACCAACAATACTTAAAAAAGGGAAAACAAAACAAAGAAAATCGAATAACGTCAGTGGTGTATAATGGCATATTTAGAAAAAACGACAATAATTCTGCTTGAAATTGGCATTTTGGCGTTTTTTGTAGATTTGTTTAGTATAAAACGACACTATTGTCAACCCTTTTCACATTCTCATTCTTTGTTTTGATTTTGTTAACAAAAATTGTAAGAAATAGTTTTGCTTATCAATATTCGAAGTGAAGCACTAAAATATATAAAACTAGCGGACCCGGCGAACTTCGTCTCGCCCCAATTTAATGCCTTCAGATAAACTCAGTAGAGAGTGGTTTATAAACAATGTTTTTCGATTAGTTTTCCGCCGCAAAAACAAACAACGAAGGCGGTTCTCCAAAACTTGAAAAATTAACGTTTAGCTGACCGCACGTTACAACAATTGGCCTTGCGATTTATTGATTGTCATCGGGGAATTGGAATGGATGATCAGTTGGAATTTTCTGATTCGAAAGATAAGGACTACCTCTTCTTTGAATTTGTTCTTGATGATCGTCGGTTAAATCACATTGTTTACCAGATTCTTGACGGACAACCGCGTACCTTTGTACAATTTCGGTTGATTCAGATTTCGCAATATAATTATGATCACCTTTATCTGTAAATTATGCGGCACATTAAGCGAGTTCAAAAATTCGGTCGGATTGTTGGTCGCTTCATCCTCGTCGGTCACGCTGTAAACAAATTTGTACGAATGCAGTTATCCAGCGATTTAACTTTCTAAATTGAAATTCTAGCTATCGATGTCTTTATTCTTCGATTTTTATAATTTTGTGCAATGTGATGAGTTGCTCTTCCAACGATGTGAACTCTCAAAAATTTGCAGGGAACGATATCAATTCAGTCGAAACATCAACACGAATTTGGTCATTGCCAAGCGCCAGCAGTTGTTTCGAGAATTCAGCAGAAGATGGGAGGTTCTGGAATGAGCCCCTAATTTTTTGGTAAATTTCAACTTCTTGACATTGACGACAATTTCAAGCAGGTTTTAAGTAAAAGCATTAGACATTGTGAGCAAAATCATAGCCCCACCAAATCGTTTTAAATCCTCCCGTAAATCCTTTATCGTTCGGTCAACTACTTTCGGTTATCGCACGTTCATCCGAAATGTTGATTTGGCATTTACGCATCTACTTCCCTGTTACCAAATTCTTGGTCATTGTGTATTTCAAAGCGGAATTTGCAGTTCGACTGCCTTCCAACAATGTGACAGCTATGCCAGGCGATGCAGCGGCTAAAATTATTTGAGATCTTGACCAAATTGTTGCCGGAATCGACAAAAAATGTCTTGGCTGTCCCACCCGGAGCATCGAGCCAGCTACTACAAAGTCGATACGGAATAAATGCCCGCAATCCCATTAGATAACTAAATTTTTCACACGTAAACTCATTTTCTCAAAATATGATAAAATTGATAAATATTGCATAGGATATCAATATATTTTTTATCTAAATATCATTTATCTCGTTATCAACTAACATTTAACCGAAATTTTCTACAAAAACATCGTTCAAATCCATCAAAACATGCGAAAATGGCAAAATTTTGTCGATAAAAATATCTAATTTTTTTAATTTTTACGGAATTTTCCGAGTATTTTCTAAGAATTTTCTCTTTTTCCATAGGATTTTCCCAATATTTCCGTTCTCCGTTGATGAATTACTACACACTTTTCACACCCTTTTTATACATATAGATTTCACAATAAACCGAATTTTTCCAAGCATCACAACGAATTTTCCACCGTTATGTCTTCTGAAATCATCAAATCAAGCGATACAATGAAAAATTTCGTCGAAAATATCCACAATTTTATTGTTTTTTCCCGAAATTTTCCGAGTTTTCCACCAAGAATTTTTCTATTTTTCCATTCAAAATTATTTTTTCATTCAAAATTATCACAACATACAATAAAATGGTAAATTTCGTCGAAACACATTCAAATTTAAAGAATTTTTCCAACCAAAATTTTCTATTTTTTCAATCGAAAAGCTATTCCGTAACAATTGCACACAAAATGTTATACAAAAATTCAATTTGTGATGTAAAATGTTTCTGAAAATGTCCAAATTTTTCGAGTTTTTCTGGATTTTTCCACCGAGAATTTTTCTATTTTTCCATTCGTAAAGCCACTACGGATCAATTGCACACAAAATTAAAAAAAAAAAATATTATCGATTTTTATCAAATCAAGCGATACAATGAAAAATTTTGTAGAAAAAATCCAAGTTTTTCCGGAATTTTCCGAGTTTTCCACCAAAAAATTTTCTTTTTCCCATTCGAAAAGTCATTTTGGAATAATTATCCGAAACTTTTCAGAGTTCCATCGTCTAAATTTATTAAATCATATTATAAAATGCAGAATTTCGTCAAAAAAAATTCAAACTTTTTTAATTTTCCCGGAATTTTTCGAATATTTTTTTACAAAAAAATGCCATTTTTCTATTCGAAAAGCCATTCTGTAACAATTAAACACAAAATTTCATACAGAAAGGCAATTTTAGATTTTTTCAATTTTCCGACTTTTCCGGAAGATTTTCCAAAAATTTTCTTTCACATAAACCTTCTCCTGGCAACGAGAACAACCGAAAAAAAGTTTGAGCAAAATCGGCCCAGCCGTTCTCAATTGATGAATTACTATACATTTTTGCCACCATTTTTATATATATAGATTGCAGAAGAAAGACAAGAAAAAACTTAATAAAAATGTTAAACTCCATTGAGTGCTTTTTGTGAATGCTTGTTGTGCTCGTTGTTCAATATGACAAATTTTGTTGTTAAATTTATTCATGAATGGTAACAACTGCATTGTTCAATGTGACAAAGTGGTTGTTAAAAATATTCCTAATAACATTAGGTAACAACTTTGTTGTTGCATTTACAATTTCGGTTGTTGGCGCCTTTTTAATTAAAAAAATAATTGTATTGACAAAAATGGGATTTGATGTAACAATTAACTTGTCGTAACTTTTTTCTGTGTTGGTTTTTTTTTTTGATCTGTACTGAAAACGAATTTGTTGTCATTGTCAGTTGTTTAAAGAAAATTTCTATTCTTATTTTATTTTCTGAACAAAGTCCACTTATAGCGGTTGTTAAGATAAAAAAAAAATCTTTTTACATTTTATAAGCAAAACGAATCGTTTTAATTTAAATGTCATGCTACGTGTATAATCAACATTAACAGTAGTTTTAAAATTTATTGTCTTGTCCTCGTCATTGCAATAATCAATTAACCATCCATCAGTTTTTTAATATCTGCCGCTTAGATCAGGGCGTGCCACTTCAAGCACACTAACTTATTGTGACATCACTGACGACGCTTAGCGTTCACGTTGTTAATTGCATATTCTCTATTTTTTTGCATTGATAAATGGCACTAGAAATAATTGAAATTGATTTGTCATAAGAGAGAGAGAGAGAGAGAGAGAAATGCCATTAGAAGCCATCAACATCACACAAAATATTTTTAGATAACAAATAGAATCATTTAGTAGAATTTAAAGTTTTGTCACTTAAACATTCCACTCGACGACGTTCAAGACATTAGCTTACGCTCTTTTGTCAAGGACGCCATCTACATACTAAGTACGATGCAGAGATTCAAATTACAATCAACGGTTGTTGTATGGACACTGCTGCAACTGTTGTGTAATGATCAGGCTTACGGACGATTTATTTTCGACCGCGAACATATATTGGATTCAGCGAGAACTGTAGTAAGCGGTGTAAGCCGACAAGTGGCAAATAACTTTCCAAGACCTCGAGAATTTTTTGATATATCGAAACAAACGCTAATTGGCCTACCGGAAAGGGCAGTATTTGGAACCATACATCAGATATGTGAGTTTTGTGATATTGCATTGTGTTAAAATTTGTTAACTTTAAAGTTTTACATAAGTTTAGAGTTGGATCGAATTCTTTAATGGGTCCTGAACTAGGTACTTTGTTTTAGGCTGGCCACATATATACATTTTGTGCGTTGGTTAGTCAATGGGTGATATGATTCGTTTACTTTATATTTCACAACTGAACAACTTTATTTCGCTATACATAAATCTGTTGTTTATACAGACAGCTGTTTAAATTAGGCCGCGTTCAAACACAGAGTTTTGTCGATGCGTTTGTCTACCGAATGTGATATTTATAACGAATAGCTATGGGACCGGCCGTGCCATAGTGGTTAGAACACGCGACTACCATGCGGGAGATCGCGTGTCTAGTAAGATCTTCTCAAACAGTGACGTTCGCATTCGTCGATAAACAAGTAGGTGCCGTTAGTTGTGAATCTAAAAATTGAAAGCGTGTTAATTCACAACAACGCGAGAAGCTATCCCATACCTCATTCATGGGGTGTAAAGGGAAATTAAGTAAGTATGATATTCTGGTCTGTCGACAACCATTCAGGTACAAATATCTCTATCAGATTGTATAAATTCGTCTGTGTGTTATAAGGATAACATTATAGCCAGCCAAGTTGATGCTCTTAATAAATTTGGCTAATTTAGCGTTGTCTGTCACGTGCGCTTTATGATGAACTCATAAAACGGACGAAGTGACATCATTTCGCTGAAAGTCTCTTTGATGTCTAATCTACATAGTAATCAAATATGCAGCCAGTTAAATTAAAACATCTGACCACACATCATACGAACACAGAACCATAAGTTTTATGTGAAAGATAGTGGGAACATTTTGTCATTTGATATAACGATTATTATAATTTTTCAAGTAGCCCACATAATACTCGTGTATCTTTTCCAAACCATCAAAATATGAATATATAAAGTTGATCATGTTACTTACTTACTTCCTTAAATGGGCCATTAGAACTTACGAACGTGGTTTATAAATTAGAGGCCTGAAGTATAAAAGAATTCCACACGCTTCGGTCTTCTGTGAGCGTTCTCCAGTTAGACCTACCAGATGGTGGCACGTAGCCTACCACTTGGTCCTTCCAACGATGTTTGGGTCTTCCCGATCTGCGTCGACCTTCAGGTTCGCTTGCAAACACTTTTCTCGCTGTAGCATTTACATCCATCCAGGCAACATGGGCCAGCCATCGAAGTTAATGGATTCTGACTCTTTTAGCTACGTCAATGTCGTGGTAAAGCTCATACAGCTCATGGTTCATCCGATGGCAAAACTTGCCGTTGGCACAGATAGGTCCATATATTTTTTGGGGTACTTTTCTCTCGAATATTCCCAGTTTTGTATGTCTGTTGTCGTAAGCATCCACGATTCGCCAGTATACAATAGAAGGGGTAAAATTAACACCTGGTACAGCTGTTTCTTAGTATCCCGAGATAAGGTGGTGTTACCAAAGTGCTGCCAAAGTTCGTAAAAACATCTATTGACGAGCACTATTCTCCGCTTGATTTCTTGGCTGACATTATTTTTCTTGTTGACGGAAGATCCGATCTACTACCTCTAAATAATTATTGTCGTCGTTCACGGTACGTCCTCAACGAGAGGAATCTTTGTCCGTGGAAATCATTATTTTTGTTTTGTCCTCGTTGACCGCTAAACCCATTTTTGTTGACTCCTTTTCTAGCGATGAGAAAACTGCAGTAACATCCCGCGGATTTTGGTCAATTATGTCAATAATATCGGCCTTTCTCATCACCTTCTCCATAACTATATTAAATAGTGTACAGGACAAGCTATCGCCGTGCCTGAGTCCTTATTCCGTGTTGAATGATTCAGCCTGATCTTTACCAATCTTAACCGAGGATTTAGTGTTTTCCAAGGTACATCTGCAAAGTCGATTCAGCTTCGCAGGGATATCAAACTCAGACATGGCCTCATATAGCCTATTCCTTATCGGAGAGTCGAAGGCAGTTTTGTAGTCGACAAAGAGGTGGTAGGTGTCGATCTGCTTTTCATGGGTTTTATTTATAGGATTTGTCGTAAGGTGAATTTTTGATCCATCGTAGATTTACCAGATCTAAAGCCGCATTGATATGGTCCAATTAGTTTTTCTACAATTGGCTTTAGACGTTCACACAATATACTCGAAGGGACCTTCTTCGCAATTGGTAATAGACTTATGCCACAATATTTCTTACACTCACTACGATCTCTTATCTTGTTTATGGGACATAACAGACTGAGACTCCAATCCTCGGGCATGCTCTCCTCCAGCCGGATGTTCTCCATGTTCTGATGCATGCTCCATATCAGATCCTCTCCATCTGCCTTTAACAATTCATCCAGGAGACCATTGGCTCCAGCCGTTTTTTTAAGGCGGGATATTGCCACACGTATCTCACTCCGGCTCTGAGGTGGACAATTAATACCATCTCATGGATTGGAGCGCGGCCTTCTGGAATGGTGTCCGTATCCAGCAGATATCTGAATTGTTGCCTCTATATCTTCAGTAGGTTTTTCGGGTCCGTCATTAGCTAGCCATCGCAGTCCTTTCAGGAGGGCAACCCTGTTCCACGCATTCTCGCCTTAACTCTCTTGCAGAATTTTTGGGCTTTCCCTCTACTTCGGAGCAACTCTGTGCAATCATCCTGCCTCTTCTTCAGCTCCTTCTTTTTTCCTCTAAAAAGACGAGTCTATTCTCCTGTGCTGTTCACCAACTCAGTCCGTTTATAGAGTCAGATATATATCGCACTACGAGGTTATATTATCAGAGGTTGGAGCATTTCGTAGCAGTTGAGTTAGCTAGTTGGAGTAGGCGTCCGCTACCGCTGTAGTCTGCAGTTTACCGATGTCTAGCTTTCGTTGTGCCTTGTTACGTACGTTTTTCGCCATGCTTAGCCTTGTGCGTACCTTTACTGCGGTAAGGTAGTGATCGGAGTCAATGTTCGCAACCCAAATAACTCGTAGGTCCAAAACACTCAATGCGTGCCTTTTATCGACTACCAAGTGATCTATCTGATTCCTCGTTAAATGATCTGAAGATAACCATGTTGCCTTATGAATATTTCTGTGGTCAAATCTAGTGCTGCTAACTAACATATTTTTTGCCGCAGAGAAATCAATCAGTCTGATGCCATAGTTCGACGTTTCAGTGTGCAGACTGAATTTTTCTACCGTAGGCTCAAATGTGGTCTCCCTGCCTATTTTAACATTAAAATCGCCTAGTACAATTTTGATGTCATGGCTTGGGCTACGGTCATATACATTTTCTAGGCTCTCGTAGACCTCGTCTTTGTCCTCATAGCTTTTCTCTTTTGTCGGAGCATGGGCACATATGAGTGTTATGTTGAAAAACTTTGTTTTGACACTTATGGTGGCTATTCGTTCACATAGAGGGTTGAACCGTTCGACTAGGTGTCGCAATCTCTTGCCAACCACAAATCCACATCCAAACTCGTGCTTGTCCGCATGGCCGCTATAGTAGATGCCGCACGTCATCATGCGGTAGTACCTTTGTTCCGTCCACCTTGTATTCTTCGAGGCCTTCCGCCAGTTGGATGAGGGCACCTAGTCTATATAGTGTTCTAACATTCCAGGTGCAAATCCTTAAATCATGGTCCTTAATTCGTTTGCGGTGGTCGTCAACATTTTGGGGGGTCCATTTTTTTATTTTCTTACTTCATTTCATTGCACTAGTTCAAACATCGGTGGCGGGCTGCAAGCCCAGCGCACCACGTCGCAGTTTTCTCCTCCTGCCAGGATTTTATTACAGCCGCCCATTTAGGGTCAGACGCTTACCAGGGTAACGCTCACTCTGAGCCGACTTGCCTGGGTTTTAGGTTTCACCCCTCAGAGTTAGCCGTGCTCTGACGGGTGAAAAAGGCACGTTTCCAGGCGCAGTAGTACTACGAATACGGAGGTCTGTGAGTAGACTTTAAGTGTAATTGAAAAGGATCACCCTGGGTTTACTAATTTGAATCGATCAAAAGCATTTATCATGTTAGCTTTGCATATATTATTGTGGGATGTAGCCGACTGTGGCATGATGGTTAAAACATGTGACTTTCATGCGAAAGATCATAGTTATTTACTTCATGGCGGCTTCTTCGATGTTGTCGACAGCAACTTCGTAGTAATAGTCTAGTAAAACCTTAACGTTCAGATTCGTCTATGAAATGTAGGTCCCCTTTTACGCCAGATGGTATCCCATACCAAATTTATGGGGTGTAAAGAGAACATTTTACCTATAGATGACTTTTATGAAATCGTACGATTTTCTGTTAGATTATCTTTCAGAATTATATATTATCTATTAGAACATGATATTGGAACCATTTGAAATTTAAATGTTAACCTAAATGTACTTTACATACTAATTTTAAGCATTATACAGAAATTTTCATTAATATGATCTTTGTATTATGTTTTATCATCAAACTTATTCCTCATCCCTTTATATTTTATAATCGCAACGAATCGTTTTAATAAAAATGTCAGTTTGCTTATATAACAATAATCTATATTCTTCTCACCACAAAAATCAAGTTCCTTCATATCTGTGGTTTGGATCGGGCCGTATCACTTCAAGTTTATTAATTGTTACAGCACCGACGCTTTGCGTACAAGTTCAATATTGCATATTTTCTATATTTATATCGATAACGACACTAGAAAAAATTTTAATAGATTTGTCATACGTGAGAGTAACGCCATTATTATTATATATCCATCATCACAGAAAACATGTAGATAATATATATCTAGAACCTTTAGTAGACGCTCGACATTCAAGATATTAGCATACAACCATTTGACAAGGACGCTGTCCATATTAAACAGTAATAACAATGCGTAGATTGAAAATACAAGCAATTGTTGCGTTAATTCTGCTGCAACTTTTGTGTAACGAGAAAGCCCACGGACGATTTATTTTCGAACGCAAACATCTAATGCATTCGACGAGAAGTGCTGGGAGAAAATTAGCGAATATCTTTCCAAGGCCTCGAAATTTTTGGCATAAAACGAAACAAGTTCTTGTCGGGCTACCGGAAAGAGCAGTATTTGGAACTGTACATAAGATATGTGCGTGTTGCGATATAGCATTGTGCCAAATTTAAACTTAGTTCGAAAATTTATATTTATGGCCCGATTTTTTTCACATTCAAAGTGTCTGTATATTTGAAAGTGAGAAAATTATTTATGTTAGTTAGGATCCATTTAGTCACCATTCTTCTATTGCTTAGATTTTTTTAACATAAAAATTATTGAGAAATAATATTAGTTAATCAGGTAAAAACAAAATTTTGTGAATTTATTGAATGTTGTTAAGTTAAACTATATTTTATTCTTCTTATTTGCTTTGGCAGCAGCAACAAAAGTTTACACATCAGTAGGTGCACCTAGAAAATAATTCCAAGCATTCGGTCTTTTGCGCTCCGTAGATAGTTCGTGACACCAAGTTTGGATAACAGCTCCTTTGACCGGCCCATAATACGAAGTTTCTGTTCGACTTCTTGTACGCCGCACATCGAGCCTATTGAGCTGGATCACTATTACCCATTCGTACGACGTGTCCAAGCCAGCGCATTTAGTTTATTTGAACGCGCTTGACTACGTCTATGTCTTTATACAGCTAAAGGTTCATTCGACGACGGTACTCGCCTCTAACGATAATGGGTCTAAATACTTTGCGAAATATTTATATCTCGAGGACTTACAGAGTAGATTTATCTATTTAGTGTCAATTCCTCGGAATCTGCGCCGTAGAGCAAGACAGGTAGGAGCAGTGACTGGTAGAGTTGGATCTTTGTTCATAGAAAGAGGCTTAGTCATTAAATCGCTTGCTTAGCGCAGAGTAGCAGCGACTTTTGTCAAACTCATGGCCTCCGGACTTAAAAAGCTCTGCTGGCAGGTCATCGGCTCTCACGGCTTTATTGTAAAATTGCCGCGCTGATCTCGTTTTGGCTCGGTGGTGGATAATTTACTTCGTCGTCGATGACTTACCTTGTTTTTTTGTCACTTATGCTGCCTTCAGGAACTAGCAGAGTACGAAAGTGTTCCCTCCATATTTATAGCACACTCTGAATGTCCATGACCAGATTTTCGTCTCCGTCCTTACAGGTGGGGATCCCTGTTCCAAAACCTTTGATTTTTACCTTTTGATAGAACGCCTGAATAAGCGTTTCATCTTTCTCCTATTTTCATTATAATGCATCGTCATTGCATGCGTTGCCATTGGTTGCAGTTATGCCCTGTATGCAGCATTCTTTTCTTCAGGCCATGGAATTCTTAGAATTCTTAATATGCTGTTACTGGGTGTTGGAAACATCAGAATAAAAGGGGGTGGTTCGAAGTAATTTAGAGAGTTGGTTGGAGAAGGCATAGGCTATCTCGGTGATATGTAGCTTTGTGACGTCTAGCTTCCTTTGCGTTTGGTTACGAGCGTTTTGAGCACTACTTAATCGTGTGCTTAACTAGCCTGCAACTAGTTGGTTATCTGAGCCATTATTATCACCGTGCATCACAAGCACATCCATAACTCTTGAGTCATGCCATCCATTCTATCATCCATCTGGTCTATTGATCAGGGGATATCAGAGTTGCTTTGTGGATATCATTATGCGGAAATCTGGATCCAATCACCACAATTTTTCTTGCTGACGCGAAGCTAAGTCATTAACACTTATGTATGTCCCTTCTTCGGTTTTTAGCGCCTGATATCTCGGAAACTGAAAGAGATATTGAAAAAATGCTCATATAGTTTTTTGTAAACATTAACCTGATATATGATAAATTGTTAAAATATTTGGTAGTCTGCAATAATATACATAGCAATACAATTTAAATATTTTTTTGTTAATTTTTTTTCAAAAATACCCCCACTTTTGCATCAAACATCTCGATATCTATAAGAGATATGGTAAACTCAAACATATGCTTTTATAGGTCATCACTTCACCTATTCAACGGCATATTACTAGTTCCTCTATCTAAAACAGGATATTATTTAGCGGCTATAACCTGATTTCAACACAAACTTTGAACTTTGACCTCTTTGCGGCACACTCTAACGTCTAACTATCGATGCGAAATTTCGCACAACATATTCGTAATTTTGTAAATAACAAATGGAAGGTGGAGCTGGTGGAGTGGGACCGGCCTTGGCATAGTGGTTAGAACACGCGACTACCATGCGGGAGATCGCAGGTTCAAACCTGGCTCCAGTCATCTTAAAAGAAAAAATAAATAAAATTTTCTTTCATTGTCGGCTCCCCTCGAATGTTGTTTGACAGCAACTTCGCAGTATTAAGCGTCGATTCAATCGTCGTGTCTAGTAAGAGCTTCTCAAAAACAGTGACGTTCGCATTCGTCGATAAATAAGTAGGTGCCGTTAGTTGTGAATCTAAAAATAGAAAGCGTGTTAATTCACAACAACGCGAGAAGCTATCCCATACCTCATTCATGGGGTGCAAAGGGAAATTAAGTTTAAGTTATTAAGGTGGAGCTCGATGTCCAACTTCGCTACTAATAACTTTTTTTTTAACGAAATTCCCAAAAATCCCATATAAGGAACACCCTAGTGTCCATAGTGCTTGGAACATATGGTACATAAAAGACTTCTACTTAGCTTTCTGCTCTGATACCTTGGTATATGAACTATAATATGAAATATGAACTATAACACTGTACGACACGATTTTTCACCCATGATCAAACTGACTAGATTCTGAAAATATAGCTCAAAAAAATATATACGTATCTCCCAGTTTTTCTAGATCAGCTCATTTAAGTTTTTTTACGAGCAATTCAATTTTTGGAGCGAAGCTCCCATACAAGTACTCGAAAGTGAATTCTTAATGTTCGAAGCACTCTGCGAGTTGTTAACAGATTTTGATGATTTTTTTTTTGTGTGTTTTCAAATGGCCAGAGGCGGTTACTGACGAAGCAAAATTTAAAATTTTGTCACAATTTAAAAAAAAATTTGTGACAATTTTATTTTTTTGACAATTTGTAACAATTTTAATTTTTGACAAATTTTATATTCAAGTTACGTCAGAACCCGCACCTAGTAATTTGAAAAATATTAAAAAAAAGTTCATAAAGATCTGTTGACAAAATAAGTTTGTGACAAATTTATTTTGTGACAAATTTTATATTTGGGCTTTGTCAGAACCCAGTCCTGGCCATTAAAAAAAACATTAACAAAAAATTCATCAAAATCTATTAACAACTCGCAGATTTCTGCGAACATTAAGAATTCACTTTCGAGTACTTGTATGGGAGCTTCGCTCCAAAAATTGAATTGCTCGTAAAAAACTTAAATGAGCTGATCAAGAAAAACTGGGAGATACGAATATTTTTTTTTGAGCTATATTTTCAGAATCTGGTCAGTTTGATCATGTGTGAGGTCAAAAGTTTAAATTTGTCTTACAGTGTAATACTCTCAACAATAAAACATATATAAAGTTACTGTATTTTTGTGGAAACTACAAAGCCTACAACATGTATTTGTTTTTCTTTAATGGTTTCAGAATATTTATGTTTATTCTATATTTAGGTTTTTTGTTTTACTTTTAGTTTTTTATTTAACACGATTAATATGTACCATTGATTATCTTCTAGTCATCATGGGACATTGATTGATTTTTCTACGAAATTTAAAGTTACTATAATGATTATAAAAAACAATTATTGATGAAAGCTTTTTCGTAATTATTTATATTTTGCGTTTTGTCGAAATATTAAATACATTTCTAAGAATTCTGGTTGCTTAAGCCATAAACTCACACTTAATGTACGTGATGTGGTGTACTTTCCCGCTACAACAGGGTTGAGCTACTAAATAGGTGTATTAAGCAATTTAGAATTGCTGAGTGATGTAGCAGAATCACAAATTTTGCTATCATAAAGAAATGCAGTCCAGAGGTCGAACATACATAGCCATATTAGTATTATCTGTTGATGGACAGACAGTACTTAATGTAAAAACATTTTCCTAATTATGCATTAACATATTTTGCCTGCTTCTATTTCTCATGTTATAGGTTCTCTTTATCTAGCATCGGATAAAATCAACCCCCGCATTCTACCCGATATGGAACAAATGTTCTTTCAGTTACGAACACCCTGCCAATCGGAGAGCTTTCCTATAGAGGAGGCTGACAAAATATTGGAGAGTCCACTCTTTGACACCAATAAGAAAGTGGTACTGTTCGTAAGTGGCTGGAAGTCTACCGTTGAGGCAAAGAGCATTGCCACTATAGCAAAGGCATACAATTGTAGAGGTGGTTATAACTTTTTAGTAAGTTACACTTACGAGGTTTAATTCCAAAATAATCATATTATTTTAAAATTTTTCCAGGCTCTTAATGCTTCATATTTTATTGACACCCTATACACATGGTCGGCCTTCAATACCGAAGAGTTGGGTCGTATTGTGGCTATTGGCCTACAAAAGCTGCACACTGAAATTCCAGCGGAAAATATTCACTTGATTGGTTTTAGTCTGGGCGCCCATATTGTAGGCTCTGCCGGTCGTCATTTCCAGCAGCTCACAGGCAAGAGTATACCGCGCATAACCGGTTTGGATCCAGCAAATCCCTGCTTTAATGAAGGTGAATCGTTATCGGGATTGCAACGAGGCGATGCGGACTTTATTGATGTAATACACACGAATCCCGGTGGACTGGGTAAAAGGCAGCCCATGGGTGATGTTGACTTTTATGCTGGTGGATTTTCAAACGTCAAACCCGGTTGCAATTACTTTAGTTGTTCGCACCAACGTGCTTGGAGATATTATGCCGAATCGGTGTATCCTGGTCATGAAAATGGTTTTATGGCCACGCGTTGTAACTCGCTAAAGAAGGTGCAAGATGGCATCTGCACAAGTGTTGAGGTACCGATGGGTTTTAATGTACCGCTAAATGTCAAGGGTACATATGTAGTAAGTGTTAATAAGAGAGCACCGTATGGGCAGAGTACGGATGAGGAAGAAGATATTGTCACGAGTGAATGTGGATTATGTAAAAGCGATTATTGAATAAAATAGATTACTGATGCAAAACAGCTATAAGTCTATATTCTTTGTAGGTTATTGTTACGGCGGGGAAGAATAATAAATATCCAAACGTAGGATAAATATAACACAATTAAATTATGTGAGTTTAGTATTAAATTTCGGGTTTTATTAAGGGGAAATTACCTTCGGGCGATTCGGTATCGATTCGTTTTTATAAGAAGTTTTTCTCTAATGTCACGTTTCTTTTTTTTTCATATTTCGTTATAACAGTGTTGATTTTTAAAGTAGTACATTTTTAAACTTACAAACTATTAGGGTGCCCACCTAGACAATCAGAGTGTCAGTAGAAAAATACCTTTGACTGCATTTAGTGCATTTGCAACACAGATATGTTTGTAATTATATATGCCTGAACCGGCCGTGGCATAGTGGTTAGAACACGCGACTACCATGCGGGAGGTCCCGGGTTCGATTCCCGGCCCCAGTCATCTACATTTTTCTTTCATTGCCGGCCGACTCGATGTTGTCGACAGCAATTTTGCAGTATCAACTGTCGAGTTTATCGGCATGTCTAGTAAAAAGCTTCTCAAACAGTGACATTCGCATTCGTCGATAAACAAGTAGTTGCCATAGACTAACCAAATTCAAATATGCAGCACTATTCGGTTTGGAATTCAGTGGAGAAATATAAATTTTCTAAAAACAAGTAAAATTTTTTCTTTTTACAATTCCATAACTATATTTCGAAAAATATTAATACCGATTAATTAAAGGTTGACACGAGTTATAATGTCTACCAGCCCACCAGGCTGACGGACATGACTCAATCGTCTTTATAAGTCCTGATCAGTGCAATTATGCCTGATCAGGCAAAGTACAGCCTCCTCTGGCCAATAAGTTACCTATTATTTGGCTTTCCACAGAGGCTGTATCGATTCCACATCCCACAATATCCTCCGCGGATTTTTATACCATCACCCTTAGGGATGATTATACCATCACCCTTAGAGATGATTATACCATCACCTTTAGGGATGAGGGTATATATCATTTGATACGACCTAAAAGTGTAACACCTAGAAGGAGTCACTTCAGACCCTAGGTTTCTTTGAACCAAATTCGATTCATGACTTTTTAAGTCGTTTGAGCCATGTCCGTCTGTCTGTCTGTCTGTCTGGTGGCTGTCCGGCTGGTTCGCACGATAACTTTCGAAAAACGCAACCAAATGTTGTGAAATTTTGCACGAGTTATTATTTTCTCAAAACTACTTACGGTATTGAAAATGGGCTACGTGGCCCCGCCCCTTTTGGTACCTCCCATACAAATACATCATTCCGCCCACTTTAGAAATCGAGTAATAATATCAATACACCCTACGGGATCGTCCCCAAATTCTGTATTTAGTAAAGCTATAACAGGATAAAGTTTTGGAAAAATTTTTGAAAGCCTAGCCACGCCCCTTCTGGTACCTCCCATACAAACCTACCTTACCGCCCACTATGGAGATGGAGAAATAATATCAATAAATCAAACGTGATCGTACCCAAATTCTATTTTTAGTAAAGCAATAACGGGATAAAGTTTTGGAGAAAAAAATTGGAAGTCTATCCACGCCCCATCTGGTACCTCCCATACACATCTGGTACCGCCCACTTTAGAAATCGATTAATATTATTAAAAGACCTAACGCGATCGTGCCCAAATTCTGTATTTGGTAAAGTTCAAGCAGGATAAAGTTTTGGAGAAAAAATCTGGAAGTCTAGACACGCCCCTTCTGGTACCTCCCATACAAATGTACCACTCCGCCCACTTTTGGGATGTAGTAATAGTATCAGTACACCCAACGCAATCGTGCCCAAATTTTGTATTTAGTAAAGCTATATTAGAATAAAGTTATGGGGAATAAATCTGGAAGCCTAAACACACCCCTTCTCGTACCTCCCATACAAATGTACCACTCCGCCCACTTTCGAAATCGAGTAATAATATCAATATAATAGAAAATTATTTGTTTTACTGAGGGTAAGGGTAAATGTAAGTCGGGTTGCCCGACTGAAACTTTCTAACTGGTTTTAATTACCAATCGATTATTTTCAATAACTCAAAACTTAAACAATATCTTATATTGGGTGATGGTATTTATCAGTCAGTTTAACTGACTGAAATTTCTGTACTGGTTGAATGGCAAGTATCTCAGCCTGAAAAATACTGTATTTATTATGTAGCCAAAAAGAGAGGCTTATTTGCAGGTCCTTGTTGTAAACACCAGCTTCTGTGCAATGTTCCATCTTTGTGCAATGTTCCATATGTACTACATACATATTATACATACATAACATAAAAAACTTAAACTTAAAAACTTAATTTCCCTTTGCACCCCATGAATGAGGTATGGGATAGCTTCTCGCGTTGTTGTGAATTAACACGCTTTCTATTTTTAGATTCACAACTAACGGCACCTACTTGTTTATCGACGAATGCGAACGTCACTGTTTGAGAAGCTCTTACTAGACAC
Source organism: Muscina levida (assembly GCA_964034835.1). Taxonomy (NCBI): domain Eukaryota; kingdom Metazoa; phylum Arthropoda; class Insecta; order Diptera; family Muscidae; genus Muscina; species Muscina levida. The sequence continues at coordinate 80,824,972 of OZ035882.1, forward strand.
GACGATTGAATCGACGCTTAATACTGCGAAGTTGCTGTCAACAACATTCGAGGGGAGCCGACAATGAAAGAAAATTTTTTAGTTTTTTTTTGTTTTAAGATGACTGGAGCCAGGTTTGAACCTGCGATCTCCCGCATGGTAGTCGCGTGTTCTAACCACTATGCCACGGCCGGTCCCATATATCCGTGCTGAGTCCTTAACTGTAACCTATGCAGTTCCGGCTCGCATAACGGACACCATATTCAACCTTTCCTCGATATTCCTTCACCAATGTATGTCCCCTTTTAGAACTTCATTTCCACACCATTCAGTTTTGTTGGGTTGAAGTCCTTTACCTCATATCTACGGGTAAAGAGAATCAATTCCGTTATCTGAGATTTACCCTCAGACCACAGGTCATGGCCGATCGTAGAGACTTTCCACATATCTTCACATATCGTTGGAAGAAATTGTCAACCTGTCATATACCACAATTTCGTGACGTCCTCATTGAATGATTTAAGTACACCGTTTATGGCAAGGAGTCATAGAAAAGAGGACAGGACTCTCCATTTCATGTTCCTCTAGAAAATATCTTTTTGACGCAGCTTCCCCGAACTTCTGAGTTGACGACACGGTTTTCCAGGACATGATACATTAATGTACTCCAGAGAGTTTTTTATAAAGCATGACGTCACAACCACGTCATGGAGAGCGCTCTCAACCGAAGGATGAGTACTTATATTCCACTTCACCATATTATCCACCATATTATTAGGGATGTAACGAACGTTCGCATTCGCATATGCGAATGCGAATTATTCGCACCATTTTGTACATTCGCTTTCGCTTTCGCATTCGCATTCGTATAAATATATATTTCAATATTCGCATTCGCTTTCGCATTCGCAAAAAAATTTCTTAAATTCAAGTAATAATGAGACTCATGACGACATGCAATAGGTGAAGTTTTCAGTCTCTTATGAAAAAAAAATTGTTAGCTGAATACAATAAAGAGAAAAAAATTTATATTTCCGAAGATCCTGTATTGTGGTGGAAACAAAACAGCTCGAAATACCAAAAGTTATTATCTTCGGCACGGCAGTTCTTAGCTACGCCTCCGGGAAGTGCCCCCAGCGAACAGTTGTTTAGTGGAGCCGGACTTATCTATGATCCACTAAGAACTAGATTGCATAGCGATAAAGCAGCGAAGCTTCTTTTTGTTAAATACAACTTGGCTCTACTAAACTTTGAATACTGCATACGTCAAAGTTTTCGAAAGTAAATAAAATTATTATTTAGTTACCTTAAAGACTAAATTTCTAAAAATTATATATATTTTTGTTTTTGTTTTACTTTGAAATAAATATTTTATGTTAAATTACTTAACTGGAATACATATTTTTATTTGAAAAGGCAGACAGTAGGAATGAAACTAAATTATTCGTTTACGTAAACCATTTTTTAACATTTGCTAAACAAATTTGGAATATTCGCTTTCGCATTCGCATTCGCAAAAACCAAAAGTAAGTATTCGCATTCGCTTTCGCAAAAAAAATATTCCAATATTCGCGTTCGCATTCGCATTCGCTAAAACACATTCGTTACATCCCTACATATTATGTCCAAAATAGACTGATCGACGTATCCATAAGGAGCTCCAGCGCTCGGTCCATTATCCTACGAATGAAACCGTAACCTTTCAGGTTCTTAGACAGAACCCTTCGAAATAGGGCGGTTTCTTTAAAACCGAATATGGACTCGTAAAACTTAATCCACGTAGCTTTCTTTCATCTTTTAATGTCCCTTTTGTAACTGTTGAAACTGATTCTATAAGCGTTCCGGTTCTCCTATTAACCCCGTTTTCTTCGCTTTGTTAAAAAGCCTCTGGTAGTTTTGACCAAGGTTTCCAACCACACTGAGAGAGATTTAGTCAGGACATCCACCTTCCTACCATAAAGAGCTGCAGTGCTTCAACGCAGCACTCAATCCATAACACATCAGTCATACGAATTGAACCTTAACCTTTCGTGTTCTTAGACACAACCCTTCTGAATAGGGCGGTATTTTAAAACCGCGTATGGAGTCGTAAAACTAAATTCACATAGCTCTCTTTCATCTTTTAATGACTGTTGAAATTGACTCTATATGCGTTCCAGTCCTCTTCTCATTCCGGAAGTGGCCCTACTTATTGTGGAAGTGCCCCTACTTTTTAGGCTTATGCCAATGACTTTATAAACTCTTAACAACAACATATTTGCACTTAATTTTCGATGTTTTATACATTTACCCTAAGGGTAGGAGGGTATATATCATTTGATACAACCCAAAGTGAAAGAATTAACTTTAGACCCTAGGATTCTTTGAACAAAATTCGATTCCTGACTTTTTACGTCGCTTGATCCATGTTCGTCTGTATGTCCGGCTGTTACGCACGATAACTTTCGAAAGACGTAACCAATTGTCTTTAGACTTTGCATGGGTTTATATTTTCCCAAAACTTCTTGCGGGATTGTATATGGGCTATATGACTATACCCCTTCTTGTATCTCCCATACAAATGTATCATTACACACAATTTAGAAATCGAGTATTAATATCATTACACCTAACGTGATCATGCCCAAATTCAGTATTTATTAAAGAGAAAGGAAAATGTGTTGGAGAAAAAACTGAAAGCCTAGCCACGCCCCTTCTGGTACCTTCTATACAAAATGTTTCATCCCGCCCACTTTAGAATTCGAATAATAATATCAATGGTGCCCAAATTCTGTATTAAGTAAAGCTATAGATGGATGAAGTCTAGAAAAAAAAATTTGTATACTTTAAACTTTTATGTTTTTATTGATGGAGAGAGTATATGTAAGTCGGTTACCCATTTGAAACTTTCTTAATTGTTTTTTTGTATCATGGATTTCCCTATTTCTAAACTAGATAACTGAATTCGGTTATCTATCGATCTTACATATTCGAGGTGACCAACTTCAGAGAGCCAAACACTACCCTCTAAGTGTATTTAACGGTCTAGGTCTCTGAGCATCTCATTATTTACTTTGAATATTTACGTTATCAATAGACCAGTGCAGTTTACTTCAGTTGTATAACAAACTAGCTTAATCGTGTGTTTGCTCAAACCCTTTATACAAAAACAATTAATTGTTCAAAACAACTATAAATTATACAATATGTCTGTATTTGATTAGAGTAATTTGTATTACAACAATACAACGTGCTTAAGTAATTTTAATATATATCATTTATAAATATTCAAGAGCTATTGTAAATGTTGGTATAATTTTACAACAAACATTCAAGTAAATAGAGTAATGCCAAGTGGTATGAACAATTACATTACATTTTACAAATACGAGACTGGACACTGACATTCTACAGTATATTATTTGGAATTTTTAAGATTACAATACAAATAATTCTTCTCTAAATATCCGATAGAATAACAAGTTCTCTATGTTATGCTTTATGTATAGACAAGAGTTTGTATTCTTTTGTGATAATATTCCGAAAATAATTTTAATTATTCTTTATTAACTTGTTTTACTTTGACCGATGCGCATGCGACTCACGTCCGCTATCATTATTGCTACTCGTGTTAACTTAGTGTAAAACGTGACGTATTAAGTTGACAGCCAGACTAAACTAAAACATCTATTGGCAACAGTGTCGTCATAAGCTAAGTTCGTTTTGATCGAAGTAAGCCAAAAAAGGAATTCTCAGGAAAGCAGATGACTAATTTAATCTTTACTCGAGTATATCCATTAAATAATAATATTTTCCCTAATATTAGGCGTACGCTCACCGCATACACTTATTAATCATGAATTTGTAGGTATGTTTATACAATTGATATTCCAAAATTGTTTGTTGATACGAATGTTGAATATAATATTAAGTAATAATAAATTAAATTGCTTAAAATTAAATTAAACACAGAGGCGTGGGTGAAACGCTTAAACAGAAGGTGTGACAATTGTGTTGTCTTTTTTGTTGTTTTTTTTTTTTGAAGTGTAGGGTTTTTAAACATAATTAACATATTATAAACATAGAAAAAAATGTTTCATGGTTTTTATAAGTTACTAGTGGGCCCGGCAAGCGCTTCGGTACTTTCTACAACTTGATGCCAAATTGCCCGTTGATATCTTTAGACGAACTGCAGCATACTGTGAATTGTTGAGGAAGATCAAACTATTTATATGGCAGAAATAATGTTTTTTTTTAAAAAAAGTGGCGTGGCACAGCCCAATTCCACCCCGGCTGTCATTCAAACTCTACCAACAACATATATAACAAATCTCATCTTGGCTGAAGTGCAGAATATGGGGCGGGAGCCGGATTAAAAAAAAAATATGCCATTGTCTTCGTCTTGGTCCCCAAACATCGGAATGGTACGTCAAAGTTAGCGCTCAGGCCCATGGGGCCCGGGGGGTCAAAAAAGGGCCCCTTTCGGTTCTATGATGACCCCTATATGCGGGTACTCAGATTAAAGATATTTTCGAGACAAATCCAACGACGTTAGTTCCTACGGGTCTCCTGGGCCGTGTTAGAGCCATTTAAATTTGCGGGACATACCAAAAAAAAAATTATTTTTAAAAAAATCGCGTAATCAAGTAATGGTAAAGCATGATGCAGTGCATGGTGGCGTGCCCCCCACCGCATTCGTCTTGGACCATAATATGTTCAAGACAACGAAACTAATTACATATTTCTAACTTTTTCCAAGATTTTTTCAAAAATTTTTTTGGTATATCCCGGAAATTTAAATGGCCCAGCAGACCCGTAGGAACTTCAAAATACCACCGTTGGAATCGTCTTGAAAGTATCTTTCATTTAAGTATCCATCATAGAACCCAAAAGGCCCCTTTTTGGGGTCCCCAGGGCCCACCGTGTGAGATTTAGTCAATCTAGCATCTCAAAATTAATTTTTATTTGAAGTTTTAGAGATATCAACTTGAAATTTGGCACGATCGTTAAGGAGATTATAAGCTTCAATATGGTGAAAGATAACTAGTTCCAACTAGTGTCAAAGGGGACTAGTTCCGAACTATCCTCAAAAACACTAGCTGGGGACAATTTTTTTTTACACATTTATATTCAATATTTCTTCTTTTTTTCTCTTCTAACTAAAACTTGTCGATATATTGATATAAGTACCCACATACTACCATTTCCATAAAATGCTTCAAGTTTCGAACTTTAGTTTTCGATGATTCTATGCAAATGAGAAAAATAAAAAGTTATTGTTGTTTCAATGTTAAATTTATTGATATCTAAAACATTATAAAGAGGAAAAACTAAAAAATTCAACGAAAGTTTTAAAAGAATGGAAAATATTCAAAATAAGATATTAATCAAAAACCAAAATAAAGAAATTATATACAAATTATACAAAAGTAAAAAGCGAAAAGTAGAAATAAAAAAAAAATAAGGAATTTATACAAAAATAAAAATTCCAGAGAGCTGCAAGCAAAGTTTTTTTCCTAAATCATCAAATTCATCATTTAGTTGGGTGTCAGACAAAACTGCAATGACCTCAAAAGGTAAAGTAGAACGCTTGGTTTTTGGGGGCAAACGTAAACTTGCAATCAAAGGGTCTGACGTGATAAGCAACCTTTGCAATAAACCTATGTTGGTGTCAACTCGGGACGTTTTTCTTGTGAACAGTTCGCGATACTGTCTCGACTCTTTATTGCGTGCTTCTTGCGCTTCTTCAGAAAAGTTTCCTATGGGAAGAATGCATGAAGATATTAACTCTTTGCATTTCCGTTTTTGTGTACTCGAAGCACCTTTAGCAAACTCTTTTTCTCGCTTTCCGCGTTGCGGTATTTGTTTTGAAGTTGATGGTGCGTGATCAAGAGCAAAATAAACAGCAGAAATTTTTGAACTTAGCCAAATAGCATTGTCATGCATAAATCTTGCTTTATCACGGTGAGATTTGCTCCATCGCGATTGAAATTGGAAGCAAAGCTTTTTTATACGATCTTTAATTTTGGTATCGTCAACATCTGGTCCAAAAATTGATATAACGTGCTTTTCGACCGCTTCTGTTTTTTCTATTTTCACCTTGCTCAACCAAATACAAAATAGCTCCTCTCGCGATATTTCACTCATACTAAAAAAAGGCAAAAAATGGGCAGGATTTTATTTTTTAAATTTGTTTTGGCACATTAACAAAGATTCTGCTGGCATTCCCATCACGGAACTCCGTGGGACTTGGAAGTTCTAGCCTATCAAAGATTTGAAAGCTTTAAAATTTGTCTTACCTTTTAGGTGGTTATAAAACAAACATTTTTTTTTTAATTTCGAGTTGCCAGATTGATTAAATCTCACAATGTAGGGCCCCGTTGGCCTTAGCGCCAACTTTGACCTTGATTTTCGTGTTTTAGGGCGTATTTGGTGGGAGTGACATTTTTTTTTGGGCTCCCGCCCCATATTCTGCACTTTTGCCCTCATCTTTATACCTCTGATAGTTCATGAGATATAACCTTTTTAACTTTCAAGTTGTATGGGTGGTGTCACGCCCCTTTATCCAATCAGAACCAAGGTCTATTAACAGGTGATCATTACCACTTTCAATCATTACCACTTATCAATCGGCATTTTAGAAAAGCCGTCAAAGCGATTTTTTAAAGGGGGCTTGGCATCGCCCCCTTCCACCCTGGCTATAGATCTAAGTGTACAAACAACATACATATATACAAAATATCATTTTCATACCATGTGCCAAATGCATCCACATAAATTTTCAAACAGTACTCCAAATATTGCGTTTTCAAAAATTGGGTCCAATGGAAGGGGCCACGCTTATAGACGTGTTTTATTTGTTTTCATAAGATAATTAAAACCACCGAAACGGTTGGGGGGTATACGAAATGCAAGAGCAGCTACAGAGAACTCAGTTCGATTTCCCTTTCGAAACTTTTATTTGCTTTCATTCACTCCAGGGAAGGACCGCATCAAATTTTTCCATGCAGAAAATACAATATCAGAGTTTTCCTCACTACACCTCTGCAGATGCGGTAGAGATGTCCGCAAAGATCCTACCTATGCTGAGCGGCAAAAGAACGCCATTCGGACTCCTTAACTTCCATAAGCATCTGCTTTTACTCATTTAGTACGAAAGTTTCAACAAATGTTGATACCTGAACATCAACAGTCATACGACAAAAGACTTCTGGTGGAACATCTGCGAACTCCGCCGCGATGTGTGGCCCATAAGCATCCCAATTGACATTTCTACTTGACCAACGTCTGATGTCCTTTCGAGAGCATCCACTCACTTAGCATCTTGCCCTGTAATACAGGGCATAGAAAAGGTGCTAAAAATCCACTATGAGCAAAAAAATCGTATGGCCATTAAATTAGTAATGCAGCCAACTTGACAAAACGATTGATGCAGAAGTTCTTATTTTTGGGGCTACTTTCAAGTGCAATTTTCAGAATTGAGTCCCAAATCATGTGTTGTACTGTGTTAGATTCTGTTTTATAGGACAAGGCAGGTAGGATCAGTGTCTGGTATTATTGGATCTTTGTTTGTCGAGAGACGGCTTTGTCATTTAATCGTTAGCGCATATTAGCTGGGGTTTGCGATCAAAACTCGTTTCTTGATTTCCAAGTTGACAATATTACTTTTGTCTACGGCAGGGCCAAGGTAGACAAAAATCATGTACCACGTACCAACGAGTTGAAACAAATAACTTGGTTTTGTCCTCGTTTATCATCTGACCCACTTCTGCCGAATGCTTCTCAATGCTCGAAAAAAACGCAGTAACATCCCGCAAAACTTGGCCAATAATATCTATGTATATCATCGGCATACGCGAGCAGTATGTGACTTTTGTTAAAGATGGTACCAGTCGTACTTACTGTAGCCTCCGCATGGTCACCTCCATTATGATGATAAAGACGTCGCTTGACATACTATCGCCTTGTTTTGAGCCTTGCTTTGTAGTTAATGGCTTTGTTAGATTTGTACCTATTTTCACCACAATAAGTACCTATAGAAATTGGCGCTTATTGGTACTCATAACGCAAACAGTCAATCTACAAGTACCTACTCCAATATTAGCACTGTGAAAATACAGTAACACCCAAAAGTACTCTTGTGCAATAACTTTCTCCTTCTCCTCCAGGCACTCTGTAAGTACTTATTTCCATAGCACAGTAGTATTCACTACCGCGGTAGCGTACAGCACACTATTCTACACTAGTACCTATTTTATTCGGCTCCACGAAAAGCCCCCCAATGAAATAACGCCCAAACGAGAAATGAAATATTCCCCAAATTTTTTTCATAAATTTTTGGGTGTTATTTCATTCCTCATTTGGGATTTTCAAATTATGAAATAATCTCCAATGAAATAACACCCAACAATTTATTTAAATTCGGGGCTTGTTTCATATCGTGTATAAATTGGGTGTTAGTTCATTTTTTATTCGGGGGTTGTTGCATTTTAAAGCTGTTGGTTTTTAGGGGTTATAATTATATAAAAATAGGCCTTTTACAAGAAAACTTTTAGCCTGTGAATATATTACAATATCTTTTATCAGATATTTCCATTTCCATTTGTGTTGAAATTGACGGATAGAAAATCAACAAAATGCACCATGCATTTTTCATTTTGAGAATGATATCTAAGAATACAATTTTTTTTAAATTTGTAAGAGTTTTTCAACGGGGAGAATTCAATAAAAGCAGAGAGTTGGGTTTCCTTGTGAACAGTGGAGCTGGTTGTGTAAAGGCAAAACGTAAAAGGCAAATTGTCTTCCGAACTGCAAAAATAGAGCAGGTCTACAACGATCTACGATCCACACGATTCAATTCAATTCAATTTACGACTTTGCTGTTGGTCCATATTTACTTCATGATATTGTTTTGACTCTTTTATGAATTTTGGGCATAATTTCATTTTTGTTGCTTTTGGGGTTTGTTTCATTGGGGGTTATTTCATTTTCATCATTGGGTGTTATTTCATATGAAATAACTCCCAAATATTGGGGGTTGTTTCGTTTCCGCTTTGGGGTTTATTTCATTTATTTTTGGATGTTATTTCATTCATTGTTTTTGGGTGTTATTTTCAATTTTTTGGAGTTTATTTCATTGGGGGTTATTTTCTGGGCGTTATTTCATTGGGGGGATTTTCGTGGAACCATTTTATACACCTATTCAAATCATTTTGCCCATGCAATACATAATATTCCAAATTCCGGTACTTATATACCCATCAAAACACCAAGTCTGTTCCCAAAGACTACTCACAAAGTAGTCTTAAGCCAGATATTGAACTTTTGTTAATAGTATCGCAAACACACACACAGCACTTGAGCCCATTTTTCTATAAAATACGTATTCTGATTTTAAATGATTTAATAAAAAAATTTTAAGATAAATGGCGGCGCAGACCCCCTATTGTTGCTTTTGAAAATATGAATTATACGTATGGAGCCACGCCTACTTATCCCATCCCGCCCACTTTCGGTCTGATTACGCATAATGAAACCGACCTGGGCCACATTGGTTGGGTGCTTTGAAAGTCCATAACAGACATATTTAGAAATAATGTTTGTTTTATATAACTCCTTTTTCCCAAAAACTTATCTTTATACGAAACTAGCGGACCCGGCAAACTTTGTCTCGCCCAATTTAATGCCTTCAGATAAACTCAGTAGAAAGTGATATGATAAACCATGTTTTCGATTAGTTTTCCGCCGCAAAATCACACAACGAAGGCGGTTCTTCAAAACATGATAAGGCAACGTACAACTGACCGCACGAAAAACAGGGATGTATTGATTGCCATTGCCAAAGCCAATTGAATCGGAAATTGGAATGGATGAACAGTTGGAACATCGGCATTCGTGAGATAGACTTCATTTTCTTTGAATTTTACCTTTGTGGTCGTCGGTTAAATCACTGTGTATCAGCTTTTTGACGGACAACCGCGTACTGTTGCACAATTTCTGTTGATTCAGATTCCGCAATATGATTATGATAGATCCCACCTTTATCTGTAAATTATGCAGCACATCAAGCGAGTTGAAAAATCGGTCGGATTTTTGGTCGATCCATCCTCGTCGGTTACGCTATAGACAGATTTGCACGAATGCACTTCTCCAAAGATTTGACTTTCTAAAATGAAATTCAAGCTATCGATGTCCTTATTCCTTGCTGCTAATACTGCCTGTTGATTAATCCAATCCAGATTTTTATAGTTTTGTGCAATGCCGGGGAACACTTTAGTGATGAGTTGGTCTTTCGACGAAGTGAACTCGCAAAAATTTTCAGGGAACGATATCAGTTCTGTCGAAATCAACACGAATTTGGCCATTGCCAAGCGCCAGAAGTTGTATCGAGAATTTAAAATACGATGGGAGGTTCTGCAAAGCGACTTTCATGTTCGTGGTCAATTTCAACTTGTTAATATTGACGACGGTTTCAAGCATGGTTTAAGTAAATCGGCAGAGGTGAGCAATATAATAGCCCTCGTAAATCCTTCAGTCAACAATTTCTATTTCAACAATTTATTCTCCAACGTGCATTCAACCCAAATGGTGATTTTGCATTCTCGCATCATTTTAGCTGTTTCCGAATTCTTGGTCATTGTGTACTTTGGCCTTTCAACCGAGAGAAGATTCATCGACAGTTTCAAAGCGGAATTTGCAGTTCGACTGCCTTCCAACAATGTGGCAGCGATGCCAGAGGATGCAGCGGCCAACGTTATTTGATATCTTGACCGAAATATTGCCAGAACCAAAAAAAAAAAATTTCTTGCCTGTCCCACCCGGAGCATCGAGAAAGTATATGCCTCCCATATCATCGTTAACAACCTTCACCAGCGAATCGTACACGGTCTTGTACTCGGCATTTAACAGCGACACATTTGTTCGAACTCTTTCGGTCAGCTCATCTCGATTATAGTCTTACTCCCGTTAAAATTCGCGATCGAATGCATCTTGCATCGACTTATTTGGCGCTGGCATTCCCGCTGGCAGATTGCCGAACATGAGCACGCACATGTGACTCCGAATATCGCAAACAATGTACGAATTTGAATGGCTGACGCAGAAACGGTCGCTTCGGCGAGCAATTAGTCCGTTTTATATACATACATCTTGGCGTGGATGAAAAAAAAAATCAATTTTTTTGCGTTTTTCCGAGTTTTTCCCTAAGAAAATTCTATTTTTTCATTCGAAAAGCCATTCCGTAACAATTGCACGCAAAATTCCATGCAAAAAACAATTTTCGATTTTTCAAATGTCCCCACTTTTCCGAAGGATTTTTTTAATAATTTTCCAACCCAAATTTTCTTTTTTCTATTCGAAAAGCCATTATTGAACAATTGCACACAAAATTTTATACAATGCAATTTTCATCAAATCAAGCGATACAATGCAAAATCTTACCGAAAAATCCACATTTTTCGAGTTTTTCCGGAATGTTCCGAGTTTTCCACCGACAACTTATCTATTTCCATTCGGAAAGTCATTTCGAAATAATTATCTGAAATCTTTCAGAGTGGCATCGTCCAAAATTATCAAGTTATGCGATAATATGCAAAATTTCGTTGAAAAATAAAATAAAATTTTTCGAAATTTTCCGGATTTTTCCGAATTTCCCAACAAAATTTACCGAATTTTCCAACAAAATTTTTCTGTTTTTCCATTCGAAAAGCCAATGGCACACAAATTTCCATACAAAAAGGTAATTTTCGATTTTTCTCCTGGCAATAACGAACAACTGAAAAAAAGTTTGAGCAAAATCGGCCCAGCCGTTCTCAATTGATGAATTACTATACATTTTTGCCACCATTTTTATATATATAGATTTGTTTAGTGTTAACAATGTCTTTGTGAACAGTTTCTCCATTATTAAGGCATCACATCACACCAAAAAATCAGTTCGGGTCAAATCATTATTTTTACTTTCCAACCTAAAACAATTTGACAACATTTAACAGTCAGTGGCTACCACCCTGTCACCAGCGACGACTTGTTCTTATTGACAACAGTTAATTGTCAGTGATAGAATAAGTTTCTTATCAATTATTCTCCAAACGTAGAAACTGTTTCAGACAACAACTAAATGTATTTGTTTGTCCAACCGGTCGTTTCGCTTTGTGTTCAACAACATTTCATATATATATAGGCTCTTTTTTCCCAGCAGTGCGATAAACAAACAAACGAACGAACGCATGTTTCAATATAATAGCTTCAGAATACATTTAGTGCAAACTTGTAGACGTACATATGTATATATGTTGTGTGTTGGTGTGACACTCTAAGTATGTAATTTATATATGGTTTATCATACAAACAATGCATTATATGCGGTTATAGTTTTTGTTTTAATTTTAAATTTGTATTTTACAATTTCTCACATTATCGTTTGCGCGTTGCTATAAAATGATGTATCAGCTTCTGATCATATTTCAGTTAGAGAGCATCACACGCGTCGCTCACTTTCAATCGGATTAAGGAAATTCTGTTTAAAATATATCGGAAATAATTAATTAACAAAAATCAACAGCAGAATTCAGTGTTTTCATCAAAGAGAAACATAATGAAATCCGTCATTTTAAGCGTGACCTTTATGGTCTGTGCCATTAATGTTGCATGCGGTCTTGATTTATCTTTTAAGAATGTCTTGAAATCTACGGGAGACGTAACAACAGGCGTTGTAAAGGATATTACGAATAAACTGCCGACGCCTAAGGGTTTATTCGAAACAAGCAAACAATTGGTGGCCGGTTATCCTTTTGAATTTGTATCATCCTCAATTAATCAAATATGTAAGTACAGTGGTGGGTGTGAACTTGAATAGGTGCTCATAGAAATGTGCCGCTTTTAATTTAATTAAACATTTCGATGTATATGAATGGAAATAAGGGAAGTATTTTTCTATAAGCGTAAGGCAGTAATGGTGACCGAAGATGGCACGATGGTATATGCGACTATGGTATATATGTTTTAGGTGGTTATATCCGGTGCGTTGAAGAGAACCGGAAATACAGTTTCCGGGGAAATTGGAAGCACTACTAGAAACAAGTTGGTATAAAAAAACTTGAACCTTCTGCAGTGTAAAGCATTCTTATCTTCAAATAAGTATATTGGGTGTATAGAAAGTGTAGACTAAACATTTAAAGCTTGACAGATCAGACATCATAAGAACTGGAGTAATTAACTCTAAATTAACTCTAATTTTGTAAGAAAATGTGCCCCGGATTTTGCAAAAACTAAACATATCCAAATACAAAAGTTTTGATCTATCTAATCATATCTTATGTTACAAGCACTCTACTAATATTGTACTTATCCATTTATTAGAGAGAGCATAAAGAACCCTCTGTATTGTGTAGTGTCCGGTCCCAAAAAAAAGGTTTATTTATTGACGTTGTCAACATTTCGCAATTTAATGTAGGAATGTGAGTTGTCCAAATACCGATTCAATACCAACATTTTTATAACGGGTTTCCCATTGCTAAATACATCGACTTTTTGTAACCAATTCTAAACCGTAATTGCCATAACCGTATTCTCGAATAACCCGCATTTGGAACTCATTCGGAATCGAGATTAAGAACTACTTTTTTCATATATATCAAGTTGTGGAATTTATTTTGCACTATAAACCAGCATATGAAAGCCAATTCTAATCAGGAATTTTCGTTACAAGATTTTTAAATTACCAGTTAGGTGGACTCATCTTATTTAAGAATCTGGTTTCAAAAATAAATAAAATCGTTTTTGAAAACCGGTCCCAAAATCGGATTTTAACTTAAAACTGTTATGACCGTTTTTTTTCATATTACCCAAATTTTGGAACTGTTCGGCATAAAGGGCTACGTTATATAAAAACCGATTTTATGCAGAAATTATCATAGCCGGTTTTTTAAAATAACCTGCATATGGAACTAATTCTGAACTGGGTTTTAGGACAAGTTGTTTTCATCGACGTAAGTAAAATATTATCCTGGCTCCAGTCATTTAAGAATAAAAAAAAATTTCTTTTATTGCTGGCCCCCTCGATGTTGTCGACATCGACTTCGCAGTTAAGGTGTCGAGGTTATTGGCATGTGTAGTAAAAAGCTTCTCAAACAGTGACGTTCGCATTCGTCGATAAACAAGTAGGTGCCGTTAGTTGTGAATCTAAAAATAGAAAGCGTGTTAATTCACAACAACGCGAAAAGCTATCCATACCTCATTCATGGGGTGTAAAGGGAAATTTAGTTTTAAGTTAAGCCTATTTCTCATACATGCGGTGTAATGAAAAAACAACATTTGTTTATAGTTTTCCAATAATCGGTTTTATGTACCAATAAAGTTCTATGATGTTGTCGGCGTGGTGCCGTGACATAACCCCACACGGACATAATCCCCAAAACGATTTTGGGGCTTATGTCCGAACAACTTGGCGGACATAACCCCCAATTTCATTGGGGATTATGTCCGACACTAATCTGCGGACATAAGCCCCAATGGGGATTATGACCGAATTTGTTGTTGTTTTTAGTATTTCAACATATGAAGAGAACAATTGTAAATATTGCTATTGTAGCGAGGGACGAATGCGGTGGGGGGCACGCCCCCCGCCGCATACGTCGTAGTTTGTTAGTTACTTAAAAAGTCACTCTTTTTTAAGGGGGTGGGCGTCCGCCCACCCCCTTTTCATCAACTTCATCAACCTTTTTCATTACTTTTAGTCGCAAAATTAGTTTGGGTGTTATGTCCGTTATATTTGTTGGGGCTTATGTCCATTATGCCCCGCGGACATAATCCCAAATGCAAATTGGGGGTTATGTCCGCAAAGCGTGGCGGACATAAGCCCCAAAATCGTGTTGGGGATTATGTCCGTGGGGGTTATGTCCGGGCACCTGTCGGCGTCAATAAAAATAACGGAATTTCAAATATTTTGTATTCATATTTAGGTTTAGTAGCCTAAATGCAATACTACCGCCGATGGGTCTTAGGAAATATATAACAAAAGTAACTGTTACCCAAGAAACTAGGATCAGGCGCGGTGGCTTAATAAGCCACTCTCCTGGATTTTTCGAACTCTCTACAGAGATGGCGATGGAGTAGACTACCGAGCCAAAACGAGATCAGCACGGCATGCGATATTAGCCCGATGGACTGCCGGCAGAGCCTTTTAAAGCCGGCGGCGCACAGTGGAAAATTTTAGTCCTTATCGGATCAATAATCTGTAACTTTTTTGTCCTTAGAGATAGAGTTCTGAAATTTTGCTCGAATAATCTTAAATATATGTGCTATTATTCTATAAAATATGAGCCAAATTAAAGAATAAAGGTAAGAAGTTTATTTTTAGCATATAGAGATGACTTGTACATGTATTTGGTACAATTTTTGATACGAAAAAAAGTGTAACGCATTATAGGAGACGAGTTAGACCCCAAATTCGTTTTAGGGCTTTTTAAGACGACTGAGCTATGTCCGTCTGTCTGGCAGGCTGGCTGGTGTGCTGGTGAGCAGGTAAACCTTAACGGATCGGTATAAAAATTTACCAGTATTAATGTTTTTCAAAGCGAACAAATGGGATTGTAAATGGGCAGAATAGCCCCACCCTTTTTAGTACCTCCCATACAAAATTACCTATTTTTGGATAATTAATTTTTCTTTGATATTTGAATTTCGTCAGTTTATTTATCTTGCAAAAGTAGACAATCCCTAAGAAAACCGAATATGGACTATATCGGTTCACGCCTTCTTGTACCTCTCATACAAAATGACCTATTTTGGGGAAAAAAATACTATTTCTCTCATAACTTCCAAACGGACACTTGGAGGGTAATGAAAATTGGTCGGTTAATTTATCTTGTAATAGGAGGCAAAACCTCAAAAAACCTAACTTTTTGACACACCCCTTCTGGGAACTCCCATACAAATTACCAAATTCACCCTTATAGTCTTATATGCATATCTTTTTTGTAAGAACACTGAATTCAGTCAAGTTTTGCGTTAGTTGTACGGTTATGAAAATTTAAATCGATAATGAATATGGACTATATCAGTTAGCCCCTTTTTGGTCCCACCCACACAAAATGATCTATATTTCTAAAATTAATATTTCTCCCATGATTTCAAAACGGGCACCTGGGGGATAATGAAATTTGGTCAGTTATTTATATTGACATGAGGCAAAACCTCAGAAAACCTAACTATTTGTCACACCCATTCTGATATCTCCCAAGACTTAAACAAAATCGTATATTGGGTGACGGTATTTATCAGTTTGTTTACCTTGTACCTTGTATTGGTTTGTCGGCACAAGTGGTAGGTTATTCAATTTTTGATCATCATTAGTCTAGGGTAAAGAATTTATAGTCAAAAACTTTGTTTTTTATGAGTTGTTTTTTTATCTAAATAACTAAGTTTTTTAACATTATTGTATGTAACCTCTGTTTATGCACGAATATGCAGCTAAATTTTTTATAGTATTTAATTAATATATTAAGCTTTAAAATTGTTTACATTTGAGCGCAGAGCAAACGTAGCTCCTAATTAAAAGCCTTACCAAAGTTTGTGCATGCAGCCAAAACAACATTACATCATTCAGGAGCTAAAATTTCAAATGTTTTCACTAAAACCTGATCCGCTATTTATAAAATCGGAATCTACATCAAATTACCTTTCCAATAAGGTATATAAATCCCCAATCGTAATGTGAATAATTTTAAAAATGTGATCTGAAATATGTTTTATTTTTATAATAATAAATCGTTGTCGTAAAAAGAAGTGAATACGGTCATTATTTCCGAGTGTTACTATTGACCAAACGTCAAATATTTTGCTCAAATTATTAAATTCGACATCTTAGCTTTTCGATAAAAAAAAATTTTTGGTGTAATTCGAACCTTTTTAAAAATGAATTATGGGCTGGTCTTACTCTACGATTTTCCACTGTGCGGCGATGAGATGACAACGTGCATGCACCGGCTCATAAAGACGATTTGGCTCAAGGAATACATACCCGATGTTTGCAATCTGAGTGTTCTTTGCCCTGTGCTTAAGAAAGGCTATCCAAGTGTGTGTACCAACTTTCGGGGTATCAGCCTTTTACCCATCGCATACACTACTGTCCAGTGTGTTGTGTGAAAGACTAAAGTCCATTTTAGCGAACCTGATTGGACCTCGACCGACCAGATATTCACATTACGACAAATCCCAGAGATAACCCAAGAAATGCGGATCTACACCAACCATCTGTTTATCGACTACAAAGCTGCATTCGACAGTCCAATACGACAGAAATTATTAAATGCTATGGCTGAGTTTGGTATCCCCGCGAAGCTGATACGACTTTGCGGGATGACACTGATTGACACGAAGTCGAAAATAGGCAAAAAAAAACTGACAGGACCATTTACTACCAAGGCGATAGTCTGTCATGCGTTCTCTTTGTAATTAAAAATTGAGATAACCATGGGGAAGGCTGCAGTAAACACGACTAGTACCGTTCGTTAACATGACGGCATGTGCTGCTCGCGTATGCCGATAGTAAACATAGATATCATTGGCCGAGGATTGTTTAATTGTTACTGCGGATTTTTTGAGCATTGAGAGCAGGCGGCAAAAGTGGTTCAGGTGATAAACGCGGACAAAACCAAGTTATTTGTTTCAATGCACAAAGGGTCTACTCGTTTGGGACGCTGCATAAACGATGATAACTATAGCTTTAAAGTGGTTGATAATTTTATCGCTGCTACTATGTTCTGAGCAATGATAAAACCCTCTCCAGACGAACGAAGATCCAGCTCTACCAGACACTGATTCTACCTGTCTTGCTACAGCGCAGAATACTGGGTAATGACGCAGGCAGATGATTATATTCTGAGAGTTTTCGAGAGAACAACACTATTTGGGCCCATCATCGTTAACGGCGAGTACCGTCGTCGGATGAATCATGAGTTGTACAACGAAATCAACGTAGTCAATCAAGCGCGTTCGAATAGACCGAATGCGATGGCTTGGACACATTGTACGAATGGACGAAAATGCTCCGGCTCGAAAAGTCTTCGTATATAAACTTGATGGGAGGCGAAGGCGGGGGCGACCAAAACTTCGTTGGATGGACCATGTGAAAGAGATATTATCCAAGCTTGGTGTGACGAAATATGTACGGAGCGCTTGGAATACTTTTCTACGTGAGGCTACTGATAGATAAATTTCTGTTGTTGGTGCCATTGAAGAAGAAGATGAATTTAGGTTTCACATAAGGGTTTTAAAAATTACCCGTTTCTAAAAAAAGGAGCAACAAGGTAATGGAACTCAGTTTATAATAAAACCAAATTCGATTCTAAACCTAAATAAAAATGGCCGGGGTTTTAATTGACCCATATTTTGAACTTAACATATTTTAGAAACCTGTTACTAAAAATTGGTTGTGATAATCGGTTATTAAAAACCTGAAACGCATGTCCGCACTAGTCTTACTATGCTTACTGTTATATCATTACAACTGGCATACATGAGGGCAAACAATGGCTGACAATTTTAAAACTACTTTATTCGTCTTCGTTTATTTTTTATGGGTTTGTTGTCATTTGAAGGATTATTCTGATGTAACCTGTAACCTCTAAATATGTTTTTTAGTATCTGATATCTCGGGAACTGATATTTCAGATATGTACAATTTACTTTTTCGTGGATTTTGAATTGATTTACCCTCAATAGTTGAAAAATCTAGTAATTTAACTATAACAATTAGCTTTCATTGGTTTTGAATTGCCTTACATTACTACATAAACAAAAAAAAAAAACAAATATATAAATATTCTACTCTTTGTGATTTCCAGGTTCATCTGCCCTCTCAGCCCAGAGTATAGCACCAAAGTTTAGCCCTGACATAGAAAAATTACAATTCCAGTTAAGGACAGCCTGCACCAAATACAGTTATCCTCTCATGAAGGCTAATGATATGTGGACCAGTCCTGAATTTGACCCAAAGAAAAAAGTTGTCATACTGGCCACGGGATGGACCACCACTGTAAATGAAAGTGATACCATTGATGTATTCGCAAAGGCTTACGCCTGCAGAGGTGACGTCAATTTTGTGGTAAGTTTTGAACTCGTAATCATGTCGATAAGTGTAATGTAGTAGTCTACTTATGTTTTAGGCTGTTGATGCTGCCAGTTTTGTTGACACCCTCTACACCTGGTCCGCTTTTAACACCGAAGACTTGGGCATGCACATTGCAACTGGTCTGCAACAGCTCAGCGAAATAGTTCCCGTCGAAAATATTCACTTGATTGGCCACAGTTTGGGTGCACATATTGTAGGCTCAGCCGGCCGTAATTTCCAGTTGATGACCAATAAGACCATACCACGTATTACAGGTCTTGATCCTGCTAAACCATGTTTTAATGAAGGCGAAAGCTTGTCTGGTCTATTGCGCGGTGATGCCGATTTCATCGATGTCATTCACAGTAATCCTGGCGTTTTGGGCAAACGTGATCCTCTGGGTGATATTGATTTCTATCCTGGTGGTTTGGACCCCCTGCCCCCTGGTTGCCTTAGTGTAACTTGTGCTCATGCCAGGGCTTGGGAATTCTATGCTGAAACCGTATATCCTGGCAATGAGGAAAATTTCGTAGGACCCCGTTGTGGTTCTCTTACTCGCTTGCGAGAGGGTAAATGTCCCGGCAGACAAGTAGCAATGGGCTATGCGGTGCCCAAAGATGCCAAGGGTAACTACTTCATGGAAGTCCATAGCAAATCCCCATATGGTATGAAGGGCGACAAGAATCGTATGTTGAACTACGAGAAATGTGGCGTGTGTGAGGAGGAAAAGAAGGCTAACTGAATGAGTTTATACAGTGATATGCATTTAACTAAGTATTTGAAAAGAAAAACCAAATTAATATGACGTTGGATATGCATTTAACCAAGTATTTGAAAAAAAAAACTTAAATTATGTAGCTTTGATTTTTTATTATTGTTTTTAATGTTTCCTCATTGTATGTTCTCAATTATTTAGTAAACAATGAGATTTTTATTTGTTTTTTTCTGTGAGAAAGTTGTTTCTCTTTCTTTATAATGTTAACCTACTTGTTTGTTGTATAAAATAAACTAATTTCTTGTTTTAGTTGTCATAAGGCTTGCAAATAGTAAAGTTTTATTATATGTTAATAACATATGAGCTATTTAATTAAATAACAGTTTTTTTTCGCAAATTAGTGACCGTTACATAGCCGAGAAATATTAAAAAAAAAACTTTTTGGACCGGCCTTTCTTATGATACTTTCTTTGTCACATATTTCTTTGATCGAACTAGGATTTTGCATACTCAACTAATCTTTATTTGTTCATAGTCTCCGATGTCTCAAGTTAATATTTTCGGACATCATATATGTAATTTTTCTATGACAACAATTGACTGTTTTTGAATATGTCTCGAAGTAATTACAATTCACTTTAACTAATCCGTAGTATTGTCTGCGTCATATACAAACCATAATGTCTCACAGCCATCGCTGTAAAGTGGTAAATGTATGACCAGTCAAGACAGATAATGTACACTTAACATTCCACCTCTTCTATATATACTTCTTCATTTTCGTCACAACAATTACGATATGTTTTATGCTGGTTTTTTTTTTTCTTTACATAACTTTACCTGCAACAGTGCAATGTATGTATGTGTGACCTCCAAATAGTTAGTAGGTGCACTTTGTAAAGCAAAACAATAAACTTTTTAAATACATACGAGATTTAACAAGCGGAAACCAAAGATTGATGTTGCATCTACATCGGTGTACACAAAACAAAGGCATATTTTGTGGCAGTTGCACAATAACTAGTTGCTGCTGATTTGTCTGATATTTGTGTGTTAATGTTGAGAGCTTAGCAGACGCACTACTGGTTGATTTGGGCTTAAGAAGAGTAGATGGCGGGCGGATAGATTATAACGTTTTACATTTAGATTATACTAATAAGTCCATGTTGTGGTACACAGTGGTATTTTATATCACAGGGGCGCACTGACCAACAGTGGTTATGCCACACGAACTCTAATAGCTAATAGATGTATCAGCATTAGCTTTATGAAGCCAAGTTAATTTTTGGTACTATAACGATAAATGTATTTGTTTTTTTGCCATACATGTGTATTACATCTATGACCTTTTATAGTGTTTTCAGAGGTCAAAGTTAACTCTAATGTACATCCTGAAGAAACTTTTGAGATCAATAAACAGTACTTAAAACTAGTTATCTTCGGCCGAAGCTAAGTTACCCTGCATCATTTGTAAAAATGGTGATAAAACTGACTATTTTGCACTACAACTATATTCTATTAAACTTTGTACCACAAAACAGGGGAGTGTAGATCAGAAACTTACATACCAAATTTCAAATCGATAGCTCTTATACTGCGGCAGTTGTCGCGGAGACAGTCGGACGGACATGTTTTAATCGACTCAGATTCGACGTTCCTTCTCGGCGTTGTAAATGAAAAATAAAACTGCGTATACCTCTTGGTCCGTGAGTGCACGTGTTGTAGGGTATAAATATAATAATAATTTGTGTGGGATATGAAGGGAGATGATTTGAAAATATCCGCATTTTTATACCATCACCCTTAGGGATGACGGTATATATCATTTGATACGACCCAAAAGTGTAACACAAAGAAGGAGTGACTTTAGACCCTAGGTTTCTTTGAACCAAATTCGATTCATGACTTTTTAAGTCGTTTGAGCCATGTCCGTCTGTCTGTCTGTCTGTCTGTCTGTCTGGTGGCTGTCCGGCTGGTTCGCACGATAACTTTCGAAAGTCGCAACCAAATGTTTTGAAATTTTGCACGAGTATATATTTCCCCAAAACTACTTACGGTATTGCAAATGGGCTACATGGCCCCGCCCCTTCTGGTACCTCCCATACAATTACATGATTCCGCCCACTTTTGAAATCGAGTTATAATATCAATACACCCAAAGGGATCGTACCCAAATTCTGCACTTAGTAAAGCTATTACAGGATAAAGTTTTGGAAAAAAAATTGGAAATCTAGCCACGCCCCTTCTGGTACCTCCCATACACATTCACCTTTCCGACCACTTTAGATATGGAGTAATAATATCAATACACTTGACACGACCGTGCCCAAATTCTGTACTTCGTAAAGCTATAACAGGATAAAGTTTTGGAGAAAAGATCTGGATGTCTAGACACGCCCCTTCTGGTACCTCCCACACACATCTGGTACCGCCCACTTTAGAAATCGATTAATATTATTATTAGAACTACCGCGATCGTGACCAAATTCTGTATTTAGTAAAGTTCAAGCAGGATAAAGTTTTGGAGAAAAAATCTGGAAGTCTACCATCGCCCCATCTGGTACCTCCCACACACATCTGGTACCGCCCACTTTAGAAATCGATTAATATTATTATTAGAACTACCGCGATCGTGACCAAATTCTGTATTTAGTAAAGTTCAAGCAGGATAAAGTTTTGGAGAAAAAATCTGGAAGTCTAGACACGCCCATTCTGGTACCTCCCATACAAATGTACCTTTCCGCCCACTTTAGAGATGGAATAATAATATCAATACACTTGACACGACCGTGCCCAAATTCTGTACTTCGTAAAGCTATAACAGGATAAAGTTTTGGAGAAAAGATCTGGATGTCTAGACACGCCCCTTCTGGTACCTCCCATACAAATGTACCACGCCGCCCACTTTAGAGATGAAGTAATAATATCAATATTCTCGACACGATCGTGCTCCAATTCTGTATTTTATTAAGTTATAACAGGATAAAGTTTTGGAGAAAAAATTGGAAGTCTAGCGGCGCCCCTTATGGGACCTCCCATACAAATGTACCTTTCCGCCCACTTCAGAGATGGATTAATAATATCAATACATCCAACGCTATCGTGCCCAAACTCTGTATTTAGTAAAACTATAACAGGATAAAGTTTTGGAGGATAAACCTAGAAGTCTAGACACGCCCCTTCTAGTACATCCCATACAAATTTACCATTCCACCCACTTTAGAAATCGAGTAATAATATCAATATAATAGCATTTTTTTTATTTTACTGAGGGTGATGGTATATGTAAGTCGGGTCGCCCGACTGAAACTTTCTTACTGGTTTATTCATTATTTATTCATTAACGAAATATAAAACGCACTTGCTTTCTTAATTTAAACATTTTTCAAAAACAAAACCACATACCAAATTGCAACTAAAATAAACTAAAATGTAAATTAAAGCTTACATACCGAATTTCAGCCCGAAAGCTTATAAACTACAGGGACATACAGACGGCCACCCCCAAAAAGGGGGAGTTTGTATGGAAGATGGGAGAAGTGTTCGTCCGATCTTGCTCATCTTACAACGTAAGCTACTATTGTAGGATAAAAGCTTGCATATCAAATTTCAGCTCGATATTTCCTAACCCACGGCTGTAATCGCGGGAGCAGTTAGGCGGACACTCCAAAAAACGGGGAGTTTGTATGGGAGGTGACAGTAGCTTTTGACCGATCGGTCTCATCTTAATACTCAACCTCCGCTTAGAGTAGGGAATAGGGTGGGGCGATTTGAACATCTTAATGGGCGCTTCGCGTTTCTGATTCTTAGGATTGTACTGGGCAAAAAAGTCCACTAGACCATACGTCTACGGTGAAAATCGAGCTTCCCCATTTGACTTGAAATTTTTTCTCAAACCTTATTTTTTTTAAAAATTTGCAAATTTTTTTGGGCTTATATTTCGTAAACTGTTTTAAATTTTGACTTATTTTCAAAAGTAAGGTTATAGCTATTGTCTTGGGCGATAATTTCTCTGATCATATTACTTAGAAAAAACTTCGTTTTCATGGTCAAAAATCACAAAAATTGCAGCCAAGACAATAGTTAAGAACTCTCTAGTACATCGCAAAAGCATTGGAATGCTCCTTCAGGCAGTTTTGGCCTTGTGAAAGTGCATATTTTTCGTGGAAATATTGATAAATTACCATTTTCAGTTGTTCATAGCGCAAAATCATAAAAATGTTATATTTCTTAAATAAAAAAATGTTTTTTTTTTAGCACTGCATAGTTTATACACGAAACAATTATTTCTAAAACTTACATTTGCGGCAGATATTTAAAAATGCGTATTTAATTTTATGTGTATTTGATGCTGTGATTGTTTGCAATAAACTAACAAAAATGCGTCAAATGCACTGAAAACAATAGAAGAATAAAAAATAAGAAATAAAATAAATAGAATAAAATAATAAAAAAGAATAAAAATAAGAAATAATTTTGCGCTATGAACAACTGAAAATAGTAATTTATCAATATTTTCACGAAAAATATGCACTTTCACAAAGCCAAAACTGCTAGAAGGAGCGTTCCAATGCTTTTGCGATGTACTAGACAGTTCTTAACTATTGTCTTGGCTACAATTTCTGTGTTAGTATTGGATCGAAAATCAAAATGGTTTGCTGTTATAGGCCGAAATATCTAAAAAAAACGTGACAAAAAGTGGTAAATTTTCTACATTTTCGACTTTTTGACCATGAATTTGAAATTGTAGCCCGAGCCAATAGCTATAACCTTACTTTTGAAAATAAGTCAAAATTTTAAAAAGTTTACGAAATATAAGCCCAAAAAAAAAATTTCCAAATTTTCCAAAAAAAATAAGGTTTGAGAAAAAACTTCAAGTCAAAATGGGGAAGCTCGATTTTCACCGTAGTCATATGGTCTAGTGGACTTTTTTGCTCAGGACAATCCCAAGAATCAGAAACGCGAAGCGCCCATTAAGATTTTTTTCCTTCCATACTAATCGCCCCAGATCACTAGGGAAGATTGCATACAATTTGCAATTTCAGCTTGATTGCTCTTAAACTACAGCTGTAATCGTAGGGACAGACCCCAAAAAGGGGAAGAACAAAATTACTATACCCTTCATACTGTTCATTCGCTTGGTAAAGTTTATAAAAATCTAGTATAATAATTTTGAAATCTGACCGAATAGCCATTATCCGCATCAAGTCGAGTTATTTTTACATCTCGCTGGTTTGTATACATTCCCCGACGCACTGTGGTCGATTTCCTTTAAAAAGGCGCACATGAGAGTCATTTTAGGAAGTTCCAGAAACCTTTTTCTAACTATGTCTACCTTTCCTTGATAGTCTAAGGTAGACCAAAATCAAATTTTTGCACCCCCATAGTTAAATATTAACCCATAATCCGAGGTCGAATGTTTTAGGGAAGCTTTTTTCCGGCGTAAATTCGGTGAACCACACTAACGCGAAAAGGGTGAAATACAATACGTCACTCGTCACTTTCGATCTTCTAGATTGTTTTTCTACTTCTTTAAACATTCCTTAAAGATAATTCCACTGTATGGAGGGTCGATTTTTATTTTGCAACCCGAAAATCCCCGAAAGTATTCGTCGAAGACTGAAAAATCCCGTTTGACAATTTTCAAACATGTGACACAAATTACGACTCGGATCACTATCTTATCGGCGTAGAGTATGAACAATCCAACGCTACTTACGCTTACGAATTTCTGTTGCCATTGGTATTTGTCATGACTGCGACAACAGTTCGGCATTTAAGATGGTACTTGGCCAGAATATGCGAAATGTGCCTCTAAACAGCGGTTGACAAAATTTTATGCCATTGATAACTTTCCAGGTTGTACATCCATACAGAAGCACAGACTTTATACAAGCTTCGAAAATTTGCAGTTTTGTATGAAGACTGATTTTGTTGTATTGCCACATTGAAACCAGTGTATCAAACGACGATCTTGCCTTGTCTTGGCATCTACATCTAAATCAGAGCCTCCATCAGCATCAATATTGTAATCTTTGTCACCCACCGTTAATGGCGCTGTTGTTTCGACTCCTATGCTGAGTCTTTGTCTTGCTTGGCATATTTTAAGACCCGTATATTGCAACTTTCCCAGGAGATCTAATGTTGTCTGATTTAGATCACACACCCTGTGAGAAAACGAGCATATATCGTCTGCGTAAGCCAGATAATTGATGTATTTGTTTTTGATTTGCCATTGTATTCTTTGGATTCTGTTCCCTATGGAACTTTAAACGCGTTTTTCTCGTAAACTAAGCGTCTAATCGAATAAGGAGCTTTATTTGTGATCACTAGAAATACTTGAAAAATCACTAGTAATAGGTGGGGATATCACCATGAAAATCCACCATTGGCCACCCATTTCATGGTGATATCCCCACCTATTACTAGTGATATTTCAAGTATTTCTAGTGTTGACAAATTAAGCTCCTTTTTTCGATTAGACGCTTAGTTTACGAGAAAAACGCGTTTAAAGTTTGCCATATGAAAATCCACCATTGGCCACCCATTTCATGGTGATATCCCCACCTATTACTACTGATTTTTCGTTTTTCTTATAGTGATCACAAATTAAGCTCCTTTTTTCGATTAGACGCTTAGTTTACGAGAAAAACGCGTTTAAAGTTTGCCATATGAAAATCCACCATTGGCCACCCATTTCATGGTGATATTCCCACCTATTACTAGTGATATTTCAAGTATTTCTAGTGATCACATCAGGTTCATAAACAGTGCCTTAGTTAAGTAGTTCTATATGCCCCTGTATGATTGCCACTAGTATCAAAGTGCTTGCCTAATCGTTAAAAAAAAGTTATATAACCAGTTTACGTTTTTTGAGAAACGTGAACAACATATTCAATTTGTTTCGATGGACAAATAAAAAACTTAAAAAAACGTAATTTCCCTTTACACCCCATAAATGAGGTATGGGATGCTTCTCGCGTTATTGTGAATTAGCACGCTTTCTATTTTGATTCACAACAAACGGCACCTACTTGTTTATCGACGAATGCGAACGTCAGTTTGAAAAGCTTTTACTAGACATGCTAGTTATCTCGACCCTTATACTGCGAAGTTACCACGGCCGGTCCCAAAACAGGTAAAAAAGGTAAGTTAAAAATAGCAGGGCCGTAAGTAATGTAATTTTTTGATCAAAGAGCTATACTAAACACTATTTGCCGTAAACGATTTTTTTATAAATTCAAAAAGTTTTGGCACAAAAACATATTTATTTGGTACAACTTTTTATTATAACTCTAGTTTGTAAATTTTTTTAATGTATTCTTAGAAGATAAATTTGTATATTAACATTTGAATTTTTAGCTCCATTGGACCAATGAATCGGTGGAAATGTCCATATGCAATGCTTTCACTTTATTTATCTACTCTATTTCATATTTCCGATTCAAAGTATATGAAATCGCTTTGCAAGCAGCCTGAAAAAATTAAGTCCTTTCATATAAGCTTTACTGATATATATATAATCGAAAATTTTGTCAGTGTATCACATCTAGGACTCCCTGCATATGTAATTAAGTTTGTCGTTTCCTGCATTCAGCTGTCGGGGAAACCACATTACCTTATTGACCACATTATCATAAATCTAAAAAAATTAAGTGTCATATCAACTGTACAATGTGATCACTGCTCAATTGCCTTGAAACCTTTTTCTTGCGGAACATAAAATTCTGTTAAATACCTGTTGACCATGATCAGTTTCTGGTAAGAGATTTGTCTCAGAACAACCGTCAATGTAACTGACAAGTTGTTTTCTCGTTCATCTTCTATACTGTTAATACGTACGGTCTAGTCTTCAGCCGGTTCTTAATTTTGTTGAGCATCTTCCTACTTTATGTGCCACAAAACAGAGAAGAAAAAAAACAAACAGCCACGAAAAGGGTGTTGCAACTGCATTAATGTCTTTTCAACAGAATTAAATGAAATCTTGTATGCATTAAAGTGACCAGTGACTTATGAGATATTTTACGCAAGTTTAAAAGATCATTGCAGTTTTTTTGCTGCCTGCGAGTTGGAGGTGTATAAATACTACATGATGCGTAAGATGTAAATACAGTCATTCGACGACACTCATCCAAAACTGAAAATACCTCGCAGTTTTCATAAAATCCTTAACGAAACAATGAAAGTACTGATTGTGTTGTGTGCCTTGGTGGCTGTGGCCTCAGCTGGTTTAATACACTCGGGCTGGGGAGGCAACGCTGGCTGGCATTCTGGTTGGTCTAGTCCTGGCTGGAGCAGTGGTTACACATCGTATCCCAAAGTGATCAAGGTCATACGAGTTGGTGGTGGCGGCGGAGGTTATGGTGGTTGGCATAGTGGTGGCCACGGTGGCTGGCATAGTGGCGGATATGGTAGCAGCGACTGGTGGTAGAAGTTGAACTTCCAAAAGACTGTGTTTTTTATTTTGACGAACGAGTAAATGTTTTATGATTTTTGGCGTTATTTTATATATATATATTTTTTATTACATATATCCAATAAACTTTGTTAATGCAATGTGATGTACAAAAGAAAGTGTTTTGTGTATAATGTGGCAGAAGAGTGGTAGCGTATATACTATTGCGGTGAATTTGAGTGAAAACATCAGATACATTTTTGTAAACAGAAAGATCGTGACGGCGTAAATGCGAATCTTTTAGAAGTTGAACTTCCAAAAGGGTTAAGAAGATCTATATAAGAAAAATCGTCAGTTAATCTATTTAACACTTACCTAAAATGTTGAACCCAAAAAAATGTTTTTTAACTAAAATTTCTAATAATTTTTTTTTTCAAAATTTCATAAAATATCAGTAAAAGCAGTAATTTTGTTAGAGCTGTTGTGAGTAAAGTGAGTCCTTTTGTAAGAAAATAGATGGAGAAATATTGATGTTATTCACAATCTAATAATGAAAGCTCTTGTCCTTATAAAAACTTCTTCAAACTTAAAAAATAATGAACCGAATCTAAAAAGTTTGCGATTACAAGGCAAGATCAGACAGATGTCTAAAGTTTACTATATACAGTATTTACCGCTTATATGCACGCCGGTTATAAGCATTTATCGTTTATATGCAGCCGAACTTGAACAATCTTTCTTTTGTATCCGAGTAACCGAGTTTTGGTAAATGCATTTCCCGCTTATAAGCACTAAAAGTCGAGCAAATTACGAAGTGCATATAAGCGGTAAATACTGTAACTATATATATATCGTTGGAAATTCTCTTCTCGCTAAACACGCTGAGAAACTTTAAATCGGTTGATATCGAACCACATTACTGGCTTATAAGTGCGTAAAGCTACGAAAAACCGGGGTTTTACCCGTAACTAAAGATTTTGGAGGTCTTCGAGAAATTTTCATTTCATTTCATTCTCAATATTCCATTTATCTTGATAAGTTATCTCTGGAAAGTCAAAACTCTTGTTTGCTTTCAGTTTTCCGCTTTGTATGTTTTATAAAAAAAGTTTTATGAGTTAATAGAAATATATTTATTTTGTGTCACACCCGTCCCAGTAAAAATGACAAAACTTCAATCAAATTGTTACTTTACATGATAAAACTTTCATACTTTTCAACAATAACAATGTAAGTGCAATTAAGAATATAGTGAAATTTTGCGATCGTCTATTTAAATATTTGAGTATTTAGCTACATAAAGCATTTGGTCTCACCCGT
The DNA here is from genome assembly GCA_964034835.1 of Muscina levida. Lineage (NCBI taxonomy): Eukaryota > Metazoa > Arthropoda > Insecta > Diptera > Muscidae > Muscina > Muscina levida. Next base: position 80,854,468 of record OZ035882.1, read on the forward strand.
CCCTGTGTTATACATGTAGATTGTGTTATGTATTTCACATTCATATGCCATTACCTACGACGATTTAAGACAAAATAAACGTAATGTTGGGATTTTCTTAAATGTGATTATAAACGACATCACACCTCGCCTGAATGACGAATGGGTTGTCCAAAAATGGCAACAAAAACGGTAAATGGGATTTTGTTGGAGATCAATTGTACATTAAAAATCCACTTGAATCAAAATCCTACCTGATCCTTTTTTTTAAGATAAAAGGATTTTTCGTTTTTTTACTCCGTTTTTTTAGAAGTGATGTTCTTTGCCCCATGATTCCGCCATCAAATCATAAAGATAATATATCTCATTGGAAGCGTACGGACTTCAGCTTTAAGTCTGCCCAAATTGATGTCTTCAATACAATTATAGGCTTTAATAAAAAACCTAAACTTTTGAATTAAAAAAAAACAAATATTTTTTTTGCCAGTTTTCGTACCTGCCACAATTCGTGACCACAATTATGGTCTAAGTGACCATTTATGAGTTAACTGTTTCTTTTAAACATATTTTTCTCCATGGTTTTCAACACAAGGAAAACACAATACCCGATATAATAATTTAATATCGATATTAATTCCAAAGGAATACGTGGTAACACACTAAATTTCTCGAATAACAACACAGATTTGACATTTTAAAAAATTGTATGTTGTTGCTAAAACCAAGCATTCACCTAAAATTGTATTCCAGGTTGCTATATAATAATGATGTGTGTCAGGCACGAAAACCGGCAAAAAATATTTTTTTTTAAATATTTAGTTTTTTTTTATTAAAGCCTATTTATTTAATCAAGGGGCAAAGAACGTCACTTCTAAAAAATTTCGAAAAACGGAGTAAAAAATGAAAAATACTTTTACCTTAAAAAAGGATCAGCTATGATTTTGATTCAAGTGAATTTTTTATGTACAACTAGCTGACCCGGCAAACGTTGTTCTGCCATACAACTTTGGACCCGGCAAACTTCGTCTCGCTCCTAAGGTAACGCCTTTATATAATAGTAAAACACATGATTTACTTAAATTTAATCGAAATCTGTGAAGAGCGATCTGATATACAATGTTTTCCGATTTGTTTCCGGCGTAAAAACAAACAATGAAGACTGTTTACCAACACGCAAACAAACAACGCACAGCTGACCCTGTGAAATGCAGGGAAATTCGAGGTTGATTCCACAAATTTCCAATTATTGACTTTACGATTTATTGATTGTTATCGCAAAAGCCAATCGAATGGGGAGTTGAATTGGAAGGGAAGATCGGTTGGAATAATAGATTCGAGGGATAAGGACTTCCTCTCCTTTGCATATGCCCTTGATGATCGTCGCTTTAATTACAATTTCGGATGATTCAGTTTCCGTAAAATGGTCATGATCGATCCCACCTTCAGCTGCAAATTATGCACAACTGGCACATCTAGAGAGTTCAAAAATTCTGTCGAATAGTTGGTTGCCTCATTCTCGTTAAATGACCTCGAAAATGTTTCATCGTTAGGTCTTCTGCCTCCAATGCTCGTTTATGCGCCATCGTGCATTAATTCCAAATAATGATTAAGCATTCTCGCAACAATTTCGCTACACGTTGTGTTGTCAACCGTGAGATGAAAGTGGAATGTGCAGTTCGATTGTGGAAGCAATACCAAAGTATGCAACAGCTTACTTAATTGCGATCTTGACGGAATTGTTGCTAGAATCAAAGAAATTACGAATCTCTTGCCTGTACAACCGGCATCATCGAGAAAGTAAATGCATCCGTTCCAATGTCAACAACTTTCATCATTGAATCGTACACATTCGTTTGCTCGGCAGTTAAGAGCGCCACATTTGTTCGGACTCTTTCAGTCAGCTCAACTCGATCAAAGTCTTGTTCTTGTTGCAATTCGCGATTGAATGCACATGCATCGACAGTAGACTGCCACACATTAGCACGCAAATGTCTTTGATCAGAAGATAATTTCAAGATCGAAATTGGATGTTGTCGTGCGAACTCTGTGCAAATGTCGTCAGCCATTTCGTCCAACTTGTGCACCATCCCGAAGCTTGAGAACAATTCCGTCTTCATTTTTAGTGGGAGCTTTGAATTGTCTTACATGGCATCCAAAGGGTCTCTTGTCTTCTCTGATAATGATTTTGTGGGCGTCATAATGCATTGTAACAATTGGAGCAATGCATTATGCTTATGCAGAAGATTTTAAAATTGTTCTACCATTTTTCATTTAATATTTTAACATAATAAATTTCACAATATTCCGAAATTTTTCAAGCATCATAACGAATTTTTCATCTTTACGTCGTCTAAAATCATCAAATCAAGCGATACAATGAAAAATTTCGTCGAAAAAATCAAAAAAATTCGATTTTTTACGGAATTTTCCGAAGTTTCCACCAAGAATTTTCTAATTTTCCATTCGAAAAGTCATTTTGGAATAATTATCCGAATTTTTCACAATTATATCATTCAAAATTATTAAAACTTACAATAAAATGTAAAATTTCGTCGAACAAAAATTTAAATTTTTGGAATTTTTCCATCATTTTTCAACCAACAATTACACACAAAATGTAATACAAAAATTCAATTTGCGGTGCAAAATGTTTCCGAAAAAATCCAAATGTTTCGAGTTTTTCCTGAATTTTCCGAGTTTTCCACCGAGAATTTTTCTATTTTCCTATTCGGAAAGTTATTTCGGGATAATTATCCGAAATTTTTCACTGTTACATCGTCCAAAACTATAAAGACACTCGATAATATGCAAAATTTTGTAAAAAAAAAAAAAAATTAATTTTTCGAATTTTTCCGGAATTTTCCACATTTTTCAACAAAAATTTTCCATTTTTCTATTCGAAAAGCCTTTCTGTAACAATTGCACACAAAATTCCATACAAAAAGGCAATTTTCGATTTTTCCAATTTTCCGACTTTTCCGGAAGATTTCCCCAAAATTTTCTTTCACATAAACCTTCTCCAGGCAATAACGAACAACTGAAAAAAAGTTTAAGCAAAATCGGCCGAGCCGTTATCAATTGATGAATTGCTATACATTTTTGCCACCATTTTTATATATATAGATAATGTACAATTGAACCCTAACAAAATCCCATTTACCGTTTTTGGTGAAAATATCATGAAAAATTGCCTTTTTTCCCATATTTCATGCACTAGATGAAATTTTTTCGGGTCGGTCTATTTGAGACTTTTTTTGCTCTGGTTTAGATCTATAACTTTGCCGAAGACGAAAAGAAAAAATTCGGAACAGTTTATGAAATATGGACTCTGTAAAAATGGTCAAAAAATCGTATTGGGGTGAAAATATTGGGGTATCCATAAAAATATGTTTCGATGTAATGGGGCCAAATCCTTTGGGGATTTTTTTAGTTTCGGTATATACTTCAAAAATAGCTGGGTACGAAGGTGGCACCAATTTATGTGTTGCACCAATAATTTTTTGAAAAAGTTTTTATTAAGAAAAATAAGTTTTTTGCGAACAGTAAGTACTAAGTACAATCAAAAACAATAGATCAATTACTACCATCAAAATTATTGTGCATTTAGGACAATTTTTACAGAATTTAACCTGAAAGTCATAATTTTTAAAAAGCTAAAATTCCTAAGGTCACACCCTTCGTCGACTTTTAGTGGACTTTCTGAGCCGAAATGAAGTTGTGACAGTGTCCACTTCTTACTAAACGTTTTAAAATATTACATCCTAGGTAATCACAGCTTTTTTTATATAATACATTTTCTATTAATGAGTTATAACCAAAAATATTAGTTTTATAGTAACGCCGGTCCCAATGGAATTGCCCTTATATAACTAACACAAATTTTGTTATGTAATTCATAAATTGAAATCTTGGAAGAAGTAGTAATATGAAGTTGCGAAAAATTTTAATTGTTTATATTAATCTTTTTTAAATGTGTGTAACGAACCACATGCCGGTAAACTCTATTTCCTCCGAGGGCAGATACCTTCTGGCCCCGGCCGTGCTCAGTCATGGGGGAGTTCTTTTCGGAGTAAATAGGTTAGTAATCGTTACCATAAATAAGTCAGTAAGGTAGCTTTTCCATGTACTAAACTGTAAGGTGACAAAGTAATAGTGGAAGAACCGGAAAATGAAATAAGAAATGTAGATCGAAGTTAAACTATGGCGATAGCATTTGATGTTAGTCTGCTACCATTGCATCTACCCACCCAGCCATGCTGATGCTAGTTATGAGCCCTTAAATGCAAGTTTCTAAGTCATGCCCTTAACTGTTCCCGATTGCACAACACGACAAGTTAAAACTTCATATATGCATTTTTTAAAAACATTTAAAATTAACAGATATGAACAACATTAATCCAAATTAGTAAAAAAGAAAAATATAGTAATAGAAAATTAATTAAAACAAAAAAAAAAATATGATCCACTGCCGGATTCAAATTACAAAGTTAGAAAAAAAAATGTGTGTTGTGTAGGATATGAGCTTATACAAAGTGATAATAGGGCTTATACAAAGTGATGATAGGAAAAGTAATAAAACTCACCATACAAGTCCCACGAAGTCCTCACGCCTGATGACGTTAATGAAATTTAAATATGAAAACCTCCTAGGATCAATAGGTATATCTCATTTTGGCAGTGTACAATTTATGTTACAAAAAAAAGTTGGGTTAGATAATTTAAACTGTGGTATAAAAAAATAAAATTAACACTAATTAATTATTCTAAATGATAAATAATTATAGCAATTTATAAATAGATGACAGAGTAGCTTGATTCACGCATTAATTCCCATACAGGCAAGACATTTCACAAATCTTGTTGTCATCCTTAAAAATGGCAATTGAAAACTTTGTCAACGGATGCTTTTCTTACTCTCGACATTTTCCTTTATTTGTTTGTAAGGCAAAGCGTTGCTAAAGGTTTCTTCCCTCTGATATAAGTAGATAAAGATGAAGAATTTAGAGGTTGTTTATTTATGCACCATTATCTCAAATTGTCTGGTATACTTTTATGGTGATTTTAACACTAGCACAAAAGGAAAGTTGATTGATGGATTTGGGTCCTGAACAGACCTATACCATCAAATTTGAACCACTTAACCAAAACCAAAGAAGAAAAACTCCAAAAAAAATTTGCACGAAGGATACACAATTGTGGGAGTAATAATCCTTCACAATTCACAATATATATTTATATATATATATATATATATATACCGGGGACTTTTAATATTACACACTCTTTATAAATTAACCGAACTGAACTGGTTGAAATATTTGTATCGAATGAAAATATTTGAAAAGTGTGCTGACAATACGGAAACCGGAAAACAAAATTTAAATCAAAATTTTGTTTGCAAAGTAAAACAGTACTGTATAAAAACAAAAAACGTTACAAGTGTGAAAAATTATTACAATAGTTTACACTATTTTTTATAACAAATTTTCTAAAAAAAATGCGCTTTTTTCAAAAATATGTAAAATGGCGGACATTTTTTTTTAGAAAATAAGCCCATTTAACGGATATTGTGCTTAAGAGAGTTTTTGGGGTAGCTGATTTCGAAATTGGATCTAAATTGGAAAAAAAGTACATGGCGGACATTTTTCTTTTCAAAAAAATGCTGGAATTCAAATGCTGGTATGGGGGTTTTTGGGGTCGATGGGTTCTGATCGGAAATCAAATTTAAAAAAAAACCGAGAACACAAATTGGCGGACATTTTTTTTTCCAAAAAACGCACATTGTAATCACTTTATAAATTTTGTTGAAAAGCCTGTAGTGCTTTCAAAAGATTCAATTGCTAGCTTTAATAATTTTGCGAGTTATAAAGAAGAAAGTCAAAATGGAGAACAATAAATAATGTAAGTACATATTAATGTTTTTTGTTAAGAAATGTGATAATTTTTTTTAACATTACTTCAAAAGTGCTGCAATTTTTTTTTTCAAAATTTAATTAATTTTTATTTATTTTATTTTAGCTTTTTAAATTTCGGCAAAGTTCGGCGGATTAAATGCAATCACAATTGAATATATTAAAAACCAGTACAGAAATTTCAGTCAGGTAAATTGACTGATAAATACCATCACGCAATATAAGATATTGTTTTAGTCTTGAGTTATTGAAATTAATAGATTTATAATTAAAATAAAATTACTTATGTATTATTTTTTGTCTGCTTGTGGAGCAAACCGTAAAAAATTTGACTTATTTGTATAATAGGTACAATTAGGGGCAGCACAACGTGTCTTACTTTTTTTTCGTAAATCAACGTTCAATGATCGCTTACCTTGGCAAATTTTAAATGATTTAAAAAATGATACGTATGTAAAAGGGGAAATATCCCATATATTTATATGGTAGGTACCAGAATGGGTGTGCCAAAATGTAAGGGATGCTGTGGCTTTGCCTCCTATTACAAGATAAATTAACTGACCACATTTGATTATCCCCCCAGGTGCCAGTATAGAAGTTATGGGAGAAATATTAATTTTCCAAAAATAGGTAATTTTGTATGGGAGGTATCAGAAGGGGTGATCCGATGTAGTCCATATTCATTCCTGAGTCCAATTTTCATAACCGTACAACTTTCGCAAAATTTGACTGAATTCAGTGTATTTACAAAAAAGATATGTATGTAAGACTATGGGGGTGTGTTCGGTCATTTGTATGGGAGGTACCAGAAGGAGTGTGTCAAATAGTTAGGTTTTCCGAGGTTTTGCCTCCTATCACAATATAAATTAGCCGTCCAATTTTCAATACCCTCAAGTGTCCGTTTGGAAGTTATGGGAGAAATATTAATTTTCCAAAAATAGGTAATTTTGTATGGGAGGTACCAGAAGGCGTGCACCGATATCGTCAATATTCATTCCTGAGTCCAATTTTCATTAGCGAACATCAAGCGCAAAATTTGAGTGAATTCAGTTTACTTACAAAAAAGATATGTATGTAACCTATGAGGGTCAATTCGGTCATTTGTATGGGAGGTACCAGAAGGGGTGTGGCAAAGGTTTCGGTTTTCTTAGAGCTTCTCTAACTTTGCAAGATAAATAAACTGACCTAATTCAAATATCCTCCGGTAGTCTGTTTGGCAGCTATCGAAGATATATTAATTATCCAAAAGTAGGTAATTTTGTATGGGAGGTACCAGAAGGTGTGGGGCTATTGTGCCCATTTACAATCCCATAAGTTCGTTTTGAAAATATTAATACTGGTAAATTTTCATAGCGATCTGTAAAGGTTTACTCGAGTTATCCTGCTGACCAGCCATCCAGCCAGACAGACGGACATAGCTCAATCGTCTTAAAAAGTTCTGAAACGAATTTGGTCTTAAGATACTTGGGGTCTAACTAGTCTCCTTTTATGCGTAACACTTTTTTTGTATCAATTGATATATAACAGAGAACGTCAAGGGTGTCACTTTTTGGCACCCGAATCACACTTATAAATTTGGAGTGCTTGTCGCACTCACAAACAGCAAGAAAGGAATAACACACCCAAACGCACAAATCGCTTTCCGTGTTTCGTGTTTTTGCATTTCGTCACTCATTCAAACAGTAAGCGTCGATTTTATTTCACCAGACACCCAAAAATTTTCCGTAGATAAGTGAACGGTACAGTGCACTCAATGCAAATGTACGAACAGCAACGATAGATCAAAAAAAAGCAATGCGCTGCGAGCGAAACGCTCATGTTTTACAGTTATGATTTCGAGTGTCTTCAACTTTTATGCATGATAGGGGATTAAGCACTGATCGCTGGTTTGTTTTTAAGTCGCTTGATTTCAGTTGTTAATTGATGACTTAGAAGGAATAAAATTAAATAAGATTAAAATAAGTTTAAAATTAATCCAAAAGGAAAACTATTAACGACTGAATTACCTGTTCCTTTAACTGTATGAACGATTTCAAATACATATAAAACTAGCAGACCCGGCGAACTTCGTCTCGCCCTAATTTACTGCCTTAACTATCTCACATACTTTCAACGATTGGCCTCGCGATTTATTGATTGTCGTCGGGGAATTGAAATGGATGATCGTAAGATAAGGACTTCCTCTTCTTTGAATTTGTTATTTATGATCGTCTGAAATCACATTTTTTATCAGATTCTTGACGGAGAACCGCGTACCGTTGCACAATTTCGGTTGATTCAGATTCCGCAATATGATTATGATCGATCCCACCTATATCTGTAAATTATGCGGCATATTAAGCGAGTGGAAAACTCTGTCGGATTGTTGGTCGCTTCATCCTCTACGGTCACGCTGTAAACAGATTTGTACGAATGCAGTTCTCAAGCGATTTAACTTTCTAATTTTAAATTCTAGCTATTGATGTCTTTAGTCTTCTCTGCTAGTAACATACTGCCCGTAAATTAATCCAATCGAGATTTTTATAATTGTGTGCAATGTCATGAGATGTGAACTGGCAAAAATTTGCAGGGAACGATATCAATTCAGTCGAAACATCAACCCGAATTTGGCCATTGCCAAGCGCTAGCAGTTGTTTCGGGAATTCAGCAGAAGATGGGAGGTTCTGGAATGAGCCCCTAATTTTTTGGTCAATTACAACTTCTTGACATTGACAACGTTTTCAAGCATGGTTTTAGTAAATCAGCAGAATTAGACATTTTGAGCAAAATCATAGCCCCACCAAATCGTTTTAAATCCCCTCGTTAATCCTTTATCGTTCGGTCAACTACTTTCAAAGCTCGTTTAGTCGTTATCGCGCATTCATCCGAAATGTTGATTTGGCATTCCCGCATCTACTTCGACGTTGCCAAATTCTTGGTCATGGTGTACTTTGGCTTTCCAACCGTGATAATATTCATCGAAAGTTTTAAAGCGGATTTTGCAGTTTGAATGCCTTCCAACAATGTGGCAGCTATGTCAGAGGATGCAGCGGCTAACGTTATTTGAAATCTTGACCACATTGTTGCCGGAATCAACAAAAAATGTCTTGGCTGTCCCAATCGTAGCATCGAGAAAGTAGATGCCTCCAGTTTCATCGTGAATCGTACACGTTATTTTACTCGGTATTTAACAGCGGCACATTTGTTCGAACTCTTCCGCCCAGCTCATCTAGATTATAGTCTTGCTCCCGTTAAAATTCGCGATCGAATGCATCTTGCACCGAACGATTTGACGCTGGCATTCCCAATGTCGACAGCAGATTGCCGCACATCCCATCGGGTTCGACGGATATTTTATTTAAATATTATTTTTCTCGTTACCAACCCACATTTAACCGAAAATTTTACACCTAGACATCGCTCAAAATCATCAAATCATGCGAAAATTGCAAAATTTTGTCAAAAAAAAAAAAAAAAAAAAATTTTTTTGAACTTTTCCGGAATTTTCCAAGTTTTTCCCTAAGAATTTTCTATTTTTCCATTCGAAAAGCCATTCCGTAACAAATGCACACAAAATTCCATACAAAAAACCAATTTTCGATTTTCTCAATTTCCCGAATTTTTCGAAGGATTTTCACAAAATTATCTTGCATAAAACCCTCATACCAATTACGAAGAATTGAATAAAAATTGAGCAAAATAGGCCAGCCGTTCTCTCTTCACTGTTTACACCGTTTTTATACATATAGATTTCACAATAAACCTAATTTTTCCAAGCAGCACGACAAATTTTCCACCTTTACGTCGACTAAAATCATCAAATCAACCCAGCAAAATATTTTGTTGCAAAGAAACAATTACAGAACAGCTTTTACTGATAGGTAACAAGTTCCAATTTCGGTTGCACAATATATTATTTTTGTTTGAAATTGTCCCAAAACCAACATGTTCTCATGGAACCTGTTATGAAATGAATTGCTACATAACTGAATTATATATGCTGTTTTTTGAAATTTCATTGATTTTCAATTGGGTGCTAGTTCGAAATATATTTTAACTCAGATTTTTGAGTTTTTCTTAATAAATACCCTCTAAAAAATACTTATTTCGAATACGAATATTCATTTTCTGTTCTACGGAATCTGTGGTGCAACATGTTGTACATAATCGGTTATATAGAACCAGAAACAGAATAGAAAGTCGATTAAAAAGGAAACGATTCTAGTATCAATACCATTCGCAACAAGTTCTTAAAAATTTTGCTGGGAAGCGATACAATGAAAAATTTCGTTGAAAAAATCCAAAATTTTCGAGTTTTTCCAGAATTTTCCGAATTTTCCACCAAGAATTTTTCTACTTTTCCATTCGAAAAGTCATTTCGGAATGATTATCCGAAATTTTTACATTTACATCATTTAAAATTACCAATCTATATATATAAAAGAGGATGTGTGTATGTATGTAACGTAGGGACTCGAAAACGGCTGGACCGATTTTGATGAAATTTTCAGGGAATCTTCCGAATAACCCCGCGAGTAACATAGGCTACACATTGTTTGGATTTTTCTACATTTAGGGGGTGAAAATGGCAATATTCGATAATATGCAATAGCGAAGCATTGCCGGGCCCACTAGTACACAATAAAATGTAAAATTTCGTCGAAAAAAAATTAAAATTTTTGGAATTTTTCCATAATTTTTCAACCAACATTTTCTATTTTTTCAACCGAAAAGCCACTACGAAACAATTGCACACAAAAAGTTATGCAAAAACTCAATTTTCAATGCAAAATGTTTTTGAAAAAATCTAATTTTTTCGAGTTTTTCCGGAATTTTGCGAGTTTTCCACCGAGAATTTTTTTATGTTTCTATTCGGAAAGTCATTGCGGAATAATTATCCAAAATTGTTCACTGTTACATCGTCCAAAATTATCAAATCATACGCTAATATGCAAAATTTCGTCGAACAACAAATCCAAACTTTTTGAATTTTTCGGGAATTTTCCGCATTTTTCAACAACATGATTCTATTCGAAAAGCCATTCTGTAACAATTACACACAAAATTCCATACAAAAAGACAATTTTCGATTTTTCCAATTTTTTCAAATTTTCTTTCACATAAACCTGCTCCTGGCAATAACGAACAACTGAAAAAAAGTTTAAGCAAAATCGGCCCAGCCGTTCTCAATTGATGAATTACTATACAATTTTGCCACCATTTTTATATATATAAATTTTTCGCAAGTTACATCGTTCAAAACTATCAAATCGTACGACAAAAAGCAAATTTTCCTCGAAAAATAGTATTGAAATTTTTCTAATTTTTCCGGAATTTTCCAAAAAAAAATTTTATTTTTCCATTCGAAATTTTCCATTCGAATTGCACACACAATTCCATAGAAAAAAGCAATTTTCGGTTTTAGCAATTTTCCGGCTTTTCCCGAGGAATTTCCCAAAATTTTCTTTTACATAAACCTTCTCCTGGCAATTACGAACAACTGAAAAAAAATTTCAGCAAAATCGGTCCAACCGTTCTCAATTGATGAATTACTATACATTTTTGCCACCATTTTTATATATATAGATATGTAATGCCTTTGTTGTAATCATTAAAATTAAAAACATAAGTAAAAAAAAAACTTAATTTCCCTTTGCACCCCATGAATGAGGTATGGGATAGATTCTCGCGTTGTTGTGAATTAACACGCTTTCTATTTTTAGATTCACAACTAACGGCACCTACTTGTTTATCGACGAATGCGAACGTCACTGTTTGAGAAGCTCTTACTAGACACGACGATTGAATCGACGCTTAACCCTAGACGGGTAATCTTCGTCGATTCGACGAACACTGTTGCTTTTTTTTCAAATATCTCTATTATTTTTCACAACATTCTATTGCCTTTTGCAATAACGTTAGTTAGTGATGTTTTTTTCAAGCTATGCTGGCATATGACAGCATTAGTTAAGCGTAATTGTTATATATTTGCAATAAACAAAAACTCGCGTCGTCGGAACGACGAAGGTTACCTTTTGTGTGACTTTTTGCTCTCGCAAAAAAGTGACCAAATCAAAAAATATTTTGATTTTTTAAATTAAAATATTTAAAATATCGGAATTACCAGATGATTTGATTGAAAATTATGGAAATGCTCCTGAAGACTCCAATTGCGATTCAATGATCGAAGAACAAATTGAAAAATATGTCGAGGTAGATGTATTTTTGCATGAGGAGGAGTACGACTGCGATGACGATATTATACCAGATTCGGGTGATGAAAATAATCGTGAACCACAAAATTTGTTCCGAAATTACTGATAATGTGTAAAAAAAACAATTCGTGGGAAACAAATAAAATTTTTGGTCCACTAAAAATAAAATGATTTAAGGCGTGGAATAAATATATTGCATCAAAGGTGAGAACCGACTAGTGAAGCAATTGGCCGAACTAACCCCTTATCGTACTACTAACAATTCGAATGCGATGATATTTCGGACGAAATTGTAAATTAGAAGAATGTTGAAATTGAGAATCCCGTTCAACGACACGAGTTTTTGAATAAATAAATTCCGGCCTTTTTGAGCCTCTTTAATCAATAATAGAAGAAAAAAATTCTGAAAACAATTATTTATGAAATTGTCGATTGTTGGAAACGAAAAAGAAGAACAAAAAAACGCTAATTTTGTAAAAATTGTTCTTGCGAAAAAAGAAAAATGCAAAAGATTTTTTGTTATACCTGTATGTGGGAAGCACAAATTCTAACTTGTGTCTACTATACAAAGAAATAATTTTTCGAAGTGTTTTTTTGTTTTAATTGATAAAACTAAGTGGTATTGTAAATTTTTTTGCACAAGTTGAGATGCCATGTCTTTTTTATTTTATGCTAAAGAACTATTTAAATACAAGTATCTACTTGAGACCAAAAAGAATGGGCTGAAAAGAGACATGCTCGAAAATAAACCAAATAGCTTTTAAAATATACTGTTTTTGTGTTTTCTTCTTCGATAGAGTCTGTAATTGATTAAATATGACGTTTCGGACTGATACGCTAGATTTTTTGCTAAGAATTTCCAAGTTAAATAGGACTTCGTCGATTCGACGAAGATTACCCTTAGTGTGTGTAAAATATGATTACCCTTCTAGGGTTAATACTGTGAAGTTGCTGTCAACAACATTCGAGGGGAGCCGACAATGAAAGAAAATTTTATTTATTTATTTATTTTTTTTTTTTAAGATGACTGGAGCCAGGTTTGAACCTGCGATCTCCCGCATGGTAGTCGCGTGTTCTAACCACTATGCCACGGCCGGTCCCATAAGTACATATGAATATATAACACGCAATGAAGCAGCAAAACACGGCTTTTTATTTTATATGTGCATATTCAAAAACAAATATGTATGCATGTATGAAGCTAATGCAAGAATAACAACAACACACATGTTTCTCACATATTGTGAGATTTCGCTCATTCCTTTTGCTTTAACATTTTGATCCGCCTCAACTCATGTATACATGCAGAAAAAGAGCACGAAATCGGTTTGCGATTGTGCGTATGAGCATGTTCGAAATTATCAGTACAAGGCAACAAGCCTTATTTTAGAGTGCCGATCACACTCTAAGTGTCGTAAACGCACAAATGATTCGGGTACACTTATTGTTAGGGTGTACCCTTGCCGTTCTCTGATATATACCCCCATCCCTAAGGGTGATGGTATAATAAATGTTTTAAAATAAAAAAATTATGCCTGAATACAATGTATTATGTTTAAAAGAGGGTTAATTTCAAATTTTGGTCGTTAATGGGTTAAATTCCATTTTTTAAATTTATTCTTACTTATGAAATTCTTACAAGTTTGAATGCCATAATTATGTAGTCGTTATTAAATCTGCACATAAAAGTGTTCATATGGCCTATACTGCTCTCCTAAGAAAAAAGTCATAAGCGCCAAATTTGCAAAATTGGATAATGGAAAATTCAGAGGCGTGAATTAGTTTCTGATTTTTGCATTTAAATAAAATAATATATTTTCAACCGTAATTGACCGAAAAACTTTAAGCAAAATGGTCACATCTACCACTTCAAGAGTGTTTCCTAGTCAAAAAAGCCGAATCTGCCACCTACTATGGCAAAAAGTTAGCTTTCATGGCTTTTTCCTAAGTTTCTTAAATTTTTTTTGATGGTATGATTTTTTGTTTTCTTTTTTTTGTGCAATAACCCTTTCAGTTCTTGGAAACATGACAGAACCTAATTTAATATATAAATTTCAAAATAGCAACTAATATAAGTAAAGATTAGTTCGAGCATTGTGAACTAATGCAAAGAAATTTTGAACTTATTTGTACAATTTTCTCTAATTTATCATTAAAATTTTCTCTGTTTGTAACGGTAATAAAAAAAACAAAAAAAAACAATATATTTTGAAAACATTTTTGAAATTTTTTAAAAACATTTAGTTTTAAGCCCCGAGAGATAAAAAACATAAAAGCTAAATATCTCAAAACTACTAAAATGGAGATGTGACTTTCTTTCTTAGAAAGCAGTATAGTGCTATGGGGGGTTGAGGTCGCCGGTTTCGAATCTAGAATCGAATTAAAAAAAAAACAAAATCGGCGATACGAAACGACGGATACTTTTTCAAATAATGCTGGAATTTAACTGATATCGTGCCTAACCAGGTCTTTGGGGTCGCTGATTTCGAATCCGGAGTCAAGTTTTGAAAAAATAAAACGGCAGACATTTTGTTCAGGTAAATTTCTAGATAGATTCGATTTCCCTTTCTTACAAGCATTTGACACATTTCTTTCAACAACAACATACCTAATTAGCTTATGATAGAAACATGTGAATACTAACAACTCTCACTTACCTCAGGTGACGAAACACGAGAATAGGTTTAACTTCAAATTTAACAAAAACACTTTAACATTTCAATCATTTTGCCCATTTCGCATCTATGCCTGCCTCTCATTCGAAAATAAGACGGTGTGATATTAACAAAAACAACTCGAGCCGCCCGAGGTATGTATAGTATTACACGCAAATATTGATTTAAATATGCGTTACGCGACTATTTCACGAACATTATTATGATTAACTAGCAGACAACAAGGCATTTTTCACTTCACGCATTATTTAATTTATGGATCTGTAGCCAAATTTACACGCACTTTGCCCCAAAAATATAATTAGACTAAGGAAAATAAATTAAGACAGTAAACAGCAATAGTTAAGAATGGAACATGGGAGAATGCTCTACCTCTCTTCCTCACATTTTGTTGTTGTTGTTGTTGACAATATGCAGAAGTTGTTAGAAATCAGGGAAGGGTAGGGATACATTTGAATTATTGCACCAACAAATGGCTACCCATCCCTGATTTATAACAACTTCTGCATATTGTCAACAACAACAACTATAAAATGTGATCAAGAGAGAGAGAGCATTTAATGTTCTGCAATTCCTTTTTATGTAACGGTTCTTCGCCTATTGTTTATTTCTCTGAGGTTCCATTCCAAACTGTTGCTGTTTACTGTCTCAATTGATTTTCTTTAGTACAATTAGATCTTTGGGGCAATGTGCGTGCAAATTTGGCTACAGAACCATAAATTATAATGTGTCCGGTTAAGGTGTTAACAATTTAATATGTGAGTGACAAATTCCAAGATCTCTGCTAGTTAATCATAATAACCCTGTCGGAATTTTGTGAGCTGACTCAAAATCAAGTTGACTTTTGGTTCATTCATTTACAACGCACTTTTAAGGTAACTCAAAACTGATGCAGATATAGTCATTTGTTTTATTTATTCCATCTGACTTCTTCTCGATAAGTTTTGAACTAACTTTTTGATCACTCAAAACTGATGCAGAAAAGGTACTGGACATTTTCGGCTGACATCTACTTCGCATGCACATGTTTCACATAATTGTAGATATATATACAGCTGATGATGTACCATTGGAGTTCGTCATGGAGTTCGAAACGTGTCATCCTAGTGCGTGACACACTGAATTTGACCAAAAATATCAAACAATAAAAAACACTTTTCTGATCGTAAGCCGAATTTGATGTATCATTTGATACACTTAACGTAAATTTAATAAATAAAACACGATCGACTGAAACTAACAAACAAACAGTTTAAAATTAAATAAATATATATTTTATGAAAATAGCACAAGAAAAAGGCGTTATTATTACATTTTTGTTGTTGAAGTTTTATAGCTAACCATAAGCTGACTCGTTATAACCAATCATGAGTTAGTAATTTTAAAACTAGTTAAAAGTTAACTTTTTCTTAATGAGCTACAAACTAACTTATAACGAGCTAACTTGTGGTTAGCTGAAACTTATGCAGAGTGAGTGAGTACTGACTCACTGCAATGCCATCATGTGGAAAAACTGAATAGGATTTAACAATGAAAATGAGTTAGCTTTTGAGTCACTTGTGACTCATCTTTGACTAACCATTGGTTAGCTTGAAGTTAACTCAATTTCCGACAGGGAAAGTTCATGCAATCGTTGCGTAACGCATATTTAAATCAATACTCGCGTGTAATACATCGGGCGGCTCAAGTCGTTTTTGTTAACGTCACATCGGCTCGTGTTTCGTCACTTTAGGTAAGTAAGAGAGAGTTGTTAGTATTAAAGATTATTGCTAGTGTTCAAATGTTTCTATCAGAAGCTAATTATGTTGTTGTTAAAATAAATATGTAAAATGCTTGTAAAATGAGGAAATCGAATCAATCTAGATCTGGTTAAGTCGTTAAATATGAAATGTGAGTAACATCATGTTTCGGCAGAATAGCACTTTTGGGAACTTATTATCAAGTCGTTGTCCTAGCGAATCTTAAATTAGGACCGTTTATAAACCATTATCAAGTCCCCCTACGTGTGGATGCTTAAATTCAAAGTATTATCAACATTGTTCCAACTATGCCATTTTTGGGTCAGTTAAGACCCAACTAGACCTGCTGTGTAAAAGTTTAATCATGTAGACATAATAACGGTCATTCCATTCAAAGGCTTTTTGAAGCCAATGACAGATTTGATTAGTGTGTTTGTTCCGAGAATTCCTCCTACCCGCAGGGTGAGGGTATACAAATATTGCGGAACAGAAAGAATTTTATGCAATAAAACTGTGAAAATTTACACCAAATTTACACCGATTTTGATGAAATTTAGTACACATTTGCTGTTCATCCTAGAAAGTGTATAAAGAAGAATTTTGTTAGGATATGAAACATTGTATGCGAAAAAATCGATGAGGATGTATAAGTTGTGAATGTGTCCGATTTTGATGAAATACCATTTTTTTTTCTTAATTTTATCAATATGATGTTCGGTGCCAACTTAAATGATTTTATAGTTTTGAGCAAAAATGAATGAAGCGATCCCACTGTGCATAATTCTCGATTTTTTTTTTTCGTAAATCAACAATTCAATAATTACTTACCTTGGCAAAATTTAAGTAAATTTAGCGTAAATACAAGAAACATGTATGTAGAAGGTGCAATTTTGGTTATTTATACGGGAGGTACCAGAAGGGGTGTGTCAAATAGTTAGTTTTCTAAGGTTTACTCCCTGTCACAAGATAAATTCATTGACCAAATTTGATTAATCCTCAGGTGCCCGTTTGGAAGTTATGGGAGAAATATTAATATTCCAAAATAAGTTCATTTTGTATGGGAGGTACCAGAAAGGGTGAACCGATATAGTCTATATTCATTCCTCAGTCAAATTTTCATAAGCGTACACCTTATGCAATATTTGGCTGAATTCAGTGTACTTACAAAAAAATAAGTATGTAATACTATGAGGGTCAATTCAGCCTTTGTCTGAAGGTCTTTGTATGGGAGGTACCAGAAGAGGGTGGCAAAGGTTTCGGCTTTCTTAGGGTTTGTATACTATAACCAGATAATTAAACTGACCAAATTCAAATATCCTTTAGTTGTCTGTTGGGAAGTTATGAACGAAATATTTATTTACCAAAAAAGGCCAGGATTTTATTTCGGAGGGGACCAAAACCAGATGAACCAAAAAATAATTAAATTTTTCACATATTTATTAGGATATTTTTGGGATTTTCGTTACAAAAAGATATTAGTAGCGGAGTTGGACATCGAGCTTTGTTATTTGTTAAAATTTCGAATATATTGTGCGAAATTTTGTTTGGCATTAGAGCGTGCCGAAAAAGATGTCAAAGTTCGATTTTGTTTTCAAATCAGTTTTTTTCCGCTGAATATTTTTATGTTGTAGACATTTGAATTAGTAATACGCCGTTAAATAGGTGAAGTGAAGTGTTTGGACTTGCTATATATATTTTAGATGTCGAGATTATTGATTTAAAAGTGGGGGTATTTTTGAAAAAAAAAAATAATAAAAAAATTTTAAATTGCATTATAAAGTAACAATCTATATATGTATATAAAAGGCTTTGGTGACTGACTGATCAATCCCCAGCCCAAACGGCTAAAGCTAGAACCGTGAAATTTAGAATGTAGGTTTCTTTTATGACGTAGGCGCGCACTAAGAAGGGATTTTTGGAAATTCTGACTGTAAGGGGGTAAAATGGGCATGGCACCGCCCCACACAACTGAAATTTTAAAAAGGTTGTATCTTTTAAACTATTATAGGTACGAAGTCGAGCTTTGGTACATATATCGGTCGTATAAGAAAAAATACTTTGTTAGTGGAAAGTGGGCGATGCCACGCCCCTTTTTAGAAAATCGTTATATGGACCAAATAAATGGACCGATTGTAATGATATTTTCACTGTGAGGTATTGTTCGCACGGCCTCTATCATAGGCTACATGAAAACAAAATTAGACAAAGGGGCGTGGCACCGCCCACACAAACCGAAATTTCAATCGGTCATATCGCAATAGCTATTAGAGGTATGAAGATGAGATTTGCTACAAATGTTACTGATACAAAGGGGAATACGTCTGGCTGGAAAATGGGCGGTGCGACGCCCCTTTTGAAAAATTGTTTGCTGGGCAAAATAAATGAACCGATTGCAATGAAATTGTGCTATGTGTAGTGCTACCCATTTGGCCTCTATCATAAGCTACATAATAACATAATTAGACACATAAACCGAAATTTGAGTTAGTCATATAGCCCGAGCCATTACGGGTATGAAGATGAGATTTGCTACATATGTTCTGATACAAAGAGGATAACGTATCGCTGGAAATAGGCAGTGCCACGCCCCTTTTAAAACAATTGTTGTGTCTGTCATATTAATAGCTAAGAACGGATTTTTGATAAGGGATAAAAGTTTTATCATCACCTAAACCAATCGGCTGATGGTTTAATCGCGAAAATTGATATGGAAATGCTTACTATCAAATTGGATTGAAGTATTTTTTTTCTGGGTAAAAAAATCGAAAAAGGAATAAAAATGTTACTATCGCCCAGACCAAATGGATAATGGTGTAATCATGATAAGTTATATAGGCTTGCTCTCTATGGAATAAGAACGAAGCAAGGAGTGTTTTCGAAATTCTTACCTTTTAGGGGTAAAAAGGGCGAATGGGAATAAAACTGCTATCATCACCCAGATCAAAGAGCTAAAGCTATAAACGTATATGGGCATGCTTCCTATAGAATTAGAAGGGATACCAGTCCCTTTGAGTTATGCGATTCGAATGTATCTTTAGAAATTCGTACTTTTAGGGATAAAAAGGGATTAAAGTAGTACAAGCACTAAGCCCATTGATATAAAGCATTCGACGTATAAAGCGTTTGAATTTTGCCTGTATTGCTACAATTCATACGAATGTTCATTGTTAGTACGGGCGAAGCAAAGCGAGCCGGGAAAGCTAGTATAGCATATATGGAGTCAAAATCTACAAAAAATTTATTTGGTATTTTTTTCAAATATCTCTATCCGTTCCCGAGATATTTTGGCATTAAATATAGCAAAGAGTAATGAATCTAGATTTTGATCTCTGGTTTCATCCGAATACACACTGTCTATTTTCTAATGACACCAAAATCATTACCATCCAATGCTTCATTGCATCAAATATCTCGATATCTATAAGAGATATGGTAAGTCCAATCATATACTTGTATAGGTCTTCACTTCACCTATTTAACGGCATATGATATATTGTGATCTATTTCACATAATAAATTCGAAATTTTATAAATAACAAACGTGAGGTAAAGCTCGACGTCCAACTCCGCTACTACTTTTTCTAAGGAAATTCCCAAAAATACCATAGAAGGAACACCCTAATGTTCCTTAAAGTGCGCAAAACAAGAATAATTATTTTTTAAAAAAAAAATTCAGAATTAAATCTGAATTGAGGAAATTCAAAAAAATTTTTGTAATTGCTTGCTTAAAGATTATTCAATACAGAATAAAATAGTACGATTTTGTATTTTTTTTTTTTTAAATTTAAAATAAAAAATTAAAACTATTTTAATCATCTGTAAAAATACCTTTGGGTTATTTCATGTCTTCGGAGACTTATATCAAAACAATCAGGGGAAAATTTTCTCGGAACATTCTAACCCTCATTTTGGCCAAATTTTGAAAAATTTGGAAGCAGGTCAAGGCTTAGAGTTTTCGATAAAAAAATTGTCGGGAAAATATCACCCCTCTGATACCTCCAATTCCAAATATTAACTGGCCGGAAATCCTATCTACAACATTTTACGCTCCACAAGCAGGTATATAATAATACATAAGGAATTTAAATTAAAAATCGGTTAATTTTAATAACTCGACTTCAACAATATCTTATGATGGGTGATGGTGTTTATCAGTCAATTTTTCTGCCTGAAATTTCTGTACTGGTTTTTAATAACATATTTACTGAAAATACAAGGGCAGTCTTTTTTCATTTCATTTCATTTATTTGTTGTTATTACCTGTACAAAAGACATAATTTAATTATAAGTGAAGTAGGGTGACTAACTTTTTTAAAACCTCTATAACTTTTTTGTTTGTGAATAAAATTAAATGAATTAAAAACAAAATGTTAATTATTTTTAGATGTCTTTACGACCGTTATGAGAAATGGGCATCATGTGGATATGGGAAACGAAGTAAATGAAGTCAATGGTCAAAATTGTCTTCGGAGTCAAAAGTGACCAAAGACAAAAATAGAGCTATTGATTAAACATGAACAACGGTATAATTTTTATTTCGATAGGAAACCAAACAACGAAGCTATGCAATAAAACCTATATGGGCCGTACGTAGGGTGCACGGATTAAAAAAAAAAATTATTGTCCCGAAATTGTCTTGAGATAATCTTTAAACGTAGGGGGTGTCCGCCACAACTTTTTTTTTGTATGGGGACCGACCCACACTAATATACATCCATCCTGTCAACATGTCCCAGCCATCGAAGACGTTGGATTCTGACTCTTTTAGCTACGTCGATGTCGTGGTAAATCTCATACAGCTCATGGTTCATCCGATGGCGTAAATCGCTGTCGACACAGATAGGTCCATATATTTTTCGGAGAACTTTTCACTCAAATACTCCCAGGTTTTGTACGTCCGTTGTAGTAAGCACCCATGATTCGGCAGCATACAACAAAACGGGTAAGATTAGCACCTAGTTTTGTCCTCGTTGACCGCTAAACCCATTTTTGCTGATTCCTTTTCTAGTGATGAGAAAACTGCAGTAACATCCAGCAGATTTCGGCCAATGATGTCTATGTCAGCGGCATAGGCTAGTGGCCAGACATGTTGACACCAACCTTCTCCATAACTATATTAAATAGTGTACAGGACAGGATATCGCCCTGCCTGAGACCTCTTACCGTGTTGAATGGTACAGACTGATCTTTACCAATCTTAACGGAGGATTTGGTGTTGTCCAAGGTACATCTGCAAAGTCGAATCAGCTTTGCAGGTATACCAAACTCAGACATGGCCTCATATATCCTATTCCTCATCGGAGAGTCGAAGGCAGCTTTGTAGTCGAAATGAGGTGGTAGGTGTCGATCTGCTTTTCATGAGTTTTTTTTCAGGATTTGTCGTAATGAGAATATTTGATCCGTCGTAGATTTGCCAGGTCTAAAGCCGCACTAATATGGTCCAATTAGTTTTTCTACAATTGGCATTAGACGTTCACACAATATGCTTGAAAGGACCTTGTACGCAATTTGAAATAGGCTTATTCCACGGTAGTTCTTACATTCACTACGATCTCGTTTCTTGTATATGGGACATAACAGACTGAGACTCCAATCCCCGGGCATGCTCTCCTCTAGCCAGATGTTCTCCATGAGCTGATGCATGCTCCTAATCATCTCCTCCCCGCCAGCCTTAAACAATTCAACAGGGAGACCATCGGCTCCAGCAGCTTTGTTGTTTTTAAGGCGGGAGATTGCCACATGTATCTCGCTCTGGCTCGGAGGTGGACAATTAATACCATCGTTATGGATTGGAGTGGTGACCGCATCCAGTAAATTTTTAAAATGATCTCTCCATATCATCAGAACTTTCTCTGGGTCTTAACTCTCTTGTAGAATTTTCAGGCTTCCCCTCTACTTCGGAGCAGCCGTTCTGAATTGATGAATTATGTATAGTAATTGTTTTGTACACCATTTTAATATATTATATGTAGAAGATTTAGCCAGTTTAATTATCTTGTTATAGTAGGCAAATCTCCAGAAACTGAAACATTTGTCAAATACCTTCTCATTCATTCATTCATTTGCACCCATTTGCAAACAAAGCGGATATTCTTAATACTATTGGTACTTACATACGTGTATATGGATATTATTAAATGCAATTAGAGATCATTAATACTAATTAAATTGACGTTAATACTTACAATTCATATTTATAACTGATGACCCAATACACAGTAGCTTATGTGGGCTTTTAAATCCATAAGTAAATGTATCTTCGAAATACAAACATACCTTCTGGATCTTTTTCAATGAGATGATCATGTCAGTATTATCATCGTAGAACCATAAAAAATCACGGTTTGCTATGAGAATGCAAAATATAGTACACAATATGCAGTTAGTTCCTGCATACGATGTCTCAAATGCAAAACTAACCTTGAGCTAAGTGGTTTACCATAAAATTTATAATCACTGTATGAACATAAAACTTGTACTTACTATATCCAAAATATTCAAGTGGAATACTCGTCGTGATGATCATTAAGAGTAGTAGTAAGTGAGACTGCTGCTGCCTTCACCACCGTTGCCGGCTGCCATCTCCAATGTTGATGCGGCCAGTTGCAATCAGCTCGCGCAATTTGTTGTACAAACAAATTAATTTAAACATCACACATGATAATTTATAGACAAAATTAATTAGATATTTTGAGAAATTTTAATTGTTACAAACTGTAGTTTGTTGTAGATACTCTTATACATCTTGTTATTTTAGGTTGAGATGGTGCACCGACACTGTTATTCACTTAGATAAGGTCAGACGGGATGTGTTGCGTATTAGACGTGGTGTATTTCAGCTATTAGAAATTAGCATACAAAGGCAGCTAATATGAGGCGCTCAAACAACCTTTTGAAGTCTGATGTTGAGGTTTGTTTCAGGTTTAGTCGCATGGCCAATGGTGATTGTAGTTAGTGGATAGTTGTGCATTTAGAGAGATATAGACCTGGAGAGCTGATTATGATATGTGTCCCATCTTTATGAATTAAGTATTTAAAAACGATTTGATATTTGTTTAGGAATACATTTGCTGGTAGGCCTTAATATCCTAGCCCCTGGCAAAATCATGAAAACCAAATTATGTTTAATTAAATTTGCTACACTTTAGTTGAAGAAGATATGAGAAGCCATATATTTGACGCTTTGTCTGAAGATATGTGCAACAAGGCGATGTTTATAGAGTTATCGACAGCAGTTCTTTGTCCCATATGGCACTAGAAATAAACTTAAGTTGTATTTTGTAGTAAAGGCGTTGAAATTTGTTCGAAGCCAAGGAAAGTTTGTGCTGAAATTTCAGTCAGGTTAACTAACTGATGGGCGTCGGGAGTGTGATGCAAGGTAAGCTTCTGATCGGTTTAACTTGGCAAACCCAGAGTGATCCTTGCCAATTGCACTTCAAGTCTACTCACAGAGCTCCGTATTCGTAGTACTACTGCGGACGGAGTACCTCCACGTGGTGACGCCTGGAAGCGTGGCTCTGACACCCGTCAGAGCACGACTAACTGTGAGGGGCGAAACCTAAAACCCAGGCACGTCTGCTCAGAGTGAGCGGTACCCTGGTCAGCGTCTGACCCAGAATGGGAGGCTGTAATAAAATCCTGGCAGGAGGAGAAAACTGCGACGTGGTGCGCTGGGCTTGCAACCCGCCACCGACGTATAAACTATTGCAATGAAAAGAAGTAAGAAAAGAATAAAATGGACCCCCCAAAATGTTGACGACCACCGCAAACGAATTAAGGACCATGATTTAAGGATATGCACCTGGAATGTTAGAGCACTGTATAGACCAGGTGCCTCTATCCAACTGGCGGAAGTCCTCGAAGAATACAAGGCTGACATAACCGCTTTACAGGAAATCCGGTGGGCGGGACACGGGTGCTCGCGCATGAAGACGTGCGACATCTACAATAGTGGCCATGCGGACAAGCACGAGTTTGGATGTGGATTTGTGGTTGGCAAGAGACTGCGACACCTAGTCTCAAGGTTCAACCCGGTGTGTGAACGTATAGCCACCATAAGAGTCAAAACTAAGTTTTTCCACATAACACTTATATGTGCCCATGCTCCGACAGAAGAGAAAAGCGATGAGGACAAAGACGAGTTCTACGAGAGCCTAGAAAATGTATATGACCGTAGCCCGAGCCATGACATTAAAATTGTACTAGGCGATTTTAATGCTAAAATAGGCAGGGAAACCGCATTTGAGCCTACCATCGGAAAATTCAGTCTGCACACCGAAACGTCGAACAATGGCATCAGACTGATTGATTTCTCTGCGGCAAGAAATATGGTAGTTAGCAGCACTAGATTTGACCATAAAAATATTCATAAGGCAACATGGTTATCTCCAGATCAATTCACGAGGAATCAGATTGATCATGTGGTAGTCGATGGACGGCACGCATCGAGTGTTCTGGACGTACGAGTGATTAGGGGTGCGAACATTGACTCCGATCACTTCCTTACCGCAGTTAAGGTACGCACAAGGCTAAGTATGGCGAAAAACGTACGTAACCAGGCACAACGAAAGCTGGACATCGGTAAACTGCGGACCACAGAGGTAGCAAACGCTTACTCCAACCACCTAACTCAACTGCTGCGGAATGCTCTAACCCCTGACAATATAACCTCGCAGTGGCAAAATATAGCCAACTCCTTAGAACGGGCTGCGAGAACCGTACTTGGGTACTCAAAGCCGTCTCAAGAAGATGCCTGGTACGATGATGAATGTCGCAATGCCACGAGAGAGACGGTTGCTGCATACAGGGCGAAACTGCAGCCAATGGCAACGCGAGCTGTTCGTGAACGGCACAGGGAGAAGAGACGAGAGGCAACTCGTCTTTTTAGACGGAAAAAGAAGGAGCTGAAGAAGAGGCAGGATGAGTGCACCGAGTTGCTCCGAAGTAGAGGGGAAGCCCGAAATTCTACAAGACAGTTAAGGCGAGAATGCGTGGAACAGGGTTGCCCTCCTGCAAGGACAGCGATGGTCAGCTAGTGACAGACCTGGATAACGTTCTGAAGATATGGAGAAATCATTTAAAAAATTTACTGGATGCGGACACCACTCCTGAAGACACTGCTCCACTCCGTGACGATGGTATTTATTGTACACCTCCGAGCCAGAGCGAGATACATGTGGCAATCTCCCGCCTTAAAAACAACAAAGCTGCTGGAGCCGATGGGATCCCTACTGAATGGTATAAGGCTGGCGGGGAGAAGCTGATTATGAGCATGCATCAGCTCATGGAGATTATCTGGCAAGGGATTGGAGTATCGGTCAGCTATGTCCCATATACAAGAAAGGAGTTCGTAGTGAATGTAAGAACTACAGTGGAGTAAGCCTATTACCAATTGCGTAAAAGGTCCTTTCAAGCATATTGTGTGAACGTCTAAAGGCAATTGTAAAAAAACTAATTGGACCATATCGGTGCGGCTTTAGACCTGGCAAATCTACGACGGATCAAATATTCAACTTTCGACAAATCCTGGAAAAAACTTATGAAAAGCAGATCGACAACTACCACCTCTTTGTCGACTACAAAGCTGACATCGACACTCCGATAAAGAATAGGCTTTATGAGGCCATATCTGAGTTTGATATTCCGGGAAAGCTGATTCGAATTTGCAGATGTACCTTGGACAACACCAAATCCTCAGTTAAGATTGGTAAAGATCATTCTGAACCATTCAACACGGAAAGAGGTCTCAGGCAGGGCGATAGCCTGTCCTGTACACTGTTTAATATAGTTATGGAGAAGGTGATGAGAAAGGCTGGTGTCAACATGTCTGGCACCATATTCCAGAAGAGCCACATGCCACTAGCCTATGCCGATGATATAGACATCATTGGCCGAAATCTGCGGGATGTTACTGCAGTTTTCTCATCACTAGAAAAGGAGTCAGCAAAAATGGGTTTAGCGGTCAACGAGGACAAAACAAAAATAATGATTTCGACGAACAAAGAGTCCTCTCGATGGGGACGCACCGTGAACGTTGACAATTATTGTTTTGAGGTAGTCGACGAATTTACCTACCTCGGATCTTCCGTCAACAAGATAAATAATGTCAGCCAAGAAATTAAACGGAGAATAGTGCTAGCCAATAGATGTTTCTACGGACTTCGGCAGCAATTTAGTAACACCACCTTCTCTCGGAATACTAAGAAACAGCTATACCAGGTGCTTATCTTACCTGTTCTGTTGTATGGTGCCTAATCATGGGTGCGTACTACAACGGACATGCAAAACCTGGGAGTATTCGAGAGAAAAGTATTCCGAAAAATATATGGACCTATCTGTGTCGAAGGCCAGTTTCGCCATCGGATGAACCATGAGTTGTATGAGCTTTACCACGACATCGACGTAGGTTAAAGAGTCAGAATCCATCGACTTCGATGGCTGGGACATGTTGCCAGGATGGATGTAAATGCTCCAGCGAGAACGGTGTTTGAAGGCGAACCTGAAGGACGGCGCAGAGCAGGGAGACCCAAACTCCGTTGGAAGGACCAAGTGGTAGGCGATGTGCCATCATCTGGTAGGACTAACTGGAGAACACACGCAGAAGACCGAAGCGTGTGTAATTCTTTATTACTTCATTCCTCAAATTTATGAACTACGTTTCGTAAATTGTAATTGGCCACTTAAGTAAGTAAGTAAGTTAACTAACTGATGAAGTATTCTCACCCTATGTATGATATTGTTTGTCTCGAGTTATTAAATTGGCTCCACGAAAAGCCCCCCAATGAAATAACGCCCAGGAAATAACCCCCAATGAAATAAACCCCAAAAAATTTAAATAACACCCAAAAACAGTAAATGAAATAACATCAAAATATAAATGAAATAAGCCCCAAACCGAAAACGAAACAACCCCCAATATTTGGGAGTTATTTCATATGAAATAACACCCAATGATGAAAATGAAATAACCCCCCAAGAAATACCCCCATCAGCAACAAAAATTAAATTATGCCCAAAATTATAAAAGAGAGAGTTTCACCAAGGATTTCACGAAGTCAATATGGATCAACAGAAAAGTCGCAAAATTATTGAAATGAATCGTGTGGATCGTAGATCGTTGTACCCTGCTCTATTTTTGCAGTTCGGAAG
The DNA here is from genome assembly GCA_964034835.1 of Muscina levida. Lineage (NCBI taxonomy): Eukaryota > Metazoa > Arthropoda > Insecta > Diptera > Muscidae > Muscina > Muscina levida. The sequence goes on from OZ035882.1 coordinate 80,882,115, forward strand.
ACAATTTGCCTTTTACGTTTGGCCTTTACACAACCACCTCCAGTGTTCACAAGCAAATCAAACTCTCTGCTTTTATTGAATTCTTCCTTTTGAAGAACTCCTACAAATTAAGAAAAAAAATCCATTCTTAGTGTGTACTAATCGAATTCACAAAATGAAAAAATGCTCGGTGCATTTTATTGATTTTCTATCCGTCAATATGAACACAAATGGAAATATCTGTAAACATTCAAAAGATATTGTAATATATTCACAGGCTAAAAGTTTTCTTGTAAAAGGCCAATTTTTAGATAATTATACAATTATAACCCCTAAAAAACAACAGCTTTAAAAATGAAATAACACATTCACGATATGAAGCAATCCCCAAATTTAAAAAATTGGTTGGGTGTTATTTCTTTGGAGATTATTTCATAATTTGAAAATCCCAAATGAGGAATGAAATAATTCCCAAAGAAAAATGAAAAACGGCCCAAAAAAATTGGGAGTTATTTCATATGAAATAACACCCAAAAATGTATGAAAAAAATTTGGGTAATATTTCATTTCTCGTTTGGGCGTTATTTCATTGGGGGGCTTTTCGTGGAGCCATTAAATTCAACCGAATTGTATTTGAATTTCTGTATTATTATTTGCTCGCTTGTGGAGCGTAAAATGTAGGAAATTGAACCTTCGTCCGTAGGACCAGCAGTTTACATAAATAGTTTTAATAAATTCATCAAAATATGTTAACAGTTCAACTCACTATTTCTGAGCAGTTGGTAATTTTTTTATGGGGTTACTGAAAGGGTGTTACTTTGTAACAATTGAAACATAGTTTTCAAGAAGTCTCTTATATTAATTCGAACAAAATTCTTTAAAGAGATGACAATTTTTGTTTTGTTGATCTGTGCAAAATGTGAATTTGTTTTCATCGTTCGGTTTAAGAGCAACCTTTGTTTTTTTTTTAATTTGCTTCTCCACCAATCATCACAAGCATTAGGTGTTAATAGATTCTAGAAACAATTGAGGTCCCTAAACACGAATAAGATGGTTGGGGTGTGTTGGCAGGTGACATGCCGTAAATTATTGACATGCTATTAAATATTGGCAGCTCAGCAACTAATTGTGTTGCCTTTTCGGCAAAATACTGTTCTCCTCATGGAGATGATCCTTATTAATCACAACTCAACAAACGCCTGTTCATTCAGCTAGTTGCTCAACCAGTGCTTGTGATTATTGGCGTGCGAAAAGGACAGTTGTCCTGGGGCAGTACCGAGTGGTCGACTCTGTCAAATGCCAACCTGTAAAATACTAAATCAACCTCGCCCAATAATTACTTAATTTTCAATATTTCGCAAATATCTTTTGATCCTAATAAGATAACCTATAACATGTAAGCATGTTTTTTGAAGGTTGCCCTAAGCACTATCTAAATCTAAGAGTCATTCAAATTGATTCATAAATGCACTTTCCACGAACATTTTATTTGTAATAACACCCGAGATGGCCAACTTTGGTCTTTCATCAGGATACCAATATCATATAGAATTAAGTCCAAAACCACTTGGCAACCACTGTGCGACTACAAACATATTTTGTTATTGATATATTATATTTTGTTATAATGGAGAATTTTTTTATTTTGAGTCTTTCTGATCGTTATCCACTTGGGAATTATCAACCTCTCTCTTTGGCAGTCTTCAAGCAGTCCACAATGTACGAGAGATCACGTATTCCCCGGGCCCGCGGGGAGGAGCTTATTAGGAGCATGCATCAGCTCATGGAGGACATCTGGCAAGATGAGAGAATGCCCGGGGATTAGAGTCTCAATCTGTTATGTCCCATATACAAGAAAGGAGAGTAAGAACTACAGTGGAGTAAGCCTATTACCAATTGCGTACAAGGTCCTTTCAAGCATATTGTGTGAACGTCTAAAGCCAATTGTAAAAAAACTAATTGGACCATATCGGTGCGGCTTTAGACCTGGCAAATCTACGACGGATCAAATATTCAACTTTCGACAAATCCTGGAAAAAACTTATGAAAAGCAGATCGACACCTACCACCTCTTTGTCGACTACAAAGCTGACATCGACACTCCGATAAGGAATAGGCTTTATGAGGCCATATCTGAGTTTGATATTCCGGGAAAGCTGATTCGAATTTGCAGATGTACCTTGGACAACACCAAATCCTCGGTTAAGATTGGTAAAGACCATTCTGAACCATTCAACACGGAAAGAGGTCTCAGGCAGGGCGATAGCCTGTCCTGTACACTATTTAATATAGTTATAGAGAAGGCTGGTGTAAACATGTCTGGCCACTAGCCTATGCCGATGATATAGACATCATTGGCCGAAATCTGCGGAATGCAACTGCAGTTTTCTCATCACTAGATAAGGAGTCGGCAAAAATGGGTTCAGCGGTCAACGAGGACAAAACAAAAATAATGATTTCGACGAATAAAGAGTCCTCCTGATGGGGACGCAGCGTCAACGTTGAAAATTATTGTTTTGAGGTAGTAGAAGAGTTTATCTACCTCGGATCTTCCGTCAATAAGAAAAATAATGTCAGCCAAGAAAGTAAGCGGAGAATAGTGCTTGCCAATAGATGTTTCTACGGACTTCGGCAGCACTTTAGTAACACCACCTTATCTCGGAATACTAAGAAACCGCTTCACCAGGTGCTAATCTTACCCATTTTGTTGTATGCTGCCGAATCATGGGTGCTTACTACAATAGACATACAAAATCTGGGAGTATTCGAGAGAAAAGTACTCCGAAAAATGTATGGACCTATCTGTGTCGACGGCGAGTTTCGCTATCGGATGAACCATGAGCTGTATAAGGTTTACCACGACATCGACGTAGCTTAAAGAGTCAGAATGCAACGACTACGATGGCTGGGACATGTTGCCAGAATGGATGTAAATGCTCCAGCGAGAAATGTGTTTGAAGGCCAACCTGAAGGACGTCGCAAAGCAGGGAGACCCAAACTCCATTGGAAGGATCAAGTGGTAGGCGACGCACAGTGGCTCATTTCATGAAAACTCGTGCCAAAAATCAAATTTCGAATTGTTTGACTGGTCAAAAAGGTTTATATTTTGCAATTAAGAACAGATTAAAGTATCAAATTCTGAAATATCATCCATTTTGAGTGCATAGTTTAGTTTTTACAGCTGGTCAAAGCTGGGCTATTTTAAATAAAGAATGAGAGATGCCAAAAACAAATCAATATTATTGCAGAGCTAAACTAGTGTTTGTTCAAAATCGGTTGGAGATAAAACCATGAATTGGAAAAGGGAAATGAAAAGTCCGGGAAAAAGAGAAACTCTAGCTGTAGTTCAAAAGTTATGATTTTTGGAACGTGTTTTCCCAAAATGAGCCACTGTGCGAAGTGCCACCATCTGGTAGGACTAACTGGAGAACACACGCAGAAGTCCGAAGCGTGTCAAATTCTTTAGTACTTCAGGCCTCAAACTTATGAACCACATTCGTAAGTTGTAATGGTCCACTTAAGTAAGTAAGTATATTAAATGCGTTCCGGTGTAAAAAGGCTAATTTAAGCTAATTTAAATGATTATTCCAATTAGTTAAAAGCATTCGCGCTTCGTGGACTATAGCCGCCGAATGGTTATAGATTTCTAACAATTTCTAACGTTAGATTTCTAACGTGTGAGCTAAGCAACAGCTGACAATATTCGGAACTGCAGTGTGAAACCATTGTGACAAAAGGCTAGTAGGAAGCGATTATTATCTGATGGAATTAGCTCATTTGTAACCATCCCGATTTATTTTCATTTGATTAACTGCGTGTTTTGCTCTGCTGCAATTAAGTAATGACAAATGCACATCCTTAGAGTAAAAGTCTAATTTCGTTTTAGATTTTATGATTTAGGAACTGTTTGGTCCACGCCTGATTACAGGCTTTGTTTAATGGAACAACATACTTATACAATTCAAATACAAGGTTTGCTCTTATATTCTTCCCTGGAGGTCCAGGAAGTTATTATACAAAAACATCCACATGTGCACAATCACTGCACGCTTATGCGCTAAAAAACAACCTCTAGGGTATAAACGTTTTTGATTACTAGTGAAACATGACAATTGTATTGGCAAATTACATAGTTTTGAGTATGTTGAATGCAAAACAAAGTGTAATTATTTTTATTAATAAAATGTAAATGCTATTGGTATTACACAATTTCCACGCTTCACACGATGAATATTCCTAAGCGACAATGTGTTCATGATTTCGAAACAAAAAAATTTAAATGAAACAAAACTTTGCATTAACAATTAATTATAAATCCATTTTAACAGATCATAAACTATTATAATTGCTCATTCATGATGAAGATGACGCTGGAGTTGATGTTGCCAACGTCAACATCATTTATTTGAATTCTATTTAGGGAGCACAGTGTGATATTTTTGAAAAGAATAACATTGAAAAAACTGCAAGTATTTAAAAGTTTTGTGGAAGTGATCTAAGGAAAAAATGTATTAGATTATTATTATTAGGCGGGCAGGATTGGCAGTAGTCGAAGATGAAATTTTTAAGTTAGAAGATATATAGAATCATATTGTCTATTCACTAATGAAAACTAATCAGTCTACAGTCCACTAACCACTTTCAGACAGTTACCATGCAACTGTTGGAATGGCAGTGTAACGGTTTTTTAGATTATCTTAATCATTAGTCACTACATTGTATTAAAACAAATTAAGACTTCCGCTACACAGGAAAGAGTAATTCTAACAAGCAGAATTTGGAGTTTTGTTTGTCGCCAAACAACAAAAAAGTATTCCACTGTGCCGCCACATGAGTTTTTCTCTAAATCAGTCAATGGCAAATATAAAGCACTAAGAACTATGTATAGCAAAGCGACAGACATTGAGTAATATTTTACAATGTACTGACATTCAAGTGTGTGCCTAATTGTCACTAGTAGTGACTTACATCAAATACCCTACGCATAAGCCGACTTTTGTTGATAAATTTAAGCGTTTGAACTAAAATGCGCATTGAGGGGAAGTCCATTTCGGCAAATGTTACTTAAAATCATGGTTTTGTGGAGTTTTACAAAAATGTTCACTAACAAAAGTGATATAGAATTTGTGTGCAATGCACACTGTGCATCTCGTAGGGTAACACTTTGTCACTATATATTGTTACCGAAACTACGTTATGCTTGAATTGTAGTACAACAAATTACAATCATACATGAATAATTGCTTAAAAATAGGAAAGTTAAGAAGCGACAAAGTTGGCAAACTAATCATTAGAATCATATATAAAGCTCCCGGCGTTTATCACCATCATCAACAGTCAATCCTAAACGATTCTATTGTAAGCATTACAAAATCACAAAGCAGCGGAAGAAGTAACTCATCCTTTGACCAGAAATTTGTCTGAATTAGCGAATTAGACATGCGGGTATTTGTAATTATCTATGTGGTGATGTTTGCTGCAGCCGTATCGGCTGGACTACTGGGTGGAGGTGGTGGAGGAGGATACGGTGGAGGTGGTGGTGGTAACCCATGGCAAGGTAGCTCCGGTGGCAGCAGTTACGGTGGTGGCGGTTCTGGAGGAAAATCTGGTGGTAACCCTTGGGCAAGTGCTGGCGGTGGTTCCATTCCTTGGGCCAGTAAACAAGGCGGCTCTGGTGGAGGCTATGGCGGTGGTAGCGGCGGTTCAAATCCCTGGGCTAGTAAAGGTGGTGGCAGCTCTTATGGTGGAGGCTTTAGCGGATCTGGTGGTAAACATGGTGGTGGTGGCGGAGGATCTGGCGGTTATGGTGGCAAACATGGCGGCGGTGGTGGTGGTGGAGGCTACGGTGGAGGTTCCGGCGGTTATGGTGGCAAACATGGCGGAGGAGGTGGTGGAGGCTATGGTGGATCTGGTGGCAAATATGGCGGAGGTGGTGGTGGAGGCTATGGAGGATCTGGTGGCAAACATGGCGGTGGTGGTGGCGGAGGTTATGGTAGCTCCGGCGGATATGGTGGCAAATCTGGTGGAGGCAATCCATGGGCTAGCAAACAAGGAGGCGGCGGCCGTGGCGGTTATGGTGGTTCCTGGTAAAATCATCTTTATGAAAATGAATATGTGATTCTACGTGGATGTTTTTGTATTACAGTATTTTATTTTATGAAATGTGTAAATGTCTTCTCTAACAAATATTAATTTGTAATAAAAGTTCAATCTTTCTAAAAAAATGTTATAAAAATATACATTTTTCTAATGAGTGATGGTATTTCTGTCACTTAGTTATGGAGAATCCCTTTTCATTTTGTACCATCATCATGTGCTGGCATTCAGCGATTTACGGTCTTAATTTAGCGGCTTTAGCTTGATCTGTTAGAAAGTCCTTTTCTGTCCTTTGCGCGCCGATGTCGTTATTCGGCTCATGTTTTATCGCCTGATAATGTCTTTATCCGGAACCGCTTGTGCATTACTTGAGGTAGAGACTCAGGGTAGTTTAGCTACGATCGTCTGTGGACTGCGTCCAATAGTTACTTTGTAACCTCGCATCTGGGTCAACCTTTTTCGTCTTAAGAACATACTACGCATATTTTGCCACCTTCTTCCAATTTTCTTTTCCACGTAGTAAATCCCCTGCAATACGACCCAAAAGTGTAACACATAGAAGGAGTCAAATTCGAATCATGACTTTTTAAGTCATTTGAGCCATGTCCGTCTGTCTGGCTGGTAAGCACGATAACTTTCGAAAGACGCAACCAAATCGACGCTACGGCGACCAAATCAGTTATGTGTAATTTTTCGAATATTTGTTTATAGTATTTCTTTTAAAGCTCTTTTGGTCGTTCATCGACCTTTAAATCCATTTCGTAATATCTTGATTGGTTTAGAAGTTATTAACGAAATGTTTGGTCGGCGCAGCGACGAAATGTTATAAAACTTTGCACGAGTTAATATTTTCCCAAAACTATTTACGGTATTGCAAATGGGCTTCACGGCCTCGCCTCCTTCTGGTACCTCCCATACAAATACATCATTCCGCCCACTTTTTAAATCGAGCAATAACATTAATACACCCAACGCAATCGTACCCAAATCCTGTATTTAGTAAAGCTAAAGCAGGATAAAGTATCGGGGAAAAAATCTAAATGTCTAGCCACATCACTTCTGGTACGTCCAATACAAATGTACCTTTGTACCAATTTAGAAATGGAATAATAATAACAATACAACCAACGCGATCGTACCCAAATTCTGTATTTAGTACAGCTAAATCGGGATAAAGTTTTGGAGAAAAAACTGGAAGTCTTGTCGCGCCCCATCTGGTACCTCCCATACGCATCTGGTACTGCCCACTTTAGAAACCGATTAGTATTATTAATACCCCCAACGCGATCTTGTCCAAATTCTGTATTTAGTACAGCTAAATCGGGATAAGGTTTTGGAGAAAAAATTGGAAGTCTAGTCACGCCCCTTCTGGTACCTCCCATACAAATGTACCACTCCGCCCACTTTAGAAATCGAGTAATAATATCAATATACTGAAGAATTTTATGTTTTATTGAGGGTGAGGGTATATGTAAGTCAGGTTTCCCGACTGCTACCTGATTTTCTCGTTCTGCCACCGACTGCAATTGAAGAACGCATGCTCTGCGTCGTTAATATCTTTGTCTCCATACAAAAAGCCTTGGCTTTCAATTTTCCCTATTGCAAATAGGTATTTCCGAATAACATTTAAGTAACATTGTAGTTTACCTGTCCCTCTCTTCTATTGTACCACTCATCTATTCTTGGTATTAGTTTCGCTGTCAATCTGCCTTTCGTACTGTCATTCCATCTCTCCTGCAATTTCCTGAGAGTTTCTCCTCTTAGCTGGCCTGCGTCTACTTCATTGCCTTGCCTTAGTTTAGCCTTATTTCCACTCTCTCCCACTCTATTGGGATAGTACTGCTTATTACACAAATCGCTTCTTGTGAGACAGTTCTATATGCAGAGGGTACTCTTAGCGCCGATGTTCTTTGCACAGCTTGTAGCAAGCGTCGTCTTCTCTGTGCTTTAAGATACGTACCCTACACTTCGCTACCATGTAGAAGCACAGAGTTTGTGGTATCCATTAATACTTTTCGCTTGAACTGATTACAATTTACCTACTTTTCTCTGGTATTAGGCATACCTTTGTTAAACGTTCGCAGCTATCTAATCTCTTTAATTTTTGTTTAGCCAAAAGGATACTTGATTTACATGGGAAATGCGGGACTGGTCGTTTCAAGGGATACGAGTCGCCATAACTTGAGCATTAATATTTAATTTGAGGTTTTCTCTCCGGAGAGGACCACTCTCTTGTTTTGACTCATATTGTCGTCAAACTCTGCGTAACAGTGACGACCTGTTACATATACTTTACTTGTTACCTTTAAGTAAAATTATTAGGCTTCACCTTTATCCCTGTACTTCCCTAGTACTCTATTTTTCGCCATATGAGCTTTTTCCGTTTATCCTAAATTTGTGATTTTTTTTACCATTATCCAAAAGGTTCTTTCTGTCATGTAATCAGTTTAGAGAATTTCCATTGTTCTAATTGAAGCCCCTCAATCTGGTTGATTGGAAAAATTTTGTCGCTCTACCTTATAATAACAGTCACGAAAAATGTTTTGGATCTGAAATTATTGGGAGCAATGAAAAAGTTACGTCAAAGTTCACAAAACCACAACGGATCAAATACCAATCAAACTAAATAACAAAAACAATTCGAATGTGGTCACCATAATTCATATCAGCCAATGCGTATAAAGATCTGTGTATTGAAGTTGTATAATCCTATTTTAATACAAACATACACCATAAACATATATATATTTAATACTTTACAATCAATATCTACTGAAGATTGTAATTAACATAACAACTGCATAATTTGCATCGATAATGTATTCACAAAACAATTTGTTGTAATGAATTCTGTTTCAATTTTTATCAAACAAATGCATATCAATAGTAATCGTAACATTAAAAAAAAAACAGCAACAGCAATAATAATCCATGTTTATGATGAGAACTTTAATTGTGTATAATGAATTGACTGACTGTAGAATTGCCAAATACTCATTGAATACGAAATTACAATTTCATATCGAAATTTTTGTAATGATGTCAGCAATTTTAATATATGTTTCACATTTCGAAATTTCGAGGCCAGTGCACTACGTTGTATGGATATTTCTAGAGATCTACAAATGTAGAACAAATGCTAGTGAAATTAAGTGTTAGATTTATGTGAATAGAATATAGTAGTAGATAGGTTCGCGATGATAAAAATGATGGGGGATTGTGGATATTCTAATTTGAGATTTGTGATAGGTATTCGTTTGGGAATAATCACAATCTCTCTGCAGAGATCCCCAAGCATCTCACAACGTCTGATAGATAACGTGTTCCTCGGGCAATACCACTGAACATCCGTACAGCCGTGGAAAATGTGACAAGGCATAATATTGACCAACCTAAATGGCATGCTACCACCGATGCGTCTTAGAAAGTAGGTAAAAGGAGTTACTGAAGCTCAACACAACGGCTGTATTAGTGGCTTTGGCAGCCCCAAGGAACTAGGATTAGGCACAGTTAAAATAATAAGAAAAACCCTTATAAGAACAGAAAGGATATGCACCTGGAATGTCCGAACTTTCTACAGAGAAGGTGCCTCTAATAAATTTGATGATGTCAAGAAATGGGCTCCACGAAAAGCCCCCCAATGAAATAACGCCCAAACGAGAAATGAAATATTCCCCAAATTTTTTTCATACAATTTTGGGTGTTATTTCATATGAAATAACTCCCAAATTTTTTGGGTGGTTTTTCATTTATTTTTGGGAATTATTTCATTCGTCATTTGGGGTTTTCAAATTATGAAATAATCTCCAATGAAATAACACCCAACAAATTTTTAAAATTCGGGGCTTGTTTCATAGCGTGTATAATTTGGGTGTTATTTCATTTTTTATTCGGGGGTTATTTCATTTTTAAAGCTGTTGGTTTCTGGGGGTTATAATTGTATAATTATATAAAAATAGGCCTTGTACAAGAAACCTTTTAGCCTGTGAATATATTACAATATCTTTTGAATGTTTACAGATATTTCCATTCAAAGAATATTTTACAGATATTTCCATCATATTGACGGATAGAAAATCAACAATATGCTACGAGCATTTTTTCATTTTGAGAATGATATCTAAAAATGGAAATTTTTTAAAATTTGTAAGAGTTCTTCAGAAGGAGGAATTTAATTTAAGCAGAGAGTTTGATTTGCTTGTAAACAGTGGAGGTGGTTGTGTAAAGGCCAAACGTAAAAGGCAAATTGTCTTCCGAACTACAAAAGTAGAACAGAGCTACAACGATCTACGATCCACACGATTCATTTCAATAATTTGGCGACTTTGCTGTTGGTCCATATTGACTTCATGAAATCCTTAGTGAAACTGACTCTTTTAAGAATTTTGGGCATAATTTCATTTTTGTTGGTGATGGGGTTTATTTCATTGGGGGTTATTTCATTTCCGTCATTGGGTGTGATTTCATATGAAATAACTCCCAAATATTGGGGGTTGTTTCGTTTTCGCTTTGGGGTTTATTTCATTTATTTTTGGATGTTATTTCATTCACTGTTTTTGGGTGTTATTTCCTATTTTTTGGGGTTTATTTCATTGGGGGTTATTTCCTGGGCGTTATTTCATTGGGGGGCTTTTCGTGGAGCCCAAGAAATGCGATGGACGGGGCAGAGATGCACACGACTAATAAACTAAGACATTTTTCACAGCTGCCACGTAAAATGACACGATTCTGAATGTGGATTCATAGTAGGCAAGGAACTTCGACATATGGTGAGTGTAACCGAACAGCAATTGCACGGTTTAATAATAATAATAAGACTACGGGAGCCGATTGAATGCAGGCTGAGCTTTTTAATGTTGGCGGCATTGAGCTGGCAAAGAAATTCATGCACCATGATTGGAATTAGAGTGTTGTCTGTCCTGACGCGAGATCTGCCTTTTAGCCATAGCGTACACACAACCGTCTAGTGTGTTATGCAAATGACTAAAGCCAATCCTAGCGAACCTGGTTGGACCTTATCAGTGTGGCTTTAGACCTGGTAAATCCACGACCGACAAGAAAATCACACTACGACAAATTCTGAAGAAGACACAAAAGATGCTGCTGGAAACCTATCTGTTTACAAATTATTAGTTGCTATGATTGAGTTTGGTATCCCCTCGTAGTTGATACGACTTTGCGGTATGACACTGACTGACACGAATTCTTCAGTAAAAATAGGCATTTTCTACCAAGCGAGGCTTTAGACAAGGAGATAGTCTTTCAGGCGATCTCTTTACCATCATAAGGGAAATGATCATGCGGAAGGCTGCAGTAAACAGGACTGGTATCTTTAACAACTGTCACATGCTGCTGGCATATGCCGATTACATAGATATCATGGATGTTTCAACGAACAAAGAGTCTACTCGTTTGGGACGCTGGGTGAACGTTGGAAACTATAACTTTGAAGTGGTAGATGAATTTGTCTACCTTGGCTCAACCGTATACAAATATAATAATGTCAGCCTGGAAATCAAGAAACGGATGGAAATGTTTCAGCTCGAAAAGTCTTCGGCAATAAAATCGATGAGCGGAGCAGGAGGGGGCGAACAAAATTTCGTTGGATGAACCAGGTGAAAGATGAATTATCTAAACTTGGAATGACGAACTATATACGGAGCGCAATACACCAAAGCACTTGAAATTATTTTCCACCTGCGGTAACTGATGGATGAAATTCTGTTGTTGCTGCCATATAAGAAGAAGTAGTCCGTTAAGAAGTTATGGAAAAAATACATAGTTATTTTCCAAAAATATGTAGTTTTGTATGGGAAGTACCAGAAGGGGCCAGCCCTGAGTCAAACTCTCACATGCGTACTTAAAAAAAAACAAACTTAATTTCCCTTTGCACCCCATGAATGAGGTATGGGATAGCTTCTCGCGTTGTTGTGAATTAACACGCTTTCTATTTTTGTATTCACAACTAACGGCACCTACTTGTTTATCGACGAATGCGAACGTCACTGTTGGAGAATCTCTTCCTAGACACGACGATTGAATCGACGCTTAATACTGCGAAGATGCTGTCAACAACATTCGAGGGGCCGGCAATGAAAGAACAATTTTTTTTTTAGATGACTGGAATCAGGTGTTAAACCTGGGTTCTTTCGCATGGTAGTCGCGTGTTCTAACCATCATGCCACGGCTGGTCCCCATCCCTAAGGTTGAGGGTATAAAAGAGGCTGTGGCAGAGGCCATTAGCAGGTGTAGGATAACAAATGTACACTCAAAATCAACTCCTATACTACTGTCCACCTATTAATAGAGTGGTAGAGGCTTTCCCAAAGTTTACTCTAAGAAATTAATACTGAGAAGCTCAGATTTAGCTTTGCGTTTTCTTAATATACGAAATTTATTTAAATTTCCAAAATGTCTGTCTTATTTCCTTAAGTACGTCTGCACATTGATACTTTTTTATCCTGAAAACTATATCTTTCTGTATGTTCAATGCTTTCCATTTTGTCACCTTTACATCTCGAAAAGAAAAAATTCATTGCACTGTGATACAAAATTGAAGAAAACCCTTAGATTCTAAGAGGACAGATCCGCCCTAGGTGAGATTATTTTTATGGTTCGGTAAAGTTCTCAGCTAAACCTAGGTCATCAAAAACTGGATCTCTGAAATAGAGCTCACCGAAAAATCGCCCAAACATTCATACAAAAGTAGGCAATATTTCAATGTAAAATAACCCAAATTTTTAATAATAGTTTGAAAAATAATTTTCAGAAGAAGGCGATTTTTCATAAAAGAACGTCGAACATATTTCTTAACATTTTTGGGCAATATTTCATTTTTGTATTTTGGGCGCTTTTTATTTTTTTTTACTGCCCAGTCGTCTTTTCTTAATGTTTTAGTGCATTTTCGGCCATGCCAAAACTCTAGACTCAATCAATGTGTGGTGTCACACGGATAACACCATACCAGAATTTGACTTCGATCCAGATTTTATGAGGAATATGCCGGACAGTTCGTACAATGATGATAATCACTTTGCACTGGATGTCATCCTAATTTTTACGAATGGCTCGAAATTGAAAGAAGGATCGGGCTGTGGAATCTTTTCGGAGAAGTTGAATTTGCAACTATCGATCAGACTACCGGATCACTGCAGCATAGTTCAGGCCGAAATATCGGCCATGAGAATAGCCTTAGAGTAAATTCAGTATCTTGGGATATGGGCGGCAATATTCATATTCTTACTGGTAGTAGAGCGGCTATAAGATCACTGCAGAACGTATACACCACTTTGAGAATGTCGGTCGTCTCTTGAGGAGATACCGAGACATTTGACGGTTACCCTCACATGGGGACATATGTATATGTTAACCAAAGGGCCGATACATTTGCAAGGACCACCATACCACCGTGAACTCGGGCGTAATTAACTCTCTCACTGGTGTTCCTCTCATAAGGGGGAAATAGCTAATTACGGGGAAACTAAATCTCTATGCTTAGGGATGTTGTGTGAAAGAACCCACGTGCACGGCGACCAAACAAATTAAACCTACAATGGATATATAGAGGCCACCTGTCTAGAGTCCATCTGAGGAGCATCATAGCTGTAATAACTGGTCACTGGACGATTGGTAAACACTCTCTGAGGTTTAAATTTTTTTGTAGAAGCTCGATGATGATGGAGAAGAGGACTATGGGGCAACTTCTATGTCCCTGCCGTGCTTTCGGGGACCTGAGATAAAAAGCTTGATCATCGGACACTTGTGGATAAATCCTGTCTATCAGTAGGCGATTTCCGGAAAATTCCATGCGTTCATTAGAGCAACGAAATTTGAAAATGGTATCACAACGGGACTCATACTAGGACCCATGTGAGCTGTGTTGAACGCGGCTGTCGAATTAATCTAACCTAGCATTTCCGATATCGAAAGTCTTTAATGAAATGTAAAGACGATTTTTTTAACACATTTTAACTCCCTTTTTCTACTCCTTACGTGTTCTTTTCGTCCTTATTTCGATAAAAGTCATTATAATGTTCTACAAAAATGTTGCTCAGAAAGTTTTGGGGTGTTTTAAGACCTGAAATCGATATCTCCAAAAAGTGCGAGCTACAGCGATCTGTCCTCCAAGATTTTTAATATACTCACTTAAGGCTTCCATTCCGTAAAGAAAATATTCCACGCCCAAAAATTTGTTTCACAGTGTTATTTTATGCTTTGTGCTTTTATCCTTAAGTGTTAGTGTCTACAGTGCGCCCATCATACAAGTTGACTAATTAAATGCGCGAAGCACTCCAAAATCTTTTGCCAAATTCCTGTTGTTTGTATTTTTTTTTTTTTTTGCAATTTACGGCAACACTACACAACAATACTTTCGTTTTTCATCTCGTCATACTGACTAATTAAAAATTGAATTTCAATAATTAAATTCCATCAAAATTTACTTATTTTATTTTGTGAATGAATTAATACCATTAGATAATTTCATGAAAAAATTACAATGAAACTGGAAAATTATTTTAAATTTTCTTTGTATACAAATTATTCTTAAACTTAATTTATTCTCTTTTGTTTATATACACATACATACACATTTTATACATCTTTTTTTTGCACCATTGAAATTTTTGTTAACAGTTTGTGAAGTTATGACAACACAATTGTTTTTTTTTTAATCTTTGTCGCGTAGAAGATATCACTTGCTCAAGCACATTTATCACGTTGCGGTCAGAAGTCGTCGTCAATAACAGTGTAGTAGTTTACCACTTCCAGCCAGAGCTACCGCCTGAAGACCAACCACTGCTGCCACCAGAAGGCCAGCCACCACCACCACCGCCACCGGATTTCCAGCCGCTGCCGCCACCACCACCGCCCAAGGACCAACCTCCACCGCCACCACCACCGGACTTCCAGCCACCGCCGCCACCACCAGATGGCCATCCACTACTGCCACCAGAGGACCAACCACTGCCGCCAGATTTCCAGCCACTACCGCCTCCACCACCTGAAGACCAACCGCTATTGCCACCCGACCAGCCGCCTCCGCCGCCATGACCGCCACCACCACCTCCCAGGGATATGATTTTAATGATTTTAGTGGGTGAACCACCACCGCCGCCACCGCCAGACCAACCGCCTCCAGATTTAGGCCAACCTCCGCCGCCGCCGCCACCACCACCGCTTGACCAACCACCACCTCCAGACTTCCAACCACTGGAACCTGATCCTGACCATCCACTGCCGCCGCCGCCTCCACTCTGCCAGCCGCCACCACCGCCGCCCAGGAAACCAGCCAACGCTTGGGCGCTCAAACCCAGCAATAGAACTATGATAGAACGTCTCATTTTCGTTATTTCTCGATGGACAAAAGGAACACTTCCGACCGCAAAGATTGAAGTGCCACAACTAATATCAGTTGGAGATTAACAACAACTATTTATACCAGACAACACCGCTGCAGCTGAAGAGTTTTATTTCAAATTTGACAAAGTTTCATTACCCGTCTCTCACACCCCCGAAAAAAAAAACAGAAGCAAACTAGCGACTACACCAAAGTGGCCATAAACCGCCCTGACATACCCGTCCGTCCGTCCGCCCAACCGTCCATACCACCAAAACCCCACTTGGATGGATGTGTAGTTGTACTTTTGCATTTATAATCGCATTCTCATTGAATATCGAATTGAATTCTATTCTTTAGCCAGAGATTACAAGCGAACAATGCTCAGACATTTTAAGTTTTACAAAACTAAATTGCTGCTGAATATTCGCATTGCTCGTAAACGAATCTCCTCTCCAACTTGTGCCATTTTTAAGGTACCCCTCCACACACACAAACATTATGCGAACTGCTGGCTTGCTACCAGCACTTTGCTGCTTTGTTGTAAGTGGAAGTACGTAGCATGGTTTGTGGTGTTAGTGGATTATTTGCCAAGTTGGTAGTGCTCGTACATCACATTGCGACTGTGTAAACGCTCACTAAGAAACGCCTGCGCAATGCGAATTGAAAGCTTTACAGAAGGCAACATCATGTTTTGGAGACTATTTTGCTGCTGCCGGTGCTATTAAAACAAAAATGCGTCCAGTCTTGAGTCAACTGGCAAATCATCCGAGCGTGTTCATTAGACTTTGTTATTACACCTAGCGGTGGCACAGTGACATTAATGGGAATTTGTTTTTTTTTCGTATTAAAATCATATGTGAGATTTCATTGTTTCCTCTGAAGAATCTTAGATATGTTACTTAATGGGAACCTTTGCAGTGTAGTGATATCAGCGGACATAAAAAACACTAAATTTTGAGATGAATCAAACCTACTGCAAAACGCACTGACAATGGAGCGAAGGTCTCAATTGAAATAGAAAGGAAACCTCTTTGTCTACATCTTAATCTAGTAATGTTTATGATTTGTCATCATCAAATAGGTATTCATCTGTTGAATTGTGAGTCATGTAATGACCAGGCAAAAAGCTTGCATCCTTAATATAGGCTTAAGTACCGCACAGTGAGGAAAAAAGTATTTTTGGACATTTGCAATTTTAAGCAAAATTGTGGAAAATTTAAATGTAAAAAAAACGTATTTTTCCACTGTGCGAAGGTACTCTCCCTTACCGATGATTTTTCGAAATATTTTTCCGCTTTATCCGCTTATGTCATTACCTAAGATTCTGCGCTGTAGAGCAAGATATAAGTAGGATCATATAGGATCGTCCTGTCTAAAGCCTTTCTTGAAATATAATGACACCGGCAGATTCAGCCTATCTTCACTCTGAAGACTTCGAATCGGTCAGCGTCATCCCGTAAAGTCGTATCAACTTTGCAGTGATGCAATGTCATCTAACAGCTTTTGTCGTATCGGACGGATAACAAGATAGACAGTGTCGATATTAATTTGTTAAGTCTGTAATGTCGCGCTGTTAAAAAAAAAAATACTTTCAAGAAATAAAAACTACTTTAAAAAAATATTCGATTTATCGAGTAACTTTTGTTTTTTAAATATTTCATTGAAGAAAAATTCAGAAATTTTTCATTCATAAATTTTCTCTTGAGTTCGAAAGACGTGAATATTTTTTTTCTGTCGTTAGACTTTTTAGTGTAATTTTCGAATATCGATTATTTGCAAAATAAAAAAGAATTTCCAAGCGAAGTGAGGAGCAAAAATTGGTTGGACCAATTATATAATAATAACTGTTTCGAAGTGGGGAACTAATGAGCCGTTACATAAAATAAATGGCGCCCAACGTGGGGCATCAGTAAATGAAACTGTTTTTGGATTGATATCTAGAACGAAATAACTCTATGGTAATTTTAAATTTAGTTTGCTGATGTTTCAATACAATATCTTTCCGTGGTGGCGATATCCATCTTTTCTTTCATGAACAAGTTCAATGTGTCATTTTACTTGGGAATTTAGATTCTGTAGTGCAAACGGAATACTGAACCTTGTATTTTGTCTAACATTTTAATTTCATCCAATGGTTTTTTTGTTCGAGATTTTTGGTTATTGGTGAATATCGATAACATACTCGCAAAAAAACTAGCGGACATTTCAGGTGATCTGACTTTCGGTTACTTAGATTTGAGATTTCAATATTTGGTACTAAACGGATGTTGACTCATCTAATTAATCTAAAGATTGTGAACCTATACTTTTGTTTGAAGATTTGTCTGAGGATTTCTTAAGGTTAATTATCTACTTTGTAACCCGGGCAATATTCAAATTTTGTTGCTTATACATTGTGGAGAAATATAGAACTAATTATCAACTTTTATAAACTTGAGTATGCTAACAAAGTTCTAAGTTAAGTATCGGAAACCTGTATATTGTAGATCTTACTTAAGGTTTTTGTTTTATTTGTATCATGCCGATAACCCGTAGTCGTGAAAATTCGGTAGTAGAGCCGACAAATGTTAGCTTTACAGTAAATTTAGATGATGATGCTGTTGGTGTAGATACGCGGAGTGGAGCTAGGAGGAAACAACTCAGGGAACAAACTCAGAATCCTCAAGGAGGTAGTACAGATAGAGAACCATATATAAGACAGATTGTTTCAGAATCCTTAAATGAATTTCGTGGGGAACTAATGAGCCGTTACAAGTCCACTTCAGCATTTACTGAAGATGTCGGGCCAGTTGTGGATTTACTAAATATTAAGCCATGCTGATAAGGTCCTGGATAGGTTCGTTAAAATAGGGCTTAAGTAGTGGGTGCATACACTGGATCGCCTTTCTTAAACAGAAGACGTCCCTGCAATTCTGGAGGTGTCGACTGGCCATGCTTAAACTTACTACCCCACTACACCCTTTATGGGTGATTTCTTGAATGCTCCAATGGTAAGCGAACGCAGACCGATCGATTAAAAAATGTGTGCTCACGAATGCAAGCTATTTTTATTTAAAGCTATTTTATTTGTTTACTTCTGTGTAGGACCGGCGTAGTATAATGGTTAGAACACGTGACTATCATGCGGGAGATCTATGATATGTACCCTCACCTTACTGGTAGAAGGGTATATAACATTTGATACGACCCAAAAGTGTAACACATAGAAGGATTCACTTTAGACCCTATGGTTCCTTGAACCGAATTAAGCCATGTCCGTCCTGCATAGGTTAATATTTCCCCAAAACTACTTATGGTATTGGAAATAGGCTACATGACCACGCTCTTCTGGTACCTCCTATACAAATGTACCATTCCGCCCACTTTATAAATCAAGTATTATTATCAATACACCCAACGCGATCGTGCCCAAATTCCGTATTTAGTAACCTGTAGCAGTATAAAGTTTTGCAGAAAAATCTGTAAATCTAGCTTCGTTTCTTCTAGTACCTCCCATTCAAATGTACCACTCCGCCCACTTTTAAAAAAGAGTAATAATATCAATACGCCCAATGCGATGGTGCCCAAATTATATATTTTGTAAAGCAAATTTTATGTTTTTACTGAGGGTGAGGGTATATGTAAGTCGTTTTACCCGACTGAAACTTTCTCACTTGTTAAGAGACCTATTTCACTGGCATATGCATACTTGCACATGCAAATGCATACTTGCACATGCAAATGCATACTTGCATATGCAAATGCATATTACAGTCTTACCGGCATATTTTGGGGGTTTATGTATATTAAAGCATATTTTGGGGTTTTCAGGCATTTTTGATTATTTTTTTTTACTTTTCATATATATTTTTCGCAGTATAGACTACACCTGTGTATCTCTTTAAGATGAGAAGATAATCTCTATATTGTTCACGACTGACGACGCCTATCTTTTGTTAAAGAATTAATATTAACGAATATCTTCTAGAAATGGCTGTACTTTTTGAAGTATATGTATCCAGGAATATTATTTTTGTGTTTATACTAAGGATCCATTCCGACTTCAAGAATATCAATGAGCCCTACCTAGCGGTGCGTTGCAACCAGTATCATCCATTGTTCGTTGGGTTAGTTGGCTTAAACCATTACAGTACTATTAAGGACGTTGGGAAAGTGGTGGAATAGTGGGGAGGCTGAAGCAATGCGTACTTTCAAAAAGAAACAGTCAATTAACTTTAAATTTTCAAATATAACAAGCGGCATTTTAAAACAGATGGATGTGGCTCATAAGCTAAAATTAAAGTATTTTGTTGTTGGAAAGATGTTAGCATGTTTTCGCATCCATGAAAGGTGCGGAAAAATGCACTGAGTTGTACTCTGAAGTAGCTGAATTAAAGCGGTTATTCTCAATAATGTTTATCCGGCAACCACCATTTTCGTAATTTGTTTACATTTATCGAAAAAAAATGCCAAACAACATGGACGAACAAAAAATTTACATATTAATAAATGATTATTCCAATTAGTGGTAGGAAAATATTGCATGTTTACAAGGCAAATGATAAAATGTGTGAGCTAGACAACAGCTGACAATATGCGGAACTGCAGTGTAAAACCAATTTTAAGCATTTCGCATACTCAGCTTAAAATGCGAAATGCATACATATTTATGCTGAAATCTGGTTCCATTCATTACAATGTTTCGTGCACACGCGAAACTAGCCAGTATAAATCCTTTATCGGAGGAGTTGTTGTGTTGACTTAATTTTTCGACTACTGAACCAAGAGCATGGTGTCAAATTTTACGTATTTTCTTTTGTATTTGTTTCATAATAATGCAATCGAGATTTTTCCGTTAATATTCAATATAATAAAATAAATTTTGCCTCGCTTAATATCTGCAACATTGAACGCCTATGAATATTTTTATTAAACTACTTGCATTATACCTCGTATGTAAGTCATACATAGTATGAGCAAGTAACCTACGAGGTACTCGGGGACCTATGTTTTACAAGTTGCATAAAAACCTTTTTCAGTATCAAATATCGTCCGCACCACTGTGTTGTATTTTTAAAAAATTAGTCAGTTGACCATCAACTATGCCATAGAACTTGTGCACCAATGCGAACATTCATTATTCTTCTAATCGCATATATTTCATACTCATCATATTCAGTTTGCACAATTTGGCTGCTTCTCTTCGATGAGTGCGCGCACAAGGTCTCTTCTTCAGTTGGAGGGGTATAGCGCCACTTATGGTTCGCTGTAATGGACGGCTTCTTTAAGTCCAAGTGCAATTATTTGATGTACGTTCGTCCGTCTGTCTGTCTATTCAAGTGTTAGTGCCGTGTGCGTCTTGTATTTGCTTAGCCTACGATTTATGATTAAATAATTCTTAAAAGCTTTTAACCTCTGTGTACTACCAGCTAAACACATAAGACCAACCTACATACATTCGTACATATATATGAATGTATTTATGTACTTGATAAGCATGTTCGTATGTCAGTAAGTGTGGTTAATTATTATTGTGTTGCAGTAGATGTGAGAAAATTATAGTTTTGTATTGTTTTTTGTTCAGTTTTTATACAATATGCTCATAATTGTTTTGTTTAACATTAGAGGAAAATAAATGTTAAGTACTTAAATAAGTCACGGGGAAGGTAACCCAATGATTTAAAATAAAAACTAAGAATTTATTGCTGTAAACAGTCCTCGGACAGTTGTGGTATTTCTTTGGACTAATTTCAAGGTTTAGGCTTGCAACGGAGAAAAGTCGCGTGAGCTAACAATTACTCCACAGTGCTGTCATCCCTTGCTTTTTCTAGACTTGTAGTAAGCACAAATGAAGGCAACAGGGAGGTGTTTGTGTGTGTTTTCATTTAAGATAGCTTGGTGAATCTCATTCAAGCTCCAGTCGTTTTCCAACATTTTCCAACGAATGCCAGAGGTAGGTGTATGTGTGCGTTTTCATAGATTATATAACTTCGCCCGTAGGCCTGGTAAAATCATATCTTATTAAAAACTCAATTGCTTTAGTAAACGTCTGAACCTATTTAATTATACTATAGACTATTACCAAATCTTTAAATCTTCGTTAATCTATAAGTGCAATATCTAGCATATCTGCATATTTATGTTACCAAAACAAAAATAACAATTTCCACGCTATATGACTTCGTAGTATGGTATTTTTGTAACCAGCTTAAGTGCAATTAGTATTCACTTAATCATGTGGCGCACTTCATTTGGGAGGCCTTCTCTTTGGCCTGTAATTACTCCATGCAATGAGCTACAAATCTTTTTTCGAGCTTCTTGTCTTGACTCTAAAACAAATGTTCGTATCTCTGTTCCGGTTATACTTAGGAGATTTAATTTCGGCTTGTCATGCAATGTCTAAATAATAAAATCAAGCGTGTCACTCTTTGTTAATTGTGGCCCTGGCTTGTATGCGCGTTATGTTTGGACTTTACTTACATCAAACATTGTGATAACTGTAATAATTAATGCGAAAAATTCAGCTCATTACTTCTTCATTAAATGACTCAGTAAACCAATATCAGGCGCTAGTTAAGTGTATTAAGGTGTTGTTGAAATGTAAAAGAAAAGAGAGATATAATATCAATTCTTGGATTGATATTATTCATACTGACAACTAGGCATGCGGTAAAGCTGAACAGACTTTACAGCGAAAAAGTTTAGGTCTTTAAATATTTAGGTCTGAGCTGCATTAAATGCTGAATCGACTTCATTTGTTATTACTTCGAAGATGTTATAAACGTGGCATGGTGATTATTATGAAGATTAACGGGGCTTGAGGCTCAGCACAACCACGGACGGTCTCCTTGGTATAAGTCACAGCACTTCGAGTTTTTGAAGTAATCGCTATTTGTCTGGTAAAAGCTTGTCAAACAGCTAAAATTCGAAATTGTCATTAAACTGTAGGCCCGTTTATTCTGAGATGCAGGAGTAAGTCTGCACAACCACTTTCGAGATATCTCGAAAAGGCCTGTAGTTGTCATCAGTCGGTAAGCCCTTTCTTAATCACTCACTGGGTTACTATAAGTACACACAGTATACAAAGTCATTAAAAAAGGACTAATATTGATAGCTTCATGAAAAATTCGGGCAGGCAGCAGGCTTACTGCAAGGGTGTCCAATGCGACAGCCCTGCATAACTTGGTTAAATTTAATGAAAGTTCGCTTGCATTCAAAAAGCAAACTATGGTAGCCATTCAAGCCATTATAGAAGTGACGTTTAATATCGTAACTCATCATACGATAGCCAGGGCACTATCAGATATGGGAGTGAATTCAGTATTAGAAGGCTTGTGTAACATATTTTACAAAGCACTTGTAGTTCAAATTAGGGTAGTCAGAGTAAATTAGCTTTGTCATTAGGGGCACAACCCAAGGAGGTGTTCTATCCCCTTACTATGGCACTAATAGTACACACAGAAACATTCTTCAAAGAGCTCGTCTCACTATGGGAAAGTGGGCGGGCGAAAACGGTCTCGGCGTAAAACCAAACATATCCGAACTGGTTCTGTTCACCAGGAGGTAAAAGATCCAATAGTGTTACCTATATCCTTTCGTCTAAAATACCACGGCGTAATATTAAAACAGGAACCGGCCGTGGAACAGTGGTTGGACACTCGACTACCATGCGGGAGATCCCGGGTTCGATTAACGCCACAAATGTAGATGAAATTTTTCCTTCATTGCCGGCCCCCTCGATGTTGTCGACAGCAACGCATAATCAAGTGTCCAGTTTATCGGCATGTCTAGTAAAAAGCTACTCAAACAGTGACGTTCGCATTCGTCGATAAACAAGTAGGTGCCGTAAGTTGTGAATCTAAAAATAGAAAGCGTGTTAATTTACAACAACGCGAGAAGCTATCCCATACCTCATTCATAGGATGTAAAAGGAAATTAAGTTAAGTAATATTAAACAAGAAAATGTATTTCAAACTCAATATCCTCGAAAGGTCGGAAAAAGACACATTAGCATCATATGCGTGCATGAGGCTAATAGGGTTGAAAGCCTCAAATTGTTTACTGGTTGTATAATGCAGTAGCAATATCGATAATGCTATTTGGAGTATCGTCTGATAAAAGGCTCTTCAAAACTGCATATTCTGTAATATACTAAACAAAGTTCAACGAATGGCAAGTCTGTGGATCATTTTTGCACTTCGCACCGTCCGATGCTCTTAATGTAGTGTTGCATATAATAAGTATACAAACTGCCACTGATACGGCCGTAAGACTAAGAGAGTTATTGCAATCTTCGTTTTCTTCATTAATGGCAGCAAAAACAGAAATTTATTCATCAATAGCCGCACTTAAAAATGTATAACAAGCGCTTCGGCCTTTTTGAACTCCGTAGAAAGTTTTTCACATCAACCTTAGATAACACCTCTTTCACCTGGCCCATCCAACATTCTCTCGCCGAACATCAACTTTATTGCCGAATACTTTTCGAGCAGGAGCATTTTCGTCCATTCGTACAACGTGTTCAAGCCATTGCATTCAGTATATTTGAACGCATTAGTCTGCGTCGTTGTCGTTGTGGAGCTCAAACAGTTTATGATTCATTCGACGACAGTACTCGCCGTTTACAAAGTATTTTTCTCTCGAAAAATGGATGATCCGGCTGCGTCATTACCTATGTTGGATCTTCGTTTGTGGAGAGAAGGCTTAATCATTAAATCGCTTGCTCAGCGCATAGTAGCAGCGGTTTGCGATTAATTTTCGTCTCTTGATTTCCAGGCTGACATTATTTGTTTTTTTTTTTTGGGAGCCAAGTTAGACAAAATCATCTTCCACTTCGCTAGTAGACTCTTTGTTCGTTGAAACAAATAACTTAGTTTTGTCCTCATTAACCACCAGACCCACTTTTGCCGAATGCTTCTCAATGCTCGAAAAGGTGGCAGTAACATCCCGTAGTTCTCGGTCAATGATATCTACATCATCGGCATACGCGACCAGTATGTGACTTTTATTAAAGATGGCACCAGGCCAGTTTACTGCTGCCTTCCGCTTGATCATCTCCATTACGATGTTAAAGAGATCGCAGTTTAGTTGGTAGAAAATGGCTCAGTCAGATTTCTGTCGTCTCAGCTTCGTGAGGGTACCAAACTCAGTCATAGTATCTAATAATTTCTATCCTATCGGATTATCGAATACGGCTTGGTTATCGATAAACAAATGATAGGTATCAATCTGCATTTCTTGAGTCTTCTCAAGGATTTGTCGTAGTGTGAATATGTGGTCGGTCGTGGATTTACCAGGTCTAAGGCACACTGATAAGGTCCAATTAGGTTCGCTAGGATGGGTTTTAGTCTTTCACATAACACACTAGACAGGACCTTGTAAGCGATGGATAAAAGGCTGATCCCGCGATAGTAGACACTTGGATCGCCTTTCTTACGCACAGTACATAGAACACTCAGATACCAATGATCGAATATGCATTCCTTGAAACAAATCGAGTTTATGAGCTGGTGCATGCATGTTGCCAGCTCACCGCCGCCGACTTTAAAAAGCTTTTCCGGCAGTCCTTCGGCTCCCGCAGCTTTGTTGTTTTTAAGCCGTGCAATTGATTGGCGTCGTCGATGATTGGCGAGATTTCGTCACTTATGCTGCTTTCGGGGACGAGAAGGAAACAAAAGTGTTCCCTCCATATTTGCAGCACACTCTGAGTGTCCGTGACCAGATTTTCATCACTGGCTTACCTCTATCCCTGAAATTTACGATATTCTGGCCCTCTCTTTTCTTTCATAGACGCTTTTTCCGCCTTACGAGGCGTGTCATCCCCCTCCTCTTTCCATTATAACGCTCCGTCAAAGCACAGTTTTGACCTCCCTGTATGTAGCATTCTTTTCCTTAGACATTTCGCGGCATTCATCAACGTACCATGGCTTGTCTGAGCGTGGATTTACATAACCCAGTATGGTCATTGCGGTAGTGATCATAGAATTCGCAATGTGCTGTCAATGTCGGGTTTCAGGAACATAATAAGGAAGTTGAGAGAGTTGGTTGGAGTAGACATTGGCTATCTCGGTGGAGTCCATACTCATTACTAAGTCAAATGACAAATGTATAATATGACTTACTTCAAGGTACTTCCAAAAAGAGGGTTAGGTTTTTAAAAGGGTGTGGCAAGTGTTTCGGTTTCTATGTAATTTTCTACTATTGGAAAATTCAAATACAATCCAGTTGTTCGTTTGAAAGTTATGAAAAACAACTTTCCAAAAATAGGTAATTTTATATGAAAGGTACCAAAAGCGGTCAGCCGATATAGTCCATATTCAATACAGAGTCAAACTTTCATGTACTGAATTCAATATACTTGGAAAAAAGATATGCTTGTAAAACGATGAGGGTCAATTCGGTCAGTTGTATAGGAGTTACCAAAAGGGGTAGCATCCATACAACTGTTTAATTTTAGTATACGATATGACCTAGCATCTTAAAAGAATATTAAACAATTTCTATTTTGTGACTTACTTACTTTGCTGGTTCTTCTTTGCAATCCAATTGGATTATATACCGCACGTAGAAAAATATTATAAGCGCCTCGATCTTCTGCGCTTCTTCTCCAGTTAGTCACACCAAGTTCTGTAAGGTTCTCAGTAACCTGGTCTTTCCAACGGAATTTTGGTCGCCCTCTTCTGCACCATCCATCGAGTTCATAGTCAAAGACTTTTCGAGCTGCAGCATTCCCGTCCATGCGTACAACATGACCTAGCCAACGCAACCGCTGCACCTTAATGCGTCTGACCACGTCAATGTCAGTGTACAGCTCGTACATCTCATGATTCATACGACGCCGATACTATCCGTTAACGATGATGGACCCATATATTTTACTGCGTATTTTTCTCTCGAATACTGCCAGAACCGATTCATCAGCTTGTGTCATAACCCAGGATTCTGAACTTTACATAAAGACAGGTAGAACCAGTATTTGGTATAGCTGGATTTTTGTTCGTCGAGAGAGGGCTCTGTCATTGAATCGCTTAGTCCGTAGTAGCATTTATTATCAAGCAGGAATCTTCTCCGGATTTCTAGGCTGACATTATTTGCTTTGTTTATGGCGGAGCCTAGGTAGATAAAATTATCTACCACCTCGAAATTATAGTTGACAACGTTCACGCTGTTTCCCAAACGAGTAGATTCTTTGTTCGTTGAAACTAATAGACCCATTTTCGCTGATTCCTTCTGCATACCTGAGAAGGCTGAAGTCACAGCCCGCAGTGACCCATGACCGATGATGTCTACGTCATCAGCGTACGTGGGTAGCATGTAGCTGTTGTTGATTATTGTGCCACTCGTGTTTACTGCAGCTTTTCTCATTATCATCTCCATCACAATGTTGAAGAGATTACACGATAGGCCATTGCCTTGTTGTAGGCCTCGTCTGGTGCAGAATGGCTCCGTAAAGTCCTTGCCAATCTTGACTGAAGACTTCGTGTGAGTCAGCGTTATTCCGCATAGGCGTATCAGCTTCGCTGGAATACCAAACTCTGCCATGGCTTCGAGTAATTTCTACCGTATCGGGCTGTCGAAGGCAGCTTAATAATCGACGAAAAGATGGTATGTGTCGATCTGTTTCTCTTTTGTATTTTCCAGGATTTGCCGAAGTGTGAATATCTGGTCAGTTGTTGATTTACCAGGTCTAAAGCCACAATGATATGGCCCGATCAGGTTGGATAACACTGGCTTTAGTCTTTCACATAGAACAACCGACAGGACCTTAAATACGATGGGTAAAAGGCTGATCCCGCGGTAGTTGGAGCACACACTTGGATCACCTTTTTCAGCACAGGACATAATACGCTTAAATTCCAATCGTCGGGTATGCACTCGTGCGCATGCTCGTTATCAGCTCCTCGCCACCGGACTTGAAGAGCTCTGCCGGAAGACGGTCTATGACGTCGTCGACAATTGGCGTGCTACCTTCAAGTGCGCTGCCTTCTGGAACCAGCAGTTGCTGGAAGACTTCTCCCCATATATGCAGCACACTTTGCGTATCTGCAACCAGAATTCCATCCTTTTCCTTACAGGAGGGGAGCTCATTACCGTAGCCTTTTGCTTTTACTTTCTGTTAAAATTTTCCTCTATCCCTGTATCGCTCTATATCCTCGTTCTCCCGTTTCTTCATTTGACGTTGTTTTCGCTCAAATAGCTGTCTCGCCAGTCTTACTGTCTCCTTGTGCCGTTCCCTAACAGCCCGGGTTACAATTGGCTGCAGGGTTGCCCTATAAGCGGCATCCTGTTTCTCAGACGCTATGCGACATTCTTCATCGTACCAGGATTCGTCTGAGCGCCGATTTTCATATCCTAGCAAGGCTGTAGCGGCGGTTGCATTGGAATGTTGGCACTGTGTATCGGGAATGTCAGAAGTAGAGGCATTGTGTCGTAGTAATTGGGAGAGCTGGTTGGAGTAGGCAGTGGCTATCTATGGGGTTTGCAGCTTCGCGATGTCCAGCTTTCTTTGTGTTTGGTTACGTGCGTTTTTCGCTTTGCCAATATTTGCACCACGGATCACACGCACGTCCATAACACTAGATCCATACCTGCCATCAATTACCACATGATCAATTTGATTTTTGGTGTTTTGATCGGGTGATAGCCAAGTTGCTTGGTTCCACTCACTACCATGTTACTTCCCGCTGCGAAGCTAACCAGCCTAAGCAGCCCGTTGTCTAACGTGTCGTTATAAAGGCTGTATTTACGGATCGATTGACCAAGAACATCTTCCCTTCCTATTTTTGCATTAAAGTCACCCAGGACAATTTTAATGTCGTGGCCAGGGCAGCGGTCGTATGTTTCTTCTAGGCGCTCGTAAAATGCATCTTTAATCTCATCGTCTTTATCTTCCGTCGGGGCATGAGCACAAATCAGCGTTATGTAGAAATATTTCGCCTTGATGCGGATTGCGGCTATTCGATCACAAACAAACATCTTGTCGCGAGACAAGATGTCTGAGTCTCTCGCCAACTACAAATCCACAGCTGTAATAGATGTCGCAATTTTTACGTCCAGAGCATCCTTGTCCTGTCCACCTCATCTCCTGGATGGCGGTGATGTCAGCCTTATATTTTTTGAGGACATCCGCCAGTCGGATAGTGGCACCTTCTCTATAGAGAGTCCGGACGTTCCAGGTGCATATCCTTAAATCTTGGTCCTTATTTCGTTCGCGGGGGTCGTCAATTTTTTGGGGGTCCGTTTGTTACTTTTTCTTTGTTTCATAGCCAGTAAAGGGCCTGAAGGCGGGTGGCTAGCCCGACCATCAGGGTTCGTCGTTCACTATCAGCCGATGTTCATGATAAAAAACAAAACAGTAAAGAAATTTCAGTCAGATAAACTGACTGATAAATACCATCACCGAATATAAGATAAAAGCAGTCTTGAGCTATTGAAGTCAATCGATTTTTAATTAAAATGAATGAAAGTTTGAGTCGGTCAACCCGACTTCCTTTTCCCCTCACCTCAGTAAAACAACAAACTTTCTATTCTATTGATATTATTACTCGATTTCTAAAGTGGGCGGAGTGGCAAATTTATATGGGAGGTATCAGAAAGGCCTTGGCTCGACTTCCAGTTTTTTTGTCCAAAACTGTATTCTGCTATAGCTTTACAAAATAAAGAATTTGGGTACGATAGCGTTGTATTTATTGAAATTTTACTTCATCTCTAAAGTGGGCGGAAAGGCACATTTGTATGGGAGGTACAAGAAGGGGCGTGGCTAGACTTCCAGATTTTTACTCCAAAACTTTATCCTGTTATAGCTTTACTAAATACAAAATTTGGGTACGATCGCGTTGGATTTATTGATATTATTACTCTATCTCTTCAGTGGGCGGAAAAATACATTTGTATGGGAGGTACAAGAAGGGGCGTGTGTAGACTTTCAGATTTTAACTCCAAAGCTTAATCCTGTTATAGCTTTACTATATACAAAATTTGGGTACGATCGCGTTGGTTTTATTGATATTATTACTCCATCTCTAAAGTGGTCGGAAAGATACATTTGTATGGAAGGTACCAGAAGGGGCGTGTCTAGACTTCCAAATTTGTTCTCCAAAACTTTATCCTGTTAAAGCTTTACTAAATAAAGAATTTGGGTACGATCACGTTGGATTTATTGATATTATTACTCCATCTCTATAGTGGGCGGAAAGGTACGTTTGTATGGGAGGTACCAAAAGTGGCGTGGCTAGACTTCCAATTATTTTCTCTAATACTTTATCCTGTTATAGCTTTACTAAATACAGAATTTGGGTACAATACCGTACAATTTGGGTGTATTGATATTATTACTCGATTTCTAAAGTGAGAGGAATGATGCATTTATATTGGAGGTACCAGAAGGAGCGGGGCCATGTAGCCCATTTGCAATACCGTAAGTAGTTTTGGGGAAATATTAACTCGTGTAAAATTTCAAAACATTGGGTTGCGTCTTTCGAAAGTTATCGTGCGCACCAGCCGGACAGCCAGACAGACAGACGGGCATGTCTCAAACGACTCAAAAAGTCATGAATCGAATTTGGTTCAAAGAAACCTAGGGTCTAAAGTGACTCCTTCTATGTGTTACACTTTTGGGTCGTATCAAATGATATATACCCTCATCCCTAAGGGTGATGGTATAAATATCACGAACACCGTTGCCCAGGTGCCACCACGAAGGAGGTTGTGAGTCGACTTGAGATGTAAGATTCACTTTACATTCCCAACGGATCCCCTATTTTGTGACAACGTATAATTAAACTGATAATTATGACACAATAAATGCGTGAGAGTAAATTTTTATTGAAATTTATTGCTCTGTCACTTCCTTATTTCTACTAATGGGAAAAGGTGTTGAAAAATACAAATATTGACAATCTATGACTGTCCCAAGAAACCTATTAAGGCAGAGCACGCTGATCATCGTTACTCGTTCGTATGTACAAAACATAACAATTGTATTTATTCTACAGCTATGCCGCAACATTACCACCAACACCAACAACAACAACAGCAGCATGATTCAACGTATTTAAATATTTTGACAGGTGGAACAATTAATCTTTTTGCTTCTTCTTCTCATAGACATGCTAACGCAAATTCGCAGTCAAGACGCTGTTAACACAGCTTTGCCAAGTCATTGTATGACAGACATGGTTAGGAATAATTTTCGTCTCGACTGCCTATGGTAATATGTATCTACTTAGTAATGGTTCAAGAATAACAACAGCAATTTTAAATGAGCAAAATGTAGTAGATTTAAATTTAAACATTAATGTAAATTTGAAATTGAAAACTTTATTGTAGTTTGCAGTGAACTTACGTAGAATGGAAATAAATAAAAAAAGAGCTATGGTCTATGTAATTTACACCAAATTTATCAATGCAAGCGTACTCAAATACATATTTTAAGCTAAAATGACAAAATGATTAAGAAAATGTGTATATGTAGGTAAATAAACGTTGGCACAGTCGATACAAAGAGTCTATCAATAAATGTAGCTCTAGATAGAATAAGATAACTTAATGTAGTGTTGCTATTAAAGTGATATTGGATACCATTTATTGGCGACGCTGAGAGGCGCCTGTTACAACACATGGGAAGAATAATTATTCTTCAAACTACTACCAAAAATGTCGATATGAACTTTGTACTTAAATGTATCAAGATTTGAACTCAGTGCTACTTGGAGACGAGTTTCCTATTTCAACTGCATGTGATTTTAATGTCTAAGCGCTTCCAATGTTAATTACATCTTAACTCCAAGCAATACATAACATAGAGAAGGTGAAGTCAGCACTTTTTAAGAATTGTACACTTTTCTGCCAATTGTGCTACACGGTTGCAGCATATTTAATAATAACCTTACTTACACACTGTCCGCTCTCCAGTGTCTGTGGCAATAGTCCAGCTTAGTGATTTTAATTTTCAATTTAAGTTTACTTAATTTTGTGTGCGTTTTCTTTTTGATTTCGCAAAATTCACATTTAAGTGGATTTCATTCATTATTCAGTATTTCAAGGATTTCATTTTGTATTAAGAAAACCAAAAAAACTACAACGTTTTTGCCAGCTCTTTCTTATTCACAACACTTAACCTCTGAACTTCTTTTGGCACAAGTTTATTATTAAAATAAAAATAATTTTTCGGTCCAATAGTCTACCTTTGAGCATTTCGTCTACTATGTAGTTATGTTTTTTTCTATTTATCAAGTTAAGTGGTGACTTGAAGTAGGCGTTTATATGGAGTATTCGGATTGCAGACACAATGAAGTTAGTGTACGTTACGGCATCAAATTCATTGGAATTTGGCAGACAAGTTGGGCTTAAGTTGCCTAACTTTATGACCAGTGCACCGTAATTAAGCTATTCATTTCAAACAAATTACAGTTAAATTCATTGAAAATAAACGGACATCGTTAAATATTCAATGGGCCGGGTCATAACCCTTAGCACTACGATATGTTGAAATAATATTTTAAAAGTAACGTACCTTTAGGTGATGATGATTGTTTTACAGAGGCAGTAGATATATGATCGCTGGTATTAGTCTCGTTACAATGAGATCGAAATTTTGTTAATGATATTCAAACACAAACTATAGAAGAGCTGAGCATATGCGATAGCTTGTATTGTATCAGTTTGTAACATAAATATCTTAGCGTCGATTTCAGATGCTACTGGTATTCAATAATACTCTTTGTCTTGATAGTATCCAATTATTTGTAAGAGTATTATTTTTAGTTTCTGTTTCACAGTAATTGGAATGAAACTATCTGTTTTTATAAAAACAGAAACAAATTAATAAGAAAAATTATGAAATATCAGCTTAGTTGCAGCAATATACAATTTTGCTGTTATTACAGCTGTACAATCACTTGCAACGACGAATGCTGAAGCTCAGTGTTAGTTTCAAATAGAAGATCGTAT
The DNA here is from genome assembly GCA_964034835.1 of Muscina levida. NCBI lineage: Eukaryota > Metazoa > Arthropoda > Insecta > Diptera > Muscidae > Muscina > Muscina levida. Next base: position 80,914,459 of record OZ035882.1, read on the forward strand.
TTTTTTTTTGGTTGTCCGATTAAAGTAACGAACGAGTCTTTTAATGAGTGATTATTTACTCTTATCTTCTTCTTTAATGGCAGCAACAACAGAAATTTATCTATCAGTAGTCGCACGTAGAAAAGTATTCCAAGCGATTCGGCCTTTGGCGCTCCGTAGATAGTTCGTCACACATAGTTTAGATAACAGCTCTTTCATTTGGTCCATCTATCGAAGTTTTGGTCGCCCCCTCCTGCGCCTAGAAAACTCCCAGGACATATTAATCCGCCTGCGTCATTATCTAGGATTCTACGCTGTAGAGCAATACAAATAGGATCTGTGTCTGGTATAGTTCGTCGAGAGAGGGCTTTATCGTTAAAACGCTTACTCAGCGCATAGTGGCAGCGGTTTGCGATCAATACTCGTATCTTGATTTCCAGGCTGATATTATTATTTTTATACCATCACCCTTAAGCGCCCCATACACGAGTACTGCCGCAGTTCATGCCGATGAACCCCTTGTGTACGTGTATGATTGAAAGTTTGGATACACACTTATCAATCATTGTTTTATTTTGACCTTAACACTTTAGCTATTCCTTCAAATTTTTTTGCACAATGCCGAAAAAGACAGGTACAGTCCTATAAATTAAACAATTAATCGCTTTTCCATTTATCTTTTTTTTATTATTTACACCAAACAATTTCCAAATTTTGTTGTTTACAGTTTCATGAAACAATTTTGTAGAAACTGACATTTTTCAAATATAAAAAATACACAAAGTTCATCTGATTGATAGGTGTTCATTTTAAAAATCAAAACTGTTTTGATTTTCATACTGCATTGTCTGTGTGACAAATACATTCTTATGTTCTCTCTATTTCACAAACAACCATATATTGCCGTTCCAGCGGCAGTCCTCGTCTATGGGGCGCTTTAGGGATGAGGGTATATATCATTTGATACGAAAAAAGTGTAACGAATCAAAGGAGATGAGTTAGACCCCAAGTATCTTAACACCAAATTCGTTTCAGGACTTTTTAATATGATTGAGCTATGTGGGTCTGTCTGGCTGGATGGCTGGTCACCAGGATAACTCGAGTAAACCTTAACGGATAGGTATGAAAATTAACCAGTATTAATATTTTTCAAAAAACTAATGGGATTGTAAATGGGCAGTATCGACCCACCCCTTCAGGTACCTCCCATACAAAATTATCTATTTTTGGATAATTAACATTTCCTCAATAACTGCCAAACGGATGACCACATGACATTTAAATTTGGTCAGTCTATTCATTTTGCAAAAGTAGACAAACCCTAAGAAAACCGAAATCTAATGACCGAATTGACCCTCATAGCTTTACATACATATCTTTTTTGTAAGTAAACTAAATTCACTCAAATTTTGCGTCAGACGTTCGCTTATGAAAATTTGACTTAGGAATGAATATGAACTACATCTATTAACGCCTTCCGGTACCTCCCATACAAAATGGCCTATTTTTGGAAAACTAATATTTCACCCATAACTTCAATTTATATTGTGATAGGAGGCAGAAAGCCTAACTAATTAACACACCACTTCGAGCACCTCCCATACAAATGACCGAATTCACCCTCATAGTCTTGCATACATATCTTTTTTGTAAGTACACTGAATTCAGTCAAATTTGGCGAAAGTTGAACGGTTATGAAAATCATGGATCATTAATGAATGTGGACTATATCGGATCCCCCCTTCTTGTACCTCCCATACAAAATGACCTTGTTTTGGAAAAATAATATTTCTCCCACAATTTTCAAACCGGCAACTGGGGGATAATCAAATTTGGTCAGTTAATTTACCTTGTTATAGGAAGCAAAACCTCAGCAACCCTAACTATTTGACAGACCCCTTTTGTTACCTCCCATATAAATAACCGATATTACCCCTTTTACATACATATCATTTTTTGTATGTACACTGTATTCAGACAAATTTTATCAAGGTAAGCGTTCATAGAACGTTGATTTAATTGTACCTCCTATACAAATAAGTCAAATATATTACATTTTGTTCCACAAGCAGACAAAAAATAATACATAAGTAATTTTATTTTAATTAAAAATCTATTAATTTCAATAGCTCAAGACTTAACGATTTCTAATATTGGGTGACGGTATTTTTTAGTCAGTTTACCTGACAGAAATTTCTGTACTGGTTTTTGTTTATATCGCAGCCGAGGTCTTTGTTCGTAAAATTTTTTTGTCCTCATTTATCACCAGACTCACTTCGGCCGGCTGCTTATCAATGGCGGAAAAAGCAGCAGTAACATCCCGCAGTCCGCTGCCAATGTCATCTATATCGGCATATGCAAGCAGCATGTGGATTTTGTTAAAGATGGTGTCAACCGTGTTTACTGCTGGCTTTCGCATGATCATCTCCATTATTATGTTAAAGAGATCTGCCGACAGACTATCGCCTTGTTTGAAGCCTCGCTGAAGACTTCGTGTCAGTCAGTGTCATCCCGCAAAGTCGTATCAGCTTCGCGTTGATACCAAACTTAGCTATAGTATCTAATAGTTTCAGCGCATCGGACTTTCGAATGCAGCTTTGTAGTCGATAAACATATGGTAGGTGTCGATCTGCATTTCTTGGGACTTCCCAGTATATGTTGTAGTTTAAATATCTCGTAGGTCGTAGATTTACCAGGTATAACGCCACGCTAAAAAGATTCAATCAGGTTCATAAAATGGGTTTTAGTCATTCACGTAACACACTAGACAGGCTCTAAAAGGCTGATCCCGCTATGGTTGGTACACACACTTAGATCGCCTTTCTTAGGTACAGGATATAGAACACTTAGATTCTAATCATCGGACATGCATTCGTTGAGGCAAATCGTATTTACGAGCTAGTGCATGCACGTTGCCAGCTCATCGCCGCTTTAAAAAGCTATGCCGGCAGTTTTTCGGCTCCCGTAGCTTTGTTATTTTAAAGCCGTGCAATTGCCGTGCTGATCTCATTTTTGCTCGGTGGTGGACAGTCTACTCAATCCTCGATGATTGGTATGATTTCATCTCTTATGCTGCCTTCGGGAACGAGTAGAGATCAAAAGTGTTCTCTCCATATTTGCAGCACACTCTGAATGCCAGTGATTAGAAAAGAAAAAAACAGTTTAGGAATTTCTAAAACGTGTTTTTTGTTGTTGTTGTTTGTCAAGTGCGTTGCGCATTCCCATGTGCTCCCTTCAGAGAAAACAAAACAAAAAATGGCCTAGCGACAGGTTTTTCTTGTGGGAAGAAGAAGTACAAAAAACTTCCTTTCGAGAATGTGCAGACAAAATCGTTTAATGAGTAAATAAATTTAGAGAACGTGGAGACTTGGCGTACAAAATTCGGAAGAGTGTGCAGAAAACCTTGGTTTTATTTCTGATGGCATTTATGACGATATCGTTCATTTTCGGCAAATTTTTTGATGAAATGTAAGAGAAATATCTGATGTCCGACACGTCGGAACTTTTGGTTTGCTGGGTAGTCACTCTTATAGTTATTCATATTAGTGTTGAACACAGGTAAACCAACTTTACACGTTAAAATAATAAATTTAACTCAAGCTAAAATTTCAGCAGATCGGTAGAGAGGTTTAGAATAAGGTACGAATAATCAAACCGCAAAAAGAGATGATTAAAACACCATCTTTCGGGTCTAATTTATATAATTTACATACCAACTTCAATCTATAAAGTAATTATTTCCAATTTGCAATATAACTTTGCAAATATTTTCTCATATAAACCGAATATGCGCTAATACTTAAAAAACTTAATTTCCCTTTGCACCCCATGAATGAGGTATGGGATAGCTTCTCGCGTTGTTGTGAATTAACACGCTTTCTATTTTTAGATTCACGACACGACGATTGAATCGACGCTTAATACTGCGAAGTTGCTGCCAAACAACATTCGAGGGGAAAGAAAATTTGATTTATTTTTTTCTTTTAAGATGACTGGAGCCAGGTTTGAACCTGCGATCTCCCGTATGGTAGTCTAACCACTATGCCACGGCCGGTCCCAATATGCGCTAATAAAGGTATGTTAATTTAAAGGCCTATAACTCATGAACTACTACATATACAAAAAGCGTATTTAAAAACAACTTGTAATTGGCGACACCTTTCATGAGAACCATACAGGAACAAAATTAAAGAGAACATCGACCAGTGGAACGAGAAAAAGTGGATCCCGAGGATATTAACACTAAATTCGTTCTTTCTAAGACGATTGAGTCATGCCCTCCTGGCTGACTGGATAGCTGCATGACTTGTAAGCAAGATAACTCGAGAGGATAGCTGTACAGACCGATTTGTTCTGGTACCCCAAATGTAAGGAAACATATTTTTGGAAAATTAATATTTCGTGCATAACTTCCAAATGGAAAACAGGTATATTCCCTTCTGGTATATATCGCTCGTTTTTTGCAAGACCGTCATATCTCAAAAAAATCGATTCGGAGATAAACGCGTTTAAAGTTTTTCATTTACACCCAACTTGTACGAAATGGAGGAATTCAAATAGCTCTCATGCGGAGTGTATTAAAGGTATTAACATGCATTTTTTTCACAACATGGAGAATGATGTAATGAACAATTCTGCATCATTAGCTCAAAAATCACGGTTTTTGAGTTATGACGGTCTTGCAGAAAACGAGCGATATCTCCCATACAAATGACCTCAATCGCTATTGTAGTTCCACATGTATATCGTTTTAAGCGTACACTGAGTTTGTAAAATTTTGTACAAAGTAAATTTTTATTGTACGTTGAAGTTTACCAGGAAGTTTACCTCACTAATTAGAAATTACGGTTTCCTTTAAGATTCTTTACGAATTAAATTTAAATTTTCAGATATCCAGAGATATTGAATTGAACTTATAACATTTGTCTTCTATAAGCTTTTCTACCAAGTCCTATTTCGAACCATTTACGCTCCACAAGCAGTAACAATACAAAATTAAATGTATATAAAAATGTGTTGATTTTAATAACTCCCGACTTATATCAAACATAGGATGAGGGTATTTATCAGTCAGTTCATCTGACTCAAATTTTCGTACTATACCTTAAGCTATTAGTAATAAAGAAGAAAACTTAATTTCCCTTTACACCCCCTGAATGAGGTATGGGATATCTTCTCGCGCTGTTGTGAATTACACGCTTTCTATTTTAGATTCACAACAAACGGCACCTACTTGTTTATCGACGAATGCAAACGTCAATATTTGCTGTTACTGTTACTAGACATGCCGATTGACTCCACACTATACAGCGAGGGACTCTGAGTAATAAAATATCTTTATCAAACAATATTTTAGCATATGTCAGATATATGCTCTGCGCCGTTCTACAGGTTCGCCTTCAAACACCTTTCTCGCGGGAGCATTTACAGCCATCCTGGCACTATGTCCCAGCCAGTGTTACTAATGTGCTGCCGATGTGCGTAAAAGCATCTATTGGCGAGCACTATTCTTCGCTTGATTCAAGGCTGACACTATTTTTCTTAGTGACGGAAGATCCGAGGTAGGTAAATTCATCTACTATCTCAAAACAATAATTATCAACGTTCACGTTGCGTCACCATCGAAAAGAATCTTTGTTCGTCAAAATCATTATTTATGTTTTATCCTCGTTGAACGCTAAACCCATTTTTTTACTTCTTTTCTAGTGATGATAAAACTGCAGTAACAACCCGCAGTTTTAGGCCAATGAAGTCTATATCATCGGCATAGGCTAGTGGCATGTGGCTCTCCATAACTTATGGCTCTTTATAATTGTATTAAATAGTGTACAGGACAAGCTGTCGCCCTGCCTGAGACCTCTTTGTTGAATGGTTCCGAGTGATCCTTACCAATATTAATAGTTGATTTGGTGTTTTCCAAGGTACATCTGCAAAGTCGAAGTGGTTTTGCAGGAATACCAAACTCAGACATGGCCTCATGTAGCCTATTCTTTATCAAAGAGGAAGCTTTTTAGTCGATCAGCTTTTCATGAATTTTTTCCAAGATTTGTGGTTAAGTGAATATTTGATCCGTCGTAGATTTACCAGATTTAGACGTTCACACAATATGTTCGAAAGGACCTTGTACGCAATTGGTAATAGGCTTATTCCACGGTAGTTTTTACACTCACTACGATCTCCTTTCATGTATATGACTGACTGAGACTCCATTCCCCGGGCATGCTTTCCTGTACCCAGATGTTTTCCATGAGCTGACGCATGCTTCTAATCAGCTCCTCTCCACCTGACAATTCCGCCGGGTAACCATCGGCTCCTGCCGTTTAGTTATTTGTACGGCGGAATATTGCCACATGTATCTCACTCTTGCTCGGTGGTTGACATTTATACCATCGTCATGGGTTGTTGCGGGGTCTTATGGTCCCATCGTACCAGGCATCATCTTGGATCGGCTTTGAGTACCCAAGTACGCTTCCCGCAGTTCGTTCTATGGAGTCGGCTATATATTGCCACTGAGAGGTATGTGAGAGATGTGATTGGAGTAGGCGTCCGCTGCGCCGTGGTCCGCAGTTTACCGATGTCTAGCTTTCGTTGTGCTTGGCTACGTAAATTTTTCGTCAAACTTAGCCTTGTGCGTACCTTAACTGCTGTAAGGTAGTGATCACTGTTCGCACCCTTGATCACTTGTACGTCTAGAACACTCGATGCGTGCCTTCCATCGACTACCACGTGATCTAACTTATTCCTCGTCAACCGATCTAGAGATAACCATGTTGCCTTATGAATATTACTGTGGTCAAATCTAGTGCTGCTAACTACCACAGAGAAATCAATCAGCCAGATGCCATATTATTCGACGTTTCGGTGTGCAGACTGAATTTTCCGATGGTAGGCTCAAATGCGGTCTCCCTGTCTATTTTAGCGTTAAAATAGCCTAGTACAGTTTTTTTGTCATGGCTCGGGATATACATTTTCTAGGCTCTCGTAGAATTCGTCTTTGCCCTCATCGCTTTTCTCTTCTTTGCCTTGACTCTTATGGTGGCTATTCGTTCACACACCGGGTTGAACCTTGAGACTAGGTGTCGCAGTCTCTTGCCAACCACAAATCCACATCCAAACTTGTGCTTGTCCGCATGGCCACTATAGTAGATGTCGCACGTCTTCATGCGCGAGCACCCGTGTCCCGTCCACCGGATTTCCTGTAAAGCGGTTATGTCAGCCTTGTATTCTTCGAGGACTTCCAGCAGTTGGATGGAGGCACCTGGTCTATACAATGTTCTAACATTCCAGGTGCATATCCTCAAATCATGCTCCTTAATATGTTTGCGGTGGTCGTCAATAATTTGGGGGTCCATTTTATTATTTTCATACTTCTTTTCATTGCAATAGTTCAAACGTCAGTGGCGGATTGCAAGCCCAGCGCACCACATTACAGTTTCTCCTCCTGCCAGGATTTTATATCAGCCGACAATTAAGGGTCAGACGTTGACCAGTGTACCACAAACTCTGAGCCGACGTGCCTGGGTTTTAGGCGTCACCACGTGGAGGTACTCTGCCCGTAGTAGTACCACGAATACGGATCTCTGTGAGTAGACTTGAAGTGTAATTGACAAGTATCACCCTGGCTTTACCAAGTTAAACCGATCCGAAGCTTTACCTTGCATCACACTCCCGGCGTTTATAGCGTTCTTGCATAACGCCGATATACAGATTCTGTCAGAAACTGTTGAAACGAACCTTGTTTTGTGTTTTACAGTGTTTCGAAGAATCATTTGTCTTTTTTTTTTAAATAAACTTTTTCTATCCTATTAATTAGCTATAGGGAAATGTCCCTTGTGCAGTAAGTTTACAAACACATTGTAGAACGCCGGCTCTAAGAAATCAAACATGTAATTTTTTGAAATAACGATCACCTGCATGATGAGATTTCTTACCATCTTCACTTCCGATAAAACCTTCCAGAAAGAACTAATATTTTTGAGTAGTGTAATGTAACATATGTACTTTTACAAAGCTACGCAATATCATGGGAGTGGCATTATATTATTTATTATTATGATTTTTTAATAAAATGCACATGAAAGCTTTGTTGTAATCTACACAAATATTATATTTATAAAATAATAATTTCAATTCCTTTCTAAAACCAAAACACTATTACGATATGCCGAAAACACTTCGAATACAAATTTTCAATCATTCAAACGTTTTCATTTATTAACAATACTGCAACAAAAATATATATCTAACATCCACAACGTACACAAATATTAATTTAAAAGTTTATGGCAAAGAAAAAAATAAATCCAACAAGAAGCACAAACTCAGCCCATTACAAAGATTTATTTAATTCCTCTCGCGAACGCTTGGCCTGATACACTTCATCAGCGGTCGATACTATCTGAAGCTGATGTTGTGGTTCAGGCTCTTGCTGTGGCTGCGACTGCGCCAGCTGCTGTAGATCCATTGTAAAGTAACGATGCCAATCAAATGGCACAACAGCACCTGTAGGTGATTGATCTACATTCGAGTTATTCAATGTGGATTGTGCTGTTGTTGCTGCTGCTACTGCTACCTGGGGCTGTATAGTCTGATCGCCATATGATGCAACTGTAGCGAATGCCGCATCCAATTCCGCATTTATACTCAGCGCATACGGATTAATGTCAACATTGTGCTCGGAATCCAGCGTTGTATACGAGAGGTAGCCGTTCAATTTATGTGCACCCCAATGGTTCTGTGCCCGGGGTTCTTTGGCGAATGCCACTGACGTGCGGAAAGCTGACGGTACTGGCAAATTTGAGGGTTTCGGGTGAGTGGCCAAATTGTTTGGCTGCTGATACACAGACCAATGGGCGTCTGTCGGTGGAACTGTGGGCTGCATTACATAGGTACTTTGGGCCAATGCGATGAACGCTGCAAGCAATACTGTCTTATAGATCATGTCTGATGACATTCGTTGTGTCTGCACTTTATGAGATCAATTTGAAATTTGTTTTTTAAATCCAAACCTTAACAGGCATTTATAGCTTTTGCTGCAAGAAACTAATAAAGATGAGAAAAATGTGAGTTACAAATATCAAAGCAACTGAGGTAATACAATGCCAAGTCTAACTATACCACAAACAAAATGTTGACTGTAAATTGGTGTTATAAATGAATGAAAAATTATACTTTTCTGATGCTATGACTGCTTGTCTATCAATTTGTCTTTAAATATCACAGACATTATACATTCGTCGTCTGTGTAACAACCTTACACATACGCCGCGAGCTACCATTGTTACTGGCAAATTGTAGCAACTTTTCGGTGGTTAAATTCAATTAATCTTGCGTCATTTATCAAAATCAGCGAACATCAAAATCAAGTCAAGTTCATATTTATTATTAATTTTGTTTTAATAGAGTTTTTTCACCTCGCACAAAGACAGAAAATGATCCATTTTTGTTTGCCATACAATGAGGGGTACGGCGTGGCGTGTTGGCCTAACAAAAGAAGTTTGCGGTGATAGTAAACAACTTGCTGGCCATTGAGTCCGGATGGCATTGTTGTGACAAGCGAATTACAAATAGGTCACCACTCATTTCTATGCGAATAGCAATGAAGAAGCGCGTTGCGTTGTGCGAATTGCCGAATTGAAATAGTTAATACAATGACGTCTTTAGGGCACAGTGATATGATATACTAATTACTGGTATTGACGAACATAAGTTAGCGAAAGTAATTTGAAATTTGAGTTAAATATCCTCCAGAATATTTTTTTATCATGGGTCATTTTGTATGAGAGGTACTAGAAAAAGTGGACCGATATAGTCCATATTCGCTACAGAGTCAAATTATTAAAATGGTACATGTTCTGCAAAATATGCTAAATAGCTCTTAGTTAATGCTACAATCGCTGGGAGAGATAGACGGACACGGGGGTCAAGAAGTGAGAATGAGAGATGTGAGTATTATTTGTCCGATATTGTTCATATTAGCTGTTAACCTCTGCTTAGAGGATGGAAGCACACACACCAAATTTGAGCTCGACATTTTTTAAACTACGGCTGTAATCGCGGGGACAGATAGAGGGACACCCCAAATAGGAGAGTTTGTATGGGACATGGGTGTAGTTTTTGACCGATCTGGCACATGTTAGATTTTAAACCCCACTTAGAGGATAGAAGCTTGCATGCCAAATTTCAGCTCAATACCTCTTTAACTGTTTCTGTAACTGCAGGGAGAGACCTCCAAAAGGGGAAATTTGTATGGGAGGTTGGAGTAGATTTCGACCGCGCTTGTTCATCTTAGAACTCAATCTCCACTTAGAGGACATTAGCTTGCATACAAAGTTTCAGCTCGATGGCTTTTAAACTGCGACTGTAATCGCAGGAACAGACCCCCTAAAAGGGGAAGTTTCTATGGGGAGTGGGAGTAGTTTTTGACCGATTTTTATCATCCTAGAAATCAGCCTCCAGTAGGAGGACTGAAGCTTGCATACCAAATTTCAGCTATGATCGCGGGGACAGACTTCAAAAAGGGGAAGTTTCTATGGGGAGTGGGAGTAGTTTTGGGCCGATCGGGCTCATCTTAGAACTTAATATACCAAATTTCTGCTCGATATCTCTTAAACTACGGCTGTAGTTGCAGGGATAAACCCCCAAAAAGGGACAATTTGTATGGTAGTTGGGATCGATCGGGCTCATCTTAGAACTTAATCTCCGCTTAAAGCATAGAAGATTTTGTTACAAATTTCGGCCTAATATCTCTTAAACTACAGCTGTAGTCGAGAGGACAGATTCCAATAAGGGGGAGTTTGTATGGGCAGTGGGAGTAGTTTTTGTCAGGTCGGGCTCATCTTAGAACAAATCATCCGATTTTTATTCTAAATTTAAACTACAGTCTCGGGACAGACGGGTATCTTTAAATCGACTCAGAATTCGACGCTGATTTCTTATACATTTATTGTCATACCTACCAAGCCTTCTTACGAGCGTTACAAACGGAAGAACAAATTAAATATACCCTTTATTCCGTTCAAGTGCAAATTCATATCTATTCTGCCGAGTACTATCTGTATACAAATAATAAGGTCCTAATTAACAGTTTTCGCACGTCTCTTCCCGTCCACAGATCGCCTTTATATGAATAGCGGTAGTGTCGAGCAATATCTATGTGTCGAATGGTTTAAAAAAAATTCTCTAGCGCTAAATCACTTTTACCACACCGAATATGTGAACCTATCGGAATATATAATTGTGTCTGTATATTCTTGTCTATGTTGCCGTATATCAAAAATTATCCCCTCCGTCCACTTTTCGAAAATAAAATGTTCGTCTTCATATGAATAACACTATGACACAATTTGAGGGTCATTGTCTCGGGGGTGAACCAAACCAATGTCAAACGATAGCATTTGACCTCAGTAACAAAACCCTAAACTCAATTTTGCTCCACTACGTCACAAATTTTTTTTACAGTGTTTTCAAGTTTGATTTTTTTGGTCAAAAGTTGAATCAATGAATATGAAAAATCATCTGTAAAAATACGTTTGGGGTATTTCATGTCTTGGGATACCTATATTAAAACAATCAGGGGAATATTTTCTCGGAACATTTTAACCCTCTAGCTCCCACCCGTATGGGACATTTTTGGCCCAATTTTGAAAAACTGTTTAAAAGTCAATTTTGGACGGAGGTCAAGGATTAGAATCTCCGATAGAAATAATCTCCGGGAAAGTTCACTAAGAGTCACTGAAGACAAAAAACCTCTATGAGTCAAAGGTTCCAAAATAAAATCAAAATGAAGTGTTAAAAAAACTATTGTTGAGCAAACAGTGCAACGCACTTTTTGGGGTGTGAACCAAACCAATATCAGACGATAGCATTTGACCTCAGTAATAAAACCCTAAACTCCATTTTGCTCCACTACGTCACAATTTTTGTAAACAGTGAGTTAAAGTTGGATTTTTTTAGTCAAAAGTCAAATAAAAGAAAATGAAAAATCATATGTAAAAATAGGTTTGGGATAGTTCATGTTTGCGGAGATATACATTAAAATTTTCAGAGGAACAATTCATCAGAACATTTGAACGCCCCCTCTCCTAACCTTAGGATAAATTTTGAAAAACAGCTTAAAAGTCAAATTTCTCAAAATTTTCAAAATGGGTGACAGATAGAGGGTTAAAATGTTCCGAGGAAATATTCCCCAGAAAATTTGAATGTAGGTCTCCGAAGACATGAACTATCCCAAATCTATTTTTACACATGATTTTTCATTTTTATTTATTTGACATTTGAACAAAAAAATCTAACTTTAAACCACTGTAAACAAAAATTGTGACGTAGTGGAGCAAAATGTGGTTTAGGGTTTTGTTACTGAGGTAAAATGCTTTTGTTTGATTTTGGTTTGGTTCACACCCGAAAAAGTTCGTTGCACTGTTTGCTCAACAATAGACTTTTAAACACTTCATTTTGATTTTATTTGGAAACCTTTGACTCATAGAGGTTATTTGTTACTCTTGGTGACTCTTAGTGAAATTTTCCGGAGAATATTTCTATAGAAGATTCTAATCCTTGACCTCCGTCTAAAGTTGACTTTTAAACAGTTTTTCAAAATTGGGCCAAAAATGTCCCATACGGGTGGGAGCTAGAGGGTTAAAATGTTCCCAGAATATATTCCCCTGATTGTTTTAATATTGGTCTCCGAAGACATAAAATACCCCAAACGTATTTTTACAGATGATTTTTCATATTCATTGATTCAACTTTTGACCAAAAAAATCTAACTTTAAACCAATGTAAAAAAAAATTTGCGACGTAGTAGAGCAAAATGGAGTTTAGGGTTTTGTAACTGAGGTCAAATGCTATCGTTTGATATTGGTTTGGTTCACCCCCGAAAAAGTGTGTTGCACTGCGTAATTTAGAATAAAAAAAAAACTTTTTACACATAAAACCCGACCATTGATTAGAAAAAAACATTTTTGCCACAACCATTCTGTAAAATTAACCAAATCGTATCAATCTTGGCCTAATACACCATTTGGCCACGCCCACTAATCGAAAATTTATAAATGTTGTACCGAGTAATATCTATATATTAAGTTAAACCTCTCTAGGACTTAAATACAGTTTTGCCACGCCCCCTCCGATCACTGATGGAAATACAAATTTCGTCTGCCAAGTTCAACCAGTCCTACAGAGTACTACCTGTGTACCAAATTGTATATATCTAGGGCTAAAATACAGTTTTGCCACGACTGCACCGCCTATTGGTCGAAAATTAAAATTTTGTTTCAGCAGTGTACTATCAGAATATCAAATTTCATCTCTTAAGGACTGAAATTCTGTTTGGTCACGCCCTTTCCGTTCACTGATCGAAAATAAACATTTTGTCTGCAAATTTTAAACTGAAGTGTGGAGTACTACCTGTGTAACAAAATTTATCTCCTTAGCTCTAAAAAATGTTTAGCCCAGCCCACTCCGCCCGTTGAAAGGCAATTTGGCCCGCTGGATCTTGAATAATTTACTCCTTATTAACTGCTAGCGTGACCAAATTTACTTTCAACACCGCCCAAAATTTTATTTGTAAAAACTATTCCTGGGCCTTTAAGGATTTTTTATTTATATGGATAAATAGGTAAATTTGCATGGAAAGTACCAAGAGTGGTCGGCCGATATAGTCCATATGGACTCCTGAGTCAAATTTTACCAAAATATAACTGAACTCAGAGTATGTACTTCAAAAAAACATATGTATGTAAAACTATGAAGGTCAATTTGGTCATTTGTGTGGGAGGTACTAGAAAGGTACCAGAAAGTCTTAGATTTTGCGATGGATTATCCACTATTACAGTACATTTATACTTACCAAATTCAAATAACCCATATTTGTCCGTTTGGAAGTTATGGAAGAAAAATTAATTATCTAAATACTTAGTAATTTTGTGTTGGTGGTACCAAAAGAGGTGGAAAAATTACTCGAATTGTAAAGTAGGCGGTGTGGTACATTTATGTGGGAGGTACCAGAAGGGGCGAGGCTTGACTTCCAGATTTTTTTTCTCCAAAACTTTATCCTGATATAACTTTACTAAAAACAGAATTTTGGCACGATCTCGTTAGGTGTATTAATAATATCAATCGATTTTTAAGGTGGGCCGTACCAGATGGGTATGGGAGGTTCCTGATGGGGCGTGGCTAGACTACCAGTTTTTTCCTCCAAAACTTTATCCTGCTATAGCTTTACTAACAACAGAATTTGGGAACGATCGCGATGGTGTTATTAATATCATTACTCAATTTCTAAAGTGGGCGGAGTGGTACATTTGTATGGGATGTACCATAAGGGGCGTGGCTAGACTACCGGTTTTATCTTCAAAACTTTATCGTGATGTAGCTTTAATAAATCGTTATTTGGGCACGATCGCGTTGGGTGTATAGATATTATTGCTCGATTTATAAAGTGGGCGGAATGATATATTTTTATGAGAGGTACCAGAAGGGACGTGGCCATGTAGCCCATTTGCAATACTGTAAGAAGTTTTGAAACATTTGGTTGCGTCTTTCGAAAGATATTGTGCATACCAGTTGGACAGCCAGACAGACAGACGGACATGGCTCAAACGGCTTAAAATGTCATGAATAAAATTTGGTTCAAAGAAACCTAGGGTCCAAAGTGATTCCTTCTATGTGTTACACTTTTGGGTCGTATCAAATGATATATATAACCAGTAAAGAAATTTCAGTCAAGTAAACTGACTGATAAATACCATCACCCAATATAAGATATTGTTTAAGTCTTGAGTTTTTGAAATTAATAGATTTTTAAAATAAAATTACTTAGGTATTATTTTTTGTCTGCATGTAGAGCAAAAACATACAAAATTTGATCTATTTGTACAGAAGGTACAATTAGGGGCAGCACAACGTGTCTGATTTTTTCGTAAATTAACGTTCAATGATCGCTTAACTTGGCAAAATTTGTCTGAATTCAGTGTACATACAAAAATGATACGTATGTAAAAGGGGAAATATCCCATATATTTATATGGGAGGTACCAGAAGGGGTGTGCCAGATAGTTAGGGTTGCTGAGACTTTGCCTCCTATAAAAGATAATTTAATTGACCAAATTTGATTATCCCCCTAGGTGCCGGTTTAGAAGTTATGGGAGAAATATTAATTTTTCAAACAAAGTCATTTTGTATGGGAGGTACCAGAAGGGGTGATCCGACATAGTTCATATTCATTCCTGATTAAAACCTTCATAACCTTACATCTTACGCAAAATTTTACTTAATTCAGTGTATTTACAAAAAAGATATGTATGTGAGACAATGGGGGTGGGTTCGGTCGTTTGTTTGGGAGGTACCAACAGGGGTGTGTCAAATAGTTAGGTTTTCTGAGGTTTTGCCTCCTATCCGAAGATAAATGTACCGAACAATTTTCATTACCCCCCAAGTGTCCGTTTGAAAGTTATGGGAGATATATTAATTTTTCCAAAAATAGGTAATTTTGTATGGGAGGTACCAGAAGGCGTGAACCGATATAGTCCATATTCATTCCTAATTTAACTTTTCATAAGCGAACATCATACTCAAAATTTTCGTGAATTCAGTTTACTAACCAAAAAGATATGTATGTAAAACTATGAGGGTCAATTCGGTCTTTTGTATGGGAGGTACCAGAAGGGGTGTGGCAAAGGTTTCGGTTTTCTTAGGGTTTGTCTACTTTTGCAAGATAAAAAAACTGACCAAATTCAAACATACCAGAAGGGGTGGAGCTATTTAGCTCATTTACAATCCCATAAGTTCGTTTTGAAAAATATTAGTACTGGTAAATTTGCATACCGATCCGTTAAGGATTACTCGAGTTATCCTGCTGACCAGCCATCCAGCCAGACAGACAGACGGACATAGCTCAATCGCCTTAAAAAGTCCTGAAACGAATTTGGTCTTAAGATACTTGGGGTCTAACTCGTCTCCTTTAATGCGTTACACTTTTTTTCGTATCAAATGATATATACCCTCATCCCTAAGGGTGATGGTATAAAAACAAGTTGGTCACGTTGTGCTGCCCCTACCGGTACCTTCTACACAAATTGGTCAATTTCCCGTTAATTAATAGTTTACTTAGAATTTCTAAAACTACCCAAAACATTTGTATATTCATAAGTGAAACTTAAGAAACAGGGGGGTTGACCCCATAAGAGACCATATCGGCCCCCTAAACAGAATGATTATATGTCCAGAGATTTTAGCTTTAACTAATCTCATTTGTTGGCGAATTCATTAACACTTAATACTCGATAACCTCTTCTGCAGTTTTGCTTCATGTCTGTAAACGTTTGACCATACGACTAAAAGTCCGATCTCCAACCGCTTATTTCTATTCATCTTATTTACAGCATACGTTGCTTATGTTAGCTTCAACAGCAATATTTTGACAACAAATAAAAACCGAATAAATGTAAGTATGTATTTTGCTGTATTTGTTATTTGTATGGGTTAAAAATAAATCGTTAAGTTTGTAGCCAAATACTGTTGCTGTTTGCTAAAGCTTGTGCTTAAAGCTTCTCTGTCATTAAATCACCAAACTATACATTTTCTAACATATTTTTAGGAATATGAAACAAATAAGGTATTATTGATTAACACTTTCGACTAACTGTTGGAGTTTATACTTTTTATAGTATCTAGATAGTTAGTTTAAGTGAGTTATTTGAAGAGTTGCGTGAATCAAATTAATAAAATAAACATACATTTGATCAGTTATATTTGAGTGTAAAAAGTCTCTTATGATCTTGGTTGAAATTTTAATTAAAAAAAAGCTTTTATTTATTGGACACTATTGACTACTAGTACTACCAGTATGTATATTTATGTGCTTATAGCTTTATACAGATCTTTAATATTATATATATACATATATTTAAGATATATTTATAAACAACTTTCGTTACATATTTACCGCTTTTTGTTTAGAACGAAGGTAATACAATTATATTATATTTCTTCTTTTAATTTAACCGAATTAGTTATTTCACATCATAAAATTTCTGACGTGTGCAAATAACATTTAAAAGATTTTATTTTAATTTTATTTTTAGATTTTTCTTTATTTGCTGAACAAATAAAGCTACACAAGTAAATAAAATTGTTGCAGGCCAGTTAAACATTTGGCGATGGTTTAAATGCCAGTTCCTTCAGTGCTAACACTGTTCGACAAGGTTATTTTTCTTGTGCTTCTAAGAGTTTTTGACATGGCAAATTCAAATACGTAATCAGAATTAAGCTATCAGGTATAGAATTTTGGTTATTTGAAAATAAGTTTTGTTTTCCATTTAAAATTTGTATGGAGGCGATTGCTGAAAAATTTAGTAGAAACAGTTTGCAACATCAGCATCATGCCTGTTCGGCTGCAATTATCGCCCTAGTCTATTTTATAATTACCTCAGCGTTACGAAGGAAGAAGTATGCCTACTATATTCGCTGACTGCTCCTGGAATATTTTACTAGACTGCAAGGATATTCAGCATAATATAAATAAATAACTTTGTTAACTAATAGGTAATACATATTTGTTCTTTTTATTTTTCATGCTTTTAGCTCTACTAGTATCGGCTATTGTATTTAGAAAAAATGCAACATGTCCTTGAAAGTAAATTTTTGGCCTTCTCATATGGATTTCTTACTTCACTTCCCAAAAAAGGAATGACGATCTATTACTTTGTGTATTTTATGGCAATTTATGACATATAACCCTGAAAACCCATTCTTATTGTTATTGCTTCCCAATCTTTTATTTAAAAAAAAATTAAAAAAAACTTGCTAAACAAATCAAAAAAAAAAAAAAATTAAAAAAAAGTTTAAATCTTTTTTTCGAATAATTTTTAATCAATAAAGCCTTTAAAAACATATAAAATTAAAAATTTTAAAAACATATTTAATTTTACTTCCCATAAAATGGATTTTTCCACTAATTTCTACTTTGTTTACCCATAAGTGTGCACCTAAAAGGCGTACAACCCTGTTCAAATTGTCATTTCATAGGCTGATCAATTACACAAGAGAACAAGGTATTTGTTGTTTAAGAACTGAATATTGTTTTAAAGGTAATTTGGGACGCTGAATCCAAATCTGCACTTGGTTTTTTTGTATCAGCTCGACTTTTCGCGATATACCGTTATGTCCAAAACTAAGGCACTTCCACTATAAATATTTAAATAAATTGAAAACGGTTCACCATATTCCATTAAAAAAAAAAAACTGAAACTCGTCAACAAAATTATCTTTAATCCGTGCCTACATTGTTTTTAATTTGGCCTAGTAGTTTCAGAGATATCGTTGTAGTTTAAAAAAAACAACAATTTTACAAAAAAAAAAAAATATTTTGTTTTTTAAAAATTCATAAAAAAAATAATGCAACAAAAACCATAGTGTTGGTCATAAAACATTTAGTTTAATATAGTTTGAGTCAAATGAGCTTTATTTCATTGAAATCTGTGCACAACTTTTGATTTTGTCAACAATTTACTGAGATAACTAAATTTACAAAAATTTTATATAATAACCGAACTATGACAATATCATAATTCATTGCAGATCAACAAAAAACAAAATCAAGAACAAAAATCGCGATTTTCATACAGAAATAACATTTATTAATATGTTTGTGAAAGTGTAACTCGAGCAAACCTTAACGGATCGTTATGAAAATTTATCAGTATAAATATTTTTCAAAACGAACTTATGGGATTGTAAATGGGCAAAATAGCCCCACCCCTTCTGGTACCTCCCATACAAAATTACCTATTTTTGGAAAATTAATATTTCTTCCATAACTTCCAAACGGACACCTGGAGGATGTTTGAATTTGGTCAGTTTGCAAAAGTAGACAAACCCTAAGAAAACCGAAACCTTTGCCCTACCTATTCTGGTACCTCCCATACAAATGACCGAACTCACCCCAATAGTCTTACATACATATCTTTTTTGTAAGTACACTGAATTCAGTCAAACTATGCGTAAGTTTTACGGTTATGAAAATATGAATCAGGAATGAATTTGGACTTTATCGGATCACCCCTCCTGGTACCTCCCATACAAAATGACCTATTTTTGGAAAATTAATATTTCTCCCTTAACTTCCAAATTGAAACCTGTCGATTAATTAAATTTGGTCAGTTAATTAACATTGTAATAGGAGGCAAAACTATAAATTAAATTATAAATAAATTTGGAAATTTGTCATGATTTTTAAAAATACAAAATTTTAATTTTTTTTAGGTAGAAAGAAAAAAATTCGAATAATCTGTTATCACCGAACTTAGCATAACTCATTCAATTTCCAATCAATTATTATGTGCATACATGTTTTAGAAAGCTACTTTAATATGATATTCAATAAAGCTTATAAAAAGAACAATTTGCCCACAACCGATTAACTTTCAGCGTGAAGAAAATTAAAATGTGTAATTTTTTTTGTATTTTTTTTTTTTTTTTAAATAAAAGAGCCTTTACTCATCATTTTTTTTTTGTGATAATAAAACCAGTACAGAAATTTCAGTCAGTTAAACTGACTGATAAATACCATCACCCAATATAATATATTGTTTAAGTCTTGAGTTATTGAAAATAATCGATTTGTAATTAAAACCAGTTAGAAAGTTTCAGTCGGGCAACCCGACTTACATTTACCCTTACCCTCAGTAAAACAAATAATTTTCTATTTTATTGATATTATTACTCGATTTCGAAATTGGGCGGAGTGGTACATTTATATGGAAGGTACGTGAAGGGGTGTGTTTAGGCTCCAGATTTATTCTCCATAACTTTATCCTGTTATAGCTTTACTAAATACAGAATTTGCGCACGATTGCGTTGGGTGTACTGATATTATTACTACATCCCAAAAGTGGGCGGAAAGGTACATTTGTATGGGAGGTACCATAAGGGGCGTGTCTAGACTTCCAATTTTTTCTCCAAAACTTTGTCCTGTTATAATATAACAAAATACAGAATTTGGGCACGATCGTGTCGAGTGTATTGATATTATTACCCTATTTCTAAAGTGGGCGGAGTGGTACATTTGTATGGGAGGTACCAGAAGGGGCGTGTCTAGACTTCCAGATTTTTTCTCCAAAACTTTATCCTGCTTAAACTTTACCAAATACAGAATTTGGGCACGATCGCATTAGGTCTTTTAATAATATTAATCGATTTCTAAAGTGGGCGGTACCAGATGTGTATGGGAGGTACCAGATGGGGCGTGAATAGACTTCCAATTTGTTTCTCTAAAACTTTATCTTGTTATAGCTTTACTCAAAATAGAATTTGGGTACGATCACGTTTAATTTATTGATATTATTTCTCCATCTCTATAGTGGGCGGAAAGGTAGATTTGTATGGGAGGTACCAGAAGGGGCGTGGCTAGGCTTTCAAGATTTTTTCCAAAACTTTATCCTGTTATAGCTTTACTAAATACAGAATTTGGGGACGATCCCTTAGGGTGTATTGATATTATTACTCGATTTCTAAAGTGGGCGGAATGATGTATTTGTATGGGAGGTACCAGAAGGGGCGGGGCCATGTAGCCCATTTGCAATACCGTAAGTAGTTTTGAGAAAATAATAACTCGTGCAAAATTTCAAAACATTTGGTTGCGTCTTTCGAAAGTTATCGTGCGAACCAGCCGGACAGCCACCCGACAGACAGACAGACAGACAGACAGACAGACAGACAGACAGACGGACATGGCTCAAACGACTTAAAAAGTCATGAATCGAATTTGGTTCAAAGAAACCTAGGGTCTAAAGTGACTCCTTCTATGTGTTACACTTTTGGGTCGTATCAAATGATATATACCTTCATCCCTACGGGTGATGGTATAAAAATTGGGTTTTTTCAAAGGTAACAACGATCTCTTTAAAAAAAAACAAAATTTTAAAATCCGGCTTATGAAAAAAAAAATTATGATTTTTTAAACTATATTTTTTTGGAAAAAAGGCTAAAATACGATTAGTACATGTAACTTGAAAATTCGAGCTGATGGAGAAAAATGGAGATTAGATTTAAAATCTGAATTCCAAACAACACTCAAAAAGTTCAATTTTGTTCCCTTGTGTTATCTATTATGTGCCTTTTAAATTTCTTGATTATCTTATTTGGTTCAAAAGTTAAGATTGTTGCAACGAAAAAACTCAAATGGCCCCACTGTGCGACATTAATTTAATTTTGGATGTAAGCATTTTTTGCATTGTAGTCGATACAAAAGAAGATTTATTTAAAAAAATCATGGTTGATAAATGGTTTTAGCGATTCTTGTGACTCGCAAATATCCAGAAACTATTTGAACTATATCATTTCATATAGTTCTTGTGACTCGCACATATCCACTTCTGGTGCCTCCCATACACCACTTTTGAAAACGGTTTACCCGACTGAAACTTTCTCACTTGTTTTATCACCAAATTGTTAAGGGTACCTGAGTTTCGGCGTATCTGAAGACAATTATCTTACTTTTTATACCCTCACCTTAAGGGTAATAGGGTATCATTTCATACAACCCAAAAGTGTAACACATAGAAGGAGTCACATTAGACCCTAGATTTCTTTGAACCAAACTCGATTCATGACTTTTTAACTTACGGCATTGCAAATGGGCTATATGGACACGCCCCTTCTGGTACCTCCTATACAAATGTGCTATTCAGCCTACTTTAGAAATTGCGTTATAATATCAATACACCCAACGCAATCATTCCAATCTCTGTATTTAGTAAAGCTATAACAGAATAAAATTTTGGACAAAAAACTGAAAGTCTAGCCACGCCCTTTCTGGATACCTCCCATACAAATGTACCACTTCGACCACTTTAGAAATCGAGTATTAATATCGCAATCGTGCCATAATTCAGTACATTTTTAATAAAGCTATAACAGGATAAAGTTTTGGCAAATACACTGGAATTGCAGCCACGCCCCTTCTGGTACCTCCCATACAAATGTAGCATTCAGCCCATGTGACATTACGTGAAAGTAGTAAGACTTGAGCGTTTTTCCGTTTTGGATTTTTTTAAAAATAAAAATTATGATTTTTTTATGCAAAGTTTTGTTTTTGATTTTTCATAAATGTATTTATATGTACAAAATTGTTGGTTAAAAAGATTAATTCTTAAACTTCGGAAATTCGGTTCAGCAAAATTGTACTAGCCGTTCTTGAGATATCTGGATGGTTTAAACACAATTTTTTTTCGTGGGGCGTGGCACCGCCCCCCTTTTCAAAAATCGTTCAGACGGCTTTTCCAATTGACCGATTGATACGAAAATTGTACGAAGTGGTACTGTTGACCTGTGGATAGTCCCTGGCTATAGGGGCGTGGCACCGCCTATACAACTTGAATATCAAAAGGACTATATCTCTTGAACTATCAGAGGTATGAAGATGAGATTTGATATATATGTTGTTGGAGCAGCATTAATTACAGCCAGGGTGGAACTGGGCGGCGCCACACCCCCTTTTCAAAAACCAATCTGACGGCTTTTCCAATGGACCGATTGATACAAAATTTTACCAAGTGGTACTGTTGACCTGCTGATAGTCCCTGGCTATATTTGGTTGTGATAAGAAATAGGGGCGTGCCACCGTCCTTACAACCTGAAACTTTCAGAGGTATGAAGATGAGATTTAGTATTTATGTTGTTGAAGCAGTGCCACGCCTCTTTTTCAAAAATCGCTCTGAAGACTTTTACAATAGACTGATTTATAAGATAGTTTTAGAAAGTGGTACTGATGACCTGTTGATAGTTCCTGATTATATTTGGTTGTGATTGGATAAAGGGGCGTGGCCCCGCCCATACAACTTGAAATCAAAAGGGCTATATCTCATGAGCTATCAGAGGTATGAAGATGGGATTTGTTACATATGTTATTGTTGCAGTATGAATTACAGTAAGGGTGGAAGTGGGCTGTGCCACACCCCTTTTAAAATAAGTAGTTATTCCACAGCATATTGCAGTTCGCCTAAAGATATGAACAGTAAGGTGGGCCAATTTGCTTATTCGCAAAAATCGGAATCCACGAAGAATTGTTAGAAAATTTCACCAACAACTTCCTAGCTGGCGCTGGGAAGCAAGAAGATTTCAGTTTGAGATTTTTTGTTTTTTAAATGAGCACAAACCAAAAAACCAGAGGCAAATCTATGTATTGGTTAAAAAGTTATAGCCTCTGAGAGTTGGCATACAGAAATTAAGTTTTTAAAAATCATTTTTCAGAATATTGGCCGGGACCCCAAACAATATCAAAAATATACCATTCTCTTCGTCTTGGTCTCCAAACATCGGAATGGTAGGTAAAAAATATAGCCGGGCCCATAGGTCTGAAGTTTTCGACAATTGCTTATTGCAAAAAACTATGTCTACCTGAAATCTTCATGCTTCTCAAGGCGAACGAGGAATTGATTTTAGACATATATTATAGTTTCTTAGAGTAATTTTCTAAGACTTCATCGTAGATTCTGATCTTGGTATACGATTAGCACGTTTTTTTTTCGACGCGAACAAATTGATTCGCCCTAATGTGAAGTTTACGGTGCATATAATCATCCATCTAAGCAGCTAATAGAAGCCATCGACGCTCTAGACGTAAGTGTGACAGGGGACTCGAATTTATCGAAACGACGCCGTTCTCAGCAACTCGGTCTCTGCAAATGCTGAGGAAAGATCTTGGCATATAAAATCCAACTGGTAGAAGAAGTAGAGCCAGTGGACGATCAATTGATTTATTTTTATTTATCATGTCATTGCCCATTATTGGAAGGTGAAATGGTTCCAACACGACGGCTTAACATGCCATACAGCGCGTGAGACCATCACTTTGTTTTGCCAAATGTTGGTGACCGAATTATCTAAAAAAAATGGTAATACGAGTTCATTACAAAGATAGTATTGGTATTAGGGAATATTCTTGATCCGTGTGAGAAAAAGACATGGCAAAAGAGGTTTTTCTGGTTAAAGGCATGAAGCTTCAAACGAAATCATTTCATTTGCGGTCAATAGGAGGAGAAAGCATGATAAAAGTGTTTTTTACGCCCAAAGAGATAGTTAGTATACAGACGGTTCCCGCTATAAAAATAAAAATTTAATTTTGATCTGTTTCCGATTTGTGAAAGAGGTGTTTTTCGCCCTACATACAGACGAAACTTAATCTTCATGTCGGAACTTTAGATATGAATTTTATGTTGAACTTTTTACTATTGTCATAGAGCCTATGATATTAAGCATTAAGGAGTAACTTGAAATTAGTTACATAAATTAATAAACCCAACATATAATTTTCGAGCTTAAGTATCGCTTTCAAAGTACTTTGTAGACCTAAATGTGAGATATATTACAAGTTAATATGCAATAGCGAAGCATTGCCGGGCCCACTAGTGTGAAACATATTACAAGGTATTATGCAATAGCGAAGCATTGCCGGGCCCACTAGTATCAAGATAAAAAAAGTTGCAAACATGTTAAATCATAGTAAGGGTTGAGTGTCTTATGGCACACAAAAAATTGTTGGAACCCCTTGATCGTGCATTACGGGGTTTAAGGAGCAATACATAATTGGGTCATACTTTTAAATTAATTTAACAAGAATATATAAGGAAAACGATGTATGTATTCCAATGTTGTGAGGTCGTGCATTCTGATGTATATTACAACAAGTTTTGTTCTTATATGCCACTGTATAAACTTGAATGAACTTGGTTTTTTTTTTGAAAAATTGTCAGAGCTGACTATCCGAGAATATTATGTCAAATAGATTTCTGAAAAATTTTCGTTTTCGTATTTCCAAAAGTTAATACATAATCGGAAATTTGATTTGTTTTTTGTTTTGTGCTGAACTTTTTGCTAAAAAGTGAATTTGAAATTGAACAATATTATATTGCGAAAGATTGGTGAATTCCATTGTTTTCTGTTATATTTCGTGCTGTGTGAATTGGGAGGTATGTATCGCATTTCTGTTGATAATGCTTTATGTTGATGTGTGACACAATTCCCTTCATCTTTGTTAGGAATTGGGATTTTCTTGTTTCTCCCAAATATTCCACATATTTATTGGCGAAAATTTGCGCGACATTTTATAACATTCTGCGGCAAAATATTGGATGCTCAATATCAATTCTTGCTGAAAATTTGGTGAAATTTGCCTAAGATTTATTTGAGATTGGATGTACAATCTCCATAGAATACAGAACAATTAGCTTACGCACGGAAAACGAACATACCTTAGGACGCATGGCGTAAATATACATTTGGACATAAATCTTGGTTTTAACCAATTCAATACCATAAAAATGGATCATTTATTTTCTTTTTTTTTTCCTGATGACATCTTTAGATAAGTACACTAGACTAACGTAACGAATTTTCTTTAAAATTTAATATCATTTTTTTTTGTTTGTATCTTGTTAGTTTATGATTCACATTTACACGTTCATAAAAGAATTTTTAGTTTAAACTTCAATATACGTCAAGTAACATCGTATTAAATGCATTAAAATTAAGAAGTAAGAACGAAAACCACATACATGTATCCAGCGTCGACATCAGGCCTGCTGTCATCGGTAGATTCTTTCAAATGGTGAGTTTAAATGAATTATGTTATTTAAAATCATATAGAAAAAACACGAATTACAAAACTTCATTTCAAAACTATTTTTCTGTTAGTTTCAATACATTAATATTTTAATTTTATTAGCATAACGTTCTTTTACATAATCAGTCCGTAGATGTTAATAAAATTTCATTAACGTTCAAATAATATGAATACATGCTAAAAAGCAAAGCTTTTTAAACTTTTAACAGTTAGTCACGTCTATTCACTTAACAGAATTTTGTCTTGCTAACTTAAAATTTGAAATAGCTTACATTTTAAAACTTTGTTTACATGATGTTACATAAATCAATTTCCGAACTGTAATGATATTAAAATTTACTGAAACTACTTGGACATACATATTAGTACTCTAACCGGTCTATTCTGAAGTGGTTACAATAGTCACCACGGTTACAATAGACTACTATGGTTACAAAATCAAAAAATCGGTATTCCGAATCCTTGTTACCGTAACAATTGTTACAAAAATTGTTACCTGCCAAAAAGGAGGTAACAAGGTAGTTTTAGCTCTTTGGAATAATATTTTGAGATGTAAAAAAAAAATTTAAATTATTGAAGTCGTGGGTAAAACAGTTTTAGCCCTTTTTGCTATGAAAATGTAGTGGCAAAATGTGTGGAAAGGGCACAATCGCCAAGAAACATGTGGGACGGCTGTGACCAATTCTCCATGACACAGTATTTGTCCAACATTTTCGACTGTCCACTTATCTGGGGTATGTGTCGTCTCCTTAAGCTCTGTCAAATGTGTAAAATATCTAAAAATTAAAAATATGTTTACTTTTCTCTGTATTGTATTTTCATTTTTTGTTTTTTAAATTCAAAATAAGCTGAGAATTGTCAATAATTTATATTTCACCACAAGGTGAACTTTTCCTTGTTACTTAATTACCAGAATACCCGTAACAAGAATTGGTTTCAAAATTGTAACAAATTTACAGTGACAAATTTTTGTAACCAAATTATTAGAATAGGGCCGTAAATCTATTAAAATTTTGTTAATTTTGTTTTTCCTATTGTTTTTTTTTTGTTGAATAACTATAATTTTTGTTGAATAACTATGTTACTAGTTTTTACTAATTTTAATAATTTCAATATGAATTACCTTATCGAATAAATTGTGTGATAAAATTGGAAATGCATAACTAGGGTTTATTTTTATTCCACGAAACACTTAGCATCCGGTTAGGCTAATCATAATGGGATATCCAGTGGATAGTAAATGGATATCAATGGTAGGGTGGGTAGTGATTATGAAGGGGTGCTTTACATCTTTAACCTCTTCAGCGTTCTACACTTAGATACTTTTTTCTTTATTTTCTTTAAGTTATCTTCATTTTGTGGTTTTAGCTACTTAATTTTATTTGTATGTTTCGAGCTCTAAACTGCCTTCATGAAGACAAGAACACCACCCTATAACCCTGAGCACGGCCGGTTCTAAAAGTAGCTATTGGTTTTCATGAGGTAGAGCGTGAGTCGGGCCGTTACAATGTATGTATTCCAATGATACCCGTTATTACAGTTTTCAGTTCGGTTAGAAT
Organism: Muscina levida; assembly: GCA_964034835.1. Lineage (NCBI taxonomy): Eukaryota > Metazoa > Arthropoda > Insecta > Diptera > Muscidae > Muscina > Muscina levida. Next base: position 80,941,618 of record OZ035882.1, read on the forward strand.
TTGAAATGCCAATCAATAAAGTTGAAGGACAGTCTATTTAAGTTTGCGGCCACTTGTTTTTCGCATGAACAGCTTTATGATGCATGTTCACGTGTAGAAAGACTCACTGATTAAATACGTACACCCCTTTGGTTCAACCTTACACATTGTATTTTCAAAACCATTACAATAAATATATGTCATTAAAGAATATTATCCTTTAGAATACCTCAAAATTTTTTGTTAAATTTCGATGAAAATATCAAAAGAAACTAACACATCCCGAAGATTTTTTCCACCCAAAAAGTAACATTTAAGTCAATACTTCTTAAGGCAGGACAAAGTCTGCACGGTCAGCTAGTGTTCAATAAAAGCCCCCCAAACGTGGCTACTAGAGCTTTAAAACTTTAAGCCCCAAGCAGCACTGGGGCAGCACCCTTGGCTATCCTAAAATCCTAAATAACATAACCTATTTTATGAACTAGCTAAAATGTGTTGTGTGAATAAAGAATTATTAAAATCGGTTCAATAATTTTTACTTTTTCAATGAAAATCTCTTTACAAAAATATAATAATAAAAATAATATTTTTAAGGAACAATTGCATATTTGTTGTGTTAGAAATCAATTTATCCACCATATAACTAATTTAAATCTATTCGGTGTTCTTGCCCTCTCCACATTGTAGACTTGCTTATAATTCTACACTTTCCTATGTATATATGATGAGAATTTAGTCTTTAGCATATCTTAGCAATTGTCACATAAATCGTGGTATAAATTAATTAAAGTCTATTTGTATCGATATCTTAAGGGTCAGTAAAACATGCAAAAACTGGTTTAGAGTAGGCGGCACTATTAAAATGGGTCATAAACAGTTTTATAGATTTCTGCCAAATGTGTGTGTTTATCTTAACAGCATTTTGGCAGAATTATTACGTAAATGTCTCTAATTTACATATGTGCGAAATTTCAGGCAGTTCAATACGCTCTTTTGAAATCTCTTCCAGAATATTTCAATCATTATAGTTGATCAGAACGACTAGAATTGATTGTTAAAAATATTAATATGTATTAAAATTTTATTATGCGAATATGTGGCACATATGAGTGTTGATTTGAAGGTTTCTTACTTTCTACAGCACGAAACTAAATGTCAAGTTTTGTTCAAATTGGGCTGTATGTTAAAAAAATTTTCAATGGCTAGCAAAGAGGCTAATAATAAATTTGGTATGGGGAAAATGCATTGCTGACTCGTTAAAGAGTTTTGAAATTTTTGGGGTAAATTGATTGAGAATTGCGATCTCTTGTTTGCTGATTTGCATTATAGAAATATCTGAAGTACTAACTAATAGACAACATATATTGCCTATCACCTATTGCTCATGTATAGTAGATATGAATATATATAATTTTATCTAAATCTAATCAAAAGTCAGAATCTTGGGATCAAGTTCTATTTGGATTGTGATAATCAAATAATAGTATTTTATTAAATAAATAAAACACATCTAGAATTGTAAAATTCAATGCTCTTACATATATGTATTTTCAATACAAATTTCTCAGAGATTGTGAGAAATAGAAACAAACTTAAAAAAAATTCAAAAGACCTGTCTTTATCTGTTTCATAATATGTTAAATGTGTATAATATTCTTGCAAAGAAAGAAGTAATCATTTCACATTTTAAAGATGCCAATTCATGCAAGTGGCTTAATTGAATATTCATTAATGGAAACCAGTTTTCTGCAAATTATATTTAACATTTTTTTTATTCAAATAATTTTTATACAAATAAGTTTTTCGAAATACTTAACTACAAAATAAATTGTTGATCAATTGACTAGTTGTTGTTTTTGGGCCACGATTATTTTCTCTTTCGGTCCCATCCTCCCCAACCGCCTTGACCACCGCCGCCCCAACCACCATGACCACCGCCATAGCCGCCATTTCCATAGCCGCCACCTCCATAGCCACCACCACCATAGCCGCCACCGCCATAACCACCGCCGCCATACCCGCCACTGGCTCCAACCACATTGATTACTTTTACATGAACATCATTATGACCACCATAGCCGCCACCGTAGCCGCCACCACCGTATCCACCACCACCATAGCCGCCACCACCATATCCGCCTACAGGATAGCCACCACCACCATATCCGCCAATAGGATAGCCACCATAACCACCTCCACCGTAGCCGCCTCCATGGCTGCCCGCCAGCAAACCTCCACCTAAACCGGCAAGGCCGCCAACTGCAGCTCCACCCAAGGCACCAGCTGCCAAACCTCCAGCCAAACCTGCCTTAAAGGCCAATATTTTCAATAATTTACTGTCGGCTTGACCGCATACCAACAGCGTAACGACGACGACGACTATGGCACACGTTAAAGGCTTCATGATTTCGTTTATCGATGCAACACCTCCGCTGCCGATATAAGTAATCCAATTATAAGAACGACTGAAAGTTAACTAAGCCGCTTTCGCATAATACCGACAATTTATATCGACTTATTCTATTTACAGAATCTTTCAACATGTGCAGAGAATCCAGATCCAGTCAATAAAAAAAAACCATCTCCCTTTTCAGAGAGCTCAATGCCAAATAATGTTAGATAATGTGCGAAAACCATGCGAAACTACCACACATACATAGACTGGCCAATTACAATCACAAAAACTGTAATCTGGACCATGTGTGACTTTGTGAATTTGTATAGAAATAGTACCTTCTTAACACACCCATATAAGATGCACAGAAGTTTGAAAGTATAAATGTATGAAGCAAACAAAAATTAAAATCCAGACGTTAGCAAGTGTGAAAAGTGACGATTTTGCTGTAGGAGAACTGTCGACAGTGTTTTGGCAACTCAAATAGGTTAATTGAACAGAAGATGCTATTCTTAGTTAGTACTAGATATAGGCAACAACAACTTGTAACTGATAAATTTTTATGGTCAAAAGAATTTTGGAAGATGATTAAAATTTTATGATAATAACACTAAGCAATGTCAAAAAACATCAGTATTCCCAATATATGTATTCTCACGATTACATAAATAATCTCAAAATCAGTACAGAAATTTCTGTCAGGGAAAATGACTGATAAATACCTTCACTTTATATATGATATTGTGTAAGTCTTGAGTAATTGAAATTGAAGTTTGGTTTGGATAATTAAACTGACCATACTTAAATATCCGGGGAATGGGGGATTTTCTAAATTGAGTACTTGTGATTCACCAGGGAGTAACCAGAATCTCTCTTTGGAGGTCCCACAACGTCCGTGAGATCGCGTACACCCCGGCAATGCCCCTAAACATCCGTCCAGTGGTAGAAAATGTGAGAAGGCGCAATGTTATGTAACATAAATGGCATGCTACCACCGATGCGTCTTAGGAACTAGGTAACCGAAGTTACTGAAGCTCAACACAACGGCCCTCTTAGTGGCTTTGCAGCCCCAAGAAACTAAGATCGGACCCAAAAGTAGACGACCACCGCAAACGCAATAAGGACCATGATTTAAGGATATGCACCTGGAATGTCCAACTTTGTACAGAGATGGTGTCTCTATTCAATTGGCGTATGTCCTCGACAAATACAAGGCTGACATCACCGACATACAGAAAATGCAATGGATGGGACGAGGATGCACATGACGAAAGAACTGTAACATCTCTCACAGCTGTCATGAAGAAAGACACGAAATTGGATGTGGATTAATAGTCAGCAAGAGACTTCGACATCTAGTCTCGCGGTTTAACCCTGTAAGTGGCCGAATAGCCACTATTTGCATTAAGGCTAAATATTTTTACATTACACTGATTTGTGTGCACGCCCAGCCGGAAAACATAACCGATGACATTAAACATGCATTCTATGACCGCCTGGAGAAAACATATGACCGCTGCCCTGCACATGACATTAGAATTGTTCTAGGGGATTTGAACTACAAAATAAGAAGGGAAGATGCTCATGGTTTAGAATTCGGAAAATTTAATCTACACAACAACACTTCCGATAAAGGATTCAGACTGATTAGCTTCGCATCGGTAAGAAACATGGTTGTAAGTGGAACCAGATTCCCGAATAAAGAAATCCACAAGGCAACATGGATATCACCTGGTCAAAAGACAAGAAACCAGATTGATCACATGGTAATCGATGGAAGGCTTGTCTCAATAGTTATGGACGTGCGTGCGATACGCAGTGCAAACATTGACTCGCATCATCACCTAATTGCAGCCAAGGTACGCATGCGATTAAGTAGTGTTAAAAACGATCGTAACCAAACATACCAACGAGATAGCCAATGCCAACTCCAACCAACTCTCTCAATTACCAACCCTCCTAATTATGATGTTCTCGACACCCAATGACAGCATATTGACCACGGCCGCAATGACCGTACTGGGTTATGAAAAACCAAGCTCAGATAAGCCGCGGTACGATGAAGAATGTCGCGAAACGTCTGAGGAAAAAGTGGCTGCACTCAGGGCATAACTGCAACCAATGGTGCTGTGATGGAGCGTAATAAAGAGAAGATTACACTCCTCTTCAGGCGGAAAAAGAGTATATGGTAGAAAAGAGAGAGCCAGGATATAAAAAACTACAGGGATAGAGGTGAAGCCCGAAAGTTCTACTAAAAGATAAAAAGCAAAGGTTTTGGACCAGAGATCCCAACCGTTAATGACAGAGCCGGAAATCTGGTCACGAACATTCAAAGTGTGCTGCAAATATGGGGGGAACACTTTCGTTCTCTGTTCGTTCACGAAGGCAGCATACGTGACGAAATCAAGGTAATCTTCGACAATGGAGTATATGTCAAAAACGAGAACAGCATGGCAATTGCACGGCTTAACAAAAATAAATTTGCGGCAGGCGCCGATGAGCTGGAATCTGAGTGTTCGCCTGTTATTAAGAAAGGCGATCCTAGTGTGTGTTCCAAATATCGTGTAAGTCCATCCTAGCGAACCTGATAAGACCTATTAAATGAGGCTTTATACCTGGTTATAATCGTGAAGAAGACCCAAGAAATTCAGATAGGTACAATCTGTTCATCGATTACGAAGTAGCATTCGACAGTCCGATAAGACAGAAACTATTTGATTCTATGACTGAGTGTGGTATCTCCGCGAAGCTGATACGACTTTCGGGATGCCATTAACTGACACGAAGTCTTCAGTGAAAATGGGCAAAAACCTGACTGAGCCAATTTCTACCAAGTCTGTCATGCGAACTATTTAACACCATAATGATGATGAGCTTGCCACAGACTGCAGTAAACACGACTGTTACAATATTAAGCAAAAATCATTGGCCGTGGACTGCGTGATATTACTGTGGCCCTTTTGAGCATTGAGAAGCAGTCGGCAGAAGTGGGTCTGGTATTTTCTTGTTTTAACGCACAAACAGTCTAAAAAGGTCATCCTTTAAATCAAGCGACGAGTATAGATGGCAAACCGCTGATAATATGCGCTAAGCAAACCAATTAAAGAGAAATCCCTGCCCCGACGAACAAAGGTATAACTTTGCCAGACACGGATCCTACCGTTTTGCTTTACAGCGCAGAACCCTGGACATTCACAAAAGCGGATCAATGTATTCTTGAAGTCTGCGAGAGTAAAATACTTCGCAAAATATTTGGACCCATCATCGTAAACGGCAAGTACCAACGTCAAATGAACTAATAGACCGATTGCGCTGGCGTGAACATGTACAAATGCATGAAAATGCTCGAGCTCCAAAAGTCTTCGTCAATAAACTCGTTGGGCAGCGCAGGAGGCAGCAGAATGGACCAGATGAAACAGCTGTTATCTAAACTCGGTGACTAACTATCTACGAAGCTCAAAAAACCAAAGCGCTGGGAATTCTTTTCTACGTGATTCTTTTGATGCTGCCTGCCAAATAAGAAGAAGTCAACTAGTCTAAATTCTTATAAGAATGAATGCAAAACTTATTTAATCTGCAGCCAACGACCTAAGCTAACAATAAAAGCTTCATTTATTCACTCGCTTAAAACTATCTAAATACCTTCAAAACCACTGTGAGAAGTGACTAAACAAAATTCCCAAATTAATCATGCATTTTGTTAGAGCTTTTAATGTGTGAACATGCCAGGCCGCTCTTCTTATAGAACAGTCACATAATGTTTTATTCGAATATAGAAATGTGTGTACATTTAAATGTACGTTGCATATTATATAACATGCGAGGCCTTCAAATAGTACTTCTTTGTCTGATTTGTATTAACTGTGAAAAATACATGATTATTTAAAAGTAAGCAATTGAGATACTTTGATAACATTGTAAAGATAAAAAATTAGTTGTGTTACTGAAGCAGCATTGTTTGTGAGTTACCTTGACACAGGCTTTTAATAGTTGTGTGATTATTAGGGATATATTCTTTAAATCTATTTATAGTATTGCCAATACTAAGTATGACCATGTGCTAAAGATTATACGGTTGTTATACGACTATTGTCGATTGTGGTACCAGTTTAACATGTTTAAACATCAAATATATTAGCAAGTTAAACAAAAATGTTCTGAGCTATACATCATTGTAATTTACTGTCGTAAACAATACTATCGAATTTAATGGATAATTCCGATTTTATGGCATTTAAAATGTATGTTTTTCAAAAAAAAAAACCGATCAAACCATAAAAAGTCTTAGTTTATTGACTACTAGGGGCCGGCAGTGGTGTGATGGTTAGAACACGCGACTGCCAAGCGGGAGATCCATGGTTTGATTCATGTCATCTTACGAAATATGTACCATTTAGGACTCACTCGCAAGCCGTCCCAAGTGTCATCACTGATATTCATCTTTTGCAAACATAAAATTTGCTAACATTCTAATTTTTATTTGAAGCTCTCCTCTCGCTGCCTTTCAAGTGTTTCTTAGTTTTTTTTTTGGACTTTACACATTTGCATATATTTTGTTGTTCTCGTAGTTTGCATTTAATGATACAACTTTTGGAAATTTCGAGAGTTGTTTATCTTTTGGTTAGGGATTGATCTAATTGTATGGTTTGTGGTCTAACATGTAGTTGAATGACAAAGATGTTTTAGTTCTTGTAGAGCAGGTATACAGTCATGTTATCGAGATTACCTTATGGATTTAACTTCAGGATAATATTCAATTGTCTACGATTGCACCACTATAACATTGAGGCAGTGAGAAATTGGCACTGGCATTGACAAGGCATCTGTAGGGTGGTAAGTTCGGCAAGAAACTTTGCACATTGATCTAAGAACAATTACTTAATTCTAAATACATATTAATTATTTTTTATTATTATTTTATATTAACAAATTTTGTGACAAGTTTAAACGGGATGGATATGAATACTCAATGAGCTGTATGATAAGAACACATTTAATGAAGCTGTCGTCGGTAATATCTGGCGTAATTAGTTTCATGCACCTGGCATGCTCTAAGGTTAGTCACGTATATATTAGCGATTCCTTTGATGCAGCTAAATTGTGGTTTTTGACATACGCCGGTGTTACGCGAAGCGTGTCTTCTGTCGATTTGTAAGACAAGTCATTATCGTGTTCAAAGTAATAGACATTTTTGTTTACGACAACAATGCATGCTAATGATATGCGGTTTGTACCATTTCTAAATTGGAAATCAAGTTATATGATGTATAATCAGAGCTAATTTGAAACGTCTTACTCATTTAACGTAGGCAATTTTTTTTAGATATTTGCAAGGCCTATCATGCGGAAGATTGATGGTTTGATCTCTATTTTAGTCAGCTACATTTTTTTGATCGGCGGCCCCCACCTTGTTTTCGACAGCCCCTTATCAGTAGTTGAGTCTAGTAAAAACTTCTCAATCAACTGACGTCCGTGAAGCATGTTAACTACTCAAATGTAAGAAGCTCTCCCTTATCTCATTCTTGGTATGTATACGGAAAATAAGTTTAGGTTATGTTAATTTGTAGGCGTAGGTACATCAGAATATTGATTTCAATTGATATTTGAAAGAACCGTGTAACAGACGTACAGATTAAAAACGATTCCGAACGTCAGCGAAACTTTTGCCTGACTAATAACGATTGTTAAAACCATCAATCCACAATGTTTATAAAACCTGTATTGTAAATTATGACAAACAAAAAAATAACACCCCAGAGTATATATAAAGCTTGTTGCTCTTTCTTTTATCTTATTAATTTAGTATTCTATATTTCGAGAAAGTTAAGCCACTAGCATTGTTGCTTATCAACAATGACTAAATTTTAATTCAAAATTTAATCTATTCCCTCAGGCAAATGGCCATAGCAGAAATTTTTGTGTAGACGAATAGACGACTACGCGAATGTATTAATTAATTTATACATATACAAGATCTAGCGAGATCACTTTGCCAATCGTGATGATAATTATGCCAACAGACGGGGAGTCCCAAAGCACAAGATTATTCTCAATATCGACTGATAAAAAAAACTATCATATGTTAGAATATTGGAGAACATTGGCTAAAAAAAACTAAGTATAGATAAGTTATGCAAACAAACAACTACCCAACAAAACCTTTTGATACAAAAAATGTAATTGTATATGGATATTTCCTAGCTTTGCGGACGCACGTTTTATTCTTATTATGTAGTTTTCTTGAAAAGTTGAAATATTTTGAAGGTTATGTTTATAATAAAAAATGTAGATTTTGGATAGTACTATAATGTTTTTTTTAATGGAACTTTACTTAAAATGTTGTATTCAAAATTATGACTAACACAAAGTGCGTTACGGACACACACAATTTTTCACAGCAACTTGATGTCTATGAAAATTTGTAAAATTTAGCGAAATTTTTTATGTGATCAGTATATTCCTATTTGTAAAAACAAGAAGACATGTTTTGACATATAAACAACTTACTTCTGATTTAAAATACTTTTACCTTTTATGCCACTTCAATCTAAATGTGCGTTGCGGACACTCGTTGTGGAAACACGTATTATTCTATGGATAACAGAGAGCAATAAAAAACCATTATCTGGGAAATTATACTATCTTTCTGGTAGGTGCTGCTGAGCACTTACGGGTTAAAAAACGTTTTTTTTTGTACATTTACGCACTTATATGCCAGTAACGCGGATAAATATGAAACGATTTTATGTTTCTCACCGGATTTGGAAAAAGAGACTTTCCAATGATATATATATAGTTTGTTTTGTTAAAGTTAAACAAATTCATTATATGATTACAAAAACAAAAAGTTATAAATATAGCAAATTTTTACTATGAAATCGTCTGTCCTTCCGCTGGAAATACCCATATTGTCAAAGAATTTGTTTTACTTTGGTTTAAGATTCGAGATTTGATTATTATTCGATATCATAAAACATTAGGTTATGTTGCGATAAACTGGAATACATAACACAGTACAACACATGGGACTTTTGGGAAAGTAGCCCCAAAATAAAGAAGTTCTGCATCATTCGTTTTGTACAGTTACATAATGATTTAATATCGATTTAAAGTTAGTAAGTATCGTATAGGGGAATTTGTCACGTTTTAGGCTCCTTTGTTTGACATAACCCCAGAACCACTTGGCCGATTTGGCTGAAAATTTGTTAATGTGACAGCAGAAGTTTGTGTCAGTGTTCATAAAATGGCAATGGTCAAAATTTGAGCAAACTCGGACTTTTGGCCGTGCCCCAAAAAGGTCATAGGTCAAATCTAAAACATATATATTAAAATAAGTTTGTGTTAGTTTATTTGCATTTCTAGTACCGTATGGAACCGGCCGTGGCATGAAGGTTATTGCCCTCTACTACCATGCGGGAGATACCGGGTTCGATTTCCGCCTCAAGTCATCTACATTTTTCTTTGATGGCCTGCCTGCCCTCTCGATGTTGTCGTCAGCAACTTTGCAGTATTAGTGTCGAGTCAATCGGTATGTCTAGTAAGAGCTTCTCAAACAGTAATGTTAGTTGTAAATCTAAAAATATAAAGTGTGTTAATTCACAACGACACGAGAAGCTATCCCATACCTCATTCATGCGGTGTAATGGGAAACTAAGTTATATAGACTTAAAAACAGCTTGAGCGATGTTTTTGCAATTTTCACAGAATGGTGGCTAAAATAGAGTACTATAATTTTTGATATACCAAGTGGGCGTGGCCCCGCTTAATGGATTCTATTTTTGAAACAGCAATATCTGGAGGACTGTTTCTACAATCGCGTTGAAAATTTATGTGGATGCATTTGGCAGCTATGTTCGTGATCCCACAAAATCGGAATCGAATCAGGGGGCGTGGTATAAAACTTTAATAGGCTGTATCTCATGGACTATAAGAGGTATAAAGCTGATATTTGATATGTTGGTACAGTATGAATAACAGCCAGGGTTGACGTGGGCTTTGCCACGCTCCATTTAAAAGAAACTATTATAACAGCCATAGTAATAGTTTGATCGTCCTGAAAGTTTTACAGTTTAGTAGAGATATAACTAGGCTATTTGGAACCAAGTTGACTAAAAGGACCGAGGAGCCGCCAACTATCACATATTTTCGAAAAAATACAAATCCTTAATCGAACATTGGATTTGATAAAAACCTGACGTTTGACCTCTTTGGGGCACGGGAAATAGTTGTCCGATGTTACTCAATCTTCTGTCATGTATTTTTTACAACAAAAGCAACTAAATTTCCGCAAAAAAGTCGATATGTACGGCTGCCGCCCTCATGTTCATGTTGATTTAAAGTTCGACTGCATGAAGATTGTCGAGCAATACACTCTTAATTGCTACGGAATGTGCAATTTGTTTTTATATTTTGTTGTCTCGTTTTGATATTTGGTCTGTTAAATTACCTTATAATAACTGGCAAACCCTCAGAAAGCCAAAACCTTTGCACACCCCTTCTGGTACCTACCATACAAACGACCAAATTCACTCTCATATGTAGTTCCACATACAAATTATTCTGTATGTATGTGCAATGAATTCAGTTTTATTTTTTCCTTAAGATGTACGTTTATGAAAATTTCACTCAAAAATTAATATGGACTTTATCCAGCATCCATTTCTTGTAACTCCATACAAAATTACCTTTGTTGAAAAAATAATATATCTCTAATAACTTCTACTAGGTCATCTGCAGGATATTCAAATTTGGTCAGTTTAAAAACTTTGTAATAACCGACAAATCCGCAGAAAGTCAAAACCTTTGGAAATCTCGTTCGGGTACCCCTCATACAAAAGTGAACGTATTGACCCTCATGCATGTCTTATTTGTAAGTAGACTTATTAAAATTTGACTCAGGAATGGATATGAACTACATCGGCTTATTCCTTCTGGTAACACCCAAACCTTTACCTGTTTTTGAAAAATTATACTTTCGAAATAAATTTCAAACGGACAACTGGAGAATATTTGAATTTGGCAAGTTTAATTATGTTGTAATTGTAGACATTACCTAGAAAACCTTTGCCAAATCACTGCGCGTACTTTCCACACAAAGTTCCGAAGTGACCCTCATAGTTTTACATACATATCATTTTTGAAAGTACACTGAATTCAGTCATATTTTTCGTAAGTTCTACGCTTATGAAGTTTTGATTCAAGAATTTATATGCACTACATCAGCCGTCCCCTTCGGGCAGCTCTCATACAATGATGACCTATGATCAATTTTAGGAAACTTAATATTTATCCCATAGCTTCCAAACGGACAACTGGGAGAAACATAATTTTAGTTGGTTAATTTGCCTTATAATAGTAGGTAAAACTTCAGAAAACCGAAACATTTGCCATGCCTCTTCTCCTTCCTTTCATAAAAATGATAGACATCACCCTGATAGTCGTATATGAATATATTTTTTGTAGGTGCACTAAAATCTGTCAAATTTTGCACAAGGTAAATATTTATTGAACGTACAAATCCGTAAATTTTCCAAAAAATAATATTTTTCAAATAATTTCCAAATGAAATATTGTTTTTATATGCGAAATATAAGATACAGGTTAGCACCACCCAATAAGAATCAGGATATCTTCTGAGAAGATTGTACCTTTTCGACAGTTTTACGATATGTCTGTCAACGTCTGGCCATACGCCCGAAAGTACAAATTTGAAAAATTTATGGTCTAAGAGGAGGCAACAAATAATACATAAGTAATTTTATTTAAAAACTGGTTAATTTCAATAACTCTAGAGTTGAAAAATAATAGGCACGAGGTGAGGATATTTGACGGTCAGCTCACCTGACTGAAATATCTTTACTGGTTATTTATAATTTTTTAGAAGTTTACAACAAACTACATGAAAAAACGGGTCACACGTTTTCACAAAAATTATTTTTTTTTTTAGAATAAAGCATGGTTGGCAACGTTTTCTAATGTTTTGCTGGGTATTGCAAAATCCCCGAATTTGTTTTGTTTCTCTTTACACACATTGTGTGACAACTTAATGTCTTTTAGCCAAAGATTGTGGAAGGCGACGAAAAATGAAATCATGCTAGAAATGTTATAAAGATCTCAAAATACATTGAACAAATTAGGAGTTAGAAAGTTAAATGAATACCAAAACGAATTCCTCATTCAGGTGCTATAGCAATTGTCAAACAAAATATTTGCTTCTTCGAACAAAACATTTTTAAATTTTACACACAGATTCATATAAAGATATACAATTACAAAATCATGGTTGGTTACAGTTTGGTGTTAATACACTAACATTTATTTTGTTTTGATTTACTTAAACTATTAACTATTACTAATTTGTGGATGATTTACAGTTTAGTTTTTGGCACGAGTTTTTAGCTCATAAGAGAAATTACCAGCCGCCGCCACCTTGGCTCCAGCCACCAGAACTACCGCCATAACCGCCACCATAACTACCGCCTCCGGCTGAGATGACTTTAACGATCTTGACGTGACCGCCGCCGCCATAGCCGCCATCACCGCCACCATAACCGCCATCGCCATAACCACCATGGCCGCCTCCGCCATAACCTCCATGACCGCCACCGCCATAACCGCCATGACCGCCACCGTAGCCGCCGCCTCCACCGTTGACAACAACAATGGTTTTCGCACTGGCACCACCACCGCCATAACCACCATGACCGCCACCGCTATAGCCGCCACCACCATAGCCGCCGCCTCCATAGCCGCCACCGCCATAACCGCCACCTCCATAACCACCGCCGCCGGCACCATAACCACCGCCTCCGCCACCTCCACCGAGCAATGCAAGTTTGGCTTGAAGTAAACCGCCCAATGCATCCAAGGAACGTTTCTGCACGCTATGGGCATGGCTGCCGGCAAGCAAGGCTGCTAATATCACCAAAACACAGGCGAAAGGTTTCATGTTGATGTCGTTGTTCCACAAATTAGTAATCCAATGATATAAACGACAAAATGTTTACTGACCCATCAACTCAACACTTCGACCAATTTATAGCTATTTTTTTCTTATTTAGCCAAATAATCGTATAGCGTCTCATAACTAAGCTTTATTAAAACGCCAAAGTTGCCAAGTACATACATATTAAGTCAACATATTTCTCTCTTAGAACTATTGATTTTGTACAATGGCAAATAAATACTCTGCGGAAATTTAGCATCCGTATGTTAAGCATCGGCTAGAAAGAAACAACAGTAGTAAGCACGACGCAGCATAACTTCGACGATTAGCATCAGCGTTTTTTTTTTCAATAGGATATTTGCATAAAAATAACCCAGTTATATGTTGGTAAAAACAACAGTTAACATATGTTTTCAAACATTTTCCTAAACCAGCAGAGAACTGTGTCCATCTCTTATGAGCGTTTCAATTTGTTGTCAAACCGGTCATTTATGATGGAGTTCACATTCAAGCCACTCAATGATGCTAAGAAGTTGACATACTATACTGATACACTGTGCTAACCTAACGCCAATTTGTTAGATAACTTGACGTGAATATCTCTATCAATCATATTTTGTGAGAATAGTAAAGAAGACAACAGAAGAGAAGTAGTTATAAATTAGCTTACTGGTAAACTTATTAAAAGTTACATTATGATCATCTGTATCTGAGAATTCAGTCAGTTCGTGGTAACATGTGTTTGTCAAAGGTGATATTATGGAAAAATACAAAGTAAACTAATTATGATTGTTAGAACACGCGACAAGCATGCAGGAAATTGTAAAGGGTGGTTAAATTGTAAGGGCCGATGTAGAATGTGAACCACACCTAAACATCAAGATCTTTCCTGCTTTTCATTCGACATTTCTCAATAATTTCAGACAAACTCAATTTGAACCATTGATAGATCCACAATCGAGCAACGCGTTAAAGTTATTCAGGCTTATTATGAAAATGGGCGTTCAAATCAAAATGCATATCGTGCACTTCGTGATTTTTTCGGTCAATTTAATCGTCTACATGTGCGTACAATCGGAAAAATCGTGGAAAAATCTGAGCAAACCGTACAACGTACAGCTCGTACTGTAGAAAATAATTTTACCTCTCACGCTCGTCGTTGATGAACATTATGCATAAAGACTTGCATTTATACTCTTACAAGGTGCAATTGACTCAAGAACTAAAGCCTTTTGACCATTCCAAACGTCGTCAATGGTCACAATGGTGGCAGGAAATGGCAACAGTGGATGATAAATTTTCAAAGAATATCATCTTCAGTGATGAGGCACATTTTTACCTCAGTGGATTCGTCAATAAGCAAAATTGCCGCATTTGGGCGAATGATAATCCAAGTGTGATTGTCGAAAAACCAATGCACCCACAAAGAGTGACTGTTTGGTGCGGTTTATGGGTTGGCGGCATTATCGGGCCGTATTTTTCCCAAAATGAGGCCGGTCAGGCAGTTACTGTGAATGGTGTTCGCTATTGTGAGATGATAACGAACTTTTTACGGCCTGAATTGGGAAATATGGATGTGGACGATATGTGTTTTCAACAGGACGGTGCCATTTGCCACACAGATAACGAAACAATGGATCTTTTGCGCGACAAATTCAATGGTCGTGTTTTCTTACGTGGTGGCGATGCCAATTGGCCGCTAAGATCATGTGATTTGACACCGTTTGACTTCTTTCTTTGGGGTTATTTGAAAGAAAAGATGTACGTCAATAAGCCTGCAGCAATTTAAGAGCTAAAGGATGAGATAATTCGGCGCATTTAGTGCATAGAACCTCAATTATGGCTCAGCGTCATCGAAAATTTGGACCATCGGATGAAGGTGTGCCGCCTAGGTCGCGGCTGATATTTTGTTCCATACATAATTGAACCATACCAATATTATCATAATAAAAAGAAATGACAATAATTTTCTGAATAATTTGTGTTTTATTTAAAATCGACATCGGCGCTTAAAATTTATTAAAATTTATATTCGTTAATTTTCCATTACACCCCATGAATGAGGTATGGGATAGCTTCTCACGTTATTGTGAATTAACATGATTTTTACTCGACAACCTCGATAGGGTCGACGATCAAAGAAAAATTTAGATGACCGAAAGAGGAATGAAACCTTTGCCTCATGCTTGATAGTTTTGTGTTGTAAGCAATCTAAACTGTCGTCGATAATTGGCGTGATACCTTCACGTGTACTGCATTCCGGAACCAGCAATGAGTGGAAGTGTTCTCTCCATATATGCAGCACATCCTGCATATTTGTAACCAGATTTTTATACTTGTCCTTACAAGAGAGGAGTTCAATACCCGAACCTTTTCCTTTTACTTTCTGGAAGAATCTGTATGCTTCATTCCTATCCCTGTACAATGTACAGTGTACGTCTTTATATCCTCGTTCTCCTTTTCCTTAATCTGACGTTTTTATACCATCACCCTTAGGGATAAGGGTATATAAGATTTGAAGCGAGAACAAATGTAACGCATTAAAGGAGACGAGTCAGACCCAAAGTATCTTATGACCAAATTAGTTTCATGAAGCTAAGTTTGTCTGTCTGGCTTGCTGGATGGCTGGTAAGCATGATAACTCCAGTAAACCTTAACTGATCCGTATGAAAATTTACCAATGTAACTATTTTCCTAAATGAAATAATGGGATTGTAAATGGGCAGAATAACCAGTTTAAAACCGAAAACTGTGGCACACCCCTTCTTGTACTTCCCATACAAATGACCGATTTGAACCTCTTAGTTTGCATATATATCTTTCTTGTTAGGAGATAGATATTCGCTTATGAAAATTTGAATCAGGTATGAATATGGTACCTTCCATACAAAATGACCTATTTTTGGAAAACTATTATTTCTTCCATAACTTTCAAAGGGACAAGAGGAGAATATTTTAATTTTGTAAGTTTTATAATCTTGTAGTAGTAGACAAATTTTAAACAAACCGAAACATTTGCCACGTCATTTCTGGTAACTCCCATACAATTAGCCGAATTCACCCTCATGGTTTTATATACGTATCTATTTTATAAGTACACTGAATTCAATTATATTTTCCGGAAGATGTACCCTTATGAACATTTGACTCTAGCATGAATATGATCTACATCGACTGACCCCTACTGGTACCTCCATACAAAATTACCTATATTTGGACAATTATTATTTCTTCCATTACTTTCAAACGGACAACTGCAGAATATTTGAATTTGGTCAGGTCAATTATTTTCCAATAGTAGAGAAGAAATCGCAACATTTGCCCCACCCCTACTGATACTCCCAAAAGACTGAATTGACTCTCATAGTTTTACGTATATATTTATACCATCACCCGTAGGGATGAAGGTATATATCATTTGATACGACCCAAAAGTGTAACACATAGAAGGAGTCACTTTAGACCCTAGGTTTCTTTGAACCAAATTCGATTCATGACTTTTTAAGTCGTTTGAGCCATGTCCGTCTGTCTGTCTGTCTGTCCGGTGGCTGTCCGGCTGGTTCGCACGATAACTTTCGAAAGACGCAACCAAATGTTTTGAAATTTTGCACGAGTTATTATTTTCTCAAAACTACTTACGGTATTGCAAATGGGCTACATGGCCCCGCCCCTTCTGGTACCTCCCATACAAATACATCATTCCGCCCACTTTAGAAATCGAGTAATAATATCAATACACCCTACGGGATCGTCCCCAAATTCTGTATTTAGTAAAGCTATAACAGGATAAAGTTTTGGAAAAAATTTTGAAAGCCTAGCCACGCCTCTTCTGGTACCTCACATACAAATCTACCTTTCCGCCAACTATAGAGATGGAGAAATAATATCAATAAATTAAACGTGATCGTACACAAATTCTATTTTGAGTAAAGCTATAACAAGATAAAGTTTTAGAGAAAAAAATTGGAAGTCTATTCACGCCCCATCTGGTACCTCCCATACACATCTGGTACCGCCCACTTTAGAAATCGATTAATATTATTAAAAGACCTAACGCGATCGTGCCCAAATTCTGTATTTGGTAAAGTTTAAGCAGGATAAAGTTTTGGAGAAAAAATCTGGAAGTCTAGACACGCCCCTTCTGGTACCTCCCATACAAATGTACCACTCCGCCCACTTTAGAAATAGGGTAATAATATCAATACACTCGACACGATCGTGCCCAAATTCTGTATTTTGTTATATTATAACAGGACAAAGTTTTGGAAAAAAATTGGAAGTCTAGCCACGCCCCTTATGGTACCTCCCATAAAAATGTACCTTTCCGCCCACTTTTGGGATGTAGTAATAATATCAGTACACCCAACGCAATCGTGCGCAAATTCTGTATTTAGTAAAGCTATAACAGGATAAAGTTATGGAGAATAAATCTGGAGCCTAAACACACCCCTTCACGTACCTCCCATATAAATGTACCACTCCGCCCAATTTCGAAATCGAGTAATAATATCAATAAAATAGAAAATTATTTGTTTTACTGAGGGTAAGGGTAAATGTAAGTCGGGTTGCCCGACTGAAACTTTCTAACTGGTTTTAATTACAAATCGATTATTTTCAATAACTCAAGACTTAAACAATATATTATATTGGGTGATGGTATTTATCAGTCAGTTTAACTGACTGAAATTTCTGTACTGGTTTTTTTAGTACCTTGAAATAAGATATATTCTGAGCAAGATATAAGCTTATTGAAATTTGACTCAGGAATGAATATAGACAATATCTATATTATATTTGAATTTTGCCAGTTAAATTATCTTGTAATTAAAAATTTAAAAATTGTGCAGATTTACGATTTACGAATTAAATAGGACACGTTGCGACCCTACTGGAATCTCCTAAATTAAGATTATTTTGCTTTTAATATTTTGTATTTACAAGTAAAACGTAAGAAATCGGGTTTACCTCACCCATTATGAATTCTTTTGTGATTTTTGTGCAAATTCATTAGAGACTTCTTTGATTCCTAGTTTGACCCTTTCGGTGCTTCATTACCGTATGCCCAGGGATATTAAATTAAACATTTTACATTTGTGGACTGTCACCTTTTCCACAGTTTTACTGTTCATCATATCTGGCCATACGACCGGTATTTATCAGTCAGTTCATCTGACTGAAATTTCTGTGCAGATTTTAACGTTTTTGTTGCCATTGTATATGGAAATTGCATATGGTGTTCTAACCTAAATATTATGGTTGTACTCAAAATTCCATGAGTCTTATGGCGGAAGCTCTAATATTTTCGTTGACAACTTTAGTGGAATAGTTCGATTTCCTCTTCTATTGACAACATTGATTTTCAAATAACCATCGGGGCGTTTCCCCACACACTTCGTTTTATATGCAACCTGCTTGTCACAAATTTATTCCGTTCTTTGTTTAATATCTGCATAACACAAGCAATGAATTAATTAATTATTTTACATATATTTGTGTACATTAATCTCCAACACATCATTGTATTTGCAAACTTAAAACTTAAGCATCTGCTCACTTATGTGACTTAATGTTGTCGGTGCCTTTCTTGTCTTTGGATCATGCCAAGTTTGTGATTAATTGACGTTATGTCTTTTAACAATTATCTAGTGTTATCTTCTTCTTTGTTTTTTTTTTGTGATTTCTTGAAAAATGACTATCTACGATTTGCATTTCTTATGCTTTAATAATTAATGAAGCCCCCCAAACCGGAAGTCATGGATAGGAAGCAAAACATGCGATGTCGTAGCGTCGCGTCGCGTCTTATTTAAGGACTGTACGGTTATGTCTGATGGTTAATTGTACACTGACAGCTGTTAAAATGTGGGGTATTGGGTTTTGGGGTTTTAAATATAAAATCATTAACATTCATTTTAACACATTAGTTCCAATCAAAGTTAGAGATGTTTAACAGAAATTCATCATTTGGTTTAATTTTTAAATCGTATAGTAAAAGTTATATATGCAATTTAGTTTTATAGCTTTTATAGCATTGAATATGTGTATCAAATTAAATTACAGCCCGCAGAGTGATGGCATCTTGTCAATTTGAGTTGGTAACTGCAGTTAAGTGGACAACTTATATAGTGAATTATGAAAAATGTTTTAAAAAAAATGTAAACTGTCACTTTAATTTTGATCGATCGAAATACGTCAATGTTGTCAGGGCATAGTAAATTGTTACAGTAATTTGGAACCGTAATCGATGGTATTATTAGCAAATTATTGCTAATAACTTTGTTGTTATCGTAAGTCCTTCTATGATATAATGACACCAAAGTAAAAATAATGGACAATGGAAAATTGATATGAACTGGTTCATTCAAATTATGCCAAACTTTTTGCATAGAACCTTGAACTTGTCATGAATCATGAGTTCTAACGATAAGTAAGATGAACAAAAATATATAAAACCCTGAAGTAACTTTTACATTACAAATTTGGTAGGTAACAATGACAGCTTTATAAAAAAAAGATAATTTGCAGACAAATGTTGTCAGGGCATAGTAAATTTAAGGATTTTGAAATATTACATCAATTTACGTTAGTGTATCGAATGATACATCAAATTCGGCTAAAGATCAGAAAAGTGTTTTTTTTTATCGGATTTTAAAATATCCCAGAATGTACCGTCGAGTTTTCATATTATCATAAAAATGAACCTTTTATTAGAAATGAGTCACATTGGAATACATTTGTTTGACGGAACAGTAAATAGAAAGAAATAGAAGAAATAAAACACGATTTTTTTAATAAATAGAATAAAAGTTTTATTGTTGGTAACAATTAACCTTTTGTAATTACACAAGTTGTAATTTGTGCAACAATATGCAGGTAGGATGCTGCCGATGTAGTTGAACGATAACGAGCAAGTAAACTTAGAGTAAGCAAGATGAAGAAAAGGCGACGGCACATCCAGATGTTCGTTAAGTTACTCGTTAGAACCTGTAAACATAACTTACATCACATGTTGTGATGCTCCTACTTGCCCCGCTATACAAAATTCGGTAAATATCCGAAAATTAATATTTTCAATGATTTCGGAAAGAAACTCTATAAACCGTTGTAAATAGTTTAATATTTCATTAATATTTGGTAGCTATTGGTAAAACCTACGAACCTACCCATTAAAAATTATGATTTTTTTTGAGATTTTTTTTTGCAATTTAGACTCTTTTCCTCTAGATTTCAGTTTTAAAGTAAAAGAACTGAACTTTTTTACATTTGTTAAAGAATTAATCTTTTATAAATCTACTGGCCATACAGCCGAAACTCCTATCTTCCGTTAACGCTCCCAAAGCAAGCTAATAATAATAGCGAGAATAATTGCCGTATATGGCAAGACGTCAAACCACACAATACATCCACAAGAGTTATTGTTGCGTATTTTTGGCTTGAGGTGTCACTGGCCCGATCTTTTACGATAACGAAGCTTTTTGTATCTATGATAACAAAAGATTGTTTTGCTACGTGCCACACAGACATGCGAAGGGTAAGGATATGCTTCTCTTTTTCTAGAGGTGACAAGAATTGTGCACCAAGATCGTAAAATATGACTCTTGTATGGTTTTTTTCTTGTGGCACCAAACCTTTGTGGCAGTGGCTTTGCAGATCGAAGTTTCCCTGAAAAGCTACGGCTGATATTTGAACGCTATTTTACGCCATACACAATAACATACATGGGTCTTTCATATTCGTTAACATCTCATACACAGCTTGTTTCATTCCATAACAACATTGAAACCCCTAAAGAACCAACAAAAACTAATAATTCTTAATCTATCTCAATTATTTTGGAATGCTGTAGATATTTGCAATCATTTGCAATTACCGGAACTTCAATATTCACTTACAAGCACTATTTTTTTATTCACAGTGTGTTAAAAAATTCATCTCGATCAACAACTGAAATTAACACGAGAAAATTGTTGTATGATGATCTTATACGATTTTCTGCAATGATTATCGAGGCAACTTTTTCGACTTTATTGATATTATTAATCGATTTCTAAAGTCGGCGGAGTGGTACATTTGTATGGGAGGTACCAGAAGGCGCGTGGCTACACTTCCAGTTATTTTTTCCAAAACTTTTTCCTGTTATAGGTTAACAAAATACAGTATTTGGACACGATCGTGTCGAGTGTATTGGTATTTTTGCTCCATCTCCAAAGTGGGCGGAAAGGTACACATGTATAGGAGGTACCAGAAGGGGAGTGTCTAGACTTCTAGATTTTTTTCTCCAAAACTTTATACTGTTATAGCTTTACTAAATACAGAATATGGGCACGATCACGTAGGGTGTATTGATATTACTACTCCATGTCTAAAGTGGGCGGAATGGTACATTTGTATGGGAGGTGCCATAAGGGGCGTCGCTATACTTCCAGTTTTTTTTCTCCAAAACTGTATCCTGCTATAGCTTTACTAAATACGGAATTTTGGTACGATCACGTTGGATTAATTTATATGACTGCTCCATCTCTAAAGTGGCGGAAAGGCACATTTGTATGGGAGGTACCAGAAGGGGGGTGGCTAGACTTCCATTTTTTTCCAAAACTTTATCCTGTTATAGCTTTACTAAATACAGAAATTGGGCACGATCTCGTTGGGTGTATTGATATTATTACTTGATTTCTTAAGTGGACGAAATAATATTTTTGTATAGAAGGTACCATAAGGGGCGTGGGTAAACCACCAATTTTTTTCTCCCAAATTTGAACATCTTAATGGGCGCTTCGCGTTTCTGATTCTTGGGATTGTACTGAGTAAAAAAGTCCACTAGACCATATGTCTACGGTGAAAATCGAGCTTCCCCATTTTGACTTGAAGTTTTTTCTCAAACCTTATTTTTTTTGGAAAATTTGCAAATTTTCTTCGGCTCATATTTCGTAAACTATTTAAAGTTTTGACTTATTTTCAAAAGAAGGTTATAGCTATTGTCTCGGGCTTCAATTTCTCTGAATACATTATTTACAAAAAACTTCGTTTGCATGGTCAAAAAGTCGAAAATGTAGAAAATTCACCACTTTTTGTCCCGTTTTTTAGATATTTTGGCCTATAACAGCCAAACCGTTGAGATTTTCGATCCAATACTAACACAAAAATGGTAGCCAAGACAATAGTTACGAACTCTCTAGTACATCGCAAATGCATTGGAATGCTCCTTCAGGCGGTTTTGGCCCTGTGAAAGTGCATATTTTTCATGAAAATATTCATAAATTACCATTTTCAGTTGTTCATAGCGCAAAATCATAAAAATTTTCTATTTCTTAAATAAAAAAATGTTTTTTAATAGCACTGCACATTTTATACACGAAACAATTATTTATAAAACTTACATTTGCGGCAAATATTTAAAAATGCGTATTTAATTTTATGTGTATTTGATGCTGTGATCGTTTACAATAAACTAACAAAAATGCGTCAAATGAACTGAAACCAATAGAAACTAAAAAATAAGAAATAAGATAAACAGAATAAAATAATAAAATAGAATAAAAATAAGAAATATAAAATTTTTATGATTTTGCCCTATGAACAATTGAAAATGGTAATTTATCAATATTTTCACGAAACATATGCACTTTCACAAGGCCAAAACTACTAGAAGGAGTGTTCCAATGCTTTTGCGATGTACTAGAGAGTTTTTAACTATTGTCTTGGCTACCATTTTTGTGTTAGTATTGGATCGAAAATCTCGATGGTTTGGCTGTTATAGGCCAAAATATCTAAAAAAAACGTGACAAAAAGTGGTGAATTTTCCACATTTTCGACTATTTCACCATGTAAACGAAGTTTTTTCTAAATAATATGTTCAGAGAAATTGTAGCCCGAGATAATAGCTATAACTTTACTGTTGAAAATAAGTGAAAATTTTAAATAGTTTACGAAATATGAGCTGAAGAACATTTGCAAATTTTTCAAAAAAATAAGGTTTGAGAAAAAACGAAGTCAAAATGGGGAGGCTCGATTTTCACCGTAGACATATGGTCTAGTGGACTTTTTTGCTCAGTACAATCCCAAGAATCAGAAACACGAAGCGCCCATTAAGATTTTTTTCCTTCCATACTAATCACCCCACCCTAGTGAGGGTATAAATATAACATTATCTAGTAAGATAAAGTTTATGATAAGTCAAGTTTCATAATTTGAATAATAATAATTTTATGTTTTACTGAGGGTGAGGGTATATGTAACTCGGTTTTTCCAACTGAAACTTTCTTACTAGTTTCTTTTGTAAAAACATTTTTTTTTGTTTACATAATATTAAAATAAACTTAATGCTGGTTAAGGTATTTACGTGAGTTATTTACAACGCTGAATCAATATTTTGATTCGTTTCTTGTCGTGTGATATCATTAGATGTGGTATTCTAATGATATCACACGACAAGAAACGAATCAAAATATTTCAATATTAATTTCGATTCAAATTTAACTAGGATTACGACTGCTGAAACCAACCCCCTGATTTTTTGCATGGTGTAAACACTATTTGGGCGTCGGGAGTGTGATGCAAGGTAAAGCTTCTGATCGGTTTAACTTGGCAAACCCAGAGTGATCCTTGCCAATTGCACTTCAAGTCTACTCACAGAGCTCCGTATTCGTAGTACTACTGCGGACGGAGTACCTCCACGTGGTGACGCCTGGAAGCGTGCCTCTGACACCCGTCAGAGCACGACTAACTGTGAGGGGCGAAACCTAAAACCCAGGCACGTCTGCTCAGAGTGAGCGGTACCCTGGTCAGCGTCTGACCCAGAATGGGCGGCTGTAATAAAATCCTGGCAGGAGGAGAAAACTGCGACGTGGTGCGCTGGGCTTGCAACCCGCCACCGACGTATAAACTATTGCAATGAAAAGAAGTAAGAAAAGAATAAAATGGACCCCCCAAAATGTTGACGACCACCGCAAACGAATTAAGGACCATGATTTAAGGATATGCACCTGGAATGTTAGAACACTGTATAGACCAGGTGCCTCTATCCAACTGGCGGAAGTCCTCGAAGAATACAAGGCTGACATAACCGCTTTACAGGAAATCCGGTGGACGGGACACGGGTGCTCGCGCATGAAGACGTGCGACATCTACTATAGTGGCCATGCGGACAAGCACGAGTTTGGATGTGGATTTGTGGTGGGCAAGAGACTGCGACACCTAGTCTCAAGGTTCAACCCGGTGTGTGAACGTATAGCCACCATAAGAGTTAAAACAAAGTTTTTCCACATAACACTTATATGTGCCCATGCTCCGACAGAAGAGAAAAGCGATGAGGACAAAGACGAGTTCTACGAGAGCCTAGAAAATGTATATGACCGTAGCCCGAGCCATGACATTAAAATTGTACTAGGCGATTTTAATGCTAAAATAGGCAGGGAAACCGCATTTGAGCCTACCATCGGAAAATTCAGTCTGCACACCGAAACGTCGAACAATGGCATCAGACTGATTGATTTCTCTGCGGCAAGAAATATGGTAGTTTGCAGCACTAGATTTGACCATAAAAATATTCATAAGGCAACATGGTTATCTCCAGATCAATTGACAAGGAATCAGATTGATCATGTGGTAGTCGATGGAAGGCACGCATCGAGTGTTCTGGACGTACGAGTGATTAGGGGTGCGAACATTGACTCCGATCACTTCCTTACCGCAGTTAAGGTACGCACAAGACTAAGCATGGCGAAAAACGTACGTAACCAGGCACAACGAAAGCTGGACATCGGTAAACTGCGGACCACAGAGGTAGCAAACGCCTACTCCAACCACCTAACTCAACTGCTGCGGAATGCTCCAACCCCTGACAATATAACCTCGCAGTGGCAAAATATAGCCGACTCCTTAGAACGGGCTGCGAGAAGCGTACTTGGGTACTCAAAGCCGTCTCAAGAAGATGCCTGGTACGATGATGAATGTCGCAATGCCACGAGAGAGACGGTTGCTGCATACAGGGCGAAACTGCAGCCAATGGCAACGCGAGCTGTTCGTGAACGACACAGGGAGAAGAGACGACAGGCAACGCGTCTTTTTAGAAGAAAAAAGAAGGAGCTGAAGAAGAGGCAGGACGAGTGCACTGAGTTGCTCCGAAGTAGAGGGGAAGCCCGAAAATTCTACAAGAGAGTGAAAGCGAGAATGCGTGGAACAGGGTTGCCCTCCTGCAAGGACAGCGATGGTCAGCTAGTGACGGACCCGTATAACGTTCTAAAGATATGGAGAGATCACTTTAGAAATTTACTGGATACTGACACCACTCCAGAAGACCCCGCTCCAATCCATGACGATGGTATTAACTGTCCACCTCCGAGCCAGAGCGAGATACGTATGGCCATCTCCCGCCTTAAAAACAACAAAGCTGCTGGAGCCGATGGTCTCCCTGCTGAATTGTTTAAGGCTGGCGGGGAGGAGCTGATTAGGAGCATGCATCAGCTCATGGAGAACATCTGGCAAGAGGAGAGCATGCCCGGGGATTGGAGTCTCAGTCTGTTATGTCCCATATACAAGAAAGGAGATCGTAGTGAATGTAAGAACTACCGTGGAATAAGCCTATTACCAATTGCGTACAAGGTCCTTTCAAGCATATTGTGTGAACGTCTAAAGCCAATTGTAGAAAAACTAATTGGACCATATCAGTGCGGCTTTAGACCTGGCAAATCTACGACGGATCAAATATTCACCTTACGACAAATCCTGGAAAAAACCCATGAAAAGCAGATCGACACCTACCACCTCTTTGTCGACTACAAAGCTGCCTTCGACTCTCCGATAAGAAATAGGCTTTATGAGGCCATGTCTGAGTTTGGTATTCCTGCAAAGCTGATTAGACTTTGCAAATGTACCTTAGACAACACCAAATCCTCGGTTAAGATTGGTAAGGATCAGTCTGAACCATTCAACACGGAAAGAGGTCTCAGGCAGGGCGATAGCCTGTCCTGTACACTATTTAACATAGTTATGGAGAAGGTGATGAGAAAGGCTGGTATCAACATGTCTGGCACCATATTCCACAAAAGCCACATGCCACTAGCCTACGCCGATGATATAGATATCATTGGCCGAAATCTGCGGGATGTTACTGCAGTTTTCTCATCGCTAGAAAAGGAGTCAGCAAAAATGGGTTTAGCGGTCAACGAGGACAAAACAAAAATAATGATTTCGACGAACAAAGAGTCCTCTCGATGGGGACGCACCGTGAACGTTGACAATTATTGTTTTGAGGTAGTCGACGAATTTACCTACCTCGGATCTTCCGTCAACAAGATGAATAATGTCAGCCAAGAAATTAAACGGAGAATAGTGCTAGCCAATAGATGTTTCTACGGACTTCGGCAGCACTTTAGTAACACCACCTTCTCTCGGAATACTAAGAAACAGCTATACCAGGTGCTTATCTTACCTGTTCTGTTGTATGGTGCCGAATCATGGGTGCTTACTACAACGGACATACAAAACCTGGGAGTATTCGAGAGAAAAGTACTCCGAAAAATATATGGACCTATCTGTGTCGAAGGCCAGTTTCGCCATCGGATGAACCATGAGCTGTATGAGCTTTACCACGACATCGACGTAGCTAAAAGAGTCAGAATCCAACGACTTCGATGGCTGGGACATGTTGCCAGGATGGATGTAAATGCTCCAGCGAGAAAGGTGTTTGAAGGCGAACCTGAAGGACGGCGCAGAGCAGGGAGACCCAAACTCCGTTGGAAGGACCAAGTGGTAGGCGATGTGCCATCATCTGGTAGGACTAACTGGAGAACACACGCAGAAGACCGAAGCGTGTGGAATTCTTTATTACTTCAGGCCTCAAATTTATGAACTACGTTTCGTAAATTGTAACTGGCCACTTAAGTAAGTAAGTAAACACTATTTTGGGTTTAGTTTTTTCCAGGAGATCTGCCTTCTACCTTGATCTATCGTCGTCCTCAATGACGAAATTTAATCCTAACCTTCTGAGATAGGATTATGTCACCTACATTTGACGCTGTCATCGTGTGGAGGTCGTGAGTTGTTTTGAGATATAAATCCGAGATTGCATCAATGATGTTATTGATGTTAACCATCAATTATTCGCCATATCGCTATCATTGCCACTACAGTATCTACGACAACTATTTCTACGAAATATTTGAAATGCAATTAACTATAGTACTATCCACTGTCTTTTAATAATTTTTCCATTAGTCTTGTTTGAATGATGTCACTCGAATTTGTGCCTTTCTAATATACTATTCGGAATGTCTGGCATGGTATATTTCGTTTGATGACGGACACCTCGCGTCGATTTCATGAATTCATATTGATAATTACATATTTTATTGTTGTTATGTCCGCAATACCGCATTTCAAATGAAAGTGAGGAGGGGTTTAATTTTCACAATGGGAAGACTTGTATTGATATTTGCATATACATAGTATTATAGAATAGACTATAAATTTATCTACTGATATTATATATGTGATGCTTTATTAAAACCAGTTAAATTCTTATGGTTGCTTCTTTGCTAATGTCAGCTTAAATTAGAATAGAGATTGAGTTTATAAGTCATTATCAATAATTTAGTTTTTGTTGAAGCTAACAAAAGTTCGTGTCTTAAGTCTTTTGATTTGTATAGGAGAATTAATATCTCAGTGGCACTACAATGGCGTAGTTTTGGCGTTGTTATTTCTACATTTAACGAAATAAAGTGTTTCGTTTGTTAATTTCATACGATTTTTGAAAGATATCATTAATATTACAAATCATTGTTTTTGGGCAAGAGTAAACTAACATCTAATAATAAATTGTGTTCAATGCCAAGGTTAGAAGAATTTTTTTTTCTCGTTTTCAGTGTTCTTATTGATGTAATTTTCTACCGTATATCAAGGCAAAATTTAATCGCCTTAATACTTTAACTAGTGTTAGCACAAAATCATTCTATATTCCTATATAAAGTACAAATTTAAATACGAGTTTTGGTTGTTTCTATTCTCTTTTCGAAGAAGAACCAAAAAAAAGCATTGATTTTTTTCTGCTGCAGTTTCACACATAGTTTGGTATTGAAGATTGAGTTAACTTCTCTAGTATAATATATATTTAAAATCAAGGACAAAACTAGTTGTTAGACCAACATAATAAAATACCAAAATATTATGTGCATTGGCCCACATTTCTACATAACAACCGACCAAGAAAACACACGTCTATTGTTTAAATCAGCATTTTATGCCCGCACACGACCTGACGATCACATGCAAATATTTTGGTTGTCCATTGAATTGGTTCCACTAAGAAAATCTTTGAATTTAAATTTCACTCATTATAACTGTTTGATATAAGGCTCATTACCGAACATGAACTGCAAGCATAATCGCAACATTCAATGGATTCATTGATAAAATTTAACCTGAATACAACAACCTTATCATCACACAAAGTACTTTAAGTGATTGAGGCGTACTTTGGCTATCTCTATCCGTCTCACACACACATCACGTTATAAAAGATTTGGCAGACGATTTAATTACACGCGACACAAGTCAGCGGGAAAAATACTTGTAGTATAAATGATACAAACCGGTTAACAATGCACGGGGCGACTTGAAGTCTCTCTGTGTTATCGTAAAACAATTTTAAGTCAGCTGGTGACCTTGAATAAAGCCAAAGGTAACGTGAAAGCCATGAATAATTTGAGATCGTGTGAATTTAACGTCAATATCAGACGTTCTTCATTTATTTTTATTTATATATTTATTATTCATTGTTTATACCGATATTTACACTTTAAACTTCATCTAAAGATAAATCAAACAGACAAAAATTTGTTTTAATTAAAAACATTTTAAAAATATTGTTTAGTTGGTGGTAAAAATGAGTTCATTGATCTTTCGCCTATGTTGGTGAGTCATGTAAATGAAGCTTTGTCTTATTTATAAGTCATAATTTTATGTTAACCTAAATGGTTTTCCGGCTGTTTTTATTCTTCTTATTTGCTGAACTAAGTTATGGTTACGGTCATGATAACCAAACAAGTTTACAGGGACTTACATGTATTTGTTTGTTTGTTTTTTAAATGATTTTCTAGATATGTAAATATTATCTGACAAACTGATAAACATATAAATCAAATTAAATTACATTATGATATTAACTAGGAATACACGAATACTATGGCGGTGTAAATAACTTAATTTGTTTAATCCAAATTGTGTATTACTACATACGTGTATCATTCCTCAGGTCGCTCAATACGTCTTAATAAGATAAATTTTATTCTACTCACATATTGTTTTCTATTAACTCAGTTTGAACAAATTACGAACAAATAATAACAATTAGATTTGTGTTAATCTGAAGAGGCGTTTAATGTAACGTGTCAATCAGAACCTGTGGGTATACAGGGTAGACCGTACTGGAATATAAAATATTACCCCGGAATAAGCTCTGACGCAAAAATTAACACCTGAATGTGACGTCATTTAACACAGATACATTTTAAACCACGGAGAACGATTGGTTCAAAGTACTTATTAGGAGACTTTGTGATACTCTTAAAACTTTCTCTTGAACAATGTGATCAAGTTTCGGAAGCGGGTACCGAAAAGGGTTTTTACGGGACTAACTGAGAATCAAGGGGAAAGTCTCTAATTAATTAATCTCAAAATAAATCCTGGTTTCTTATGATTTATCTATAAATACAAGTATTAAAAGTAAAATATTTTTAATGTTTTGAGAGGTTGCTCCTAAAAATTATTGGATGTTAAAAATTTTCCGCAGATGGTTAATCTTTTTAGGATGTATCAAGTGGTTTCCCCTATATTTATTCATAAATCAACCTTCAATAATCATTTACCATGGGCAAAATTTGACTAAATTCAGTGTACTTACAAAAAAATATATATATATGTAGAACCTTGAGGCTGAGTTCGGTCACTTTTACGGGTGGTACTGAAAGGTTGGAATATCAGTTTGGATTTTATCAGAAAAATATTAATTTACAAAAAAAAAAGGTCATTTGGTAATGGAGATGCCAGAAGGAGAAGGTTAATATAACCCCAATTCAATCCTGATTCAAACATTTTTTTTTTGTTTTTCTTAATTTGTTTTTTTTTATATACTGCAACTGCAAGATTGGTTACAATAATAGGAATTTGTGGGATAAGGATTTCCTCTCCTTGGAATTTGCCCCTGATGAACGTCGCTTTAATTACATTGATGATCAGTTTTTTGACCGACAAACGCGTACCGTTGCACAATTTAAGATTATTCAGATTCCGCAACAATATTATGATCGATCCCACCGTCAGCTGTAAATTATGCGCGGAGTTCCTGACACATTCTCGTTGGTCACACTGTCAACGGATTTGTATGAATGCAGTTCTCCATCGATTCGACTTTGAATAATAACATTCAAGCTATCGACGACCTTAGTATTCCCTGCTAGTATGGCCCGTTCACTTATCCAATCTAGATTTTAATAATTTTTTGCAATGCCGGGGAAAACTTTGGTGATGAGTTCCTTCTTTAACGATGTAAACTCGAAAAAATTTGCCGGGAACTTCATCAATCCAGTTGAAATATCAACGGGAATTTAGCAGAGCTCGCAAAATATGCTCAAACAAATTTTACTGCGCGGTCTACTCACTTAAAAGACCGAAACAAATGAGACGGAATCGCTCAGTGTCTGAACAGCAACCAGTGTGACCAGATCTAAAAAAAGTGTTTCAGCTAAATCAGCATTAAAATAATGCTAAAAAATGCTAAAATAAAATATTAAAATGCCAAAAAATAATGCTAAATCCAAAAACGTTATTTTTAATAAAATGAGCACTATAAGGCTTTTATTCTTTAAAATTTTGTATTCAATGTTGCTTTAGAAATATATTTCATTAGAATAAAACAATGTCATGTAATAATTCAACCATGTATTGTTGAACCATGGTAAACAACAAGAAACTACTTTTTGAACAAAAAAGAAACATAAAGTCTTACATACATAAAAAAAGGGACCATTCAATTCAATATCACATTGGTTTGTACATACATACATGTATGTATATTTATATAAAAAAAAAATTGAATCGCTGTTTAATAGCATTTCAGTACATTTTTAAATATCATTTGTTTACAAATGATACATTTTAATTATAAACTAAATATATTATCAAATGAATATTCTTCCTCAACTTCCGAAGGGTCGGACATATCATTATCAGACATGTTTTTATCACATTTTTTTATGAGATCGTTGGTAATTTTAAAACTTTCGCAACATTTATTTAACCTTTTCAATCCGCATCTAATGTAAAGAAGTGAATTCATAGTGTTCAATATCATTCTATTTCTAATTTTTGTTTTTATAAGGTTCAGGCCACTGAAAACTCTTTCAACTTTTGCGTTACTAAATGGTAAAACTAAAAACTTCATAACAAATGAATACAATTTTTTGAAAGGGTTTTCATTTAAAGCATTTTTATATTCGTATACACTTATCCAGAAATCAATTGTTGAGTTTTTGTTTGCCCATTCATATGTACTTAGCTTTTGCCATTGCATTTCTAAAATAATAATTTTGTCCACTGTGAAATCTTCCATTTATTGTTCAAAATGTGTATATAATTTAAGTTTTTTAGTTTTTTAACTGTTTTCTACAGTACTAAAATATTTGAAATTTTTTGGCTAGAATAATGCTAAACCAGTACAGAAATTTCAGTCAGTTAAACTGACTGATAAATACCATCACCCAATATAAGATATTGTTTAAGTCTTGAGTTTTTGAAATTAACCGATTTGTAATTAAAACCAGTTAGAAAGTTTCAGTCAGGCAACCCAACTTACGTTTACCCTCAGTAAAACAAATAATTTTCTATTATATTGATATTATTACTCGATTTCTAAAGTGGGCGGAGTGGTACATTTGTATGGGAGGTACGAGAAGGGGTGTGGTTAGGCTTCCAGATTTAATCTCCATTACTTTATCCTGTTATAGCTTTACTAATTACAGAATTTGGGCACGATTGCCTTGGGTGTACTGATATTATTAGTACATCCCTAAAGTGGGCGGAAAGGTACATTTGTATGGGAGGTACCATAAGGGGCGTCGCTAGACTTCCAATTTTTTCTCTAAAACTTTGTCCTGTTATAACAAAATACAGAATTTGGGCACGATCGTGTCGAGTGTATTGATATTATTACCCTATTTCTAAAGTGGGCGGAGTGGTACATTTGTATGGGAGGTACCAGAAGGGGCGTGTCTAGACTTCCAGATCTTTTCTCCAAAACGTTATCCTGTTATAGCTTTACTAAAAATAGAATTTGGGTACGATCACGTTTAATTTATTGATATTATTTCTCCATCTCTATAGTGGGCGGAAAGGTAGAATTGTATGGTAGGTACCAGAAGGGGCGTGGCTAGGCTTTAAAAAAATTTTCCAAAACTTTTTTCAGATATAGCTTTACTAAATACAGAATTTGGGGACGATCCCGTTGGGTGTATTGATATTATTACTCGATTTCTAAAGTGGGCGGAATGATGTATTTGTATGGGAGGTACCAGAAGGGGTGGGGTCATGTAGCCCATTTACAATACCATAAGTAGTTTTGAGAAAATAATAACTCTTGCAAAATTTCAAAAGATTTGGTTGCGTCTTTCGAAAGTTATAGTGCGAACCAGCCGGACAGCCACCAGACAGACAGACAGACAGACGGACATGGCTCAAACGACTTAAAAAGTCATGAATCGATTTTGGTTCAAAGAAACCTAGGGTCTAAAGTCATTCCTACTATGTGTTACACTTTTGGGTCGTATCAAATGATATATATCCTCATCCCTAAGGGTGATGGTATAAAAATGCTAAATTAATAATTGCAAAAAGCTAAGAAAAATGCTAAATGCTAAATGAAAATTTTGCGGCTAAACACAAAAAGAAAATGCTAAATTTAGCTGCAAAAATGCTAAAATGGTCACACTGACAGCAACCATTTTTTCGTTTTGTTCGTGTTCTTGCTCTCAGGTTTCGGGTTGAACGAAAGACATGAATCGGTCTCTTACTGACCGCTCGATACGAACAGAACCAGTGTTGCCATTTTGGTGCTTAAAGCACTGTTTTTGGTGCTTTTTTGACTCTCCCAAACCCTTTTTGTTTCTTCGTACCCGTTACCCGAAAATAAATGAATAATGGTGCTTTTGGAATTTATTTCCAGTGCTTTTGGTGCGTTTCATCTCTTGGGTATAATTACACAAAGTTATTTTTTTCTGTATACCATCACTGTTAATTTAAACATAATTGTACCATTTAAATAACATCGCACTAAATGTTCCAACATAATAACAAATGAAATATGAAACACAATGCCTTCAGTCTTATATTAGATGAAGGAACGGACATATCTGTCGAAAAATTGCTAGGAGTCGTAGTGCGGTATTTTAGCCATCAAAGGAATACTTTTATTACCACATTTTTAGGTCTAATTGATTTACATGGAGCTACGGCTGATGAATTACTTATGGCTTTGGAGCGACTCCTAAATATTTTTAAATTGGATTTTAAATATTTAGTGGCAATCGGCACCGATAACGCTGCAGTGATGACTCGTGCTAATAACGGTTTGTACCAAAAGATAAAACTCAAGTATAATTTAAAGAACCTTGTCTTGGTTCGTTGCGTGTGCCACTGGCTTCAATTAGCTGTGTGCGCCGCTACAGAGAGAGTTTCCCAAATAAATTGGAGTTCCTTGTGAAAGAAACCCGCAATCGGTTAACCCATTCTCTTATGAGACAAAAGGCTTATGCAAAAATTAATAAAGCTGGTATTACACGACGTGTATTTTACACATGGATTGTCAATTCAAAAAGCGATATGTAATTCTGCATGTCTGTCAAAATGAGCGTGTACATTTGGTTTATAATTTTTGCGTTCAAACGTGCTTGTGTATGTATACATGTGTTTATCATTAACAGCTGACTTTGCTATATCATATCATCGGAAAACACAGCTTTAATAACCCAATTTAACTAAAAATATGTTGAAAAACACTCATTAATTGTTCTATTTACGATTTGAAATAAAATACTTATTCTTTTCAACTTTTTGTCTGCAAACGCTTTGTTGTTTTTCAAAAACAGCTGATTGCCGATATGTATTACATGTCAAAATAGAGCACGCTCTAAATGAAATGTATACATATGTTATCCAACACATTGTTTTACACAAGCAGTGTTTGAAAGGGGTCACACGACATGTATAAATTTTACACTGTAAAAATTGACATGTCATATGTAAAATACACGTCGTGTAATACCACCTTAAGTGATGATAGTTCGAACCCACAAAAGATGCCAATGATGGCAAATATAGTTGTCGATTGAAAAGGCTGTTAATGTAATTTTAAAAATGTGGCTCGAGTTAAAGGTACATTTTAACGCAACAGCTGATTGTTCCTTTGTAACAAATATATTAAGAGATATATATAATGATAATATAAATTATGTATTTTTGTTATATCTGGGTTCAATTTTGGGTGACGTCCAGAAAGTTAACTTAGCGTTCGAAGCGGATAATGCTGATCATGTTAGGTTGTATAGCGATTTATATGATTTCATCAGAGGCCTAACAAATAAAATTATCATAAATTGTGATAATTTTGACTACATAAAAGGTGATATAGACAATCATATAACCGTTTTTGCTACCTGGTGAAAATTGCCAAAAAATTTTCAGTTATTAAAACATTAATCATTAGTATAAGTAATATTTTTAAAGAAACCCAAGAATTATTAAAGAATTTATACATGATCCAAATATATTCACAAAAATGGAAACAAGCCAAGAAAACGTAAAACTTCACAAATGGCAATGTACTGAAAGAACTGATACATTTTGGTTTAAAGTTTATAATATAAAAAATTCGGTAAATGAGCGTCCTTTTGCAGAATTGTCTAGTTTCGTTTTACAATTATTATATTTTCCATATTCTAACGCAGAAGTGGAAAGAACGTTCAGTCTAATGAATTTTTTAAATCCAAAATTAAATATGGAATTAAAGTAGAAAAATCTTGCTGCAATAACTACAAACTTCCTTCAAGTGTTTATAGCAAAATCAATTCAAGTGAATGCTACAAAAAATCTAATTATTTTATTGAAACTGTTTTTGACGAGAGTGAAGTCGTTGTATTTTGAAACAACAACAAAAAACTGTTAAGAAGAATGTTATATCGTCCCCTTAATATAACAATAGTGTATGTGCTAGGGTGATCAGTTCGGTTTTCAGAAACCGGCTACTCGGTTTTTTCACTCATAAAAACCGTCGGTTTTTTTTAAATCCCTGTTTTTCGAATATCGAATAATCCGGTTATTTTTTGTCGAATCTCGGTTTTTTGGCGTTTGATCCTTTTTATTTAAATTAATTCATAATAGTGTTAAATGTGTTCTCGTACATGTTTTTTTCCAGCTTCTGCCGGCTTCTGAGAATACAATCTGGGAGAAAATATATGATTTGTATATAAGAAAGACGTATTCAAACACCAAACTATCTCATTTTGTATTTAAGTACGAGTAAACTCCCAATTAGTGACGCATTTTCAAAACTAAATTTAAAAAGATTTGTTATATATGTATAAGGCCAAAGGACTGTAAACCTTAACAGATTACTAAACGCCTTGTACACAATAAGTCCAACTAGTACATTGAGTGAAAGGGCATTTTCAATGGCAAGTTTTATAAAAACCAAAGAAAAAAATAGTTATACACCCAAGCACTTAAATTGTATCTTATTTCTTAAATGTTACTTTAGGGAAAACTAAAGATTAAATTAAATATATTTAAATATAATCAAGTATTTACAAATGAATTGTTATGTTTTGTTTGTCTTTCTTAAAA
The DNA here is from genome assembly GCA_964034835.1 of Muscina levida. Lineage (NCBI taxonomy): Eukaryota > Metazoa > Arthropoda > Insecta > Diptera > Muscidae > Muscina > Muscina levida. The sequence goes on from OZ035882.1 coordinate 80,977,821, forward strand.
TAACAAACTGATCTCGGTAATGTTTTGCATTGTAATAATTGTAAAAGTTTACTTTTTTTAAGTATATTTGAATTATTTTCTGTTATTTTTCAATGAAATTTTTTTGTCAAAAATTGTGTTTTAATTTGTTATTTGGCATACATTTGAAAACCGGATTATCCGGTTTTTTGTGAATTTCAAAAAAAGCAACCGGTTTTTTTTAAATGCCATTTTTCGAATAATTCGAAAACCGGTTTTGGCAAAAACCCGAATAATTGATCACCCTAGTATGTGCTCATACACCATTATTTTTTTATTGCATATTAAGAATCTCCATCATTGATTCTATGTCTGGTCAAAATTTCGTCAAAATCTACTTCCACAAAGTGCGTCAAAAGGTCATTGGAAAAAATAGTGTATAATTTCTTCTTCAAAAATTTCTATCAATAAGTGTGTAAGCTCAAATGCGCTATTTTATTTGAAATTACCTCTCCAAAATTGTTAAAAGAATAATAGTGTATACAATCATACTCCATTTTAGTTTGTAGAAATATATAAAATTTATCAAAAAACTTTTACTCGTAAAATAGCTTATAATAATATACTCTATTTTATATCAAAAATTTGTGCAAAAAAATGCTATTTCTCGTGGCTCGCAGTCATTTTTTTTTAAATTACAAGGAGGAAATAGGCGTATTTTTTTAGATGAGCCAGATGTAGCAGAGAAAGAGAAAGAATACAAATGATTTTCTACTTATATTTGAGTTATGCAATGTATGCATTAATAAGTTATAATTGTTTGTTTGTAATAACCTAAATTGCAATGAAATGAATATGTACCAATAAATTGCCAAAACTATCAACAAATCATCCTAGTTTGTTAACTGTTACTGTTTTATCTTGTTACAAATCGATATTTTTGTGATCAAATATCTTGGGAAAGCTACCGTACAATTATTGAATAAAACAGTGTATACCATACAAAATAAAATAGTGTATCAGATACATCATACGAATTTTTAAAAAATAAAACAGCCTATATGGCGTACTTGAGTTTTGAATGACATAATTATGGTCTTAAAGGATGAGTAATATGATAAAACTTGGTCAGTTTATAGAACAGGAACGGTATTATGTATTTGACGAAAAAACCACAATAAAAAACTTATATTAGCCGCGATATTGAGGTTTTAATAGACATCCGATTTGACGAAAACTTTAAACTGGATTTTCTCAAAACACCAAAAAAATTATACGCTATTGTTTTATTAAGGGGACGATATAATTCATGTTTATACATATTATTTTTATTGTTCTATATTAATATAAAATTATGTACGTAGTATATGAATATAACCAAGTGATCTCATAATAAAGACTACGTATGACCTAATAGTTTTAAATGTAAACATATAATCAGACATCCGATATTAATACCAAAATACGGTATTTTTTAATTTTTTCCTCATAAAAAAACGAACTTACAAGTTCAAAATCAAATGTTTCTTTCAATTGTTCTATTTGAATTCAACAAATGTTCGAAATTATATTGAACTCTTGTGTTCAATAAAAAATTTTCAACCGATGAAAAAACTAAATAACGAACAATTGTTCAAAATAAAGTTATTTATCATTGTTGAAAAAAATATTGAACGTTCATGTACAAAAAAATAATGAACTTTTAAATATCGTACCGAAACTGGAATATCATAAATATTGTCCCGACCAAATTAAACGCAAGAAATATGTTTGTATTTAGATAAGTCATAACTATACAAATGTAACACAGCATCTTAAGAATTTCAACAAATATTTTTGGGAGAAAATCTAAAATTTCAGAAAACTCTTAGAGCTATGTATTTTCCCTTACATCTAATGAATGAGATATGATCGATACTATACCATCGCCAATAACAGAGGCCAGGTATTTTGAGTTTTGCTGAATACTGTGAAATAATCAACTTGATGCATCTTTATAGAACCCATCGTCAGTTTTTTCATGTATATATAGAAATGTATATTTATTATAATTTGAAACGAACATTGTTCGAAAAGATTTTTAACTCTAAAGTTGAAAAAAATATTCAACTTGAATGTTATTTATCTTTGTTGAAAATAAAATTTTTATAGTTTTTCCATCATTGTTCATTATTTATTTTGAACATGAGAGTTATGTTTTCAAACAAACATTGTTAGAAAACATATTGAACTCATGTGTTGAGAAATATTTTTCAACTTCTAAGTTATTTATTTTTGTTAGAAACAAAAAAAGTATCGTTTTCCGACCCTTGCATATAATTTTGATTTAAAAAATTAATTTATAAGCGCAGTGGTTTTCTACCCGTTTTGAGGTAGTTTTTTATCCGTATTAACGCTTTTTTGAATGGTTCATAGTGCTTTTCAATGTTCTACTGAGAATCGGTAAGTGAGCAAAGCAAGCAAAGTGTCCGCACAAAAGGTCTTTATTTTTATTGTTGCTTTGCATTATGTTGTTGCCTTCAAAATTTCGTCGTATGCTTTAAAGGGCAAAGAAGAAGAAAAGGGGAAAGGAGGATCATTAGTGTGCAAATGTGTATGCGTACGTTTGCCTATCCACACGCGCAACGCACATACATGCTCACAGGACCGTTTGACGAGTTTTTACGAAGTAAAGGGTCTCGAGTAAACCCATGAGCCGATCTAGTGAACAGAAATGCTCGTCGGTTGAGCAAAGAGCAAGCCAAAGAAGAACGAAGTTTAAGGGTTTTTTCGCGACAGTTGCGCATCGGGACAGTGGATGAGTGGTTTTTTTCTGACAACAAGAACAAGAGAGACCAATTATTGCGAGCTCTGGAATTTAGCCATTACCAAGTGCCTGTAGCTGTCTTGAAAATTCAGTAACACTGAGATGACGATTTCAGGCATGCGTTAATTTCATAAGCAGCAGTAGATTTTGGGATGACTTGAAGCGTTTGACGAAAATACCATTACCACACCAAATCATCTCGAATCACCTCGTAAATCCTTAATGACCGAACGATTAACTGCCTCCAAAACTCAGCTCATCTCGATCAATGCTTGATCTCGTTGCAATTCACGATTGAATGCATCGTGCACCGAACGATTTGACGCTGGTATTCCGATTTCGACAGTCGACTGCTGCACATGAGCACGCACATGTCTTCGATCAGAAGTTCATTTCAAGGTCGAAATTCGAACTTAAATGGAAAATAAAAGAGGAGTGTGACTTTTAACAAACAAACCTTTAGTTCTATGGACCATTTTTAAATTGAGGTGATAGCCATCCTCTCCACGACAGAACATCAACGGGTATTGAAGTGCATCATATGACCGAAAAGTCATGCCTCAGTAGTCTACCATCCCGACGCTTGAGAACAATATCGCGTGATTCCACATTCTTCCCAACAATTACCACTGCGCCTTCATTTATAGTGGGAGCATTGAATTGTCCTGCATGGCAACCAGAGGGTCTTTTGTCTGCTCTGATAATGATTTTGTGGTCGTCGGAATGCATTGTATTAAATGCGATTTTGAACAATCGGACCAATGCGTTATTCTCATGCAAAAGAAATGAGAATAAAATATTCTCATGGAATTATGTCCATATGGGTTTAATCATTTGTTTGTAAATTAACAGCTTATTTTCAATACTTAACTCTGACTTTCTACCTATAAGCGAATTCATTTTTCTTAGTTTCAGCTGGAGTTCTTTACTTTTGATTTTAACATGCTCGCTTCAACTAAGTTTAGCGTCTAGTGCCATACCAAGATATTTAGCAGTATTTGCATAAGGCACTTGATGATTATTTATTAATATTCTTAGATGTTGAAGGCTTTTATTTGTAAAATTTATGTGCGTGGATTTTGAACTATTTAATTTAATATGCCATTTAGTTGTCCATTCAAGGACTGCGTTCAGAGCAGCTTGTAACTTTTGGTTTGCAGCTTCCTCCGTCGATTCTACTGACAGTATTGCCGTATCATCAGCAAAGGTTGCTATTAAAGTACCAGATGTTGCTGGTATATCGCTAGTATACAGAACATAGAGTAGTGGACCCAATATACTCCCTTGAGGCACCCCTGACTGAATTTTATTCAGTTCAGAGAATTCAATATGACTCAACTCAGTTACTAACAAAAAAGATGTGTATGTTAAACTATGAGGTTCGATTAGGAACTTTATGTGGGATGTACAAGCAGGGGTGCAGCTGAGGGTGCGGTTTTCTGAGAATTTGTCTTCTATAACAAGATATTTATACTGACCAATATCAAATATCCTACAATTGTTCGTTTGGATGTTTTGAGAAAAGTATTAATTTTGCAAAAAAAATGGGTAATTTTGTAAAGGAGATACCAAAAGGGGTACACCAATATAGCTGCATTTCATTCCTGAGTCAGGTTTGCGTATAAGTGTACTTATAAAAATTAATTGTTTATAGAAATATGATGTTGAATTTGATTGCATTGGTATGGGAGGTACCAGAAGGGGTGTGACAAATGTTTCAGTTTTCATGGGTTCTAAATATATTTTCAAGGTAATTAATTTGACAAAATTTAAATATCTTGCAGTTTTCCGTTTGGCAGTTATAAGAGAAATATAAGTTTTTTAAAAATAGGTCATATTGTATTGGTAGGTGCCAGAAAGATCAAACATTATCTATTTACAAGTCATAGCTTCATTTAAAAAACTATTAAAGCTGCTGAATTTTTATTAACAAAGGTCTACTTGAGTTATTGTGCCCTCCAGCCATCCCGCCAGCCGGACAGACAGACGGACATGGCTCAATCGACTTAAAAAGACCTGGAATGAATTTATTCTTAAGATACTAGGGGCCCAACCCTCATCCCTAAGGGTGAGTATACAAATACTTTTAAATGCTTCTTTAGCCAAACAACTATAAGTTGAGCTTAGTTAAAATCAAACCGACGACTTTTTATACCATCAACCTTAGGGATGAGGGTATATATCATTTGATACGAAAAAAAAGTGTAACGCATTTAAGGAGACGAGTTAGACCCCAAGTATCTTAAGACCAAATTCGTTTCAGAACTTTTTAAGAAGAATGAGCTATGTCCGTCTGTCTGGCTGGCTGGCAGGCTGGCTGGCTGGTCAGCAGGATAACTCGAGTAAACCTTAACGGATCGGTATGAAAATTTACCAGTATTAATATTTTTCAAAACGAACTTATGGGATTGAAAATGGGCAAAATAGCCCCACCCCTTCTGGTACCTCCCATACAAAATTACCTATTTTTGGATAATTTATATTTCTTTCATAACTGCCAAACGGACGATCGTAGGATACTTAAATTTGGTCAGTTTATTTATCTTGCAAAAGTAGACAAACCCTAAGAAAACCGAAACCTTTGCCATACCCCTTCTGGTACCTCCCATACAAATGACCTAATTGGCCCTTATAGTTTTACATACATATCTTTTTTGCAAGTGAACTGAGAGCACTCAAATTTTGCGCATGATGTTTGCTTGTGAATATTAGACTCAGGTATGAATATGGACTATATCGGTTCACGCCTTCTGGTACCTCCCATAAAAAATGACCTATTTTTGGAAATTATATATTTCTCCAATAACTTCAAAACAGTCACTTGGGGGTTATAAACATTGGTCGATAAATTAATGTTGTGATAGAAGGCGAAACCTCAGAGAGCCTAACTATTTGACACACCCCTTCTGGTACCTCCCATACAAATGACCGAATTGACCATTATAGTTTTACATACATATCTTTTTTGTAAGTAAACTGAGATCACTCATATTTTGCGTATGATGTTTGCTTATGAAAATTAGACTCAGGTATGAATATGGACTATATCAGATCACGTCTTCTGGTACCTCCCATACAAAATTACCTATTTTTGGAAAATTAATATTTCTCCTAAAACTTCCAAACAGACTCTTGGGGGGTAATGAAAATTGGTCGATTAATTTATGTTATTATAGGAGGCAAAACCCTAGAAAACCTAACTATTTGACACACCCCTTCTGGCACCTCCCATACAAATGGCCGAACTCACCCCCATAGTATTACAAACATATCTTTTTTCTAAGTACACTGAATTCAGTCAAATTATGAGTAATTTGTACGCTTATGAAAATATGAATCAGGAGTGAATATGGACTATATCGGGTCACCCCTTCTGGTACCTCCCATACAAAATTACCTATTTTTGGAAAATTAATAATTCTCCCATAACTTCCAAACGGACATTTGAGGGGTAATGAAAATTAGTCGGTTTATTTATATTGTGATAGGAGGCGAAACCTCAGAAAACCTAACTATTTGACACACCCCTTCTGGTACCTCCCACACAAAGGACCGAACTCACCCCTATAGTCTTACATACATATCTTTTTTTGTAAGTGCACTGAATTCAGTCAAATTATTCGTAAGTTGTACGTATGAAAATTTGAGTAAGGAATGAATAAGGACTGTTTCGGTTCACCCCTTGTGGTACCCTCTATCAAAATTAATTTCTTTTCAAATATTAATATTTCTCACATAAATTCCAAACCGGCACCTATACCCCCTACACAAAGAAGTAAAGTTTTGGACGATTTTGCACCACAAGCAGGGGAAAAAATATACATAAGTAATTTTATTTTAATTAAAAATCTATTTATTTCAATAACTCAAGACTTCAACAATATCTCATATTGGGTGATGGTATTTATCAGTCAGTTTACCTGACTGAAATTTCTGTACTGGTTTTTTGTTTCAAATGCTAAATCTTTATGGCGCTATAGCCATAGTCCATGAGCGAGAGAGTCACACAAACATTCGCTCTCAAACTGAAAGAAAACCAGTACAGAAATTTCAGTCAGGTAAGCGATAATTGAACCCTTGCTGGCTTGATGGCTGGTCAGCAGGATAACTCGAGTAAACCTTAACGAATGGGTATGAAAATTTACCAGTATTAATATTTTTCAAAACGAACTTATGGGATTGAAAATGGGCAAAATAGCCCCACCCCTTCTGGTACCTCCCATACAAAATTACCTATTTTTGGATAATTTATATTTCTTTCAAAACTTCCAAACGGACGATCGTAGGATACTTAAATTTGGTCAGTTTATTTATCTTGCAAAAGTAGACAAACCCTAAGAAAACCGAAACCTTTGCCATACCCCTTCTGGTACCTCCCATACAAATGACCTAATTGGCCCTCATAGTTGTACATACATATCTTTTTTGTAAGTAAACTGAATTCACTCAAATTTTGCATATGATGTTTGCTTATGAAAACTGGACTCAGGAATGAATATGAACTATATCGGTTTACGCCTTCTGGTACCTCCCATACAAAATGACCTATTTTTGCAAATTTAATATTTCTCCCATAACTTCCAAACGGACACTTGGAGGATAATGAAAATTGGTCGATTAATTTATGTTATTATAGGAGGCAAAACTCTAGAAAACCTAACTATTTCACCCCCATTGTCTTACAAACATATCTTTTTTGTAAGTACACTGAATTCTGTCAAATTATGCGTAATTTGTACGCTTATGAAAATATGAATTAGGACTGAATATGGACTATATCGGGTCACCCCTTCTGGTACCTCCCATACAAAATGACCTATTTTTGAAAAATTAATATTTCCCTATAACTTCCAAACGGACATTTGAGGGGTAATGAAAAATAATCGTTTAATTTATATTGCGATAGGAGGAGAAACCTCAGAAAACCTAACTATTTAACACACCCCTTCTGGTACCTCTTATACAAAGGACCGAACTCACCCCCATATTCTTACATACATGTCTTTTTTTGTAAGTGCACTGAGTTGTACGTATGAAAATTTGAGTCAGGAATAAATAAGGACTGTATCGGTTCAGCCCTTTTGGTACCCCCTATCAAAATTACATTTTTTTAAAAAATTAATATTTCTCACATAAATTCCAAACCGGCACCTATACCTCCTACACAAATATGTAAAGTATTGGACGATTTTGCACCACAAGCAGGTGAAAATTTCAATTTCAATAACTCAAGACTTCAACAATATCTTATATTGGGTGATGGTATTTATCAGTCAGTTTATTTCTTTATTTCTGTACTGGTTTTCGTATAATAACAAAATCATTCAGTCTCGTTTGAGCATTTTTTCTATCGGGTTGTTTGACTGCTGTACACTTAAAGAAAATTTATGAATATTAATTATCTGCTAAAGATAAATTCTAGTATTTAAAGTACGTATTATTTTCTGGTTTTCTATATTATAAATATGTTCAATAGAATAGATCAATTTTTTTCTCGACAAAGCGAAGCTGATACGAATTCGCGGGATGACACTGACTGACACGTAGTCTTCAGTGCAAATAGGCACAAATCTAACGAGCCATTTTCTACCATGCGAGGCTTCAGACAATGCGAATGTCTATCAAGCGATCTCTGTAATATCATCATGGAGATGATAATACGGAAGGCACCAGTAAACACGACTGGTACCATCTTTAACAAAAGCCACATGCTGCTCGCGTATGCTGAGGATATAGATATCATTGGCCGAGGACTGCGGGATGTTACTGCGGCCTTTTCAAGCATTGAGAAGCAGTCGGCAGAAGTGGGTCTGGTGATTAATAAGGATAAAACTAAGTTATTTGTTTAAACGAACAAATAGTCAACTCGTTTGGGACGCTGCGTTAGCATTGACAACTATAACTTTGAACTGGTAGATGATTTTGTCTACCTCGGCTCCACCATAAACAAAAATAACAGCGTCAGCCTGGAAATCAAGAGACGAATATTAATAGCAAACCGCTGCTTTACGCGCTGAGCAAGCGTTTTAATGATAAAGCCCTCTCTCGACGAACGAAGATCCAACTCTACCAGACACTGATCCTGTCTGTCTTACTCTACAGCGCAGACCTGGGTAATGACGCAGGCGGATCAATATATTGTGGGAGTTTTCGAAAGAAAAATACTACGCAAAATATTTGGACCCATCATCGTTAACGGCGAGTACCGTCGTCGAATGAATTATAAGCTGTATGAGCTGTACGACGACATCGACGTAGTCAAGCGCGTTCAAATAAACTGAATGCGCTGGCTTGGACACGATGTATAAACTAGATGGGTGGCGCAGGAAGGGAAGACCAAAACTCTGATGGATGGACCAGGTGAAAGAACTGTTATCTAAGCTTGGTGTGACGAACTATCTACGGAGCGCAAAAGACCGAAGCGCTTGGAATACTTTTCTACGTGCGGCTACTGATAGATAAATTTTTGTTGTTGCTGCCATTAAAGAAAGAAGAAGAAGAAGAGACAGTGTAATCGAAAATAAATATTCCAATAAAGTTCACTGTTCACACGCACCATACGCCCATTAAACGAAATTAAAAAATTTATTCGGTATTATCAGTAATACCGAGAAATCTCTGTGTACTAACTACTGACACTGATAATAAAAATAAAAACACTTTTGCTGGGTTCCTCAGATCACAAATCAAAATTTCGTCTTCAGATTCATATTTGTATCGATGAGGACTGACTGTCTTCATATCAAATGTTACTTTTATAGGCCTTAAATACACTGGTAAAATAAAATGTTCGCACCCAAAATAATTAGTGCGTCCGAATGTTCCGACAGTTAATATCTGTGCATGATAAGTTTCCTATCTAGTTCTAAAAAAACACTTCTGAAATAAAATGTTTTTCTTACACGAAAACTTGTAGTGCCGAATACTTTTTGTGTACAATTTTTTTCTCTGTATCTAAATTTGCCACGTCCCCTTAGCCCACTGTTCGATAATAAAAATTTCGACTGAAAATTTGATATTAAAAACCCAAGTAGTTGTGTATAAAATTGTATCTCTCTAGGTTTAAAATACTGTCTTGCAATGCTCTTCCCCCTTTTACCCCTTTTCTGATCTTCCATTTCCCCTCCGCTGCAGAGATGTACACTACCGTATGCACTTTTTCCATTTGTTTATTAAAAACTGCCTCGTGTAGGTGAATAAACATTTCACTATAATCACTTATCCATAACAGACCACATTCCAGATAAAGGAAAACAAGAAATTCTTAAATATTCTTTGTACAACTACCAACTAGTTAATATAAAAAGAACCGCAAAAAATATCAACCACATGGACGTGTATTGCTTTGTACTACTGAGAAACCCGAATAAATATTCATTTAGTTCTTAAATAAAATAAAAGCAACTATAAGACTCCACTCGTATGACACAAAACGCAAACAAATGATTCATCAATACCGAATTTATAATTTAAGCGAAACATTGTAGTTATTGGTTTTTTGTTTCCAATATCTTATTTACAAACAACAAACATATGCGTCTGTACACTAATCCACACAAAAGTTGGCGGCTACATTGATAGCATTCTTGATATTCAAATGGCCAACAGCAGCTCAATTGGAAATTCCAAACGCGTGCACAACATGCAATCTATTAAAACCCCCAAACTTTTGCAAAATGCTGATCACTTTAGAATTATGAGTTAAATTTGAAAATAAAATGGAATTTACGCCAAATAATTAGTACAACATGAAGAAGAGATCAATAGCTTAGAGTTTCTCATGGAAACGATGGTGGGGTTGATTGCCAAAATATGATATGATTTCAAAGTCAGTTGTATTGGAAATTTTGGATTAGTCACCTTAATAATTTCGCATTGAATTGTGAAGATGTATACGAAATTATTTGAGGCAAAACAGCGAACGATTGAGCAACATGTGTCGGTATGTGTAGGTTTTACATTGTGCTACTTAGAGTCGGTGGTTTTGCGAAAAACGTGCTTAAGTTTAGATGCTAGATTTTTTACAAATTTTATTCTTTCATTAAAATTAAATACAAAGACAAACAAAATATATCTACAAAAAAAGGTCTCTCAGCAACGATATACAGACACAATTTGATTAAATAATTGTGGTAACAATTTAATTTGTATTGTCTTTATTATGGGATGAGACAATAAAAAAATGGTAAAATTTTAAGGAACACGTTTTACTACTATAAATGGAACTTTTTTTTATCTTTTTTTAACGTAGTGCCAAGTGTTAAAGAAATTTTAATTAAACTTTTAACTAATAGATCATAAACAGTCTGTTGCTCGATACACGCTAAACTGCTCTTTGACAACGTCGATTTCATACAGCTCATGGTTTATTCGACGTCGGTTCTCGATGTTAACGATGATGAGTTCAAATATTTTCCGAAGTATTTCTCTCCTGGAGATTCCCATTCTGTACTAAAGATCAAGACAGGTAGGATTAGTGTCTCGTAGAGTTGGATTTTTATTCGTTGAAGAGAAGTTTGTTATAAAATCGATTGCTTCACCTACCACTTAAAAGTTATTGTTGTCAACGTTCACGCAGCGGACAAACGAGTAGATCTTTGTTCGTTGAAACAAATAACTTGGTTTTGTCCACATTAATCACCAGACCCACTTCTGATGACAGCTTTTCAGTGCTTGAAAAGACCGCAGTGACATCCTGCAGTCTTCGGCTGGCTGTCTCAGATTTTTGCCAATTTTCTCTAAAGACTTCGTTTTATTCAGTGTCTTCCCCCAAACAAAGTCGCGGGGATACCAAATTCAGCCTTAGCATTTAATAATTCAGTGTCTTCCCCCATACAAAGTCGCCGGGATACCAAATTCAGCCTTAGCATTTAATAATTTCAATAAACAGATAGTAGGTGTCAATCTACATATCCTGGATCTTCTCCAGGATTTGTCGTGGAGTAAGTAACTGGTTGGTAGAGGATTTACCAGGTCTAAAGCCACACTAACAAATTCTCTATCAGGTTCGCTAGGATGGGCTTCAACTTTTGACACAACACAATAGACATGACCTTGTATGTGATGGATAAAAGGCTGACTCTGTATTCTTAAATACAGGGTATATAACACTCGGATTAAAATCATCGAACATGCATTCCTCAAGCCAAATCGTGTTTATGAGGTGGTGTGTGCACGTTGCCAGCTCATCGCCGTCGGCTTTTAAAAGCTATGCCGGAAATCCATTAGATACGGCAACTTTGTTGTTTTTAAGCCGTGCTATTGCCGTGCTGGTATTGTTTTGGCTCGGTGGTGGATAATCTACTTCCATAGACGCCTCTTCCGCTTGAGGAGGCGTTTTAGCTCCATCCTCCCTCTCCCGCTCATTGATCAGGAAATATTCATATTGCTCACTACCACGTTTGTTGCAATGCGAATCTGAATCTATTACCGGTGTGGTTTCTGTGTACACTGAATTTTCCAACTACTGAGCTCTGGTACCGACCTTTATATTTATACCCTTCACCATGCGCATGAACAGAGTGAATGGTATATTAATTTGGTTCTTCCATTTGTAACGCCCATAAGGAGGCGTGGTAGGTATGGCAATATATATATATAAATGATCACCATCAAAATCTGAGTCGATTTAAAGTTGACCGTCTGTCCATCAGTCTGTCTGTCTATCCCCGCGATTACAGCCACAGCTTAAGAGATATCGAGCTGAAATTTGGAATGTTTTTATCCTCAAAGCGGAGGTTAAGTTCTAAGATGAGCCCGATCGGTCAAAAAGCTGAAATTGATATGCAAGCTTTAATCCTATAAAAGGAGCTTACGTTGTAATATGAGCAATATCGGATGAATACATCTCCCACTTTGCATACAAACTCCCCCTTTTTGGGGGTGTCCGTCTGTATGTCCCTGTAGTTTGTGAGCTTTCTGGTTGAAATTTGGTATGTCCAGAAGCAGAGGTTAAGTTCTAAGATAAGCAACATCGGATTTTAACTACTCCCTCATCCCAAACAAATTCCCATTTTTGGAGAGTTACAAAATTCATAAAAATATTCTCCAGCTTACCAACTCATAAACATATCGGTAAATTGAAAAAAAAGTGATAAAAATTATTGACAAAAAATGGATGTGCTAAGCTAAAAGTAACGTCCACTTCTCAACAACTCCCCTTTTTTGTGGTACAAAGTTTAATAAAATATAGTTGTAGTGTAAAGTTTTTCGAGTCTATGCACTGAAGAAAGAATTCTCATTTTGTTGTGAATTCTGGTGCATAAGAATTGATAAACATTTTGCAATAATTATACCAAAGTCCGCTGATGAGGAACCGTGGCTGGATCCGAAACAGCTGTACAGACTGCCTGGCATTATGAGAATAGCATTCTGCTATGAACTTCTTTCAAAAAACACTGGTCTTGAGCGTACAACTTACGCAAATTCTGACTGAATTTAGTGTACTATAAAATTTTATGTATGTAAAACTATGGGGGTAAATTCGGTCATTTGTATGGAAGGTACGAGAAGGGTGTGGCAAAGGTTTCGGTTTTCATAGGGTTTGTCTACTATTGCAAGATAAATAAACTGACCAAATTAATATATCCTCCGATAGTCTGTTTGGCAGTTATGAAAGAAATATTAATTATCCAAAAATAGGTAATTTTGTAAGGGAGGTACCAGAAGGGGTGGAGCTATTAAGCCCATTTACAATCGCAAAAGTTCGTTTTGAAAATCAGTTGAACTGACTGAAAAATATAAATTTCCAAAAATAGAATATTTTGTAAGGGATTTGCCAGAAGGAATTCGCCGATATAGTCCATATTCATTCCGGAGTCAAATTTTCATAAACGTAAATAATATAACTGAATTCAACGTACATACTTTCGAACAAGTTTGAGGGTAAATTCGGCCATTTTGGTAGGAGGCTACCATAAATGGTGGGGCTATTCTACCCTTTCACATTCCTATCACTTCATTTTGGAAAATAATAATTCTGGTAAATTTACAGTTAAGTTATCAGTTAAGGTTTACTCGAGCGAGTTGTCTTGCCACCAGCCAACCAGCCAGACAGACGGGCATACCTCAGTCGTCTTAAAAAGTCATGAAACGTATTTGGTCTTAATATACTTGGGGTCTAACACTCGTATCAAATGGTATACACTATAATCTCTACGGGTGATGGTATAATAAATCCAGATTGCTTACCAAAACTCACTCCTGCTTTCGGACACAAGAAACTAATTTCATTTATTAATTTATTTTAACGTTTAATGAGAATGAGCTGATCTTTAAAAAATAAATATTTACTTGAATAAATCTTGAATGTTCACTTTCAAAAAAACGTTTTGATTGATAACATAACATAAAATTAATTAAAAAACAGTGAAACTGTTGACTATGCAGAGAAATTATATATGAGAAGATTAAAAGTAATTTAATTTCGAATTTTTATTTCATCAAAATTGGATTAGAAAGATTTATTAAAGATTTGCCATTTTTGGGGAGTGGCACCGACAAAATTCTGAAATTTTTTTTCCCATATAACTTTCGACCACCCTACTGTATATGTATGTCGTGTTTTCGCAAAACCCTTTTGTGTGGAGTTTTTTCACAGAAAATTGCATACAAAACAGAGATGTGATTAAAAATGTATTAACAATTTAACTTAATAATTTTATGTCGGAATTACTAATAATAATAACAAATAAATTGATAATAAACATGATAAGCAGTAGTATTTGAAATGAAATAAGTTTAAATAAAAATCTAATCAGACAATTAAAATGTATGTATCCTTTCCTTTTAATATAAATACACAACATTGATGTCAAGTTCATTTAATTTATGTGATTGTAACACATTAGAATATAGTTAACACGCACTTTGGCATTTTTTCTTAAAATTAGTCTACAATTTTCTTATATAGTTTAAATTGGCGGTGCGCAAAATGGCCCCAAAGAAAAATGACCCCAATTTTAAAATGCAATTATGCCCCATTTTTAGGACAAAATTTCATAATGAAAAATAACCACAAAAAAATAATGAAAAATTGCCCCATACGAATGAATATATGCCCCAAAAATATTTTGGGGCATATTTTCATATAATAATATATTACTTTGAGGCTTTTATGCATTATGAAAAATAACCCCAATTTGAAGAAATGAAAAATTGCCGCAATTTTCGAACAAACGAAAACCATTGTTTATTAATAGCATTATTTATTAAGTAAAAACTTTAAATAACGTCAACAAAACTGCGGTCTTTAATAAGGACACTAATACTTTACTTCAATTACCTGTGCATCTGCAACTAGATAAATCATTAATAAAAACTTGTTAAGATTATTATTTGAGTTTAAAATGCGAAAAGCAAATAGAATATTTTAGAAAAGATCGCGCACAAAAATCAAAACATTTGAATGTAATCGCACCTAAAAATGTTCCTTTCAAAATTTCATATTCCATTATTTATTTAAACAAATTTGAAATATATTTGATTTGATGTGAAATATTATATATATGAAATATAAATAAATAATGGAATATGAAAATTTTTAAAAAAAAAATCGCGCGATTTTTTTGGAAAAAATTTTCATCTGCGGCGCTTTTAGTTGATAATACGTCTCAACACTCGTTATATCACATATTAATTTTTACAGTATTGATATATTTTTCAATTCTATGCAGATAATTAAAAATTATGAAAATATTTTCAAAAAAAATCGCGCGCTTTTTTTGGAAAAAATTTTCGCCTGCGGCGCTTTCGGCCAATAAAACGTCTCAACATCTATATATATAAAAAGAAGTGTACATTTTGATTGTCACTCCATAACTCGAGAACGGCTCGATTGCCATACAATTTTTAGGGAAGGTACAGGGAGGAGTGATGATGGTTAGTTGATTTTGAAATCCAAAATCGGTCTAGCCATATATAGATAAAAATATAAAAATATCTTATATATAAAATTCTACAGTACGTGTGTTGTGACTGAACTCCTCCTAAACGGCTGGACCGATTTGCATAAATTTTTTTGTATGAGTTTGGGTGGCGCCCCTGATGGTTTAGATGTACAATTCGGTCCAATTGGACAAAGGGGCGTGGCACCGCCCATACAACTTGAAAATCAAAAGGGCTGTATCTCATGAACTATCAGAGGTATGAAGATGAGATTTGGTATATATGTTGTTGAAGCAGTATTAATTTCAGCCAAGGTGGAAGTGGGCGGTGCCACGCCCCCTTTTCAAAAATCGCTCTAACGGCTTTTCTAATAGACCAATTGATACGGATAGTCTAAAAATGCGACATAGACTTAATTACACAAAAAAGTTTTTAACAAAATTTGGGTTGTGTCATAGCACCCTTCATCAGTGCTATATCTATATCACACATATTATGGCTATTTTACATTTTATAAAATTGGGGCTAAATTCCATAATGCAGTTTAAACCCACATACAAAAATGAAATTTGACCCCAAATTCTTGGGCTCATTTTTCATTCACATTTTGGGGCCTTCATTCACTTTTAGAATGAAGAAATGCCCCAAAAAATGAAAATATGCCCCAATTTGTTTTTCTATTTTTTTGGGGCCATTCTTCATTTCTCACTTTGGGGCCAAATTTCTTGGGGCCTAATTTCATAGCGCCGTTTAAATTGTATAAATACATTTGGAAATGGAGCGTTTACAAAATAGGACGTTTGAATTTGGTGCATTCATTTCAGATAGAAATAACAGTTAATGTAATTGTTTTGCAGTATCTTTCATTTTAAACAAAAATTTAATGTTGTTTCAACTCTCGTTTAGATGGCAACAAAAATCAAAACGTCACTTAGATCTGTACTGAATTGGTAGCCCTATACAAATAATTTATGCAAGTTAGATGATACTGCGATGTTAAAATGTATTTTAGTGCCTGCCTTAACAATTTGTTACTAAATATAAACCGCGACTGGCTTTGTGTCGTTTCGCCTTTCTGGCAATCACAAATATCCCGGGATTCAGCTTTGCTGGAATATGTTTTACACGGTTCGTTCACTTAACGTATTTTTAGAATATTCAGGGGGGTTTCCTCAACATTTTTGGCTGCCCTTTCATAAATATATTTGCAAGTAATAACAAACGGTGCATCAATTTGATCATTTACGTATTTGCTATGAGAATATTGTTAAGCACAACCGGGTTATTGGGGAAATACCGCTTCAATTGTAAAATAAATTAACTAGCAAATAATTTTATTGATTTCTAGTTATCTTAAGTCAATTGAAAGTGAAAATTGTTGTAATTTGTAAAAATTAGAAATCGATTAAATTCATGGCATATAAATGGAGGGGCATCCTATAAAAAGTATGAGTTATTGGAGAAAAAAAATAAACTGTTATAACCTGTATGGCATGACTAAGGCTCGTATCTGTACTGTTTTTCGCAGTACAGTACTGTTTTTCGACATTAAAAACTGCGTACTGGTTTTCTCCCTCAAAGTACTGTTTTTCGATACATAATAGAAATATAAACGGCGAACAGCAATAATAATATAATATAATATAATATAATAGCAATAATATTGTTTACTTCAAAAATAAGCTCAAAGAAACACTAAAAATGCGTCAAGAGGATGATTTTTTATCCCCAGCTATAGTAGCAGAAAAGCAAAAACTTACTGACAATGAATACAATTCGATTGAGGCTGCTTTACGTACTGATTTTTTCGGCCATTTTGCCTGCTTTGATTTGAATGCTTTTATACTAATGGAATGAAGTCGAAGCCGTTATGAACAAGTTAAACGAATTCAATTTGTACAATGCCAATGAAACGAGCGACAAAATTATGCAATTGAGAGAAGGCTATGTTTCGAATGTGGATCGGTGGGTTGAGATATTTATTCATTTAATAACGCTGATTGCAAATTCAAAGAAATGGCCACCATCGTTGAATATATTTTATGTTTGCCAGGAACATCAGCAACAGTGGAGCGAATTTTCTCTGCAGTGAACATAACTTGGACGTCAAACAAAATCAGATTAGATGTGCAAACATTGAAGGCGATTTTGACCGTCAAATGTAATATGGAGTACAAATGCGTTGATTTCTACAATTACCTCAAAACGAAGCCGGCATTGCTTATTCAAATTGCTTCAAACGACAAATACAAAATAAACACAAAAGTTGATTCTGAAAATGATTGTTAATTTTTTTACATATTGAATAAAATATACATATAAGCTATGTAAAAATTTACTGCGAAAAGTACTGTTTTTCCAAATCGATGTACTGCTTTTTTAAAAAATTTAAAAAATTTAATGAAATGTACTGTTTTTGTCCAAAAAAATATACGAGCGTTAGGCATGACTTATACAACAGCCTTGATTAATGCCAATTGTTTGCGAAAATTCAAAAATTGAATGGTATTGTTGACGCCTGGAAACGTACCTTTGACACCCGTCAGAGCACGGCTAACTGTGAGAGGCGAAACCTAAAACCCAGGCACATCGGCTCAAAATGAGCTGTACCCTTGTCAGTGTCTGACCCTGAATGGGCGGCTGTAATATAATCCTGACAGAAGGAGAAAACTTCGACGTGGGGCTCTGGGCTTGCAACCCGCTACCGCCGTTTGAACTATTGCAATGAAACTAAGTAAGAAAATAATAAAATTGACCCCTAAAAATGTTGACGACTACGAATTGACTGAAACGAATTAAGGACCATGATTTGATGAAATGCACCTGCAATGTTAGAACACAGTAAAGACTAGGTGCCTCCATTCAACTGGCGGAATTCCTCGAAGAATACAAGGCTGACATAACCGCTTTACAGGCAATCTGGTGGACGGGACACGGGTGCTCGCGCATGAAGACTTGCGACATCTACTATAGTGACCATGCGGACAAGCGCGAATTTGAATGTGGATTTGTGGTTGAAACGAGATTGCGACACCTAGTCTCACGGTTCAACACGGAACGAATAGACACAATAACAGTCAAGACAAAGTTTTTCCACATAACACTCATATGTGCCCATGCTCCGTCAGAAGAGAAAAGCGATGAGGACAAAGACGAGTTCTGCGAGAGCCTAGAAAATGTATATAGCCCAAGCCATGACATCAAAATTTTAGTAGGCGATTTAAATGCTAAAATAGGCAGGGAGATCGCATTTGAGCCTACCATCAGAAAATTGAGTCTGCTGTTGTGATTCATTAATACTGAAATTGGAGCAAGTACAACACGAGCCATTCGTTGTTCCAGTTGTTTTCCTGCTCCGTCATTCTGCATGTTGACAAAATAAGGTCGAATTGCATTCATTGGATTTCCTCATGATAAATGGGCAAATAAATGTGGAAAAAATGAATGAGTTGAACGCCCTATTTTGCTGATCGGCAGAATTGCAGTTTGGGTTTTTGGACAACGGTGCAGTAATGTTAATGTAAGTTAAGATAAAGAACCAGTACAGAAATTTCAGTCAGGTAAACTGACTGATAAATACCATCACCCAATATAAGATATTGTTGAAGTCTTGAGTTATTGAAATGAATAGATTTTTAATTAAAATAAAATTACTTATGTATATTTTTTCCACTGCTTGTGGTGCAAAATCGTCCAAAACTTTACTTATTTGTGTAGGGGGTATAGGTGCCGGTTTGGAATTTAAGTGAGAAATATAAATTTTTCAAAAAAAAATAATTTTGATAGGGGGTACCAAATTTTCATACGTACAACTTACGAATAATTTGACTGAATTCAGTGCACTTACAAAAAAAGATATGTATGTAAGACTATAGGGGTGAGTTCGGTCCATTGTGTGGAAGGTACCTGAAGGGGTGCGTCAAATAGTTAGCTTTTCTGAGGTTTCGCCTCCTATCACAATATAAATTAACCGACTAATTTTCATTACCCCTCAAATGTCCGTTTGGAAGTTATGGGTGAATTATTCATTTTCCAAAAATAGGTAATTTTGTATGGGAGGTACCAGAAGGGGTGACCCGATATAGTCCATATTCACTCCTGATTCATATTTTCATAAGCGTACAAATTACTCATAATTTGGCTGAATTCAGTGTACTTAGAAAAAAGATATGTTTGTAATACTATGGGGGTGAGTTCGGTCATTTGTATGGGAGGTACCAGAAGGGGTTCGCCAAATAGTTAGGTTTTCTAGGGTTTTGCCTCCTATAATAACATAAATTAATCGACCAATTTTCATTACCCCCCAAGAGTCCGTTTGGAAGTTATAGGAGAAATATTAATTTTCGAAAAATAGGTAATTTTGTATGGGAGGTACCAGAAGGCGTGAACTGATATAGTCCATATTCATACCTGAGTCTAATTTTCTTAAGCAAACATCATACGCAAAATTTGAGTGATCTCAGTTTACTTACAAAAAAGATATGTATGTAAAACTATAAGGGTCAATTCGGTCATTTGTATGGGAGGTACCAGAATGGGTGGGGCAAATGTTTCGGTTTTCTTAGGGTTTGTCTACTTTTGCAAGATGAATAAACTGACCAAATTCAACATCCTCCGGTTGTCCGTTTGGAAGTTATGGAAGAAATATTAATTTTCCAAAAATAGGTAATTTTGTATGGGAGGTCCCAGAAGGGGTGGGGCTATTCAGCCCATTTACAATCCCATAAGTTCGTTTTGAAAAATATTGATACTGGTAAATTTTCATACCGATCCGTTAAGGTTTACTCGAGTTATCCTGCTGACCAGCCATCCAGCCAGCCAGCCAGCCAGCCAGACAGACGGACATAGCTCATTCTTCTTAAAAAGTTCTGAAACGAATTTGGTCTTAAGATACTTGGGGTCTAACTCGTCTCCTTTAATGCGTTACACTTTTTTTCGTATCAAATGATATATACCCTCATCCCTAAGGGTGGTGGTATAAAAAGGCGTAGCATAGTAAATAATAAAGAATGGAAACAAATAAATAAAAGACAGCTGGATACCGAGAGTAGAGTGGAGTCGGAGAAGCATATATGCCCATGTATTGTAATTCCCAGGCAAAAAGCAGTAAGAATTAAAAAGAAAACCCAAACCATCCTCTCCTCCCCCTTCCCCCTCAAATGTGAATTAGTGCCTAATGGCGCTGAAAACCCTAGCGCGGTGTCTCGCGTCCAAAAAGGGCAACAAGGACAGCCTCATAGGCAGTCCTTGTATTAGGGAACATTCGTTTTCGTACTCTCCTTTCTTTGATCTAATACTTCATTGGGTACCTGCTCACACCACGGGTACTCAATACTACACACCGAAACGTGGAACAATCAGACTGAATGATTTCTCTGCGGCAAGAAATATGGTAGTTAGTAGCACTAGATTTGACTACAGAAGTATTCATAAGACAATATGGTTATCTCCAGATCAATTGACAAGGAATCTTATAGATCACGTGGTAGTCGATGGAAGGCACGCATCGAGTATTCTGTCCGTACGAGTGATCATTGACTCCGATCACCACCTTGCAGGTACGCACTAGGCAAAGCATGGCGAGAAACGTACGTAACGAAACGCAACGGAAGCAAAACCCCCTAATTCTGACGGTTCTGACACTCAGTGGCAGCATATTGCCGCAACGACCGTACTGTGTTATGAAAAGCACGAAGATGAATTTCACGAAATGACTGAATAAATGATGCTGCATAAGGTCAAAACTGCAGCCAATAACAATGCGTGTTGTGGCGAATAGTTATAATGAGAAGAGAAGGGCGATGAAACGCCTGTTCAGGTGGACAAGCGTCTATGACAGAAAATAAAACCAGTTAGAAAGAGTCAGTCTGGCAACCCGACTTACCTATACCCTCACCCATAGTAAAATGGGTACCAGATGTGTATGGGAGGTATCAGATGGGGCGTGGCTAGACTTTTTGATTTTTTCTTTAAAACTTTATCCTGCCTGAACTTTGCTAAATACAGAATTTGGTCACGATCGTGTTAGGTCTATTTATAATATTAATCGATTTCTAAAGTGGGCGGTACCAGATGTGTATGGAAGGTACCAGATGAGGCGTGGATAGACTTCCAGTTTTTTTCTTAAAAACTGTATCCTGCTATAGCTTTACTAAATAAAGAATTTGGGTACGATCGCGTTGGATTTATTGATATTATTACTCCATCTCTAAAGTGGGGGAAAGGTACATTTGTATGCGAGGTACTAGAAGGAGCGTGGCTTAGACTTTGAATTTTTTTTTTTCCAAAATTGTATCCTGTTATTGCTTTACTAAGTACAGAATTTGGGTACGATCCTGTTGGGTGTATTGATATTATTACTCGATTTCTAAATTGGGCGGAATGATGTATTTGTATGGGAGGTACTAGAAGGGGCGGTGCTATGTAGCTCATTTGCAATACCGTAAGTAGTTTTAGGGAAATATCATATCAAAACATTTGGTTGCGTCTTTCGAAAGTTATCGTGCGAACCAGCCGGACAGACAGATGGACATGGCTCAAATGATTTAAAAAGTCATGAATCGAATTTGGTTCAGAGAAACCTAGGGTCTAAAGTGACTCCTTCTATGTGTTACGCTTTTGGGTCGTATCAAATCATATATACCCTCATCCCTAAGGGTGATGGTATAAAAAAAGGATCGAAAATTAGAGGAGAAACCTGAAAGTCCTACCAATAGGTAAAAAGCAAATGTTTTGAAACAGGGATCTTTAGTTCTCTGCTCGTTCACAAAGACAGCAAAAGTGACGAAATCACACCAATCATCAGCGAAGGAATAGATTGTACACCACCGGGCCAAAACATGATTACAAGGTCATGTTTAGTGTGTTATGTCAAAGACTTAAGCCCATCCTAGCGCACCTGATTGGACATTTCCAGTGTGGCTTTATACTTGGCAACTATAAGTACTAAGGTCGCGAGTTCGATTCCTGCTGCTGGAGTTAAAAAAAAATTGTTACTACAAATTGTAACAAAAATATTGTGATAAAAATTAATAAAAAGTATGAAATCATTTAATATTGAAATAATTCGCATACTTATAGGAGAACTGCAATAAAAAACATCAGTTCTCCTATAAATGCTTTTTTGCAGGCCTGCAAGCTGGTCTGCAGTATCAATGCCTCATAGAAGGTCCTTATGTTTAGGACTCCAAGCATGACTTATTAGGCATGCCTACTGAAACGCCTTCAATAAGAAAGGGAATGTGCAGGCCTTGCCTGCCTAAGGCGTTCTATGTTAATTTGAAATGAAGACTGCATTTGAAGGGTAGGGCTTTTGACTGCTATTGCAGGCCTGTAAGAAGGCAGGCAAAGCCCTATTTTTTGCTGCTGGGCACAACCGATCAGATATTCACACTTCGACAAGACCAAAGAAATACAGATCGACAACTACCATATGTTTATCGATTACAAGGCTGCATTCGACAGTCCGATACGACAGAAATTATTAGATGCTATGGTTGAGATTAGTATCCCCTCGAAGCTGATACGACTTTGCGGGATGACACTGACAGTCACGAAATATCTAGTAAAAATAGGCACAAATCTAACAGAGCCATTTTCTACCAAGCTAGGTTTCAGACAAGGCGATAGTCTGTCTTGCGATCTCTTTAACATCGTAAATGGAGATGATCAGCAGTAAACACGACTGTCACCATCTTTAACATAAGCCACGTGTTGCTCGCGTATGACGCTAATATAAATACCATTGGCCGAGGACTGCGAGATGGTACTGCGGCCTTTTCGAGCATTGAGAGGTAGTCGGTGGAAGTAGGTCCTATGATAAATGAGGACAAAATCAAGTCTGGGAAGTTTTGAGATAAAAAAAAAAAAAAACTTAATTTCCCTTTGCACCCTATGAATGAGGTATGGGATAGCTTCTCGCGTTGTTGTGAATTAACACGCTTTCTATTTTTAGATTCACAACTAACGGCACCTACTTATTTATCGACGAATGCGAACGTCACTGTTTTTGAGAAGCTCTTACTAGACACGACGATTGAATCGACGCTTAATACTGCGAAGTTGCTGTCAAACAACATTCGAGGGGAGCCGACAATGAAAGAAAATTTTATTTATTTTTTCTTTTTTAAGATGACTGGAGCCAGGTTTGAACCTGCGATCTCCCGCATGGTAGTCGCGTGTTCTAACCACTATGCCACGGCCGGTCGATAAAATACCCCGTAGAATATTTGGACCCATCATCATTAACTTCGAGTGCCCTCTCCGAATGAACCATGAGCTGTATAATGACATCGACGAATGCGCTGGCTTGGACACATTTTACGAATGGATAGAAATGCTCCAGCTCTAAAAGTCTTCGGTAATAATCTCGATAGGCAATGCAGTGGGGCGACCAAAACTTCGTAGGATGGACCAGGTGTTATCTAAGCCTGGTGGGGCGAACTATCTACGGTGCACAAAAGACCAAAGCGTTTGCAATTATTTTATACTTGCGTTTACTGATGGATGCATTTCTGTTGCTGCTGCTAAATAAGAAGAAGACTTTAATTACTGCTTAGAAACATTCTAAATTGTGAGAAATAGGCAAGGGTTGTGGGAATATGTAAGTCAGTTCAATTGACTAAAATGCATGTTCCGGTTCTATCAAACATCAATAATTAGGACCGACTCCATATTTCAGTTAGTTTGCTAATATCATAGGTCCGCTTCACACAGACAAGCTTTTATACTAGAAGTAGTATACATGCACATGCACAATTTTAATTCCTGTTTGATGTTAAGTAGATCTACCCCTATATTTCCCCATTCCACTAGACCTAACTATATATTTGTCGATTCCAAATAGTAGATGGTGTGAACTTTAGATTTTCATAAATTTTTTTGATATTCACTTTCACTCGGTGTACTTTAAAACTCCGTATTACACCTGATATTGTTGTTGTAGTAGTATAAGTCAAAGATGAGCAATCAAGATATCTATGGTTTTCCCAATGCAATAACACGCTCAAAATTAATTACAGTCATTTTGGTATAGAACAACGATGGTTGAATGAAATATTTATTACGTTTTTCAAATGCCCAGCAATTAAGACCATAAGCAGAGCTACACTCAGTCTATCACAAGCGGTTCACATATTATTTTCTACACTGATTCATTGTATCGATGTTACCCACTATATCTATGAGGTATACAGTTGTCCACTTTTCCCACTGCTGGGATACATCATCATTATCATCATATGAATAATGATGTTGTCTCCCCCATCAGTGACGTCATAACTATTTCGTTGTGCCTCAACGGCTACAAAGTAAATGCATGAGATTCTCACTGGATTGGTGAAACAATTAAACAGAGGCACTGCTGAATAAAGTGTGATGGAGTGCGACAAAACATGCCTAGAATATATTATCTTCCATGTTTGGCTATAAATGCCTGGGTACTTGTATCCAGACACTTCAGTTGATTGTAACGCTCCCAAACAAACAAAACGAGACGACAAAGTCGTCATTGAATTCATAGTCACAGAATTAGATCCGGTTCGGTATTGAACAATCAGAAGGACGAAATAATGAAACGTTTTGTTATTTTGCTAATGGTTGTGACAGCGGTCACTGCCACGCCCACTTTGCATAAATTGAAAAAGAAGCTGCTCTTTGGTGGATTAGGCGGAGGACTAAGTGGAGGCTATGGCGGTGGTGGTGGTGGCGGATATGGTGGAGGTTATGGTGGCGGTCAAGGCGGCTATGGCGGTGGTGGATACGGCGGAGGATATAATAAGGGCTATGGAGGCTATGGCGGCAATGGCGGTGGAGGATATCAAGTAATTGCCGTCAAAGAAGTGCCAGTATACACAGTACAAAAAGGAGGCTATGGCGGCGGCTATGGTGGTGGCGGTCATGGAGGCGGCGGTGGCGTTTATAGTGGTCAAGGCGGCTACGGTGGCCAAGGCGGTTATGGCGGACAAGGTGGTTATGGCGGACAGGGCGGCTATGGAGGACAAGGTGGTTACGGAGGCCAAAGTGGATATGGCGGTGGCGGCGGCGGCGGCGGAGGTAGCTACGCTTCTAGCAATTCCGGCAGTTGGGGCGGTGGTGGCGCCGGTGGTCATCCCGGTGGTGGCGGTATTGGTTGCAATACTTGTGGTGGTGGCAATCAATTATATGGCAATGGTGGTAGTAGCGGCTCTTATGCCACTGCTAGTGCTCAAGCATCCAGTGGTAGTTATTCCCATGGCTGGTGATCGATCATGATAATCTGTGACATTAGTATAGTGTTTCTTGTTTGTATAAGTAATTTTGTGTATATTAAAGTGAAAATTAAATTCATTAAAATTTATTTAATTACATTACAAGTAATTTTTGTAATTTGCCACCGAAAGTGCCAACTGAATGTTATTAAGTTTTACACTTACTCTGAATTTGATTTAATTAAATGGCAAAGTTTAATAAAAAACGAAATTATTATGAGTTCAAGTCAATAAATATTTTATTGTTATTGTGCTAATTTTTGTAGAAAATTTTATAAAAAATTTAATAAAAATTCAAAAAAAAAATTAAGTAAAAAAGAGATTAAATCCGTTGCGTTAAAACTAATAATTGGTAATTGCGGAATTGTGCACTAAAGAGAAGTAATCCGATTGTAATATCATCTATAAAGTCTCCACGAAAGAAATTGGGCTACAATTGTATAAACTTACCTGATCAAAGATAAGTGAAGGGGGACGTGTCCTCAAACTGGTTCCAAATTGGTAAAGAAGTGCAAATTTCACAGTAGTATAGTATTTCAGATTTCTGCAATCAGTGTGTTTAAGATGGACTGGAGATTGACCGATCGTATCCGAGTCTGTTGTCGGGATTGCCTATTGGATCCTCCGGTCATTCTTTCAACTAGGTGTTATTATCAGATTGGCTATTTGAGTGGCCTTAATTCTTTAACATCTCGTTTAAGGGATCATTGGCACTCGGGTATTTCATGGAGCCGGAGTCTTTTTAATAGGAGAGTCTCGCTCTTAAATCCGCTAATTGTCCGCGAATGCTTATTTAATTCGCGGCTACTTAGAAATTCTGCAGGGCATTCCATTATCCGCAAACTTTGGACGCGTCAATATAATTCATTTATTTATACCCTCACCCTACGGGTAGGAGGGTATATATCACTTGATACGCCCAAAACTGTAACACATAAAAGAAGTCACTTAAGACCCATGGTTTCTTTGATTCATGACTTTTTAAGTCGTTTGAGAAATGTCCGTCAGTCAGTGTGGCTATCGAAAGACGCAACCAATTGTTTTTAAATTTAGCAGGATTAACTAAAAAATCGTTATTTCTTTTATCACCCCATGAATGAGGTATGGGATAGCTTCTCGCGTTGTTGTTAATTAACTTACTTTTTATTTTGGATTCACAACAAATGTCACCTACTTGTTTATCGACTAATGCGTACGTCACTGTTGAAGAAGCTTTTACTAGACATGCCGATTGACTCGACACTATACTGCTACGTTGTTGTCAACAACATCGAGTGGGCCGGCAATGAAATAAATATGTAGATGAATGGAGCCGGAAATCTAACCACGGATCTTCCGCATGGTAGTCGCGTGTTCTAACCATTATGCCACGGTCGGTCCCATGGGTTAATATTTTCCCAGCACTACTTATAGGATTGCATGTAGGGTACATGGTCACGCTCCTTCTGATAGCTCCCATACAAATGTACCATTCCGCCCCACTTTAGAAATCGAGTAATAACATCAATACAACCAACGCTATTGTGGCCAAATTATGTACATAATAAAGCTATAAAAGAGTAAAGTTTTGGAAAGGGTAAAACTGGTAGTCTAGCCAAGCCCCTTCTGGTACCACCTATACAAATGTACCACTCCGCCCACTTTAGAAATCGAGTAATAATATCAATACACCCAATGCGGTCTTGCCAAAATTCTGTATTTAGTAAAGCAATAGCAGGATAAATTTTTGGAGAAAAAACTGGAAGTTTAGTCACGCCCCATCTGGTACCTCCCACTAGCATCTGGCACAGCCCACGTTAGAAATCGATTAATATTAATACAACTAACGCGATCATGCCCAAACTCTGAATTTTGTAAAGCTAAAGGAGGATAAAGTTTTGAAGAAAACAATTTGAAGTCTTCCCCTGCCCCTTCGCGTACTTCCTATACAAATGTACCATTCCGCCCACTTTCGAGATTATGTAATAATATGAATACACCCAACGCTACCGTACCCAAATTCTGTTTTATTAAAACTATGACAGTATAAAGTTTTGAAAATCTAGTCACGTCTCTTCTGGTACCTCCCAAACAAATGTACCACTCTGCCCACCTTCGAAATCTAATAGTAATATAAATATGCAAGAGGGTGAGGATGTGTATGTCGGTTTTCCCGACTAAAACTTTCTTACTGGTTTTTCTTATAGTTCCTAATGTTCTTTAGGACTGGTCTGAGTTATGTGCCTCAACGTTGGTCCTAAGACTGGTAGTGTAGAACGAACACAGTTGTGGTCCAAATTATGCCATTAGGTATTAATTGACACCTCCAATGACAAGGCCATTTAAAGTGACATGTCTTCTTCCTATATTCAAGTTAGAACTACTGCCGGCCTTAGCCTCCAGGGACATGTCAGTCACATGACAAGTTTTATGGTAGTTTGTTTTCCCATATAGTTATTTCAGTTTTCATCCATTTAGGGATGAGGGTATGTACATTAGGGTAATAACTTTTTTTGGACAACATTCTCCCCAGGGCTTTTCTAATTTCAAATATTGTATTAATGATAAAAAAAACTATTTCAGTTCAATTTGCTAAAAAAACCTTACGCACCGACAGCAATTTCTGAAATGCCTTTTATATTTTCTTTTTTAATTTTTTTTAATACAATTTTTTTTTAATATGGTTTATACATATGTAAGTATGTAAACAAATAATAACAATAAATGATTAAAAGTAGGTTTTGTAAGATATAAACTTTTGGCTCAAAATACGCGATGTTTTACAAAGCGGATATATATCTTGTACTATTTTTATTTCAATAAAATTATTTTTTAAACTTTGTTTGAATCAAAACTTTAACGCGTTTGGTGCGTAACCTTTTTTAACGATAGCGAAAATCTAAAAACGCAGTTCTTAATATTTTTCCATACCCTACACGATTTTGTCTGGGGAGATTTGATATTTGCAAAAAATGCAAAAAGTTATTACCCTAATGTACATTAGACCATTTCAATAAAATTTTTTTTTCCAATTGTCACTGGGATAAATTTTTTCTAATTCTACTTAAAATAATTCTACTTAAAAAAACATTTTGGTGTATAAAAATTGAAAATTGATCGTCGTTTAGGGGTCGCGCAAAATCGTTTAAGGTTTTTGGTTGCAGAAAGGCATGTTTCAAAAATCCTGATTTATTATATGATTAAAAGTTTTGATACGATCCGATTTTAATCGGAATGGACTTGTTTTAATGGTAATAATATTTAACACATTTTCTGTGAAGACACCAAAACATTTTTGATAGTAGTTTGAGCTTAAAAACCTTTCAAACCTAAAAATTTTTAAATTTTTATTCAAAATTTGCCTACTTTCGTCCATTTAATTTTTTTTTGTTAGTTTAGACTCAAATTTTTGCATATTTTTAAAGGCACTATTGACAAACACTTCGTAACGGTACATTTGATGTATAACAGAATGAATCGTATTTTTAATTGTTGCTGAAATATTTACTATTTCGCAGGTGATGAGCTAAATGGATTAATTCAGTTTAACATTTTTGTGGTCAAAATTTACATTCAAAACTGGTTTACGATATTATTGGAGTAGGCAGCAGTTTTCTTGCTATCCACCCGTCAAATTGGCCCAAGAATGAGAATTATAAACGGATTAAAGAAATTGTGAAAAACATCAGCGTTGTCAACGATTGCAATTGGGCTCATTAAAACTGTGAACAACACTTTGACGAAGGATCATGTACAACAAATCAAATTGGTACAAGTTATCGAACAACTCAATAAAACATACAAAAACAACACTAGAGGTGATATCGTGTCCAATTTGAAATAAAATCTTCTTTTAAACAACCAAAATCGTTTTCCTTACCAAAAATATACAAAGTACACAGTTTTCGTTTAAATTTTGTCACTATTGATTAATATTGCTGCTGCTGAACATATGTCATTTAAATGGTACTGTCATACATCAAAATTATCGTTAGGAAGTGTTCGTCAAAAGTGCATTTAAAGATACACAAAATATAGAGCCAAATCTAAAAACAAAACTTTAATGGGCGAAAGTATGTAAATTTTGAAGAAAAATTTAAAAATTATTAGGTTTGAAAAGCTATTGAACTCAAACTACTATCTAAAATATTTTGATGTCTTCACAGAAAATGTGTGAAATATTATTACCTTTAAAAACAAATCTATTCCAATCAAAATCGGTCAAGCGTATCGAAACTTTTAATCTTATAAGAAAATCAGGATTTTTGAAACATACCTTGTTGTAGCCAAAATCCTTAAACGATTTTGCGCGACCCCTAAACGTCGATCAATTTTCAAGTTTTATACACCAACATTTTTGTTTTTTAGATAGAATTAGAAAACATATTATCTTATTGACATTTCGAAAAAACTGGTCTAATGTACAATAGTGTTGGTCGGGCCCCATACAAAAAAAAAAGTTGTGGCGGACACACCCTACGTTTAAAGATTATCTCAAGACAATTTGGGGACAATAACTTTTTTTTAATCCGTGCACCCTACGTACGGCCCAAATAGGTTTTATTGCATAGCTTCTTGGTTTGGTGTTCTATCGAAATAAAAAGTATACCGTTGTTCATGTTTTATCAATAGCTCTATTTCTATCATTGGCCACTTTTGACTCCGATGTCAGTTTTGACCATTGACTTCATCTACTTCGTTTCCTATATCCACATGATGCCCATTTCTCTTAACGGTCGTAAAGACCTCTAAAAAAAAATTAACATTTTGCTTTTAATTCATTTAATTTTATTCACAAACAAAAAAGTTATAGAGGTTTAAAAAAAAGTTAGTCACCCTACTTCACTTATAATTAAATTTTGTGCTGTGTTCTTATTTAGATTCCTATCGAACCGAAATGTATACCGTTGTTCATGTTTTCTCAAAGGCTTTTTTCGCCTTTTGCACAATCTAGATTCCGACGTCAATTTTGACACTGCTTTTTATGCGCTTTTAGTTTTCTAAGAAGAAATTGAAAACATCTCTTTGGGGTTGTTAAATTCATCGATTAACGATACAAGTATGTAATTTAACAGTTTGAATAGCTTGAGATGAGATAATTATGTGTAATTGATATTACTTTTGTATTATTAATAGTCTACTTGTGGCTTATTAGAGTTAGGACTTTCGGTCATAAAACCAGAGGTTTACAGATATGTTGTAAATAGTTCAAATATGTTCCTGTTAAAAAAAGGGTGTGTAAATTCGCCAACATATGTAAAAAATTTAATTCAATACCTCTGGGCATTTGGTTGTTGATGTTGATTTAACAGGTGGTGGAAGTAGCTGAGGTAATAATTCTTTATACCAAATCTCAATTTGTCGGCTCTCGATCAGGCATGCAATCCGATTATCATACGACCATTGATTATGTATAAAAAGAAGCTTTATAATCAGATACAAAAGCTTTATAATCGGTTACCAAACATTTATTTGCACTTATAATAACAACTAGTGGACCCGGCAATGCTTCGCTATTGCATAATTGACTAATATTAAAAAATTAACTTAGTATAATACACAAATATCAATTAAAATTGGCTCACAGTTATAAAAGCTGTGCATATGCCACTTTCAAACATACTTTGGCAGCGTTTCCTTAACTCGATAATAATATGGTTGGCTTGTTTTCTTATCCGCCCGCTCAGGGACATATTGCGCATTCTATGACCTCTTCCGCAACAGCAGCATTTTGTCAAAAAAAAACCACTCTCTGACAAATTCTGGTCCGATGAAGAATTATCTGAGAAAAAGGCTGCAGAATACAAAATAATACTGAACGCAATGGAAACGCGAGCTGATATTAAAAGAGGCAAGAGACGGAACGCGATTTCAAACAGAAAGAGCGTCTAAAATTCTATATATCTAGGGCTAAGATTCCATTTAAGAATGCCTCCTCCACCCTATGATTGAATATTTGTAATTGTTGCGCATAGTATTATCTATTTAACGTGTAGCATCTCTCGAGGGCTAAAATAAAAATAAAATATCCTCCGCAAATTTGTAATTGTAGTGCCAACTAATACATGTGTTTTAAATGTTATCTTTTAAGGGCTAAAATACTTTTTTGCCATGTCCCTCTAGGGCTAAAATACAAATTGGAATTTTGATTCCAAATTCACATTTGTGTTGTCATATCTTTTCATATTGTATGTTTGTATCATATTGTATATGTCATAGCTCTAAAAAAAAGATTTGCTATCGAGTACTATCCGGGTATTAAATTGTATGTCTCTAGTTCTAAAATAAAATATTGCCACGCCTACGCCCCCAGTGGGCCAAAATGAAAATTTCGTATGCTTATTCATATTCGTGTTGTCGAGCACTATCACAGTGTTTTAGATTGTATCTCTCTAGCTCTAAACAAATGTTTTTCCTGGCCCACTAAGCCCATTGGGTCCAAATTAAAATGTGGTCTGCATATTCAAATTAGCGTTGTTGACTACTATCTGAGTATCAAATTTTATCTCTCTAGCTCTAAAAAATCTTTTGTCACGCCCACTCCGCCCATTGGGTCCAAAATTAAAATTTCGTCTACATATTCTTATTCGTGTTGTCGAGTACTTTCTGTGTATCCAATTTTATCTCCCTAGCTCGAAAAAAAGTTTTGCCACGCCTAATCTGCCCACTGGTCCAAAATTAAAATATCGTCAGCTTATTCATATTCGTGTTGTTGAATACTATCTGGGTATCAAATTTGATCTCTCTATCTCTGAAACTAAGTTTTGCCACGCCCACTCCGCCCACTGATCCAAAATTAAAATTTCGACTGCATATTCATATTCGTATAGCCGAACACTATATGTGTTTCAAATTGTATCCCCCTATCTCTAAAATTATGTTTCGTCACGCCAACTCCGCCCACTGGTTCAAAATTAAAATTTCGTTCGCATATTCATATTCGTATTGCCGAGTACTATGTGTGTATCAAATTTTATCTCCCTAGCTCTTAAAATATGTTTTGCCACGCCCACTCCGCCCACTGGTTCAAAATTAAAATTTCGTCCGCATATTCATATTCGTGTTGCCGAGTACTATCTTTGTATCAAATTTTATCTCCCTAGCTCTAAAAAATGTTTTGCCACGCCCACTCCGCCCATTGGGTCCAAAATTTAAATTTCGTCTGCATATTCATATTCGTGTTGTCGAGTTCTATCTGGGTATCAAATTTCATCACCCTAGCTCAAAAAATATGTTTTGCCACGCCCACTCCGCCCATAGGATAACAAATTACTAAATATATAGCCTATACTAATTTCCATATAGTACACTAACTGTCTGCCAAATTTCATTGAAATCGGTTCAGCCGTTTAGGCGTGATTGAGCAACAAACAAACAAACAAACAAACAAACAGACAGACATTCACATCTTCTTATATATAAAAATGAATCGATGTGCAGTTGTCTCGCTAAAACTCAAAAACGGCTGGACCGATTTTCAAAATTGTTTTTTTGTTTTGTTCGCTATAGCTTCCGGATGGTTTAAAAGGTTTTATTTTTTCAAAAAGTGGGCGGCGCCACGCCCCTTTTTCAAATATCGCTCAGACGGCTTTTCTAATAGACCGATTGATACAAAAATTTTACCATGAGGTACTGTTGACCTCTAGATAGTTCCTGACTACATTTGGTTGTTATTGGATAAAGGGGCGTGGCACCGCCCATACAACTTGCAAATTAAAAAGCCTATATTTCATGAACTATCAGAGGTATGAAGTAGAGATTTGGTATATATGCTGTTTGAGCAGTATTAATTACAGCCACGATGGAAATGGGCGGTGCCACGCCCCCTTTTAAAAAATCTCTCTAACGGTTTTTTTAATAGATTGATGATACAAAAATTTTACCATGAGGTACTGTTGACCTGTAGATAGTTCCTGACTATATTTCGTTGTAATTGGATAAAGGGGCGTGGCACCGCCCATACAACTTGAAAATTAGAAAGGATATATTTCATAAACTATCAGAGGTATGAAGTAGAGATTTGGTATATATGTTGTTCGTACAGTTAGAATTGCAGACGGGGAGCAAGTGGGCGGTGCCACGCCCTCTTTTAAAAAATCACTCGAACGGCTTTTCTAATAGACCGATTGATACGAAAATTTTACCAAGTGGTACTGTTGACCTGTTGTAAGTCACTTGCTGTACTTAGTTGTGATTGGATAAAGTAGCGTGGCACCGCCCATACAACTTTAAAGTAAAAAAGGCTATATCTCATGAACTATCAGATGTATGAAGATATGATTTGTAACATATGTTGTTATTGCAGTATGAATTACAGTAAGGGAGGAAGTGGGCTGTTCCACACCCTTTTTAAAACCAGCAGTTATAACTGTCAAAATTCCACAGTATATTGCTGTTCGCCTAGAGATATGAACAGTAAGGTGGGCCAATTTTTTTATTAGCAAAAATCGTAACCAAAATCGGAATCTACAATGAATTTTAAGAAAAATCCACCAATAAACTTTGTGTCTAAAATCAATTCCTAGCTCGCGTTGGGAAGCATGAAGATTTCAGATAGAGATTTTTTTGTTTTTAAATGAGCACAAACCGAAAACTTCAGATATATATCTTTTGAGACCTTCTGCGTAAAACTGACTTCCCAACAAACTAAATGAGGTATTACAGAAGCAAATCTATGTATTTGTTAAAAAGTTATGGCCTCTGAGAGTTGGCATACAGAAATTAAGTATTTAAAAATCATTTTTTAGAATATTGGGCGGGATCCCAATAAAAAAAAAAATAAAAAATATACTATTATTTTCGTCTTGGTCTCCAAACATCGGAATGGTAGGTAAAAATTAGAGCCGGGGCCCATTGGTCTGAAGTAACAGAATAATTTGTCATTGCTAAAAAAAATATCTCTACCTGAAATCTTCATGCTTCTCAGCAAGAACTATGAATTGATTTTAGACATATAGTTTCTTAGTGAAATTTTCTAAGAATTCTTCGTACATTCCAATACTGATATGCGATTAACACGTTTTTTTTGACGCGAACTAATTGATTCGCTCTAATGATCAGTCTATTTCAAACTAAATAAGTTAAAAGTGCCGAGGCGCTGCCCACGCAATTCAATAGTTAACTTTTTAACTGTATCAAATAATGGTCCGTACACCAGGCAGTTCTCGAGTGATTTTTTTTAACTTACTTTACAGGTATGTATTTTTCAATTACTTTTCAGGAGAGCGAATCGATAATAAATCATATAAATAGAAAAATTAAGCAATATTCATTGTAGTTATACTACAATGGTTAAATTTGTATAGTATAACAGAGGTAACATTAGCAAGCAATTGTAAATAACCTATGCATGGGGTATTTTTCTTGACATATAGAACTTCTGATAGGTATAAGTGTAAATCTAGCTGTCATACTAATGAAGTGTGATAGACTTTCTTTTAGTATACTTTGCAAAATCACCATGTAAAAACTAAACAAGAACAACGTTTACAAATCTTGCAAATTTATTTTCAAAATGCACGTTCTGTTCGCCAAAGACGCTGTAGACGTTAGTGTGACAGGGGACTCGAATTTATCGAATCGACGTCTTTCTAAGCAACTCGGTCTCTGCAAATGCTGAGGAAAGATATTGGCCTTCATTCATATAAAATCGAACTGGTAGAAGAACTAGAGCCAGTATTTATCATGTCATTGCACATTATTTGAAGGAGAAATGGTTCCAACACGACGGTGTAAAATGCCATACAGCGCGTGAGACCATCACTTTGTTAAGCCAAACGTTGGTGACCGAATTATCTCAAAAAATTATAATACGAGTTCAATACAAAAATAGTATTCCGGATTATTCTTAATCCATGTGAGAAGAAGACATGACAAAATAAGTTTTTATGGCTAAAGGCATGAAGCTTCAAACGGAATTTTCATTTGCGGTCAATAAGAGAAGGCATAACAAAAATGTTTTTTATGACCAAAGAGATAGTTAGTATACAGATGGTTCCCGCTACTACGGATCAAAATAAATAATTTTGATCTTTAGAGGAATGTCTGTTTCCGATTTGTGAAAGAAATGGTTTTTCGCCCTACATACAGAAAAAACTTAATCTACATGTCGGTACTATAGATATGACTTTGCTATTGAACTTTTTATTAACATTTACAACAATACAACTTAATTGGTTAACTTTAATGTTAAGGAGTTACTTTTAATAAGTTACATAAGTAAATTATCTCAACATATTACTGTCGAGCTTATGTACCGTATTCAAAGTACTTTGTAGACCTAAATGTGAAATATATTACAAGTTAATATGCAATAGCGAAGCATTGCCGGGCCCACTAGTTTATAATATTAATAGGATGAACATAATTGTAGCTCAATTTTACATTAACTACGATTCTCATGACGGTTAGACGTGTAAGTAAAAATGGAATTTAAAGATTGGATTTTCCTTTCCCCATGTTGAAATAATAATCGGATACCGATTACATTGTTTCCTTGTTTTGATTGTTTATGCATCACGAACATTATTTCATTATTTACAAAATATTTTTGAAGATTTTTGAAGATATATTTTTCAAAATGGAATTCATGAATGAAAAGTGTCTATTAAGATACTTTTCTATGTGCGGAATGGTTATGAAGACAATTTCCTACACAATGAATACATGTAACTGCTCTTACTCATATTATCTCAAATTCATAAATATACAATAAATTGTACAAACGTCAAGCTATAGCATGCTTAAAGAAGGGACAACCCTACTTTAACATATTGAAGATGTGAATCGTTTATGAATACTGTTTTCTCGAAATATGCTTAGAAATGGTTTATAAACCCCTTACAACTTTTTATGAATACGGCCGTAAAAATATAAATTTTCCAAACATTTATCATTTTGTGTGTGAGGTGCCAGAAGTGGTGGGGCTCTTCCGCCCATTTAAAAACTCATGACTTCATATTAGAAAATACTGGTAAATTATTATAAGGATCAGTTTAGGTTTACTTGAGTTATCCTGCCCACAATTTTCTTTAAAAGTCCAGAATCGAATTTGGGTTTAAGATACTTGGGGACTAACACATTTTCTTTAAGGGTAAGGGTAAAAAACCTAAGTCGTGATGTTCACAAAAAAAACTGTTAAAAAAAATTGTATCTTGTTGTAGTGCACATGTATTTCCAACAAACGAAGTACAGCATTCCACTTTAAAGATCAACAGCTTTTCACCGGTATATAAATAGTGTGATTTTTTTTGGCTAAACGCACAATAAGAATAAAAACAGGAATTTTATACCAATTGTCTGCGTTGTATAAACGTGCATATCAATGTATAATATCTTTCACATTGTTATAAATAAGCCAACATTTAACTTTCACTACCATTGCTGTGTTTGACATTGAACTTCATGTTAATAAACTTTTTTTTTTGTGAATGAAGTTGCAAGTTTTCAAATACTATACTTTCAACGGCTGAATGTTTTAAGAGTAAAACTTTGCTTTAGCTTTAACAAACTTACAAAAGCTTTTATCAGGCATGATCATTTTGAAAATTACCTGATCAATATGGGGTTTGTGTGCTTCGAACGGAAATGTTCCATCATTGTCTTTGAAGCTATGATCGCATAGCATTTAAGATAACGTGTATTTTATATAAACTTTTAGCATTATCGAGTTGCTATTGTGAACTGACGATCGTATATGGTTGTAAACTGAACTATGCCCGTTTACCGATATTCGCAAACAGTTAATAGTGTCGAATCACAATTGCAACTACCAATATCTACATTTTAGCCATTAGTGGTTTTTAGTAATGAGAACATAAAGCCTTTTGAAGCATTCGCATGGGGTGGTAGTGCGATATTCACCATTTTTCATGAATTCGTATAAACAATGCGCAGCTGGCGTGATTTGTTGTACCAATGGGGCCGGCCGTGCTTAGTGGTTAGAACACGCGACTACCATGCGGAAGATCCCAGGTTCAACTGCTAGCTACAGGCATCTACATTTTTCTTTCATCAACAGCCCCCTCGATTTTATAGACAGCAATATCGCAGTATATTGAGTCAATCGGTATGTTTAGTAAAAGCTTCTCAAACAGTGACGTTCGCATTCGTCGATAAACAAGTATGTTAGGTGCCGCATGTTGTGAATCTGAAATATAATCAGTCTCAATTCACAATAACGCGAGAAGTTATCCGATACCAATACTTTTCAATCATATTGTAGTTTTGTGGAGTTCCTTTCATAAGAACTTCGTTTTGAATTCCTCGGCAATGAACACAACACCAGGTATAGTGCCGTTCTAAATGTCTGGACTCCTGGTATCATGGTTGAATTGGCTATCGCTGCGTCTCTGGTGAGAATCAGATAATGTGGCGTTAAGCTATTGGAGCATTCAGTATATGCTAAACAATTACATGGATCAACTTTATTCCCGTAAAGAGTCAAAATAATTAATATAAGTTATATATTATAGTTAGAAAGAGAGTTGAAATGTTCCACAAAAATATCCTTGTTGAATTTTTTCTGATATCGAAAATGGAAAAAAATAATTTGAAACAATTTTAAACTCTATTTAACAAAAGTCCTCCAGATTTTTTATTATAAGATAATATATGTATTTTTAATATTAAGACTACCAAGTGATTCGTTAAACAAGGCGAAAGTCTGTCATGCGATTTCTTTAACATCATAATGGATATACCATTGGCCGAGTATCGCTGGATGTTACTGCGGCCTTTTCGAGGATTGAGAAGCAGTCAGCAGAAGTGAGTCTGGTGATAAATGATGACAAAACTTAGTTATTTGTTTCAACGAACAAAGAGATTACACGCTTGCAGCGTTGTCGAAATGCTGTTATAGTTAACAAATTAATGCTCAGCATCGAATTCTAAGTCGATTTAACAGCACTGCGATTATGGCCGTAGATTAAGAGATATCAAGCTGAAATTTGGAATGCAGACTGCTTCTCCTCTTAGCAGAGGTTGACTTTTAAGATGAGCAATATCCTGCTCCTCCTATACAATTTGTCCCTTATTGGGTTTTTGTCTTCTATCATCTAAGCGGAGGTTAAGTTCTAAGATGCGCGAGATCGGTTTAAAACTTCTTCCTCCTCTCATTCATCTTAGGGGTGTCCGTCTGGCTGTCCCTCGATTACAGCTGTAGTTTAAGAGATTTCAGACGTCTATCCTCTACGCGGAGGTTAAGTTCTAAGATGAACAATATCAGTCAAATACTACTACTTCCTCCCATACAATTTGTCCCTTATTGGGTTTTTGTTTGATTATAGTCGTAGTACAGAAGCATTCGATCTGAAATGTGGAATAGGAGCTTCTCTTCACTAAGCAGAGATTAAATTCCAAGATGGTCAAGTACGAAGAAAAACTACATCCACCTCCCATACAAACACTCCTTTTGTCCATCTGTCTGTCACACCGATTATATGCAAACTTCTATTCTCTAAATGAAGGTTAAATTCTATGATGCGCAAGATCGGGTGGAAATTTGACATACAACTTTTATCCTCTAAGTTCGTTCGAGTGAAGTAACGTCATTCTCTCATACAAACTATCCTTTTTTGCGGTACAAAGTCTCGGACTGAAATATGGAATGCGAGCTTTTTTCACTAAGCGGAGGTTAAATTCCAAGATGATCAAGATCGAACAAAAACTACATCCACCTCCCATACAAACCCCTCCTCCGTTTTCGGGGTTGTCCATCTGCCTGTCCCCCCGCACATATGCAAACCACTATCCTCTAAGTGGAGGTTAAATTCTAAGATGCACAAGAGAGGACAGAAATTTAATATACAAGCTTTTATCCTCTAAGTTCATTCGAGTGAAGTAACGCCCACCCCTCATACAAACAACTTTAATAAAATATACCAATTGTGTAGAAGGTCCTTTCGCCAATTGTAGAAAAACTAATTGCACCTTATCAGTGATTTATACCTGGTAAATCTACGATTGATCAAATATTCATTTTACGACAAGTTCAGGAGAAAACTCATAAAAAGCAAATCGACACCTACCACCTCTTTGTCGACTATAAAACTGCCTTCGACCTTCCGATAAGGAATAACTTATATGAAGCTATGTCTGAGTTTGATATTCCTGCAAAGTAAATTCGATGTACCTGGGGAAACACCAAATCCTCTATTAAGATTGGTAAGGATCATTCTGAACCATTCAACACGTGAAGAGGTCTCATCCTACACACTATTTAATACAGTTATGGAGAATGTGATGAGAAAGGCTGGTGTCTGGCACCAAATTCCACAACGGCAACATTCCACTAGCCTATGTCGATGATATAGACATCATTGACCGAAATCTGCGGGATGTTACTACAGTTTTCTCATCGCTAGTAAAGGAGTCAGCAAAAAGCGGTCAACAAGGAAAAAAAAATAAAGATTTCAACCATCGAGTCCTCTCGATGGTGATGCACCGTCAATGTTGTATTGAATTAGTAGATAAGTTTTAATACCTCGGATCTTCCTTCAACAAAAAAGATAATGACAGCCAAGAAATTAAGCGGAGAATAGTGCTCGCCGGCAGCACTTTAGTAACACTACCTTATCTAGGGATACTAAGAAACAGCTATGTTATACCAGGTGTTAATTTTACCCGTTCTATTGTAGAGTCAGAATTCAAGGACTTCTGGATATGTCGCCAGGATAGGTGTGAATGCTCTAGCGATAAAGATGTTTGAAGGCGTCCAGAAGGTCTGCGCAAAGCAGGGAGACCCATACTGCATTGGAAGGATCAAGTGGTAGGCGACGTGCCACCATCTAGTAGGACTAACTGGAGCACGTATGTAGGAGAACGAATCGTGTGGAATTCTTCAATGCTTCAGTCCTCTAATTTATAAACCACGTCCGTAAGTTGTAATGGGCCACTTAAGTAAGTAAGTAAGGAGGATATCTGAGCTCCGGCAGAAGATAATTTCAAGTTTATATAATTTATATATTATTTGATGCGGGAAAAGATAGAACGCATTAAAGGAGACGTATTATACCTCAAATACTTTAAGACCAAATTCGTTTAAGGATTTTTTAAGCCGATTGAGCTATGTCCGCCTGTCTGCCTGGCAGGTGGGCAAGATAACACGAGTAAACCTTAACTGATTCTTATGAAAATTTACCTGAATACATTATTTCTAAATGAATTGATGAGACAGAGTAGCACTTACCCTTTCTCGCTCCTCCCATACGAAATTGCCCATTTTTGTATAATTAATATTTCTTCCATAACTTCAATAGGGACAGCTATCACCTTACAGCTTATCAGTTTAATTATCTTGTGGTAGTAGACAAACCCGCAGAATACCGAAACCTTCGTCACTCCCATTCTGGTATCTCCTATACAAATAACTGAATTGACCCCCATAGTTTTGTATACATTTCTTTTTTGTAAATTCACTGAATGCGGTCGTATTTTGCACACGATGTATGATTATTGAAATTTATCCGGAATGGATAAAAATAAGAAAACAGACACATTGTTCTGCCCCTAATGGTACCTCCTATGCAAATTACTCAATTCCGAGAAAATAAAAATTTTTCCATAAGAAACCCATTAAAATGTTCAAAATAGTTTACTCTTAACTTTTTTTAGTCATAAAGGTTTATCCCACCCATTTGAAATGACGATTTTTTTAGAGATTCGTATTCGAATTAATATGATCAAATGCCCTGAGTTATTGTATTGAGCATTTTACATTTGTTGGCGAATTTGTTAACACTTTTTACACTGTATCATTTTTTACAGTTTTACTGCATTTGGTCTTAAGACCGAAAGTCTGAAATTTAACTGACTGAAATTTCAGTACTGGTTACGTGTTTTTTTATATTACTTTAATCTAAATCGGACTTAAAGTTTGTAGATTGATGTATTAGTATCTGTATTTCTTTACAAGCACCTTCCCCTAACTAATTATACAACACTGTACACCAAACATAAATCACTTCACAAAAAAAACCTTCTTCACACTTTTACCTTTTGCTTTTGTGTTTTCGCGCCTCTGTTACTCTTGTCCTTGAAAAATTCTACAATATTCAAAATACAATATGAATCATTTACCAACAAATCACCACTTATCATAATTATCACTTGAACATAATGATGAAAAGCGCAAGAAGCTAATTTCAAAAAATTACACAGTACAACACATGATTTGCCAACTCAATTCTGTGAACTGTATGTGAAATTAGACCCAAAAAGAAGAATTTCTGCATCATTCGTTTTGTCTTCTTACCTGCGATTTGAAGTTAGTATCGATTTGAAGTTAGTACTATCGTATAGGGGAATTTATCACGTTTTAGGCCCTGTTGTTTGACATAGCTCGACAACCACTAGCCCAATTTAGTTGAAATAAATTTTAAAAAATTAAGAATTACAATTCCCTTAATCTGTTCATATATTGTTTTCCTATACAAGTAACACTTTCGAAGTTAAAAATGAATGTATGAAGGGAAAAAATTATTTTTTTCCTAAAAATTTAATTTTTTTTTTAAAAAATACATAAAAAATCCAAAATGGAAAAAAGTTTCAAGTCTAGTTATTTTTTCGCAAAGTCACATAACCCATGAGCAAAATGAGACAAAGATCATAAAAATCGATGCAAGCGTTTCGCTTTTATTCGCAATTGAGTAAATGTATGAATTTCAAAACGGCCTAAAACGTGATAAATTCCCCTATACGATAGTACTAACTTCAAATCGATACTAACTTCAAATCGCAGGTAAGAAGACAAAACGAATGATGCAGAAATTCTTCTTTTTGGGTCTAATTTCACATACAGTTCACAGAATTGAGTTGGCAATCAATTAACTGAAAAATGTTGTACTGTGTTAGTTCTAATGATACGCTTCAAGACATAAATAGCTCCCGCTGCTTCACAACGTCGTGTGGGTCAGTTTTGTAGTTTGCTGAGAATGATATACAAAAATCAAATTCAATAACAAATCAAAAAATTAAAAGTACAAAACTGATGTATCAACGATACAGTAGACGAAAGCGCAAAAAAAAAACAAAAACTGCGAAAACCATTAAGAACCATCATCAATTATAAGTTAATAATTATACGAATATGTACGAGTATGTAACAAAAATAGTTAAAACAATAAGTCTACAGATAAGGTGTTGCTTTTGTTCGTTCTTATCGAAGATTTGGCTATTCTTCAATATTTGAAGATTTAATTGAGAAAAAAACGAATCGTCAAAAAAATCCAATAGGTAATAATAGATGAGAAAAACCCAAAATTTGAGGATGAGTACATTTGATAAACAAAAAAAAAAACGAAACTGAAAGCGAAAACACAGAACATTTCAATTCGATACGTAAGAACAATTCTGCTAAAAATTCCTCATGTACCAAATGAACCTCAAAATTCATATTTTGCTATAAATTGTTGTGCTGAATCAATCACAGTCATATTCAAGTGCTCAAGAGCATTACGAGTAAACACACCTAGAGATTTATCTGAGATTTTACAAAAATGAAGGTATATTTTAATAACCAACAAAAAAAGGAATAAATAATCCTAAATTTTTTCCATTTTTATCATCTCAAAGGCTTTCGTTTGTTTGATGGCGTCTTTGGCGATGGTCAGTGCTGGCGGTCATTGGCGCGGCGGTGGCCATGGAGGTAACGGAGGTGGATACGGTGGTGGTTATGGCGGTTATGGTGGAGCTGGTGGATTTGCTGGTGCTTCTTCTAGCGCCTCAGCTGTTGGTCATATCCAAGCCA
The DNA here is from genome assembly GCA_964034835.1 of Muscina levida. Taxonomy (NCBI): domain Eukaryota; kingdom Metazoa; phylum Arthropoda; class Insecta; order Diptera; family Muscidae; genus Muscina; species Muscina levida. The sequence continues at coordinate 81,021,442 of OZ035882.1, forward strand.
GACCAGCCGTTTTGTATGCCGCACCCCAAGTTTCTTATGGATCTGGCGGCGGCTATGGCAGTGGAGCTGGTTGGGGTGGAAAATCTGTTGGCGGTTTTGGAGCTGGAGGCTGCGGTGGTGGTGGTGGATGTGGTTCCGGCGCTGGATCTGGTTGGGGTGGTAAATCGTCCGGTGGTCTAGGTGGATTCGCCGGTTCTGGATCTGGCTGGGGTGTTAAGTCTTCCTCCGGTTATGGTTCAGGCGGCGGTTTTGGAGGTTCCGGCTGGGGTGGCAAATCGACTGGAGGTCTTGGCGGTTATGGCTCAGGCGGTGGTTTCGGCGGTTCTGGTTGGGCTGGCAAATCTTCTGTTGGTTTTGGTTCCGGAGGTGGATTTGGTGGTTCTACCGGTGCTCTAGGCGGCTACGGTTCAGGCGGTTCAGGCTGGGCTGGCAAATCATACGGCGGCTACGGCTCTGGTGCTGGTTTAGGCAATTCTGGATCTGTCTGGGCTGGCAAATCTGCTGGTTCCCTTGGCGGTTATGGATCCGGTGGTGGATTTGGCGGTTCTGGTTGGGCTGGTAAATCAACCGGTGGCTACGGCTCTGGCGCTGGATTAGGTGGTTCTGGATCTGGTTGGACTGGTGGTCTTGGCGGTTATGGCTCTGGCGGCGGTGCTGGCTGGGCCGGCAGTTCTGCCAGTAGCTCTGCTTCCTCCAGTGCTGGCTGGGGAGCAAAATCTGGTGGTTGGTAAGATAGAAACAAATTGATATCATATTTTTCAATTACCAAAAATATTGTTATTACAAATAGTGCCTGATAATGTGAAACTGAAATTTGCAATTGTTTTCAATAAAAGCTTGTGATCTCTTAGAATGCTTAAATGAGTGACTTTACATTAGAAACACAAATTGTTAGCAATATGCGATATTTGCTCACAATTTGTAGGTTTCGGTTTTTTCAAACAGGTAATTGTGTTTAGTATTTTAATAATTAGCTTTTTAATTACAATTTTATTGGTTAATAATAGTTTACTAATTGAGAGGCTTTATATGGTGTGAATATTTACTACCGGTGTTTATGTGTTGTACACAATGTTCGTGTCTTAAGTCTTTTGTTTTTATATTATCGCTTGTCAATGGGACAACAACAAATGTCATCTTAAGTAGTTTTAGAATACATAGATATTGAATTGCTGACACAATTAAAGTCCGTGATTTTAAAGACGTATATAAACCATTGAACTGCGCTCATTTGCGTTAATCAAACTTATTGGGAAAATTGAACTGTAATGGAAGATACCAACAACAATAGCGAATTTTGTATGGAATTGTCATAGAATGAATCATGAAGTTATTAAGTCTCTTTTTAATATTTTAACAATTGACCATAAGTATTGACAAGTTTTGTTATCGCAATTAGTAGTTTATAAGTACTTAGAGGTGACGTGCAATAAAGCCATAGGTAATAATGCCATATACTTAGTCTCGTTACTCTGTCTCTCTGCAGCACGAGATGAATGCGGTAGGGGGCACGCCATATGGCCTTATTTCCCAATCGAGGGGAAATATGGTGGCTTTATTACCTATGGCTTTATTATACAGCGTCGAACTTAACATATAAAGTAAAATATTATAATATTCCTTTGCAACTGACAAAATTTTTTTGCTATTTAGTTTACAATATTAATCTATAATGGGATACAAAAAAATGTAACGCATTAAAGGAGACGTGTAAGTATCTTAAGACCAATACATTTCGAAGTCCATCGATCTAGATGGATGACAGATGGGTACGCCAGCTTAAATAAACCTTAATTGATTTTTATGAAATTGATCATCTTGCTATTTAACTACATTTTTTCTATAATTTCAAAGTGGACAACTGTAGTATATTTAAATTTGTTCATTCGAGTTGTCAGTTAACCTCATACCTCAGTCAGCCGTGTTGGATATGTAAAACGGTGCTCAGGCGAATCCTTATACCATGAAATATGACGCATAGCACTTAAAGAGCAGGATGCTGCTTATAGGGAAACGCTACAGCCAATTGTAACCCGTGCTGTTAGGGAAGGACACAACTTACTTACTTAATTTTCCTTTACATCCCATGAATGAGGTATGGGATAGCTTCTCGTTGTTGCGAATTAACACGCTTTCTATTTTAGATTCACAACAAACGACACCTACTTGTTTATCGACGAATGCGAACGTCACTGTTTGAGAAGGTTGTACTAGACATGCCGATTGACTCGACCCTTATACTGCGCTGTTGCTGTCATCAACATCGAGGGGGCCGGCAATGAAAGAAAAATGTAGATGACTGAATGCGGGAATCGAACCCGGCAACTCCCACGTGGTAGTCGCGTGTTCCAACCACTATGCCAAGGCTGGTTCCAACACAAGAAGACATTAAACCAGTAAGAAAGTTTCAGTCGGGCAACCCGACTGACATATACCATCACCCTCAGTCAGACAGACAGACAGACAGACAGACAGACAGACAGACAGACAGACAGACAGACAGACAGACAGACAGACAGACAGACAGACAGACAGACAGACAGACAGACAGACAGACAGACAGACAGACAGACAGACAGACAGACAGACAGACAGACAGACAGACAGACAGACAGACAGACAGACAGACAGACAGACAGACAGACAGACAGACAGACAGACAGACAGACAGACAGACAGACAGACAGACAGACAGACAGACAGACAGACAGACAGACAGACAGACAGACAGACAGACAGACAGACAGACAGACAGACAGACAGACAGACAGACAGACAGACAGACAGACAGACAGACAGACAGACAGACAGACAGACAGACAGACAGACAGACAGACAGACAGACAGACAGACAGACAGACAGACAGACAGACAGACAGACAGACAGACAGACAGACAGACAGACAGACAGACAGACAGACAGACAGACAGACAGACAGACAGACAGACAGACAGACAGACAGACAGACAGACAGACAGACAGACAGACAGACAGACAGACAGACAGACAGACAGACAGACAGACAGACAGACAGACAGACAGACAGACAGACAGACAGACAGACAGACAGACAGACAGACAGACAGACAGACAGACAGACAGACAGACAGACAGACAGACAGACAGACAGACAGACAGACAGACAGACAGACAGACAGACAGACAGACAGACAGACAGACAGACAGACAGACAGACAGACAGACAGACAGACAGACAGACAGACAGACAGACAGACAGACAGACAGACAGACAGACAGACAGACAGACAGACAGACAGACAGACAGACAGACAGACAGACAGACAGACAGACAGACAGACAGACAGACAGACAGACAGACAGACAGACAGACAGACAGACAGACAGACAGACAGACAGACAGACAGACAGACAGACAGACAGACAGACAGACAGACAGACAGACAGACAGACAGACAGACAGACAGACAGACAGACAGACAGACAGACAGACAGACAGACAGACAGACAGACAGACAGACAGACAGACAGACAGACAGACAGACAGACAGACAGACAGACAGACAGACAGACAGACAGACAGACAGACAGACAGACAGACAGACAGACAGACAGACAGACAGACAGACAGACAGACAGACAGACAGACAGACAGACAGACAGACAGACAGACAGACAGACAGACAGACAGACAGACAGACAGACAGACAGACAGACAGACAGACAGACAGACAGACAGACAGACAGACAGACAGACAGACAGACAGACAGACAGACAGACAGACAGACAGACAGACAGACAGACAGACAGACAGACAGACAGACAGACAGACAGACAGACAGACAGACAGACAGACAGACAGACAGACAGACAGACAGACAGACAGACAGACAGACAGACAGACAGACAGACAGACAGACAGACAGACAGACAGACAGACAGACAGACAGACAGACAGACAGACAGACAGACAGACAGACAGACAGACAGACAGACAGACAGACAGACAGACAGACAGACAGACAGACAGACAGACAGACAGACAGACAGACAGACAGACAGACAGACAGACAGACAGACAGACAGACAGACAGACAGACAGACAGACAGACAGACAGACAGACAGACAGACAGACAGACAGACAGACAGACAGACAGACAGACAGACAGACAGACAGACAGACAGACAGACAGACAGACAGACAGACAGACAGACAGACAGACAGACAGACAGACAGACAGACAGACAGACAGACAGACAGACAGACAGACAGACAGACAGACAGACAGACAGACAGACAGACAGATACCCTCATCCCTAAGGGTGAAGGAACGTCAGATGATGAAACAGGAGAACGGCGATATAGAGAGGTACAGGAATAGATGTGAGGCCCGAAAATTGTATCAGAAAGTTAAAGCAAAAGGTTACGGTACTGGGCTCCGCTCTTTAAAGCGGGTGGAAATCTGGTTACAGATACGCAGAGTGTATTCCATATATGGAGGGAACACATCCAGCAACTGGTGGTTCCGCAAGGCAGCGTTCATGAAAGTATTTTATTTCGCCAATGACGGCTTAGATTGCCAACCACCAAGCCCAACCGAGGTAGAAAGAGCAATATCGCGGCTGAATAATAATAAAGAAGCCGGTGCCGACGGATTTCCGGCATTGTCCATTAAGTTCGGTGGCGAGGATCAGCTAATGAGTATGCTCCAGCTCCTACGCACGGTTTGGCTTAACGAGTGAATGTCTGATGATTGGAATCCAAGCGTATTATGTACTGTGCTGAAAAAAGGTGATCCAAGTGTGTGCTCCAACTACCGTGGGATCAGCCCATCGAGTGTAAGTTCCTGTCAAGTGTGCTATGTGAAAGGCTTAAGCCAGTGTTTCCCAATCTGATCGGTCCTTATCAGTGTGGCTTTAGACCAGGTTAATCAACAACTAACCAGATATTCACACTACGATAAATCCTGGAATAACTCAAGACGAAACAGAACAAGACGTGGAAGATAATGTTGTCTTCGGCAGCCCGATGAGGCAGGAATTTCTCGAAGCCATGGCAGATTTTGGTATATCAGCGTAACTTGTCTGTTTTTGCGGACCTTACGGAGCCATTCTTCACCAGAGTAGGTCTTAAACAAGGCGACGGCATATCGTTTGACCTCTTCAACAGTAGATATTATCAAAAGTGGTACGACATCCAACAAAACCCACATTTTACTTGCAAAAGCTGATGACTTATACAGACAGACAGACAGACAGACAGACAGACAGACAGACAGACAGACAGACAGACAGACAGACAGACAGACAGACAGACAGACAGACAGACAGACAGACAGACAGACAGACAGACAGACAGACAGACAGACAGACAGACAGACAGACAGACAGACAGACAGACAGACAGACAGACAGACAGACAGACAGACAGACAGACAGACAGACAGACAGACAGACAGACAGACAGACAGACAGACAGACAGACAGACAGACAGACAGACAGACAGACAGACAGACAGACAGACAGACAGACAGACAGACAGACAGACAGACAGACAGACAGACAGACAGACAGACAGACAGACAGACAGACAGACAGATACCCTCATCCCTAAGGGTGAAGGAACGTCAGATGATGAAACAGGAGAACGGCGATATAGAGAGGTACAGGAATAGATGTGAGGCCCGAAAATTGTATCAGAAAGTTAAAGCAAAAGGTTACGGTACTGGGCTCCGCTCTTTAAAGCGGGTGGAAATCTGGTTACAGATACGCAGAGTGTATTCCATATATGGAGGGAACACATCCAGCAACTGGTGGTTCCGCAAGGCAGCGTTCATGAAAGTATTTTATTTCGCCAATGACGGCTTAGATTGCCAACCACCAAGCCCAACCGAGGTAGAAAGAGCAATATCGCGGCTGAATAATAATAAAGAAGCCGGTGCCGACGGATTTCCGGCATTGTCCATTAAGTTCGGTGGCGAGGATCAGCTAATGAGTATGCTCCAGCTCCTACGCACGGTTTGGCTTAACGAGTGAATGTCTGATGATTGGAATCCAAGCGTATTATGTACTGTGCTGAAAAAAGGTGATCCAAGTGTGTGCTCCAACTACCGTGGGATCAGCCCATCGAGTGTAAGTTCCTGTCAAGTGTGCTATGTGAAAGGCTTAAGCCAGTGTTTCCCAATCTGATCGGTCCTTATCAGTGTGGCTTTAGACCAGGTTAATCAACAACTAACCAGATATTCACACTACGATAAATCCTGGAATAACTCAAGACGAAACAGAACAAGACGTGGAAGATAATGTTGTCTTCGGCAGCCCGATGAGGCAGGAATTTCTCGAAGCCATGGCAGATTTTGGTATATCAGCGTAACTTGTCTGTTTTTGCGGACCTTACGGAGCCATTCTTCACCAGAGTAGGTCTTAAACAAGGCGACGGCATATCGTTTGACCTCTTCAACAGTAGATATTATCAAAAGTGGTACGACATCCAACAAAACCCACATTTTACTTGCAAAAGCTGATGACTTATACATCATCTGTAGAATATTACGGGATGTGACTGCAGCCTTCTCAGGTATATATAGAGAAGGAATCAAGAAAAATGGGTCTAATAGTGAGCGAGGACAAAACGAAGCTATTAGTTTCAAAAAACAAAGAATGAACTCATTTGGAAAACTGCGTGTACTTAAAAAACTAAAATTTCGAGGTGGTAAAGTGGTTAGTACACGAGACTACAATGCGAGAGATCCGTGGTTCGATTCCCGGCTCCAGTCATCTACATTTTTCTTTCACTGTCGGGCCCCTCGATGTTGTCGACAGCAACTTCACAGTATAAGTGTCGAGTCAATCGGTATGTCTAGTAAACAGCATCTCAAACAGTGACGTTCGCGTTCGACGATAAACAAGTAAGTGCCGTTTGTTGTGAATCTAAACTAGAAAACGTGTTAATTCACAACAGCGCTAGAAGCATCCAATACCTCATTCGTGGGCGTAAAGGGAAATTAAGTTTTTTTTAAGATGATTTTAACTACTTAGGCTTCGCCATCAATACACCTAATATCGTTAATTTCGAAACCCGAAATCACAATTCCTGCTTGCTAATAGATACTTCTATGGACTCTTCGAACAAAACTCCAGCTATACCAGGTTCTGGTTCTGCCCGTCTTGATGTGTGGTTCAGAATCCTGGGTTATGGCACAAGCGGATTAAGCGATTCTGGTAATATTCGAGAAAAAATACTCCTTAAAATCGTTAACGGAGCCGTACGAGCTGTACATTAACATTAACGTGTTCAGACGCATTAAGGTACATCGGTTGCGTTGACTAGGTCTTGTTGTACGCAAGGATGAAAACGGCACAGCTTAAAAAGTCTTCGACAATGAACTAGATAGACAGCGCAGAAGAGGGCTACCAAAACTCCGCTGAAAAGATTAGATTACTGAGACCCTTACAGAACCTAGTGTGATGAAATGCTGAAAATGTGCAGAAGAACAAAGTGCTTTTCTTCGTGCGGCATATAGTCTCAACATACAATTGCGAATAAGTGCAGCTAAGTATGTAACTAAATGTTAATTGTACGTTGACATGCGCATTTAAATGGAACACGTTGAGTTACCCCTACTGGTAACTCTTATACATATAAGAATTAATTTCGAAAATTTTTATTTTTTCTATAATTTCTGAAAAAAACTTCAAATTATTGTTGTTTTAATATTTTTATTCATACGTGAAACTTACTTATTAGAAATGACGATTTCATTAAATCTGTAATGCGAATTATCTCTCAGTTGGTACCGTAAAAGACGCAATCGGTACTCCCATACAAAAGGACCATAAGCCCAGATATATTGCTGCTGTTCGCAATAGTGTCCACGTCAACTCGTCGTCGTGCCCAACAATCGCTCCTCTCACGCTCGGCGTTAATGAACATTATGCATAAAGACTTGCATACAAGGTGCAATTAACTTAAGAACTAAAGCCTCTTGACCATTTCAAACGTCGTCAATGATCAGAATGGTGCCAAGAAATGCCAACAGTGCATGATCAATTTTGAAGAAAATCATCTTCAATGATGAGACACATTTTCACCTCAGTGGATTCGTCAGTAAGCAGAATTGCTGCATTTGGGGAATGATAATCCAAGAGTGATTGGAAAAAACCAATGCACCCACAAAGAGTGACTGTTTGGTGTGGTTTATGGGCTGGCGGCATCAATGGGGCGTTATTTTTTTTAAAATGAGGCCGGTCAGGCAATTACTGTGAATATTGTTCGCTAACGTGAGATGATAACAACTTTTTATGGCCCGAATTGGAAGATATGGATGTGGACGATATGTCGTTTCAACAGAACGGCGACACTTGCTACACAGCTAACGAAACAATGACTCTTTTGCGCGACAAATTCAATGGCGCGTGGTGGCGATGTAAATTGGCCGCCAAGATCGTGTGATTTGACACCGTTGGACTTCTTCCTTTGGGGTTGTTTAAAAGAAAAGGTGTACATCGATCAGACAGCAATAATTCAAGATATAATTCAAATATTATCATAATAAAAAGTAATGGCAATAATTTCCTAAATAATTTGTTTTTTATTCAAAACCAACATCGCCCCTTAAAATTTAACCACTTTAACTTTAGTTAGTCTTTTTCCTTGGGCCAAGGGTCGTCATCTTTGAAAGGGGTTTTCTCTAATTTTTTCTTGTAGAAGTTTCGTAAATCGGTTAAAATTCGCGTAGGCGGATGATTGGTCCACCGCATCTAAAGACAGTAGTGGTACTGCCACTTTGAAGCCAGCACATCGGTGGCCTCGCCCCAAGGGCGAGATATAATTCTTTATTTATATAGTTTTGAAACATCGATTGAGTAATCCTATTAGCTTCATGCCACACCAAACCTGTGATTCCCGTTCAAACTGGCGGAAAAACTCTCGGGGAAACAATATATGGAACTAAAAGCATTTTGCATTGGATGCAAATTCTACTTGAAATGTATGAATATGAAATATCAATTGAAAAATTAAATTGGTTCCGTATTACAACAACAACAATAATATTTATCAATAATCTTAATTAATTTTTTATTGTTTTTATTTTACAAAACACTTGAAATTTTCAAAAAGCCTAAGGTGACTTCATTAAAGCGCCACTTTATTGTTATAGTTTTGAAACAAAAAACCCAAACTATATGTTTTTTCAATATTTCTAGACTGATTTTGCTTTGATCATCTTACCGTCTACTCGTATAATAAAAATAAACCAATGTAGAAAATTTATTTCTCTGTTTGCTTTACGAGAAGCTAAAGCAATAAACCGGATTTCTAGAAAAAAATTTTAAATCAATGGAGACATATGCAGACCATCTTATGAACTCTCTAGAAATATGTTAATGTATTTCAATGTTGGTGTCTATTAGACCGTTTTGTTTTTGTGTTTGTGTCTTAAGTCTTCTGTTTTGTGAGGTCTGCAAAATCATTACTAATTATATGTTTTTAATTAATGCGTTTAGTGATTTAATTTTCTTAACATATCAATATTTCAACACAAGAAGATTATTTAGCTTTTGTGTACACTTCGGCCATAATGTTTATGTTATATAAGGCACTGATCAGTCTAGGAAGGTAATTCTTACGGCAATGTGGTAGTATTTAAACAAAGGGAAATGAGTAATAGATACTAAAAGTAGTCGTTGACAATAGTTTATTGATGCATTTTACTTTGCTTTCGAAGCTAAATTTTCAGCCGATACATTAATTCTAGGATTTAACATTTTCTTTCTCAGTCCAATGTGATATGTACTAGTATAATGTGCTCCATCATCATGCCATTAATGCGAATATTACAAATCACCTTATTCAATACACAACTCTATTAACAACTTCAGTAATAAGCTTGACAGCAAATTTAAATATCCTTATACGTCATTCATCCAAAATGACACTGTATTAAATTTAACTATCTTACATTTGAACAGCATGAGTAGTACCACAACAGCTGGTGTTAAAATATTTAGCTTAATTGGCTAATACAAACTGTATACCATTAATCATTATCAATATGAAAAAATATTATCAAAGAATAGAAATAAATGTTGCTTAATACCAACCATCACAATATCTTTAAAAGTGGCATTTAAAAAAAGTTTAAAAAATAATTATACTTTATAATCAATTCAGAAACAAAGGTCGGTTGAAGATGACACATCATTTTACGTGTATTGTACAAATTGTCCATATTATAATTTAATTTCAAATCGTAGATATTGCTTTTGCAATATAAGCTCTTTGTGACTTTTGTCCAGCATCTGTTGGATATTGAAAAATCATATCATAATTTAATCTATTGTCTTTATCCCAAAATGCATAAAAGTGCCATAAAAATATCATGAATTTTATGAACTCTGCTATTTCGTAAATTTATGGAATCAATCATTTTAATATTTGCACAGTTTAGCATAACAATTGGCTACTGAAACAATAAAATTGATCGCTAGTAAACGAAACACTAAAAACAAAATAAATAAAGCAAACAGACTTTGATAAAATATTTATAAGGTTCAATATTTACACAGTGCTGCCAAATATTTGCATACGATTTCAATATATCGTTCAATGTGACTACAGTCGAAACTCTCTTCCAATTTTTTCTCCAAAACTTTATCCTGTTATAATTTAACAAAATACAGAATTTGGGCACGATCGTGTCGAGTGTATTGATATTATTACTCCATCTCTAAAGTGGGCGGAGTGTTACATTTGTATGGGAGTGTCTAGACTTCCAGATTTTTTCTCCAAAACTTTACCCTACTTGAAATTTACTAAATACAGAATTTGGGCATGATCGCGTTAGGTCTATTAATAATATTAATCGATTTCTAAAGTGGGCGGTACCAGATGTGAATGGTAGGTACCAGATGGGGCGTGGCTAGACTTCCAGTTTTTTTTCTCAAAAACTGTATCCTGATATAGCTTTACTAAATAAAGAATTTGGCTACGATCGCGTTGGATTTATTGATATTATTACTTCATCTCTAAAGTGGGCGGAAAGGTACATTTGTATGGGATGTACCAGAAGTGGCGTGGCTGGACTTTCAATTTTTTTCCAAACCTTTATCCTATTATAGCTTTACTAAGTACAGAATTTGGATACGATCCCGTTGAGTGTATTGATATTATTATTCGATTTTTAAAGTGGGCGAAATGATGTATTTGTATTGGGAGGTACCAAAATGGGCGGGGCCATGTAGCCCATTTCCAATACCGTAAACAGTTTTGGGAAGATATTAACTCGTGCATAATTTCAAAACATTTGGTTGAGTCTTTCGACAGACAGACGGACCAACGGACATGACTCAAACGCCTTAAAAAGCCATGAATCGAATTTGTTTCAAAGAAACCTAGGGTCTAGTGACTCCTTCTATGTGTTGCACTTTTGGGTCGTATCAAATGATATATACCCTCATTCCTAAGGGTGATGGTATAAATATAGCAATTTCATACTACGAAACCGTCCGCCTTTGCGTTAGAAATACCCATATAATAAATTAAAACACTGGAGGATTTTCTTTTTTGGGCACTACTAGAAACTCTCTGCAGATGTCCCCAAGCATCGTATGTATGGGTCACGTATTTTAAGGAAAATAACACTTCAGCCGTAGCAAGCGTAAGAAGAGTTAATGTTAAATAATATAAATGACATGCTACCATCGATGCGTCTTAGGGAATAGGTAACAAAAGTTGCTGAATTCCAAAACAACTGCCGTCTTAGTGGCGTTGGAAGTCCCAGGAATACCACGATCGGGTGCAGAGAGAGACGAAATGCCTATTTAATTGGATAAGCGTATATGGGGTAAAATAAAGAGCGAAATATCAACCAGTACAGACTTTCGGTCGCGTGGCCAGACGAGACATATAATAAAATTGTAGAAACGGTTACACACAACAAACATATACTAATTATTTTAATATCTCTCGCCATAAGGCCAAAGAAACAGTATCTATTAAATTCTCACAAAACCTCAAAAGAAATCATAATTTCCACTCAGTTTTTTAGGTTTCACCTTATAATACAAAGCAAGTATTCTCAACATCTAAAACTATGAGGATCAATTCGGTCATTTGTATGGGAGCTACCAGAAGGGGTGTGGCAAAGGTTTTGGTTTTCTTAGGACTTTGTCTATTATTACAAGGTTATTAAGTTGACCAATATGGGATATGTCTGCGTCTTAGAGAATAAATTAGTGCCACTTTTAGAGAGACACACCAAACAAGGACTGATTTCCCAAAAAGACAACGCGTCAGTATATAATAGTAGACATACATAAGAATGGGTCTAGTCTAAAAATATTATAACTATGGACTGGCCTGCATGTTCTCATGACCAAACCCCAATCGGAAACATTTAGGGTTTGTTGGCACGCCTTGTATATAAAGGAAATCGCCGTTACCAAACTACTTTCGATCTCAAAGGAGCGATTATCGATGAATGGCGGTCAATCAACAAAGAATTACGGGCGAAATTGGCCAACAGTATTACAGAGAGAATTTTTTTTACTAAATTAAAACCAGTAAGAAAGTTTCACCCTCAGTAATAAGGGTAAAGGCACGATGGAGTTTAAGGTGCATTGATATTACTAATCCATCTCTTAAGTGGGCGGAATGGTACTTTTGTATAGGAGGTACTAGAAAGGGTGTAACTAGACTTTCACTTTTTTTTATCCAAAACGTTATCTTACTTTATCTTTACTACATACATCTAGTGAGACAGACATGGATTAAACGACTTAAAAAGTGATGTATCGAATTTTATTGAAAGAAACTTAAAGTCTAAAGTGACTCCATCAATGTGTTACACTTTATGGTCGTATCAAATGATATATACCCTCCTAACCGAAGGGTGAGCCTCGGCCCTTTTTGCTAACTTGGTTCCAAATAGCCTGGTTATATCTCTTCTATACTACAAAATTGTCAGGACGACTAAACTATTATTATGGCTGTTTAAACGGTTAGTTTTAAATGGTGTAAGGCACAGCCCACTTCCACCCTGGCTGCACAGAAAAAAATTACGACAAACTAGTTGTCATATATTTCCTTAGCAATTTAAAATCCTGTGAGGCTTTAAACCCTGTATCAGTTGAAGGTTTTAAGGATATTATTGTAAATCTTTGTGAGGAAAGCAATTTAAAGATACTCTCCTCAAACGATAAGGCCCGAATGCTGATCAATTTTCATCAACATCCCATGATTGGATCCCGCAAGAAAATCTCCAACCCTTATCTTATTACTACAGCCGATTTAAAAGAAATTTCAATTAGTTGTTAGATGTATGAGATGGAAATTTTTTTATTTTTTTGCATTGGTTCAAAACATAAACCTTAGAAATTTCAAACAGTTGATGGTCCCTCATGGGAAGTTTCAATAACAAAATATCACAAAGTTAATATAACAATAGAAATTCTCTTCTATGGATGTGGAATTGAGCAATGGTTTACCAACCGCCGCCACCGCCGCCAGCAGCCCAACCGCCGCCGCCACCACCAGAGGACCAGCCACCACCGCCATGACCACCACCGCCGCCTCCTTGGGAAATGACCTTAATGATTTTGACATGGCCGCCGGAACCGCCACCGCCATAACCGCCACCACCACCGCCATAGCCGCCTCCGCCATAACCGCCACCTCCACCAGACGACCAGCCGCCACCACCTCCTCCGGAAGACCAGCCACCACCGCCATGACCTCCACCGCCACCGCCTTGGGTGATAAGCTTGATCACTTTAACCTGGGCGCCGCCTCCGCCACCACCACCAGACCAGCCGCCTCCGCCGCCACCGCCACCGGACCAGCCGCCACCGCCGCCGCCACCACCGGACCAGCCTCCACCGCCACCTCCACCACTAGACCAGCCACCACCACCATGACCTCCACCACCGCCGCCGCCGCCACCGAATCCTCCTAAGAAGCCAGCGTTGGCAACCGCACAAACGGCCAGCAAACAAACGAAAATCTGACAGGATAAACAAAAATATATATTAGTCCAAGTTCTTCAGTTTAATCACACCAATGACTTTAAGGAATAACTCTATGGTCTATAATCCACAGCGTTTGTTAGCCCACAAGAGTTTTCTTAATGTCCCGCAATCCTTTAACACTTTCAACACACACCTTCATGTTAGATCTTGTTACGATTGAATTCCACTGATTTATCCAATGAGAGAGTTCAACTGTGATTGATGCTGAAACATTAAATTCAAATGGTTTATATAACAAACAAAATGAGCTTGCAGACTCGCAACATAATTTAATTGTCTTTGAAAACAAACAGAATGATAATTTGGATATGGTCAAATTACCTTCAGAGATGAAGAGTCTCTTAAGATATAAATTAACCTCACCACCTCTGGTCTAACCACTGCTAACATTGTTTTACAGCGCCAGAATATGAAATGTAGTATTAAAATGTGTTATTTTACAGGAAAACAAAAACAACAACTTGAATGATTATGAATTCAAACAATGAGAATGAGTTACAAAAATATGTTTAGGTGGAACTACTGCACATTTAGCAAACCTGATTTTTTTCAATGTGAAACAAAGCAGATTAAGTAGAAGAATACACACAATTAATTACAATTGTGGTTTGTTTTATTTTATTTTGTGCAGTGTCTGCCTGAGGGGAACATATATGAGGTAGAGTTGTTGAACGCACTTAATTAAACGCACAGTTTATTTACATTTATAAGATAGTTAATAGTTTATTCAATTAATTTTATCCAACGTTGCTGTAATCGTCCCTTTCGTAATGAGGGTATAACAACTAAATTACACTAATGTGTTTATTAAGCATAATAATTTAAGGGAAAGATCTTTATATGATCAATAACACCACAGGTATACCTCAATAAGCGCATTGCTTTTTCTTATTTAAGGAGGGTTGGTATTCATATTTTGAGAAATGGTTTTATTGTTTTTCAAATTATTCTCCGGAAAGATCCATACTCTTTTGCTTGCGCTCAAACCAATTTTGAAGCACTTTTTCCACTCCGATTGAGACACTTTCACAATATGGCTTTTGAACGCTTCAACAGCTGCTTCGGGTGTCGAAAACCATACAGTTTTTCTTGATGCGAGGGAAGAAAACGAAGTCATGGGTTGCCGACTTACATATACCCCCTTTATATTATTACTCGATTTCTAAAGTGAGCTGAGTGGTACATTTTTATGGGTGGTACCAGAAGGGGCGGGGCCAGACTTCCATTTTTTTTTTCAAAACTATATTCTAATTTAGCTTTACTAAGTACAGAATTTGGGCACGATCGCGTTTGGTCTCTTAATAATATTAATCGATATTTAAAGTGGGCGGAGTGGTACATTTGTATGGGAGGTACCAGAAGGAGCATGTCTAGACTTCCAATCTGTTCTCCAAAACTTAATTCTGTTATAGCTTAACAAAATGCAAAATTTTGGCTTGATCGCGTTGGGAGTATTAATTATATTAAACGATTTCTGGAGTGGGCGGTACCAGATGGGTATGGGAGGTACCAGATGGGGCGTGGCTAGACTTCCAGATTTTTTCTCCAAAACTTTATCCTGCTTTACTAAATACAGAATGTGGGCACGATAGTGTTGTGTTTCTTAAAGTGGGCGGAGTGGTACATTTATACGGGAGGTACCAGAAGAGGTGTGACTAGTTTTCCAGAATTTCTTCTCCAAAACTTTATCCTGCTTCTGCTTTACTAAATACAGAATTTGGGCACGATCTTGTTGTGTGTCTTAATAATATTAATATATTTCTAAAGTGGGTGGAGTGGTACATTTGTATGGAAGGTATCAGAAGGGGCGAAGCTACACTTCCAGAATTCTTCTCCAAAACTGTATCCTGCTTTAGATTTACTAAATACGGAATTTAGGCTTGATCGCTTTGGGCGTATTAATAATATTAATCGATTTCTAAAGTGGGCGCTACCAGATGGGTATGGGAGGTACAAGATTGGTCATGGCTAGTCTTTCAGTTTTTTTCTCCAAAACTTAATCCTGCTATAGCTTTATTTAATAAAGAATTTGGGTACGATCGCGTTGAATGATTGATATTATTACTCCATCTTTAAAGTGGGTTGAAAGGTGCATTTGTATGGGTGGTACCAGCAGGGACCTGGCTAGACTTCCAATTTTTTTTTTCAAAACTTTATCCTGTTATAGCTTTACTAAATACAGAATTTGGGTATGATCCCGTAGGGTGTATTGATATTATAACACGATTTCTAAAGTGGGCGGATTGATGTATTTGTATGGGAGGTACCAGAATGGTCGTGCAAAGTTTTTAAACATTTGGTTGCGTCTTTCGATAGTTAGACGGACATGGCTTAAACGACTTAAAAAGTCATGAATCGGATTTGATTCAAAGAAACCTAGAGTCTGAAGTGACTTCTTCTATGTCTTACACTTTTGAGTCGTATCAAATGATATATACCGTCCTACCCGTAGGGTGAGATTGTTTGATTGTTTGTTAGCATTATTTATATGCAGTATAGACTCGAAAACGGCTGGACCGATCTTTATGAAATTTTTGCAGAATGTAGCTGTGTGGTCGGTGGTGAAAATAGGCTACTTGCATTTTTGATAACCAAGTGGGCGTGGTCCAGCCCACTGGACTCAATTGAAAACGCAATATCTGGGAGACTGTTTCACCAATCGCCTTGAAAATTTGTGTGGATGCATTGGCACCAAAATTCGTGACCTAACAAAAAATGAGCGGGAACGGATCAGTGGGCGTGGCTTACATCTTGAAACTTTAAACATCTGTATCTTTTAAACTATCAGAGGTATGAACACGATCTTTGGTATATATGTTGTTCGTACAGTTAGAATTACAGCCAGAGTGGAAGTGGGAGGTTCAACGCCCCTTTTCAAAAAATCGCTCTGACGGCTTTTCCAATAGACCGATTGATATGAAAATTGTACAAAGTGGTAATGTTGACCTGTAGATAGTCCCTGGCTATACTTGGTTGTGATTGGACAAAGGGGCGTGGCATCGCCCACAGAACGTGAAAATTAAAAAGGCTATATCTCATGTATTAAGATGAGATTTGGCATATATGTTGTTGGCGCAGTATGAATTACAGCCAGGGCGGAAGTGGACTGTGCCACGCCGTTTTGGCGGCTTTTCAGATAAACCGATTGACACGAAAATTTTACAAAGTGATACTGACGACATGTTGATAGTCCTTGGTTATACTTGGTTGTGATTGGATAAAGGGGCGTGGCATCGCTCATACAACTTAAAAGTTACAAAGGCTATATCTCAAGAACTATCAGAGGCATGAAGATTTGGTATATATGTTGTTGGTGCAGTATTAATAACAGCCAGGGCGGACTACCGCACGCCCCTTTTTAAAGATCGCTTTTCTAATAGAACTTTTTACAAAGTGATTCTGATGACATGTTGAAAGTCCTTGTTTATACCTGGTTTTAAGTGGAAAACGGGGCGTGGTATCGCCCATGCAATTTGAATTGGATATATCTCATGAACTAACATTCTACCGGTCAATTTTGAGCATCGCGATTTTGGTTCTATAAATCATTCCAAGAATCTTTGCTGAAGAAATCATAGCTCAAAAATGGAGTAAACCTCACCCGTGAGAAATTACTTCTTTTGATATTTTTGTGCAAATTAATTAGAGACGGTACTCCCATACAAATTGACCTTATGCCCAGAGATATTGAATTAATCTTTTTACATATGTTTGCGAATTCGTTAACATTTTGTACACTGTAACTTCATGTACCGTTGTAATACATGTCTCTAGGCATACAACCTGAAAGTCCTATCTTTAACCGTTTACGCTCCACAAGCAGGCAAATAATAACACATAAGTAATTTCACTTAAAAATTTGGAAAATGCAATAACTCGAGTGTTTAACATTATCACTCATAGGGTGAGGGTATTTATCAGATTCAGTTCACCTGACTGAAATTTCTGTACTTGTTTTTAATTATTTTCCCATTATTTCCCTGACTAAGTCATTACCCCAAATAAATCATTTTTTCCCGTCTCATTCGTGAGACAAAACAATTTGTCTGCCATGGTGGCGTCAAAAAAAAAGCTTTTAAATTTAGCAACAAAATTCATCTACACTCTGACCTTCAATACATACACGCACATACCGCTTAGGTATGTATATGGATAATATATATTAGATATCTTTGTATAACTCAATACAAAACGTTAGAGTAGAAACAGCCTTTAACTCTTGACCCATTTAGTAGAGATGGGTAATAATTGATGGTATCATATCGACCTATTAAATATTATTCACCTATTCAGTTTAATGGTAACCCATCTGGAAATACAACTTTTGTAAATTACAGCATTACAACAACTACATTGGTTGTAGGCTTAACTTAATACCGGATAGTTTTGAAAATTTTAAATTATGCAAACTGATTAGGTATTTGTCGCTTAATGTCGCTCACCTTGATGAGACTAACAACGACAACGAGATAAAGTTAGCTATAGCCCTTCGTATTATTTGGACCATTAGAAAAGATAATTTTCCAAACCGCATCTGGTCAAATTAAGCCTAACAAGAGAATTAAATAGAAGACAAATTAACAAAACAAACTACTGCAAGTTTCATGTTGTTTGTCGACAACGAAATATCCGCTATACAGAGATGTGTGTGTGTGTGTGTGCCCGTAGTACAACATTAATGACTGATAATGAACAACGGAAATTTCTTCAGATTGTATTCGGTATACTATGTAGAAAATAACAGCAGTGCAAATGTTAATTTCATATATTTGTTTAAATAAAACAACCATACGAGGGTTGTTCCATCAGTAACGGATCTTGAAAAGAAACAAAATATATACATATGTGCATGATTCAAATGTGGAGTGAATCGTGGAGTTGTTTATGATTGGTCATGATCTCGTTATTAAATTGTTGTAAGCTTATGTAAATGTATCCTGAATATTCAAACTTCATCTACCGAGTTTTCTAGTCAAATCCAGAACATTATGTAATAAAATGAAAAAACAGTGTTATAATTATCCAAAATAATCTCCCTTACGAAATTCCAAAAGCTTTAAAGTTAAAAATTAAGTCCGTTTTACATTTATTAAAAAAATATCACTTTAATTATTCTTATTAAGAAAATCGCAACTACACCAAATTTAAAACAAAAAATCGACATGATTCAAATTTGCTGTGCTCTCAAAATCCAAATATTTCTCTCGGCTGCCCGCAACAATTTCGCAGTAAAATTTAAATAAAAGCTTTACAAACAACTGATGTTTGCATTCGCCTATAAACAAGTAGGTGCAGTTATGTGAGTCTAAAGATAGAAAGCGTGTTAATACACAATAAGAAGCTATACCATATCTCATTCAGTGGGTGTAAAAGGAAAATTAAGTTTGTTTTTTAAGGATAAATTCGTGACAAAATGTCACTCAATTGGATAATATTCATCTTAACCGCACACGTACCGTACGTACAGAGGAAGACCTCGCAGCCGTAGATATGAGCGTGACAGAGGACTTGACTTTATAGATGCAAGACAGTTCTCAACAAATTGGTCTTTGTCCGTTCACTACTTGGAAAAGTTGAACCGCACTTTTAGCGTCAAATGGTGTTTAACGATGGGGCTCATATCTGGCTTAACAGGTGTAAAGGGTGGTTCAATTTTAATGGCCGATGTTGATTTTGAAATAAAAACACAAATTATTTTGGAAATTATTGTCATTTCTTTTTATTATGATAATATTGGATTGGTTCAATTATGAATGGAACAAAATATTGGCCAAATGGCCGCCGCAACCTTGGCGGCACACCTCCATCCGATGATCCAAATTTTCAATGACGCTGAAGCATAATTGAGGTTCTATGCAGTTAATGTGCCGAATTATCTCATCTTTTAGCTCTTGAAATTGTTGATCGAGAAATACTTCTAACTTGGATGAATCACTACTGATTTGAACATTGTCTTGTCATAGCAAGAATGTTGTTAATTTTTGCAAAATTATCCTTTAATCTGAAGTAGAGCTGAAATATGATACAAATTCATTCATTCATTTTTAATTTAAGACCGGGTATGCTCCAAAAAGTGGGGCAAAGTTGGGCCGACATTAAATGCCATAACATTTGTGAGCTAATAAAGCTAAAATTTGGGTCAATCCATGTAATTGGTTGTGTTTTATTTATAAAAAAAGTTGTATGCCTTTTACAGAAACAGCTCTTACTTATTTGCTTACAATTACAGGAATACTCGCCGGAATTTGAACTCCTTCCTATTGCCTTCTTTTGTACATGTATGTACGCCTAAGAAAAGGAAGATAGTATAAATAAAAATCAACCTAGCTGGTATGCATAATAACTTTGAAAAAACGTAACTAAATGTTTTGAAACTTTGCATGTTTAGAAACTATTGCAAAAGACTTTCATTCCCCTCCCATTCAAATATATCATTCCACCCACTTTAAAGACCAGGTACTAATATCACTACACCCAACGCGATCGTGCTCAAATTCTGTATTTAGTAAAGCTATAGAAGGATAATGTTTTGGAGAAAAAAAACTGAAAGTCTAACCACGCCCCAACTGGTGCCTCCTGGTACCGCCCACCTAAGAAATCGATAAATATTGGTAACTAGCTGACCCGGCAAACTTTGTTCTGCCATGCATTTTCGGACCCGGTAAACTTCGTCTCGCTCCTAAGGTAACGCATTAATATAAGCTCCAGGGGTAAAGTAAAACACAGTCAGTTCAAGCTTTAATGTGATTTATTTGAATTTAATCGAAATTAGTAAAGAGCAGAGAAATTCGAGATTGATCCCACATACTTTCATTGATGGGTTTCGCGATTTATTGATTGTCATCGTAAAAGCCAATAGAATAGGGAGTTGAATTCGCTTGAATAAGGAATTCGTGGGATAAGGATTTCCTCTCCTTTGAATTTGCCCCTGATGAACTTCGCTTTAATCACATTGATGATCAGTTTCTTGACCGACAAACGGGTACCTATGCAGCATTTAAGATGACTCAGATTCCGCAACATGCTTATGATCGATCCCCCCGTCAGCTGTAAATTATGCGGCGGAGTTCCTGACCCATCTAAAAAATTTAAAAATTCTGTCGGATAGTTTGTCGCCTCATTCTCGTTGGTCACACTGTCAACGGATTTGTATGAATGCAGTTCTCCATCGATTCGACTTTAAATAATAACATTCAAGCTATCGATGACCTTATTCTTCGCTGCTAGTGTGGCCCGTTCACTTATCCAATCTAGATTTTTATAATTTTTTGCAATGTCGGGGAAAACTTTGGTGATAAGTTCCTTCTTTGACGATGTAAACTCGAAAAAATTTGCCGGGAACGTCATCAATCCAGTTGAAACATCAACAGGAATTTGGCCATCACCAAGTGCCAGTAGCTGTCTTGAAAATTCAGTAACACAAAATTGACGATTTCCGGCATGCGTAAATTTCATAAGCGTTTGACAAAAATACCATAGACACACCAAATCATCTCGAATCACCTCGTAAATCCTTAACCGTTCGGTCAACTACCTCCAAAACTCGTTTATGTGCCATCGTGCATTCATCCCAAATGACGATGTTGCATTCTCGCAACAATTTCGATGCACGTTTTGCTCGGCATTCAATGGCCGCACATTTTTTCGGACTCTTTCAGTCAGCTCATCTCGATCAATGCTTGATCTCGTTGCAATTCGCGATTGAATGCATCGTGCATCGAACGATTTTACGCTGGTATTCCAATTTCGACAGTAGACTGCCGCACATGAGCAAGATCGAAATTCGAACTTAAATGGAGAATAAAAAAGAAGTGATGACTTGTAAACAAACCTTTTGTTCTATTGGCCATTTTAAAATTGAGGTGATAGCCATCCTCTCCACGACAGAACAAGTTTCAAGTTTTTCCGGAATTTTCCGAGTTTTCCACCAAGAATTTTTCTATTATCCGAAACTTTTCACATTACATCATCCAAAATTATCAATCATACGATAAATTGCAAAGTTTCGTCGACAAAAAATTCAAATTTTTTGACTTTTTTTTCGTAATTTTTCACCAAAATTTTCTATTTTTCTATTCGAAAAGCCATTCTGTAACAATTGCACACAAAATTCCATACAAAAAGGCAATTTTCGAGTTTTCCAATTTTCCGACTTTTCCGGAAGATTTTCCCAAAATTTTCATTCACATAAACCTTCTCCTGGCAATAACGAACAACTGAAAAAAAGATTGAGCGAAATCGGCCCAGCCGTTCTCAATTAATGAATTACTATACATTTTTGCCACCATTTTTATATATATAAGATACATCCAACGCGATCGTGACCAAATTCTGTACTACGTATAATTACAGCTGGATAATGTTTTGAAGAAATAAGAAAGAAATCCACGCCCCTTCGGGTACCTCCAATACAAATGTACCACTTCGCCCACTTTAGAAATCGAGTAATAATGTCAATATACTAGAAAATTTTATGTTTTACTGAGGGTGAGGGTATATTTAAGTCGGATTTAACAACTGAAACTTTTTTACTGGTTCTTTTAACCCCAGGTTTGATAATTTGTACTATCTTAGCAACTTAATTTCCTCCTGCACCCCATGAATGAGGTATTGTGAATGTTATTGTGAATAAACACGCCTTTATTATATCATCACCCTTAGGGATGTTATCATTTGATGCGAGAAAATGTGTAACGCAATAAAGGAAACGAGTTAGATCCCAAGTATCTTATGACCAAATTTGTTTCAGGACTTTTTAAGATAGCTGCGCTATGTCCGTCTTTCTGTCTGGCTGGCTGGCTGGTTGGCACGATAACTCGAGTAAACCTTGACGGATCCGTATGAAAATTAACCAGTATAGGTATTGAGAGTAATGGGATTGTAAATGGACACAACAGCGCCACCACTTCTGGTATCTCCTATACAAAATTACATATTTTTGAGCAATTAATATTTATCCCATAACTTTTAAACGGACAACTGGATAGTAATAGAATTAAGGCAGTGACGTTCGTAATCGTCGTTAAATAAGTAGGTGGCGTTTTTTGTGAATCACAACAACGCGATTAGCATCCCATACCTCATTCATGGGGTGTAAAGGGTAATTGAGTAAGTTTTTATGAGCAAGATATAAACTTATTGACTGGAATAAATGAGGACAATATCGGCCGAACCATTTTTGTACCTCCCAAACAAAATAATCTGTTTGAGGAAAATTAATATTCCTCCCCATAATTTTCGAACTGTAGGATATTTAAAATTTGTCAGTTAAATAATTGTGCAGAAGATAAAGGTTCATTGAACGTTGATTTTCGAACTAAATCGGACAATTTGAATATTTTATTTTTAATATTTTAAAACCAAAGAAACCTTGTTTACCACATCCATTAGAAATTATGAATTTCTTTTAGATTTTTGTGCGAATTAATAAGATAACTCTTCATTGATTTTTAGTTGAATCCTTTCCGTACCCCCATAAAAATTACTACTTGCCCAGCGATATTGAATTTAACCGATTAGTGACGACTGTTACCATATGGTAACGTCGACAGCATTAGATACTGCACGCAATAAAATAAACATGAGAATAAATGTCAAGAATTATCTTTTTTGATTTCATCAAAGCATGCTTTGATCTTTCATTCTTGATTTACAGCTATGCGATCAGACGTCAGTAGCGAGCGTGGGGAATCTTTTAAAATATGTGTTTTTCACTTGTGCGCAAAACAGCAATATGGAGGGATATAAAAAGTCACTCCATATTAAGAAAATTTTTTGGTTGTTTGAAGACTGATATATTTAAGACTTTTAGTTTTTAATATGTGAGAAGAATATGAAATATGATAAAAACGTATTGCATGAATTATTTTGTACTTGGTTCTTTTTATCTAACTGTTTTAAAAGTGTTACCATATGGTCACAGTCGTCATAACACCAGTAAAAATTGATATTTTTCTGAAATTTTTCGTCTTACTTTTTTATGTAAAATTCTTTATTTAACTAATTTTTATGTAGTACTGACAAAATCTTTAAAAAATTCCCGTTATTTCGCTCTCGTCATTAAAGGGTTAACATTTGTGTACTCTAACCTTTTCTACAGTTTTACTATACGTCTTGTTTGGCCATTCGACCGCAAGTCGTATGGGTGATGGTATTTATCAGTCAGTTCACCTGATTGAAATTTCTGTACTGGTTTTAGACTCACTTAACGGCATCTTCTGTTCGTAGACAAATGCTAACGTTGGCTATTTAAGAAGCTTTTTCTAGACATGCCGATTGACTCCACACCATACTGCAACATCGAGGGATATGAAATATAATGATATATCTTAATAACTGTCAAGCCTTTTATTTTAGTAGACATTTGTCGGTAAATGATTTAACGCAAGTATTAAATTACATAGGATGAATATTTATTTCATATGTATGTAGGTACAACTAAACATTTATATTAACACTAACAGTTGATTATCCCCCAAAGGGAATATTCAATAACAAGATATCACAAAGTGAACATAACAAGAGCATTTCGACGCTTTATAGTCGTTAGTTCGGTAGCAGATTTACCAACCACCGCCGCCGCCTCCAGAGGACCAACCGCCACCTTGACCGCCGGCACCACCTTCCTGGGAGATGACTTTAATGATTTTGACTTCGCCACCAGCACCGCCTCCGTGACCACCTCCGTGACCGCCACCAGATGACCATCCGCCGCCGCCACCACCTCCGGAAGACCAACCACCGGCACCAGCGCCGCCGGCTGCTTCTTGGTGGATAACTTTAATAACTTGAACTTCACCACCACCATGGCCGCCGCCGCCACCACCACCGCCAGACCAGCCTCCAGCTCCACCGCCATAACCGCCACCATAGCCGCCACCTCCACCGCCAGCGCCTCCTTCAGAGATAACTTTGATGATGGTAGGAGCACCATGACCACCGCCATGACCGCCACCATGACCTCCGCCATAGCCGCCACCATGACCTCCGCCATAGCCGCCTCCTCCACCACCACCGCCGCCGCCACCCAAGAAACCGGCGCTAGCTACCGCACATACGGCCAACAGACATACGAAAACCTGGCAATACATAAAGAAAACAATTATAAACAAATGCACTTATAAAATGCACCTAAGACATTAGGGAATATTTTCTCCTGCCTATAATCCACAGCGTTAGTTAGGCAAGGAGCTCTTCCTCGATGTCCTCTAATCTTCTCGCTTTGTAAACTCACCTTCATGTTAGATCTTGTTCCGTTTGAATTCCACTGATTAATCCAATGAGAGTTCAACTGTATTTGATATTGAAATAAAAATTTCAATGAGTTTATATACCCAAATGTCGATACCAGCGTTCAGATGCACCCTCTAGATGTAAAACACATATGTGTTTAGCAGAAATAACTTAAGAAAAGTGACTCTTGAGGCATAAATTAACATGACATGACATTGGACTTATCATCAACACCACATTACAGCATATGCAGATGAGTCGACGTTGTTGCATTTTGTTAGTAAAAAACTAATTTGAGACTTAAGTCAGTACGAATATAAAGCTCGTCAAACACCATAAAAATTACAAAATTGTTGCATACAAATGATTATTCCATCTAATTAACAATTGATGCATATTTAATAGACCAAAGCCTCCTAACTAACTTTGACAAAACAAACTGTTATTTTATGTTATAAGATTTCATGGCTAGTGAAGAAATAAATCATGTATTTAAATTTATCGAGCAAGAGTGTAAATAAGTATGGTAAATTCACAGGGGTAAATTGATATAAACATCACATTATCCATAAATATTCATGCAACAGGTATTAATATTTATAATATACATTGATGACGAATCAAGCAATTTTAGTGGGAGCTATCAAATTATGTCCAGCAATATTGCTGCGTTTTTATAAGAGGACGTTGGTTGGCAATGTAATTTTACGAATAAGTACCCAACCTGAAATATGTGGATGAGTTTTGTCTGTAAGTCATGATGCAACGTTGTTTGCGGCTATTAATAGAAAAAAACTATTTGAAGTCAAATCAATCAATTTTTGTAGGAGCTATTAAATTGGTCCGCAATTCTGCCAAGTTTCCGTGGGAGTGTTTTAATTGAAAATTTAATTTTACGAGGCTAGCTCTATAAGTACCTGACGAATGATATCTAGATGTCAGATGTCAGTTAAATTTTATATATGTATATAAAAAGCTTGGCCCAAACGTTGAAATTTGGAATGTAGGCGCGCACTAAGAAGGGATTTTTGTAAATTCAGACTGCAAGGGTGTAAAAATGGTGTGGCAGCTCAAATTTCGAAATAGCTGTATATCATAAATCATTATAGGTACAAAGTCGAGATATGGAACATATGTTGGTCGTACAACAAAAATTACTTTGATTGTGAAAAGGGGGCGATGCCACGCCTCTTTTTAAGAAATCGTTGTATGAATAAAATAAAGTGGCGATTGCAAGGTAATGTTCTCTGTGTGGTACTGTCTGTAGGACATTTATCATAGGTTTCATCAATACATAGTAAATACGTGGCACCGCCCACACAAACTGAAATTTCAATCCGTCATATCTCACGGAGCATGCTGTTGCATGCTCCTAATCAGCTCCTCCCCGCCAGCCTTAAACAATTCAGCATGGAGACCATCGGCTCCAGCCGCTTTGTTGTTTTTAAGGCGGGAGATTGCCACACGTATCTCGCTCTGGCTCGGAGGCGGACAGTAAACACCATCGTCATGGATTGGAGCGGGGTCTTCAGGAGTGCTGTCTGCATCCAATAAATTTTTAAAATGATTTCTCCATATCTTCAGAACGTTATCCGGGTCCGTCACTAGCTGACCATCGCTGTCCTTGCAGGAGGGTAGCCCTGTTCCACGCATTCTCGCCTTAACTCTGTTGTAGAAGTTTCGGGCTTCCCCTCTGCTTCGGAGCAACTCTGTGCGCTCATCCTGCCTCTTCTTCAGCTCCTTCTTTTTCCGTCTAAAAAGACGAGTTGCCTCTCGTCTCTTCTCTCTGTGCCGTTCACGAACAGCTCGCGTTGCCATTGGCTGCAGTTTCTCCCTGTACGCAATAACCGTCTCTCTCATGGCATTGGTACTCAAGCCGGCATCTTCTTGAGACGGCTTTGAGTACCCAAGTACGCTTCTCGCAGCCCGTTCTAAGGAGTCGGCTATATTTTGCCACTGCGAGGTTATATTGCCAGTGGTTGGAGCATTCCGCAGCAGTTGAGTTAGGTGGTTGGAGTAGGCGTTTGCTACCTCTGTGGTCCGCAGTTTACCGATGTCCAGCTTTCGTTGTGCCTGGTTACGTACGTTTTTCGCCATGCATAGCCTTGTGCGTACCTTAACTGCGGTAAGGAAGTGATCGGAGTCAATGTTCGCACCCCTAATCACTCGTACGTCCAGAACACTCGATGCGTGCCTTCCATCGACTACCACATGATCTATCTGATTCCTCGTTAATTGATCTGGAGATAACCATGTCGCCTTATGAATATTTTTATGGTCAAATCTTGTGCTGCTAACTACCATATTTCTTGCCGCAGAGAAATCAATCAGTCTGATGCAATTGTTCGACGTTTCGGTGTGCAGACTGAATTTTCCGATGGTAGGCTCAAATGCGGCTTCCCTGCCTATTTTAGCATTAAAATCGCCTATTAAAATTTTATGAATTTTTTTGTCATGGCTCGGGCTACGGTCATTTACATTTTCTAGGCTCTCGTAGAACCCGTCTTTGTCCTCATCGCTTTTCTCTTCTGTCGGAGCATGGGCACATATAAGTGTTATGTGGAAAAACTTTGTTTTGACTCTTATGGTGGCTATACCGTCACACACCGGGTTGAACCTTGAGACTAGGTGTCGCAGTCTCTTGCCAACCACAAATCCACATTCAAACTCGTGCTTGTCCGCATGGCCACTATAGTAGATGTCGCACGTCTTCATGCGCGAGCACCCGTGTCCCGTCCACCGGATTTCCTGTAAAGCGGTTATGTCAGCCTTATATTCTTCGAGGACTTCCGCCAGTTGGATGGAGGCACCTGGTCTATACAGTGTTCTAACATTCCAGGTGCATATCCTTAAATCATGGTCCTTAATTCGTTTGCGGTGGTCGTCAACATTTTGGGGGGTCCATTTTATTCTTTTCTTTCTTCTTTTCATTGCAATAGTTAATACGTCGGTGGAGGGTTGCAAGCTCTTCGCACCACGTCGCAGTTTTCTCCTCCTGCCAGGATTTTATTCGGCCGCCCATTCTGGGTCAGACGCTGACCAGGGTACCGCTCACTCTGAGCAGACGTGCCTGGGTTTTAGGTTTCGCCCCTCACAGTTAGTCGTGCTCTGACGGGTGTCAAAGGCACGCTTCCAGGCGTCACCACGTGGAGGTACTCCGTCCGCAGTAGTACTACGAATACGGAGCTCTGTGAGTAGACTTTAAGTGGAATTGGCAAGGATCACTCTGGGTTTGGCAAGTTAAACCGATCAGAAGCTTTACCTTGCATCACACTCCCGACGCCAGGGAAGAAATATTAGTTATCCAAAAATAGGTTATTGTGTATGGGAGGTAACAGAATGGGTCGACCGATATATATCAATATTCATTCCTGTTTGAATTTGAATAAGCTTGTATCTAGCACAAAAAAAATACGTGAATCAGTGTTTGTTAAAAACTGTAAAACTATGGGTGTGAGTTCGATCACTTGTATAGGAAACACTAGAGAGAGGGTCTGGCAAATGTTTCGTTTTTCTAATTAAAAAATATTTAATGTGGCCAAATTTATTTATCTTCCAGTGGTCCATTTGGATGTTATGGAAGAAATGATAATTTTTCAAAAATAGGTTATTTTCTATGGGAGGAACCTGGAATGATCCGCCGATATAGTCCTTATTTATTCCACAGTCAAATTTTCATAAACGTACATCTTACGTAACACATTACTGAATTCAGTGAAGTTAAGTATATAAAATTATTAGTGTCAATACGGTCATTTGTAGGGGAGCCACCAGAAGGGGTTTGGCAAATATTTTGGTTTTTTGATGGTTTGTCTACTATTACTAGATAATTAAACGGACCTAAATCAGCCTCTTTTTTTCCGTTTGGATGTAATGGGCGAAATATCTTCTATATATATAAAAATGGTGGCAAAAATGTATAGTAATTCATCAATTGAGAACGACTGGGCCAATTTACTCAAACTTTTTTTAAGTTGTTCGTTTTTGCCAGGAGAAGGTTTATGTAAAAAAAATTTTTGGAAAAATCCTTTGGAAAAGCCGGAAAATTTAAAAACCCGAAAATTGCATTTTTGTATGGAATTTTGTGTGCATTTGTTACGAATGATTTTTCGAATGGGAAAATAAAAAATTTTGTTGGAAAATTCGGAAAATTCCGGAAAAATTTGAATACTATTTTTCGACGAAATTTTTCTTTTTGTCGTACGATTTATTAGTTTTGAACGATGTAACTGCGAAAAATTTTAGATAATTATTCCAAAATGACTTTCCGAATGGAAAAAATAGATAAATTCTTCGTGAAAAAATCGGAAAATTCTGGAAAAACTTGGATTTTTCGACAAAAATTTGCATTGTTTAATAGTTTTAGAATGATTTGATGAAAATTGCAAATTGAGTTTTAGTATATAAAATGTTTGTGCAATTATTCTGTAGTGGCTTTTCATATGAAAAAACATAATTGTTTTTTCTAAAATTACGGAAAAATGCAAAAATTTTAATATTCTTTTTTAAAGAAATTTTGCATTTTATCGTATGATTTGATAATTTTAGACGATATTAATGTGAAAAAACTCGGATAAATATACCGAAATGACTTTTTAAATGGAAAAATAAAAAAATTCTTGGTGGAAACTCGGAAAAACTCGAAAAATTTGGATTTTTGGAAAAAATCTTGCATTATATCGCACTTCAATACCCGTTAATGTTCAGTCGTGTTCACCTTCATTTAAAGATGGTCAATAAAGCGAAAGGTTTGTTTACAAGTCATCACTTCTTTTTCATTCTCCATTTAAGTTCGAATTCGCATTGCTCAATGAATTATTATGTATATCGATTGATGATTCGGCAAGTTGTTGACAATTATCTGCTTAAATATCGCAGGTTATTTCAACAGTACTGCGTTTACATGTACGTACATGTACGTTAAGGTCGAAACGGAGCATCTGAATTTTATTCGTTTCAACCAGTAGCCACAGTTCGACAAGCTTGCCAACGTTTGCATTTGCTCGAAAACGACAACATCGAATTTCGATCTTGAAGTTAACTTCTGATCGAAGACGTATGCGTGCTCATTTGCGGCTGTCTACTGTAGAAATTGGGAATACCAGCGCCAGCGAGCAAATGATTGTTTACGATTCGCTGATGAGGGTTGTTGACGATGGAACGGGAGGCATTTACTTTCTCGATGGCAAGACATTCGCCATATCTTTGATTCTGGCAGCAATTCGATCAAGATCGCAAATATCGTTAGCTGCATCCTCTGGTATTTGCTGCCACATTGTTGAAAGGCGGTCAAACTGCACATTCCGCTTTGAAGCTGCCGATGAATCTTCTCACTGTTGACAAGCCATCGTGTACAATATCCAAGAATTCGACGACAGCGAAATTGTTGCGAGAATGCAAAATCATCATATGGGATGAATGCACGATGGCGCATAATCGAGATTTGGAGGCAGTTGACAGAACGATGAAGGATTTACGAAGTGATTTCAAAAGTGAAAAACATTGTTTATCAGATCGCTCTTCACTGAATTCGATTAAATTCAAAAAAGTTATATTAAAATTTTAACCATCTGTAATTTTATATTACCCTAGAGCTTATATAAAGGCGTTAACTTAGGAGCGAGACAAAGTTCGCCAGGTCCGAAATAGTAAGGCAGAACAACGTTTGCCGGGTCCTCTAGTTAACTATACAAAAATAGGTAATTTTGTATGAGAGGTACCAGGTGGGCCAAAAGAAGTCATCCGATGTTGTTTGGCTCTAATTTTTTTCGAAATTAAAAACTTTGGTTTGTTTTTTCATTTTGTTTATTTTAATTACGTCTCGCTGGGAAATGGGAGGTACCACGCCCCTTTTTCAAAATTTTCATTATTACGGTCATATTATTGAACCGATTACAAAAAAAAATTATAGTCTACAAGGCTGGCCAAAAGAAGTCATCCGGTGTTTTTGGCACTCATTTTTTTCTAAATGAAAAACTTTGATTCGGTTTTTTTTGAATCTTTAGATTTTTATTTGTCAAGTTGAGAAAATAATATCTGCCAAATAGGCGCCGCACAGTGATCGTCCCAATTGGCCAAAAATAAAAAATTAAGACAAAATTCTCACAATTGATTTTGCTCTTTCAGACTATGAAAATAAATTTGTTTCGCAGCGTGAGTAACTTTCAAGTGAAGGTCCAAAATAAAACGTAAAAACCTCTTTTAAAAAGATTGCTTAAACAATGGAAGATAGAATATTGTAAAGAAAGTTATAAATTATTATTTAAAAAAATTAAAAACTTCTCAGCATGCTGTGTCTATTTTATTAAATTTATTTATTATATGTGCCTATTTCAGTACTAACTCGTGTGTAGACTTAAATTTCACTTAGAGTTATAGTTGCGAAGTTGACAACCAAATTTGTTGTAAAATGTTTACCTATATTTACAGATGTTATGATGTAAATTTCAGCTGCGGAAATTTACGTATTGTTGAGTTACCTTCAATACAACAAATCGGCCTCACCATTTTCGGTGTCATTTTTTTGATTGTGTACTCTAAAAGAGGTCCTTGAATCCTTTGTCCGACATTGACCAAACTGTAGATTTAGTCATAGATTGATGAAATCAATGGATATACCGACTTTGGTATGCCTACTATGAAATTTAAATTTTCAGGATCTAAGAGAGGTCCTTGAATCCTTTGTCCGACATGGACCAAATTTTAGATTTGGTCATAGATTAATGGAATCAATGGATATGCCAACTTTGGTATGCCTACTATGAAATTTAGGGCTTTCACGATCTCGGACTTGTCCACGTAAACATGGGACTTCAAAAAACCCCAAAAAAAAGTCTGGAACGTCAAAAATAAGAGCATTTTCCAAAAGGATGACTTCTTTTCGCCCACCTTGTACTATGAGGGGTGGGGCTATTCTAGCAATGAACAATCCCATTACTTTTTTTTGTTAAACATTAATACTTATAATTTTTCATGAGGTCACTTAAGGTTTACTTGAATTATCCAACCCACCATACAGACTGATGGACATGTGTCAATCGTCTTAAAAAGACATGAAACGAATTTGGTCTTAATATACTTGGGATCTTACACGTCTATTTTAATGCGTTACACTTTTTCTGGTCTCAAATTATATATAATCACCAATAAGAGTGATGGTATAGTAATTTCCGTCATAATACAGCCGTGACTGTCTTCTATAAAGTTTTGCTCTACTTTTTTGAGCATACCCTGCGTTATCGAATTTTGGTTTCTAAATTTTCAGTCGTTGCTAGTTAATCAACATAGACTAGAGATTTAATGAACCTCTACAAAACTTTGTCGAAAGGTGTCAAATCACACGAATAAGGTGGCCAATTCACAGGTTCATTTCCTGTGATAGTACGATCACCAAACATTTAACGCTCAACAAAGTGATGGTTTCACACAATGTATGGCATGTTGTGCCGTCTTGCAGGAATAAAATTATTCTCCAAATTATTTGCAATGATTTAAAGAATAAAAAATTCTCGAATCATTTGCCTGTATCGTTCACCATTCATGGTAATGTTGGCACTGCTTTCAGATTTAAAGACATATAGGACGATGGTATGTTAACCGCACCAAAAATAAATTTTGTTTGGGATGTAATGGAGTCTCATGAGGATTGTGTCCTCTCCAAAATTACAATTCTGCTTGTTTACATAATGAGCTTTATCGCTGAAGATGATTCGACGATAAAAATATGATTCAACTACCAATTAATTCTTAGCCCATTTACCGAACTCACAACGCAATTGATGGTCCGCTGGCTTTAACTCTTGCAGTAGTTGAATCTAATACCGATGTAGGCCAATAATCAAATTTTATTTGTATGAAAGATAGTATTGCAGTTATCCCTATCGGAAATTCTATTCATCAAAAAAACATCCTTTATTTCTAGCCGACATCTGCCAAATGACCCTTTTCTTCAGTGTAGTCAAAGTTTAAAGGTGTGTATGTGGTCCTTAAATTGTGGTCTGCATACATTTTCGGAAGGGAGCAAATTTTTTTTTGGTTTATTTTCCATAATAAATTGCTTGTTGATTCACTTTCATACCTCTGATAATAAATTTAGATTTTTCCAATTTTGATTTTATTTACGGCATTTTACATTGTCACATACGGTGCAAGTGTTTTACACATACGTCACAGTTTACGACAGACCATCCCACGCAAAGACTTTTGCCATATTACTGACCCCATTAAATCAACATAGTGCTTTAGATGACGTACATTACTTATTTATTTCACTAATATAACTTCAAAAAACTGAAGTTTTAATTTTACTAACAGTTGACTATATCCCCTAGAGGATCTAATCAATAACAATATTATCACAAAGTGAACATAACAATAGCATTTCGATGATGTACTGGCAGATAGTTTACCAGCCACCGGAACCACCAGCGGACCAACCGCCACCACCGCCTCCAGAGGACCAGCCACCACCTTGACCGACAGCTTCAGCACCTTGTGAGATAACCTTGATGATTTTGACTTCGCCACCAGCACCGCCTCCGTGACCACCGCCAGATGACCAGCCGCCACCACCACCACCTCCAGAAGACCAGCCACCGCCGCCGCCAGCTGCCTCTTGATGGATGACCTTAATAACTTTAACTTCACCGCCAGCATGGCCGCCGCCGCCACCACCACCAGACCAGCCTCCAGCACCGCCGCCACCGCCAGACCATCCACCGGCACCGCCACCACCACCAGCGCCTCCTTCAGAAATAACTTTGATGATGGTAGGAGCACCATGACCACCGCCATGACCGCCACCATGACCTCCGCCATAGCCGCCACCATGACCACCGCCATAGCCGCCTCCACCACCACCGCCGCTGCCACCCAAGAAACCAGCGCTAGCTACCGCACATACGGCCAACAGACATACGAAAACCTGGCGAACACAAAGATATCAATTAAAACTCAAGTCACCAATGAAATTTACAAATGACATCAAAGAAAAACTCCCGCCTATAATCCACAGCGTAAGTTAGGCAAGGAGCTCTTCCTTGATGTCATATTATCTTCTCCACCACTGTACACACCTTCATGTTAGACTTTGCTCCGATTGAATTCCACTGATTTACCCAATGAGAGTTCAACTGTTTTTGATGCTGAAACAGAAAGTTCACTTGGTTTATATACGAAAAATTACGATGCCAGCATCAAACATATATTCGCGTGCACCTACATAATAAAGGGAAAAGCATTTGTTGTTTGCTGGGCAAAAACATCTTAAGATAAGAGACTCTTAAGATGTAAGGTAACCCGGCATCGTCATTGATTTGACCACTAACAAATTGCTACAGGGCATGTTGTTGCACATTTTATGTTACAGCTAAATATACCATGAGTCTCATGAAAAAAAAATGTTGTTGGTTAAATGTATTCAAGTTGTACTCGTTAAATATATTACAAATTTATTTTGTTGATGTTATTTAAAACTGAATAAAATTAAAATTATAAAAATAATATATACACGCAGTCATGCGTAATATTGGCTAATAAACAGCACCAAACAAGCTTCCGAACTACTAAGTAAGATAAGTTGCTGCTTGTAACTGCTGAATATTAGCAATTATAATTACTAATAAAATACATAAAGATATCGTATAAATTAATATTTAAATTAATTTTCATTTACGTAGTGTTTTACGAAGTCTGTGCTATGCATTTATTTTGTTTGCACCCTGTATTATTAACTTTAAATTATGTGATAAAATCATAATATATTAAATGCATATAAAACCGTTATAAGTCATTAAACTACTTGTTCACAATGTGGGGCCTTCCATGGCTAAGCAACCAAAGTAGGTGTTTGACAATTTAATGAAGATTAAAAATATAATTATTGATACATTAAGATATTTACGATATATGGGCCTTGATATGGAAACATTCTCTAAAGCTATGTAAGAAAAGAGAGATTCATCAATATATTGGATACGGGACCGGCCGGGGCATAGTGGTTAGAACACGCGACTACCATGCGGGAGATCGCAGGTTCAAACCTGGCTCCAGTCATCTAAAAAAAAATTGTTCTTTCATTGTCGGCTCCCCTCGAATGTTGTTGACAGCAACTTCGCAGTATTAAGTGTCGAGTCAATCGGCGTGTCTAGTAAGAGCTTCTCAAACAGGGACGTTCGCATTCGTCGATAAACAAGTAGGTGCCGTTAGTTGTGAATCTGAAAATAAAAAGCGTGTTAATTCACAACAACGCGAGAAGCTATCCCATACCTCATTCATGGGGTGCAAAGGGAAATTAAGTTTTTTTTTTTAATATGTTTCTTTTATTGTACATTTTACTTTTTTACTATTCAATTAAATTCTCTTGGCCAATATTATACAAATTGAGTAGATCTTAGTTAGATAGATGGATAAGTAATTTTATAGTTTAGATAGTTAATTTTTTTTAGTTTATCACCTCTCGAACTGCACCTAATGAGTCGTTGGTGGCGTCAAATGTTGCCCTGTCTTATCGATCCTGATTAAATCCATTCAAAATCTATAGCTTCTTCTTTTTAATTGGCAGCAGCAAAATAAACTCATCCATCAGTAGTCGCAGGTAGAAAAAAATTTCGAGCGCTTCGCTAGATAATTCGTTACAGTAATTTTATGGGAATTGGGAATTTTAAAAATTTAATCCTTCTATTTGTTATCAATTTGGGAATAATCAGAAGTTTTCTTTGGAGGTTCCCAAGGAGCTCACAATGTCCGAGAAATCACGTATTCCCTGGGCAATGCCACTGAACGGATTGAGAAGGCGAAATGTTGAGTAACCTAAACGGCATGCTACCAGCGATGCGTCTTAGAAAGTTGGTAACAGCTGAAGCTCAATACAGAAGCTCACTTAGTGGCCTTGGCAGCCCCAAGTGACTAGGATCTGGTGCAGTGGCCTTATAAGCCACTCCCCTTAAACAAAACAATTATTATGAAAACACGATGAAAAGAAAAAACAAGAAGTTATAAGGGCCATGATTTAAGGATATGCACCTGGAATGTCCGAACTCTATACAGTGATGGTGCCTCTATCCAACTGGCAGATGTCCTCGACAGATATAAAGCAGCGACACATGAAATGAGATAGACGGGACATATATGCACACGACGAAAGTTCTGTAACATATTTTACAGCTGCTATGCAGAAAGACACGAATTTGAAAGTGGTTTTATAGTCGGCAAGTGGCTTCGACACCTGGTCTCGCGGTTTAACTCTGTAAGTGACCGAATAGCCACTATTCGCATCCGGGCGAAATATTTTTACACTACGCTGATTTGTGTACACGCCCTGACGGAAGACAAAGACGATGACATTAAAGATGTATTCTATGAGCGCCTGGAGAAGATATATGACCGGTGCCCTGCACATGACATTAACATTGTTCTGGGAGATTTTAATGCTAAAATAGGAAGGGAAGATGCTCTTGGTTCAGCAGTCGGAAAATTCAGTCTACACAACAACACCTCCGATAACGGATTCAGACTGGTAAGTTTCGCGTCGGCAAGAAACATGGTTGTGAGTGGAACCAGATTCCCGCATAAAGATATCCACAAGGCAACCTGGATATCACCCGATCAACATACAAGAAATCAGATTGATCACGTGGTAATTGATTGAAAGCATGTCTCAAGCGTTATGGATGTGCGTGTGATGAGCGGTGCAAATATTGACTCGGATCACCACTTAGTTGCAGCCAAGGTACGCACGCGATAAAGTAGTGATAAAAACGCTCGTAACCAAACGCAAAGGAAACTAGACATCACAAAGCTGCATACCACAGAGATAGCCAATGCCTACTCCAACCAACTCTCTCAATTACTTCAAACAAACCCCCCAAGTTCTGATGTTCCCGATACAAAGTGGCAGTATATTGCGAATTCTATGACCACTGCCGCAACAACCGTACTGGGTTATCAGACAAGCCATGTTACGATGGTAAATTTTGCGAAATGTCTGATGTAGTGGTTTCTGCATACAAGCAAAACTGCAGCCAATGGCGACGCGTGCGGTGATGGATCGCTATAATGAGAAACGGAGGGACATGAAACGCCTGTTCAGGCGGAAAAAGCATCTGTGGAAGAAAAGAGAGAGTCAGGATATCGAAAACTACAGGATTGAGGTGAAGCCCGAAAGTTCTACCAAAAGTTTAAAAGCAAAGGTTTTGGAACAGAGATCCCCACCTGTAAGGACAAAGATGGAAATCTGTGCTGCAGATATGGAGGGAACACTTTTGATTTCTACTCGTCCCGAAGGCAGCATAAGAGACGAAATCATACTAATCATAGACGACGGAGTATATTGTCCACTACCGAGCTAAAACGAGATCTGCACGGCGATCGCAAGGCGATCCAAATGTGTGTACCAAGTATCGCGGCATTAGCCTCTTACCCATCGCATACAAGGTCCTGTCTAGTGTGTTATGAGAAAGACTAAAGCGAACCTGATTGGACCTTATCAGTATGGGTTTCGACCTACGACACACTACGACAAATCCTGGAGAAGACCCTAGAAATGCAGGTCGACACCTACCATCTGTTGATTGACTACAAAGCTGCATTCGACAGTGCGATACGACAGAAATTGTTAAATGCTATGGCTGAGTTTGGTATCCCCCGAAGCTAATATGACTTTGCGGGAAGACACTGACTGACACGAAGTCTTCAGTGAAAATTGGCAAAAAAAAATCTGACAGAGGCATTTTCTACCAAGCGTGGCTTTAGACAAGGCGATCTCTTTAATATCGTAATAGAGAGGTTCATGCGGAAGGACGCAGTAAACAGGAATGGTACCATCTTCAACAAAAGTCACATGCAGCTCGCGTATGCCGATGATATAGATATCATTGGCCGAGGACTACGAGATGTTACTGCTGCCTTTTCAAACATTGAGAAACAGTCGGCAGTAGTGGGTCTGGTTATAAATGTGGACAAAACCAAGTTATTTGTTTCAACGAACATAGGGTCTACTTCTTTGGGCGGCTTCGTGAACGTTGACAACTGTAACATTGAAGTAGTAGACGATTTTGTCTATTTTGGCTCCGACTAATTATATCAGCGTGGAAATGAAGAGAAGAGTGTTGATCGCAAACCGGTGAGACTATGCGCTAAGCAAGCGATTTAAATTTAAAAAAATAAAGATCCATCTCTACTAAACATTGATCCTACCTATATTGCTCTACAGCGCAGTAGACTGGGTAATGACAAAAGTGGGTCAATCTATTCTGGGAGTCTTTAGAAGAAAAATATTTCGTAAAATATTTGAAACCATAATCGTTAACTCAAAGTATCATCGTCGTCGTACGAACCATGAGCAGTATGATCTGTATAACGACATCAACGTTGTCAAGCGCGTTTAACTAGACCGAATGCGCTGGCTGGGATATGTTATGGATGAAAATGGAATAGGTGAAAGAGCTGTCATTTAAACTTTTTGCGACGAATTATCTACGGAAGTGAGACCGAAGCGCTTGAAATTATTTTCTACTTCCGGCATCTAATGGATGATTCTAATGTTACTGCCGAATAAAAAGAACAAGAACAACAAGCTGTCCACACAGTTATATTGGGTGAATACAGTAGCTGAGAATGAAATGTTGGCAAAGCTGGTATATAAGTTATATATAGC
This sequence comes from Muscina levida, assembly GCA_964034835.1. Taxonomy (NCBI): domain Eukaryota; kingdom Metazoa; phylum Arthropoda; class Insecta; order Diptera; family Muscidae; genus Muscina; species Muscina levida. The sequence goes on from OZ035882.1 coordinate 81,060,339, forward strand.
ATGTCAGCAATGCCATATCAAATGCATATCAAATCAAATGCAATGCTAAAAAGAACGTCACCGTTCCTGAATGCAGCCTCGTGTCACTTTAAAATCTAATTCATGGTCAGATGCACGTCAATTACTTTATTAATGGCTTTAAAATTTGTTCAAAAGTTTTGCAGTTTCTTTGAAAGAATCTAGTCGAAATCAATGAAATAGTTTTTAAATACCATTAGTAGGAGTTTGAGAATACTACGGTGATCAGAGTTTCTCAATTACATTGAGTAACTTTCTCCCCTTAAGGTTTGTGATGATAGTGGAAAAGTCGCAGCAAGCGGCGCTGACGAGGCATTGTGGTGAACGCCGAAATAGCGTTATACGCCTTATCCGCTGTATCATAATACATTTCACAACTCTTGAACAAAAAGCAATTGGTTATAATCACTAATTACCAACATAAATTATTTTTGTGTTATTCAAAAACTATTTTCTTTATTTAAATCACTGGGTGAAATTTTGTTAAAACTAAAAACCGGTAGAAATTGCTTGGTTGTCTAAAAAGTTTTTCAGTAACTTAAATTCGGCTTTGATCGAAAAACCACTTTCGATTTGTTTTTTCTGTTATGGCAAATTGCGGGCTAGTGCCACTTCTTTGAAACCGGCTATTACTAGTTATAAACACACCGTTAGTACCAACTAGAGTATCCAATCGATTAATCGTTGTTCGATTAATCGAAGAATTTTTTTTCGAATAATTTTTCGATTAAGAAAAAATAGTAAATTTCGATTAACGAATAATCGATCAATTTGAACCGATTAATCGATTTAAATTATTTTTTTTATAAATTATTAAAAAAATTTTAATTAACAATTTAGACAAGGCAAATAATTCGTTTTCAAAGGATTTGACTGTCCACCTTAAGTTTAGAATAAATGATAGACGAATAAAAGTACATACTTAACTCACTTGTTTTTCACCTTAACTCGGGAACATTCCCCATAAATGATAACTTTTTAAAATATAGCTCCAAAACGGAAACAATAGACTTTGCCTCGAAAATGTACGATCGGTTTTTTCACACTGAAGCTATACAAAATATATCAGATGATGATATAGTGTTGGAAGAAGATGAAATAATTGAAATCAATGAAAATAATCTTTTACTGGAATTGAACGATACTAAAAAAAGTATTCAAAATTTGAAAAAATCGAATGTAAACTGTAATATTATTGCTGATTTTCTGTAAATAGATAAAACAAGAAAATGATCAGAAGAACTAGAAAAACTTTTCAATGCAATTCATTCAGTTTCACCAATATCTACTTTAAGTGAAAGGGTGCTTTCAAAGTCAAGCTTCATTAAAACGAAACAAAATTCGACTAAAAGCCAAACATCTTAATTGCATATTATTTTTAAAAGATTATTTTAGAAGATGTGACTAAAATCTTTTAAAATAAAAAAGGTCTCATTTTGTATGTACCTAATTAATTAATATTTTTATTAAACGTTTTTGAATTCACGTGAATTATTATTTTCCGTTTGTTTTTGTTTTAATATTATTTTTATGTTTTTTAGTAATAAAATTTAACGCCTACATTAAATTTTGTATATTTTTCACCTAATTTATACAGATATACAGAAATTATTCGACATTCGATTAATCGAATAATTCGAGCAATTTAAAAACCTTAATCGATTAATCGAGCAAATTAAAAATCCCAAAATCGATTAATTTTTTAATCGAACAAAATCTAAACCCGATTAATTGGATACTCTAGTACCAACTCAAACCATTTCAAGTTTCCTTCTTAAGTCTTTTGTTTTACTCCAATAATAACAAACATTATGGTGGAGAAATAGTGAGTATTTATTTTACTTACATAACAAAATTGTCTAAGTACTTCAAAAAAAAATTGAAGCCTTTAGAGGTATTTACTAACTGTAGATTTTCGCATTGCGTCAACTTCTATTTACACAATATCACAAATTTAACTATAGATTAGAATTTCTTTTTCTAAATGTTGTGATGGTAGATTAATCCCAGCCACCCCAACCGCCGCCACCGGCACCGCCACCTCCACCGGAGGCCCAGCCACCGGCTCCACCGCCGTAACCACCGCCATAACCACCGTCACCACCACCTTGAGAGATGACCTTAAGGACTTTGACGTGGGCATGGCCACCACCACCGTGGCCGCCACCGTATCCACCACCATAGCCGCCACCATGACCACCGCCATAGCCGCCGCCATGGCCGCCACCGTAACCGCCGCCTTGCGAGATGAGTTTGATAACTTTAACCTCTCCACCACCTCCATAACCACCGCCGCCACCTCCATAGCCTCCGCCGCCACCTCCGTAGCCACCACCACCACCGGTCCAGCCACCACCGCCATAGCCACCATCTCCGCCGCCATAGCCGCCACCTCCGTAGCCGCCTGATCCACCATCGGAGATAACTTTGATAATAGAGGCATGACCACCGCCATGGCCACCACCACCATAGCCACCACCTCCGTAGCCGCCACCACCATGTCCTCCACCACCATAGCCACCACCACCATGACCGCCGCCACCACCTCCAAACAGGAAGCCAGCATTGGCCACCGAGCAAACGGCCAATAGACAAACAAACACCTGATAACACAAATAAGAATTCATTTTATTCCAAAAGCTTTAAAATTTACAAAGGTCAACAGAGAGAAACTCCTGCCTATAATCCACAGCGTCTGTTAGGCAGGGAGTTACTCCTCAGTATCCTTTAATCCTTTTGCTTGCTATACACACCTTCATGTTTAACTTAGTTTCAATTGAATTCCACTAATTTATCCAATGGTAGTACAACTGCGATTGAAGCTGCACCAGACACTTGAAATCTTTTTATATACAAAAAATTTCACTGGAAGACCAAGAAATACTGGAATACTCTTTAACTATAAAGAGAATACAAATGCGTGTATTTGAAGAGAAATAAATAGAGGATATAAAAAAACATCTTCGATTGCCTAACTATTAATTCATTGTTACCACAATGGTGCTGATAGTGTTAGTAACAACGCCTAATTACCGGTTGCCATAATTATGTTTATTTTAAATGTCTGGAGTGTGAGATACTAAATGTGCAGACGCGTGCTAGTACAAATATGAGCACCTTTTAAGTATCTACAAAACGGTAACGATTTGATTTTTTGCAAAAGCTTCCGTTTCTCTCTGTAGTTATTGTTTCTCTCTTTGTATGCATTTATTTAATATATTTCAAATTTTATGACCATTATCTTTGCGATGCTTTAATTCAACATGTGTATAAAAAGAGATTTAATGCGGGATAAATGCAACAAAAACAAAAAAAAAACAATTTAAAATCTAAAACTTAAAATATTCCACAAACCTGTTTGGTTTATTGTACTTAGCTTTAGACCAGTTTCCTGTTATGAAACTTTTCTAAAACATAAAAAATGTGCAAAAGGTAATCGGGTTAACCACTATAGATAGGTACATATTAAGATTGTGCTTAGTATTATATGATTTTTAATTTGTCTTTCATACATTATTGCTTGTAAATATATGTTGGGTATATTTTGCTTAATGGGAAGGAATATATGCTACGGCGTCACCTCTATTCCTTAAATCAAAAGTTGCAAAAGGTTCAAAATTTTAATTTGGAAGGTTAAAAGATGCATAAAAATAATTTCAGCTCAAATAAACAATTAAAGCTCAGTATTTGATTTGATAGTAATCATAAGTCATCATTGCAGCTTTTACACAAATCGTTGTATGGAACTTTCACCCTCTTAGCGTATTTTCTAACCAAACATGTTATTACAGTTATAATTTTCCTCAGATAGACTCTAGACAGGTTCAACGCATATCGTGTCCTCTGTAAATCCATGGCAGGCTTTTATAACAGGGCGTTGCACAGCCCTCTTCCACCCTGGCTGGAATTTATACTGTACCAATAACACATGCCAAATATCAGCTTGACACCTCTTACAGTTCATGCGATACAGCCACGCCCACGATCCCGCACATTTTTTATTAGATCACGAACTTTTCCAATTTTCAAGGCGATTGGAGAAATAGTCCCCCCTATAATGCGGTTTCCAAAATAGGGTTGAATGGACGGGGCCACGCCCACTTGATATATCAAAAAAGCAAATACCCTATTATCACCACCGACCACACAGCAACATTCTATAAACTTTTCAAAATGATCGGGCAAGACATTTTCGAGTCTATAAGGTACTAAAAACAAGTTAGAAAGTTTCAGTCGGGTGAACCGACTTAAATATACCCTCACCTTCAGTAAAAACATAAAATTTGCAAGTATAAAAATTTTACCTCTAAAACTTTATCCAGATAGATTTACTAAAAACAGAATTTGGTCAAGATTCATTGGGTGTATTACCCAAAATTTTATCCTGTTATAGCTTAACAAAATACATAATTTGGGCACGATCGCGTTGGGGGTATTGATATTACTACTCGATTTTTAGAGTGGGCGAAATGGAACATTTGTATTGGAGGTACCATAAGGGTCGTGGCTAGACTTCCAATTTTTTTCTCCAAAACTATCGTATTATAGTTTTACAAAATACACAAGTTATGCACGATTGTGTTAGGTGCGTTGATATTATTAATCGATTTAAAAAGTGGACTGAAATGAACATTTGTATTGGAGGTAGCAGAAGAGGCGTGACTATACATCCAATTTTTGCTGTTATAGTTTTACAAAATGCTGAACTTGGGCAAGATCGCGTTGGGTGTATTGATATTATTACTTCACCTCAAAAGTGCGCGGAGTGGTACATTTGTATGGGAATTACAAGATGGAATATGGCTAAAATTCAGTTTTTTCTCCTTGTTCTGTTATAGATTTACTAAGTACAGAATTTGGGCATGATCGCGTTGGGTGTTTAGATGTTATCAATCGATTATCTAAACATCAATTAGATGTTTAGATGTAGGCGGAATGGTACATTTGTATGGGAGGTACCAAAAGGTGCGTTTCTAGACTACTAGTTTTTTTGTCCAAAACTTTATTCTGATATAGCTTTACTAGCATTGGGTGTATTGATACTATTACACGATTTATAAAGTGGGCGGAATGTAATATTTGTATGGGAGGTACCAGAAGGGGTGCGGCCATGTAGCCCATTTGCAATGCCGTAATTAGTTTTGGGAAATTTTAAAAAGTTCAAAGTTTCAAACATTTGGTTGCGTCTTTCGAAAGTTATCGTGCCGGACAGTCAGACAGACATGAGTCGTTTGTGTTTTACATCTAGTATCGTCGTGTAGACCTGACCAGATGGTGGGCTTCACCCCACTAGAACATACTACTAGAACATACTGCCCGGATCTAATTTCAACACTCCACAAAATATTCAACATGTTCAATTACTCTTATGTGGGGGTACTAAATTGACTGACATGCACAAACTCAAGGCTTGCACTCAGTCCGATCTGGTCCTCCACTGTTATTATTTGCTACTTGATTTTGTTATATTTCTATTATTTAGTCATATGGGCGTTAACCATTCCATCCTTAGTACTCATGCAAACTGCAATGTTGCTCCACGCCGCACAGTGGGGTTTTAAACATCCAAAAACAGAGAATAATTCAAGTAAGCGTCCGATCTTTGCCAAATTTGGCACAGATGATCCTTTCACTATAAGATCGATTTGTTTGAAGTTTTTAAGAAATTGGTCCATATATACATATAGTCTCCATACATATATAAAATGGATATATACTGTAGTAGAATCAAACCTTTATTTAAGCTACGGTTTGAATCCGATCTCTTTAAAATTTTGATATTGACATATGTTTTAACTGTTTAAAATACATATAAATGCTTATGTACATATGTATAATCACTAATGTATTTATATACAGGATGGACCAAAAAGCTGTATACATTTGAATAAGTATCTGCATAGAGCAATCCCGACGAAGTGGGGCGGAGGCGTTGGGAAAGGAAAGAACTGCGAATGGGAATTCATCATTACAGCGTCATTCCGAGTTGTTACATATCTAATGCAAAGCGTGCACAAAATGCTCAAGGTGTCTAATCGACTGGTCGGTATCTTTAGTAACGGTGTCCGATACAGGCGCAAAATTCTCCTTTATATCGGATCGAAGTGGTATTTTTGGTTGCGTATTATCCAGTAACGTACACGGAGGCTAAAATTTGAGAATGATATTGTTAATAGCGCTCTCAAATAGTCTTTTATGCATACTACTTGAACGGCTCGAAAAACATTTTTTACAATGAAATAATTTTTGGAGTAGCTGCTTCCATTTCAGTTACTTCTTGTCAAAATGTCAGACAATATTTAATACCCGTCAAGTAACAGTTCGCAATCAGTCACTCGTGTTTTGTAAATAAAACCATTTAAAAAACAATCCTCGAAATGAATCACATTTTATAAAAGAAACTTGTACTAGTTAGAAGGCATTTCTCTGAATTTAGCATGAACAACTAGTTTTAGTGCTTGTTATTAATCAGTTCTGAATTAATTTTTCCAAATATGTTGATATTTTAACGTTTTGAAAAAATTTGCTGTGACGGCTATAAAATCTAGAGATGTTGTGAAATAATGTCATTTAACCATATTTTTAATTTGAATATTATCAAGGCAAATAAGCATAATCTGCCTTATGTAGGCTATAATTAAAAATTAATGCTCAGCAAGAAATTGCAATACAGCAAAAACAAAGAAAATAAGGAAAATCAAACCAAACAAATTTTCTACCGTTTTCGCATGAGCGTTTTCGCAATATATTTAATAAAACAAAGTGGCACAAAAACGCGCAACATGTTTTTCTTGATTTTGTAAGTACAGATGTTATATTTTACAATTAGGTTAATTTTTCAATAAGGTTTTACCCGGAACCATTTTAAAAATCTACATACATTTCAAAAATACCTTAAATTTAGACCATTTTTTCAAAATAATTAAAAATAATTATACATATTTATTGTATACAACTAATCGTTATTCCTGTTCTTCAATAGCTGATGTTGAATGATCCATAACAATAATTCGGTTTTTAAATGACTAGAAGGCAAAAACTTTCACTACAAAATATCGATATTTCACTTTTCGCTAACACGTAGAAAAGTCGAAAAAATTTCCGAAGTTTGAGAGAGCATAGAACTATAAATAAAAAACATATGTAATTGATTCTAGTATCTATTGAATCAGTATCCTGTGAACAATTATTGAGTACAAAACATAAATTGGAAATCGCAATTTTCATTTCTTTATTAATCTCCGTTTTGGGGGTCCCATACCACACTGTGCGCCGCCATCTGCTAAAACCGAAGTTCCCATCCGGCGGGCCCACATTCACCATCAGATTTACGAATTAGTCTGCCTTTTAAACTTCATCACCTTCAGCTAGGAGCTAAGCTCCTCTTCCGGCTGACCGCAACAAACCACCTTCTGCCAGGTACCCCATCCGGCTGGCATTATCATTTGTAACTCAAGGTTACCACACGTTGGACAAAAACAAACATATACTGAATGATTACTGCCGGACTTAATAGGAAGAGCTCAATGAGTCTGATACAGTTATAATCTTTCGCTTTATATTGGAACTAGTCCGTTACAACGTAACAGTGTTCCTGCAGTAGCTGTTACACCCTTAATTGAGGTTTGACGCTATCTTTTCGCTAAGTTGTTGAGAGTGCACCGCCACAATTAACTAAGAATACGTAGGATGCACAATGAGAGATGCAAAACTCGTATGGTATTAAGAGATACCCAGCTCCATTTCTCTCGAGCAGCAAACTCTTAGCTTACCAGCGTTACTTTTGATTTAACCACAGCCACCACGAGGCACAAAACAAGCTGTTACATACCCATTCGACCAGGAAAGTAGTTTTTACGCTACCTTTTGCTCATGACCGCCCGTGGTACCATCTTTAGACTCCTTGGTCGGAGCTCATAGAGATGTACTTCCTTACTCCCTCTTTTCGCCTTGCAGAGCCAGAAAGAGGTCCACTGGGGGTTCTTTCATGTCCGTGGGGAGTCAGACAGACAGACGGACATGGCTCAAACGATTAAAAAACTCAAGAATCGAAATTGTTTCAAAAAAAAACTTAGGGTCTAAAGTGACTCATTTTGTGTGCTTGACTTTTGGTTCAAACTTTAACAGCCAAAATGTAATTCGGTCATTTTGTAAAGGAACCAGAAGGGGAGTGTAAAATGTTTCGATATTCTGATGGTTTGTCTGTTATTATAAGGGAAGTTATGGAAGAAATATTAATTGTAAAAAATAGGTCATTATGTGTGGGAGGCACCGGAAGGGAGGTACCTACTTACAATCCCCAATTACAATTCCTTATCCCTAAGGATGAGGGCTTAACAATATGGTTTGAATACTTTTGTTTTATTTTGGTGCTGCTTAGGTTAGGTAGTTGCAAAGTCTATGTTGGTCGAAAAAAACCAACTGTTTTGCAAAAAAAAAGCGGCTACTCTTTCCCCCATTTTGATATACCTATTATACCCATGTGCAGATTACCAGTGTAGATTTACTTATATTTATGTGCTTAAAGCGGGTTTAATTATATAAACCGCTGGCCAGCAGCATCATCATCATCATCAATTGATCATTTAATTGTATCTTTAATTTTATTCTAAGCAAAATTCTACAAATTTGTCATTGTTGAAATTCTAGTACACCAATATAATTTTGTTCATAGAATAGACTACGTAATATTGGTTTTTAAAACAAGACAACATTTAAAGTGGTTCTTTAAAATACATTTTGTTGCTACTGTTGTTAAGCCGTTTTAATACCAATAAGGAAGTCCTATTACGGCGGAGGCCTCGCTTAGTAAACCTGATCGCGATTGTGGGCACATGTTACGAAAGAACTCTGAGACAATCAATGGTATTTTAGAAATAAATATATTAGATGAAATACTCAGTGTATATAGTGCAACCACTAGCGTTTTAAGAACACAACAAACGCTACTTTTATATAACTTCACACTTATCACAATTACAGTACTAAGTCTGCTGATAAGGATTCGAGTTTGGCTCTGAAATAGCAGACTACCAGGCACATGAGAATAGTAGTCCGACTAAAACTTTTTTCAAAACAAAAGAGGTCTTGAACTTGACAGAAAAAAAATAACAATCAATGAACAAAACACAAATCTATATTTATATTTGCCTATAAAATCTACAATCATCATTCATTAAAGTCAATTGTTACTAACAACCAAAGAAACAATTACTTCTACATGATTTCTTATATTAACTCATCACCTGGGCATAAATCCATGCTCAAGCTTTATCTACACCTTGTTAGGATTTGGTATGGATTGTGGCCTTAATATGAACATCATAATCTTTAAGACAGCATGTACTGACACATATCTTTACTCAACTGTGTACAAGATATGTGTACATACATATTTATGCAAAACCATGCATCACCTTAAATGTGGTCTCGATAAAGTGCTTTGTTTTTTATGTTGTCTACTACCAATGGCCACATTTATTGTCCATTGTACAGTTTTGGGTAAGCACTTGAACCAAGTTCACCTGGTTAATGTATTAAGTGTTGTTTTCACGCTGATATGAAATTATCTCATGCTTCCTCTTTAATAAATTTATTATCATATGTTGATCATATTGCAATGCCTCTGGCGATCATAATTTTGATAGTCATTAGATGTTTAACAATAGTTTTAATTTTAACTATTAAAAGTCAAGGAAACAATTTGGAAGACACTTATATATATGTATAAAAATATATTTAGATACATAATGAATAAATGACACTTTGTTTTGAAAAGTGCAGGTGACCTAATTTGGCACAATATTTTTGCAAAACAATTTTTAGTTAAATAATACTAGTTTAAAGCCATATTTGTATGCCACTACACATTAGGTTAAGTTACGTAGTGTGGTAATCTGAAAATCAGACTCAAGTAGGCTTTAAATTTAATTGTGATACCACGAAAACTACCGAAAGTCATATCCCTAGTTTTAACTATCCTTAGCGCATAAAATAAACTCCCGAGACGGCCAATGTCAGTATCTGTCAATACCAATATCACACAGATCTCCTAGGTCCCTTAAAATAAAGGAAACCAGCATTGATCTTCGTCAGATCGCCAGGGCAGGGCTAGTGCACAAAATGTTTTCTATGGGCTCCTCCCTCTCTTCATCCCCACTGCTTCTGCAGAAATCACTAGTCGCAACCTTTAGTCTAATTACATGCTCTCCAATCAAACAAAATCAGACAAGTAATGAAACATTGGATCTAGATAGCGCCAACATTGTGGCGTTCTATCCGATAGTCAGTACGGATACAAGTAACTAAACATCAAGGCTTGATAGCAACAGCTTTGTGTGAGAATGCTAATCGAGGCCATTTCTGTCTGAATTGACTATCATCTCGGATAGACACTCAGCTACTTTTTGCTGCTAAATATGCTCTACAATGCAGTTGAATTTTGCAAGTGGCTAGAGGCCACTATCGTACTAGCTCGTCTGCTCTGCAGTTTCCTGGTTAAACTCTGTGGCCCAGCAACCATATACGGCGAGGGCTAGATTATTCAGCTCAGATCTGCGGCAATCCAGGACTGATGTTCAGGAAGGCAAAATCCATAGATTTGGTGACAGTTTGATTGTCGGAAAATATGTTAACCCTCAATATGGTGAGGACGTTATTTTTCTCTGATGTCCAAAATTGCAACTTGTAATACACCACAGTGAACAGGTAGTCTTCGTGCTATATTAAGCCCAGGGTTTTTGGAGTAGATCCCGAAATCTTCTTGATTATTTAATTTTACGTAAAGAATGAGACATAAAGTTTTGTGCCAGGAGTTTTGCATTTCCACGCATCCTCCATCTGGTATAACAATATAGTACCACTTGTCGAACGGTGGTGCAGTCGAAGCGTAATGATCGATGCCTGGTGTGTAAGGATTTACACTGTGATCGTAATAATTGTTGGACCGTCGCAATGGCTCTTTTAGTCTTACTGTCTTTGCCAGTCTGTATACTTATTATGTCCATTGGTTTCATTTGCTAGACCTTTTAGACCATTTAGACCATAGCATGAGGATGTGTGGAGCGCACCAGTGATGCTCAGACTGGCCATTTGTTAGACCTTGTCTAGTATGTGGAGTTGTGAAGAGAAGTTTCTCAAACGATAACTCCATACTGCAATATAGGCATTTTGGTGACACGTCGCCAACCACTTGGTCCATCCAACGAAGTTATGGTTTACCTGCTCTGCGCCGTCTTTCAGATTCGCCTTCAAACACCTTTCTTGCTGGAGCATTTACATCCATCCTGTCCATGTCCCAGCCATCGTAGTCGTAAGATTCTGACTCTTTTAGCTACGTCGATTTAGTCGTAAAGCTCATACAGCTCATGGTTCATCCGATGACGAAACTCGCTGTCGACACAGATATATTTCGAAGTACGTTTCTCTCGAATATTCCCAGGTTTTGTGTGTCCGTTGTCGTAAGTACTCATGATTCGGCAGCATACAACTTGCTGACTCCTTTTCTAGCGATGAGAAAACTGTAGTAACATCCCGCAGATATCGGCCAATGATGTCTATATCGTCGGCATAGGCTAGTAGCATGTGGCACTTTTGGAATATGGTGCCAGACATGTTGACACCAACCATTCTCATCACCTTCTCCATAACTATATTAAATAGTGTACAGGACTGCCTGAGACCTCATTCGGTGTTGAATGGTTCAGAGTGATCCTTACCAATCTTAACCGAGGATTTGATGTTTTCCAAAATACATCTGCAGGAATACCAAACTCAGACATTGCCTCATATAGCCCATTTCTTATCGGAGAGTCAAAGGCAGGATTGTAGTCGACAGAGAGGTGGTATGTACCGGTAGGTAGGTACCAGTGATCTGCGGCGATATGAGTTTTCGCCACTACTGGTGTACTCGCTGTTTATGCGGCTGCGGTAACAAACTGCTTGGATATTTTTGTGCCTTTTGTTATATTGTTTTCTCTTACCGGGATAGTTTGCCACCGCATCAAAAAACCATGAACCAAAAAATGAATCTTTGTTGTGTGAGCTTTTTCTATGGTGGTGGTTAAGCACGACGACGAAGAAACACAAACAAAAATATTACGAAGAAGAATACGACTTCGGTACGATCGCCACCAGTGTTGCCACAAGAAATTTTTTTTTCCGACCAAATTTGTTTCTAAATCCTACCAAATTGGGTCAAAACCGACCAAAATTTTAACGAAAAAAAAAACAATATTTAATTTATAGAAAACTTTTATTAATTAAACAAAAAATAATATAAATTCAGTCTATTATTTTAATTCTTTAAATACAAATATATACAAAACCTATATAAACAAAAAAAATCTCTTATATATACAGAGATTTTGGAGATCATATTTGTCAGTAAATCCGAGTTCATTTTTAACATATTTTCAGTTCACTACAGTTTATTCGGGGTTTTAAAGTCTTTTTTAGCTGACCATACAGTGTGCGGACCTTTGTTCGTGATTAATTCTTTACAAAGCATGATACTGTTAATGGTATTAATTTCAAGTTTGATTCTTAATTTAGATTTTATAAGAGATAGAGACGAAAACTTTCGTTCAGCAGCGGCTGAACTAAGTGGTAGTGAAAATAAGATAAATAAGAGGCAATATATCTAAATTTTCCGAAGAAATTACTCTTGGGGGCGTTATTATATTTAAAAGTTTAATGTCTTCGCGCTTAAAATCAAATCGATGTTTTTATTGATCCAAAAATTCAACATAGAAATTTAAAACGTTAGACTTAAGTATATTTCAGAATCAGTTTATTTCGCTTTTAAAAAAAATTTCCGCTTTTGAACCAATGAAAATTTTTGAAATATCAATTAAATTTGCTTTAAAAATTTGTTTTAATACAAAATGCTGTTCCATTTTTGTTCTGCAGCCAATCGAATAAATTCTGCCACTCTTGCCTGAATTTTCGCTTTAAATTCTGCGTAATATCATTTGCATCACTGCAGGGAAATAGCACAAATAAATTACTGAGAACAAATTACTATAATAATATATATTTAAAAATTTTATTCAAAAATCTACCATAATCATTTTGGGCCTACCATCCGACCAAAATTAAAAAATTGAAATTCGTCCGACCAAATTTGGTAGAATTCTACCAAAACGGCAACACTGATCGCCACCAACATACTAACCGCGTCGCTGTCGATTTGTTAGGTTTTTTTTTTGCTTATGTTTTGGCGACAAATGTTAAAACAAGTTCATTAAGCCGACAGATTTCCAACAGAACCAAAAGAGTTTTAAAATGTCAGATCATACATTTGTTTTAGACAAAACTATTGAACTTTTTCTTGGATTTTCCTGACCTATAAAGAATGTCTCCAAAAAATAATCAAAAATGGAAACGGTACAAATCCACAGCGAGGCGGTTAGTATGTTGGTGGCGATGGCACCGACGTCGTATTCTTCTTCGTTATATTTTTGTTTGTGTTTCTTCGTTGTTGTGCTTAACCACCACCATAAAACAAGCACACACAACAAAGCGTCATATTTTTGTTTTTGTTTTTTTTTGATACGATGCTAAACTATTGCAACAAAAAAAGTAAACACAAGAAAGAGCTTTACTCCACCGCATCAGTTTTCGTTCGATATTTCGAACACTTGCGTACAGAGTTCGTAAATACTTATCATTGAGAAGTATTATTTTGCTCTTCTCCTCAAATACAACTCTATTTGCGAGCGACTCAATTTTGTGTTTTCATTTTCGACGTAAAAAGAAATAAGCGCTCGTTTGTTAATGCTCTAGAACGTCATCGCTCGTTGAATACGCTTTCGAAAGCACTCAACAAAAGAGTACTCATTGCTTTCAATGCTTTGATATTTCTCACTCAAAAGTTATTGCGATGATAAACTCTTTACAACAACAAAGCTAAGTTTTGAGTGCTCCTGTTTAATAAGAATATCTGCTCTGCTAGCGTCGTTTTTCGAAGTTGTTCTTGATAAACATTTTGCGTACCACTGCGTTACACTGCTTAGTGTAACAATTGTTTACTTTTTATTGTAATGGAAAAATATTTAAAAAACCTGTGAGCGCTCCTTGTTTGCTTCAATGAGCGTACAATGAGTTATTCAATTGAAAAATTATATTCAAACAAGCGGTCGTCATTTTAACTTATCAAAGCGATGTATTGAATGAGTGAAACTAATGAGGAGTTTATAGAAGAGAAGATTGCTTGATTGCTTTCGCTCACTTGTTTTGAAAATGATAAACTCATTGTAAAGATAACTCAAGAGAGCAAGAGCGTATTTTGATTGCTCTACGCACTCTGCTTGCGTATGAAAAATACTAAGTTCGGACGCGGTGCACCGGCGGTTGCGGTCTATCGGTTTCGATCTCTGGTAGGTACCGATCTGCTTTTCATGAGTTTTTTATACCATCACCCTTAGGGATGAGGGTATATATCATTTGATACGACCCAAAAGTGTAACACATAGAAGGAGTCACTTCAGACCCTAGGTTTCTTAGAACCAAATTCAATTCATGACTTTTTAAGTCATTTGAGCTATGTCCGTCTGTCTGTTTGTCTGTCTGTCTGTCTGTCTGGTGGCTGTCCGGCTGGTTCGCACGATAAATTTCGAAAGACGCAACCAAATGTCTTGAAATTTTGCACGATTTAATATTTCCCCAAAACTACTTACGGTATTGCAAATGGGCTACATGGCTCCGCCCCATACAAATACATCATTCCGCCCACTTTAGAAATCGAGTTATAATATCAATACTTCCAACGGGATCGTACCCAAATTCTGTATTTGATAAAGCTATAACAGGATAAAGTTTTGAAAAAAACTTTTGAAAGCCTAGCCACGCCCCTTCTGGTACCTCCCATACAAATGTACCTTTCCGCCCACTTTAGAGATGGAGTAATTATATCAATAAATCCAACGTGATCGTACGCAAATTCTTTATATAGTAATGATATAACAGGATACAGTTTTTGGAGAAAAAAAACTGGAAGTCTAGCCACGCCCCCTCTGGTACCTCTAATACACATCGGATACCGCTCACTTTTGAAATCGATTAATATTTTAAATATACCTAACGCGATCGTGCCCAAATTCTGTAGTTAGTAAAGTTCTGGCAGGATAAAGTTTTGGAGAAATATCTTGAAGTGTAGACACGGCCCTTCTGGTACCTCCCATACAAATGTACCTTTCCACACGCAACATGATCGTGCCCAAATTCTGTATTTAGTACAGCTATAACAGGAAAAAGTTTTGGAGAAAATTTCTGGAAGTCTAGACACGCCCCTTCTGGTACCTCCCATACAAATGTACCTTTCCGCCCACTTTAGAGATGGAGTAATAATATCAATACACTCGACACGATCGTGCCCAAATTCTGTATTTAGCAAAGCTATAACAGGATAAAGTTTTGGAGAAAAATTCCGGAAATCTGGGCACGCCCCTTCTGGTACCTCCCATACAAATGTACCACTTCGCCCACTTTAGAAATCGAGTAATAACATCAATATAATAGTTTTTTTTTGTTTTACTAAGGGTGATGGTATATGTAAGTCGGGTTGCCCGACTGAAACTTTCTTACTGGTTTTTTCACGATTTATATAAAGTGATTGCTTGATCCGTCGTAGATTTACTAAGTCTAAAGCCGCACTCATAAGGCACAATTAGTTTTTCTAGAATTAGCTTCGCAATTGGTAACAGGCTTATTCCACGGTAGTTCTTACATTCACTACGATCTCCTTTCTTATATATGGGACATATCAGACTGAGAGTCCAATCCCCGGGAATGCTCTCCTCTAGCCATATGATCTCCATGAGCTGATGCAGGCTCCTAATCAGCTCCTCGTCGCCTGCCTTAAACAATTCAGCCGGGAGATCATCGGCTCCAGCCGCTTTGTTGTTTTTAAGGCGGGATATTGTCACACGTATCTCGCTCTGGGTCGGAGTTATACAGTTAATACCATCGTCATGGACTGGTGCGGGGTCTTTTAGAGTGGTATTCTTATCCAGTAAATTTCTGAAATGATATCTCCATATTTTCAGAACGTAATTCGGGTCCGTCACTAGCTGACCATCGCTGTCCTTGCAGGAGGGCAACCCTGTCCCACGCATTCTCGCCTTAACTCTCTTGTAGAATTTTCGGGCTTCCCCTCTACTTCGGAGCAACTCTGTGCATTCATCTTGCCTCTTCTTCAGCTCCTTCTTTTTCCGTCTAAAGAGACGAGTTGCCTCTCGTCTTTTCATCCTGTGCCGTTCACGAACAGCTCGCGTTGCCATTGGCTGCAGTTTTGCCCTGTATGCAGCATTCGTCTCTTTCGTAGCATATTCTTGAGACGGCTTTGAGTACCCATGTACGCTTCTCGCGGTTTGTTCTATGAAGTCGGCTATATATTGCAACTGCGAGGTTATATTATCAGGGGTTGGAGCATTCCGCAGCAGTTGAGTTAAGTGGTTGGAGTAGGCGTCCGCTACATCTGTGGTCCGCAGTTTACCAATGTCCTGCTTTCATTGTGCCTGGTTACGAAGGTTTTTCGTCATGCGTAGCCTTGTGCGTACCTGCGCACAGTGGGTCAAACAGCTGTGCTAGCGGGATTTAATTAATAACTCTAGGAAATGAAGAGATATTTAATGAAAATTTAAACATAAGTTTTTTAGCGCATATACCACTTATTCCCTTAAATTCAATTTTCTAGGTCAACTATACAACTGATGTTATAAGCGGGTGTGATGACATCTTCCATTGTGTTACTTCTATTTTCTCTACGGGAATGGTTTTGACGTAAATCCCGGAATTTCTTATTCCTCGCTTCAATAGCTTTTTCAAACATCATGCTAATTGGTATCATAGTATATAGTATAGTATATTATTCATTCGGAAACTCTTGTAACGCGGGCTACCAAATCAGGTTGGCTGAAAAAACTTCTGGTTATTTTGTATGAGAGGTACCAGAAGGGGTCGTCCGATATAGTCCATATTTCTTCATAAGTCAAATATCAATAAGCTTATATCTTGTGAAAAATATGACCGAATACAGTGTATCTACCAAAAAATGTATTTAAAATGATGATTGTGAATTCGGCCACTTGTATGGGAGGTACCAGAAGGAGTGTGGCAAATGCTACGGTATCTCAGTATTTGTTTACTATTGGAAGATAATTAAACAGACAAAATTTTAATATCCTTCATTTACCCGTTTGGAAGTTATTTTTTATTTTTTCAAAAATTGGCCATTTTGTATGGGAGGTACTATAGATGGTGGGACTGTTTTCCATATATCTCCAACAGTTGGACGTAGTTGGTTATCATTTTGGATATTTTTACACCACAAGGACTCACAATTTACATAAATGCTAAATTTAGCTTGAATACGATTGAATGACATTAGTTATAGTCCAAAGATGTCAGTATACGCTCTAAAACTAAATATGCTACAACAGCTTAATTCGACCACATTTTTTTTTTGGTACAAATGAGAAGACTTGCCACAAATATATAATTTTTTATTTACTACATACCTTCTCTGAATGAGAAAAAATAATATTGACTCAATAAAGTTTAATTTGTTTGTAATTTGGCTCAACCAACAGAAGTCAAAAAATGCTACCAAATCTTTGCGGGGCATGTGCTAAAAATTTATTCACTTTGAAGTCTCGTAGAATGCTCGGGAATGCCCCAAAATGGTCACGTGATCTAACTTATTTCTAGTCATTAATCTATGTTGCCTAATGAATATTTCTGTGGTCAAATGTAGTTCTGCTAACTACCATATTTCTCGCCGCAGAGTGAATTTTCCCATGGAAGGCTCAAATTCGGCCTCCCTGCCAATTTGAGCATTAAAATCGCCTGGTAAATTTTTGATATCATGAATCGTGCTACGGTCATATACATTTTCTAGGCTCTCATAAAACTCTTTTTGGGATTAGATGAATAGTTTAAGAGATAATGTGAATTAAAGTTATTCATACGAATACCGACGGCTTCCCACCCATTTCAAAGATCCAACCTAGGTGATAAATGCACATAAGTTTTTTTTATCGATGGGATCCTAACCCATTTCAAGGCGACAGGAAACAGTCATCTAGCAGCATACAACTGTACTGCACTTTTTGTTCCGATTCCCTCAATGCATTCTTACATTTTCTACTTATTTCATAGCAACTGTCTTAGTCCTGTGAAACTCTTGTAAATTCAGCCTCGTTAAAAAAACTAACTACAGCATTTCGTGACTACACATAGAGTTTATGCTTATAAGTGTGTTTTTTACAAGTTAATATCCGAATGATTACTGCTTTTAATACATAGTGGACCAAAAGTCAGTTTATATTTGAATTATAGCGTGACATAAAACTTCAAGGGATCCCATATACCAATTTACTTAAAATTTAAAAATATAATTAAGTATAATCAAGAAACTTCTTAATTGGTAAAAAAATCCCCTCATCCTCAATGGGTTTCTCAATTCAACATATTTGGAAGCATTTAAAAAACAAACTATTTCCATTAGATACTGTCGACCTGTTGTCAGCGTTTAATATATTCAGTGATAGGCATATTTTGGTGAATTAATTTTTGCATAAATGCAAATGATTAACGTAAAAAAAACAAATGTTTATCAAACGGACAAAAAGAAACTACTGCAACAAAATATGAATACATAATTAACTTAGTAGCCCTTTATTCCCGATAGTGAATCCAACTTCCATAGCGGGCAATTAATCTTTATAACCTAAATATCGTTTAAGTAGCAACATAAACGACATAAGTTAGGTGAGTGTAAATATTATGAGAGTTGTAAGGAAAAACAACATAGTCCCAAACATGTAAAAAACTGGTTATAATAAAACGGTTGGATTATTTCTGGAAGTCGTGTTAAATATGTAGTTCGTTTGTAGTAAACTGCCAGTCACAGCGAACGCTTTTGTATTCTTCCTCTAATAAAGAAAATGTGCTACAAAAGAATATATTTAATATATTGTAACTTGCTTACAAATTTCCATTTGGTAGTTGAACAAACATAATAGATACTAATAACTTTAAGGTGCAGATGTTTCTGTCTTGACAGTCTCCTATTCTTACCATAACATCACGGTAGATCGTTAGAAACATATCTACATGTGAGGTCAATGAACTCAAACAATTAAAGCTGATATCATTTGTGTACAAAATATAAGATAATCCGTTGACAATTCTGTATTTGGTATGTCCATTTTTCAATTCTTTAACATCAATAAAATTCTTCTCTGATTAAGTCAGCTTGTCGGAGAAGTTTCAGTAACATTTAGTATTACTGTCCTACTCTGCCTTAAAGATAACCTATAAAATCACCAAAGGCTTATTTCTATTAAGTTATTACCAAATAACCTCTGCGACATATGTACGATATTATGATATTTTTCTGTCGCTTGTCAATATTTTACATATTACTTAATAGTTTAGATCGAAGTACGAACACACATCAACATTTTAAAACCTACACTTTCTCATACGACCCTCTTATGCATTCAATTATAATTATTTGTTTTTTTTTGTTATGTTTTTAGGCAGAAGGTCAACGTCACTATTTTTTGTATAGGGGTTAGAGTTCATATGCACGAATTTGTTAACTTAACTTAACTTATTGTTTTCGTTTATAACATCTTAATAACAGTATAGCTAATTATTATAAACCAAAACACGATCGTAACTGATACAGACATGCCCAATTTTGAGATTAAGATTGATATTGCGGTCAATTGGCATACGAATGATAAATGTGGATGTAAGATGATCGGTGTAATGTAACCGGATCTATTATGAAACGAGACATTCACATATACATATAATAACAGGAAATTAAAACAGAGTATTGATCGGTTAACATCCCAGCGGCGGAAATCATGAGAAGGAAGGCCTTCGTTCATGAGTTTGAAGGCCTTCTTTTGGATCCGGTATGCCTTCCTTGACCTTCTTTCTTCCTTTCTTTTTTTATATTGCGTGACATTGGAAAAGAAGGCCTTCCGTCGCCGGTTTCCATATGAAGGCCTTATGGATGCTTTCTATAAGAAGGCATTATGGAAGGCCTGCATACACATGTAAAAATAATGACTTGCAAATAAAACAAAAACTTAATTTTAGATATTTCTGACTTCTAAATATTTTTTTCTATACTTATATTTTTTTTCCAACGACAGTAAACATTGCTGAAGTTTGAACCCACTACCTCGTGATTGTTAGTCAGACATGCTACTGTCTAGCCTATGAAGATGCATTTGAATTGTGTGGTTGAAACTAATGATACACTGTTTAAAAAAACCACTTCCACGGAAATAAACAATTTTTTCCATTTGGAAGACATCCAATACCCCTTATATTTGGAAGCGAGAGGGATGTGTATGAAATCCCTCTGCCTTCTTTTTACATGTCTTTGGCAGGTCTGTCCATAAAATGCCTAAATCTGATGAAAAATCATGCGTTCTGTATTCCTTATTTGAAATGTTATTCCCAAATAAGGACTACTGCATGCATTATATGAGGAAGGCCAATTAAAATCCGCCGCTGGGATATTGCAATTTTGCATAAGTAGTGGTAGTGTCACAGTGTTACGGTTCCAACTGACAATTAAGAAAAAATTCTGTAAGTATTTCGCAATAAAGTCTCGAAAGAAATTATTATTCCTAATGCGTGGAGTAAACCTTCCTGTTTCTTAGGTTTCACAAATAAATTGAAAATATTAAACGATAAATATTTTCAACGTTTTGAGAGAATATATTTTAGAAAATATTGACAAACTAGTGGGCCCGGCAATGCTTCGCTATTGCATATCAACTTGTAAAAAATCCAAACAATGTGTAGCCTATGTTACTCGCGGGGTTATTCGGAAGATTCCCTGAAAATTTCATCAAAATCGGTCCAGCCGTTTTCAAGTCTATACGTAACATACATACACACATCCTGTTTTATATATATAGATATTAATTTTTGGTAAATTGGCTAATTTGTATGATAGGTACTAGTTGAATTAAACTTTGATGTTTTGTATTTCTATTCATACCTTCTTCTAACAGAGTATTGCTAACAACTTTGTTTGATACACATTTTTCTAGTTGTTTGAATATCAGGTTTGTTTTGGTCAGCAAATAGTGGCATAATCATATAATTATAGAAGTGATTTAGTCACCACCTAATGGGATTTCTATAAATCAATAGATGCTAAATTAGATTAAAGCAAACTATTCTTTGAATAACACTTTGGAAATTTGCTTGGCATGGAAGACTTTAGCAGAGGGCAGTTTAGTTAATATCGGGAGTATGGTGAGAAACTACTAGATTGCCTACCGTGAGTATTGCGGTAATGTGTTTTAGATAATCATAAGCATGAGCAGCATCCACACAGTCGCATCAACATAATCGTACGGAATCTAGTATTTGTATAAAACTACATACCTGTAGAAGTGTGATAAATGAATCTTTGCTCATTTAAATTTTTGCGGCTGTAGCGTGAGAGAGGCTGAAGATCCATGATAATCTAATCGATGTAGTGTGCTGCATCTCACTCTCTTGTATGCCAGAACAATTTTTACGCAAGATTCCGGTTAAAAGGTGTGCAATATCCAACGCGTTCAATAACACAGGTCAGCAATTTTTTCCAAATCACTTTTTCTATAGATTTTGACCTCCTTAAGACATAGATAACACTATGACACAAAATCAAACTTTTTGAAAAGCACCCGAACGTGACTATATAGGTTCGATAGTACAACCGGAGCTGAGTAAGACCCTAGCTCAGTTTGGCTAGATTGGCTACCAAAATTTTTTTTTGGCCCTCGTAACTTTTTGAAATCCCTTGGATCCCTTGAAAAAAGGTGACATCAGTTTTTGGCCAACACCTTGTACAGTTGTTAATCTAGCTCTTTCGCTTCTTAAGCAAAGTTGTAGCTAATAGTCCGCTTAAGAAATTGATATAAAAAAATTTCCCAAAAAAATTAGACTTCCTTCGTTTTTTTTTCAAAAAACTTCGAAAAAAAATTCACATTTTTTCACTATTTTGAATATAAGTCGTAAGGAATCCAGATTTTTTCCATACTCTATTCAGTGAAATTGTAGTATAAGTATCACCGAAAAATTTCTCTGAACAAACCCATGTAATCTGAACAAGTCTAGAGATATTAAATGGCTCTCAAACCATACTATTTACTTTGAACAAATCAGTTTTTAAGGAGTTTTGGGCCATTGTGCAAAGTTTTTACTTGCTATCTTTACCAAAAACGTACTTATTGTATAACTGAACAACTTCTGTAAACAACATATATGATCGGAATACTCCATCCCTTAAATTGTTCACAAAAAGCATTAGGGTGTTCCTTATATGGCATTTTTTCGAATTTCGTTAGAAATATGTATTAACTGCGATGTTGGTCATCTAGCTTCACCTTACATTTGTTTTTTCTAAAAATACGAATATATTGTGAAATATTTTGTTACGATAGTTAGACATTAGGGTGTGCCGAAATGAGGTTAAAGTTCGAATTTGTTCTCAAATCATTTTATTGCTGCTGAGTATTTTTCTTTTGAATACAGACTTAGTAGTTATAAGCCGTTCAATAGCAGAAGTGAATACCTAAAACAGTATGTGTTTGCTTTTACTATATCTCTTATAGACATCGAGATATTTGATGTAGAAGTTGGGGTATTTTTGAAAAAATTATTAAAAATTTTGAAATTGTATTCCGAAGTAAATTATTATGGGCAATTATATATTTCAACTTTTTAAGGTTAATTAAGTTATAATCTATATGCTCAAATAGAATATGTGTATATTATCAATATCTCTACCAATTATCGAAATATCAAGCGTTAAAAAAACGTATTTTTTACTTTAGGCATAACAATGTCTTTGTCCCATCTGAATAACCAATGTGTCTACTGACTAATAACGATATATATATGATAAAAATAAAAAATACCCTCAAAAGACCATTGAATATTAATGGTTTTGGTGAAATTTGTAAGCAGACACAATAGATATTCAGGTAAAACAAAAGTTCAATAGTCATTGCTTGCTTTTTCAACCCCTGATATCTCGAGAAATGATAGAGATATTGATAATATACACATATACTATTTGAGCATATAGATTTTAACTTGATTAACCTTAAAAAGTGGTAATATATAATTGACCATAATAATTTACTTCGGAATACAATTCCAAATTTTTAATATTTTTTTCAAAAATACCCCAACTTCTACATCAAATATCTCGATGTCTATAAGAGATATAGTAAAAGCAAATACATACTGTTTTAGGTCTTCACTTCTGCTATTGAACGGCTTATAACTACTTAGTCTGTATTCAAAAGAAAAATACTCAGCAGCAATAAAAATGATTTGAGAACAAATTCGAACTTTAACCTCATTTCGGCACACCCTAATGTCTAACTATCGTAACAAAATATTTCACAATATATTCGTATTTTTAGCAAAAACAAATGTAAGGTGAAGCTAGATGACCAACATCGCAGTTAATACATATTTCTAACGAAATTCGAAAAAATGCCATATAAGGAACACCCTAATGCTTTTTGTGAACAATTTAAGGGATGGAGTATTCCGATCATATATGTTGTTTACAGAAGTTGTTCAGTTATACAATAAGTACGTTTTTGGTAAAGATAGCAAGTAAAAACTTTGCACAATGGCCCAAAACTCCTTAAAAACTGATTTGTTCAAAGTAAATAGTATGGTTTTAGAGCCATTTAATATCTCTAGACTTGTTCAGATTGCATGGATTTGTTCAGAGAAATTTTTCGGTGATACTTATACTACAATTTCACTGACTAGAGTATGGAAAAAATCTGGATTCCCTACGACTTATATTCAAAATAGTGAAAAAAATGTGAATTTTTTTCGAAGTTTTTTGAAAAAAAACGAAGGAAGTTTAATTTTTTTGGGAAATTTTTTTATATCAATTTCTTAAGCGGACTATTAGCTACAACTTTGCTTAAGAAGCGAAAGAGCTAGATTAAAAACTGTACAAGCTGTTGGCCAAAAACTGATGTCACCTTTTTTCAAGGGATCCAAGGGATTTCAAAAAGTTACGAGGGCCAAAAAAAAATTTTGGTAGCCAATCTAGCCAAACTGAGCTAGGGTTTTACTCAGCTCCGGTTGTACTATCGAACCTATATAGTCACGTTCGGGTGTTTTTTTCATTGTTGCACTGAGTAACCTTTAATTTTCTTAAATGCCGTTTTTTAAAAAAAAAATTTGAAAAATATTTTTTTTTAATTTTTGGAGATACACTTACAATTAAGGTTATATTTAGGGTCTCTCTTACCCGATCTTTATAGATAACTAGCTTTCCCGGCTCGCGTTGCTTCACCCGTACTTACAATGAACTTTCTTATGACTTTAAGCAATACAAACGCAAACGCTCCATTTATGTGATTGTAGCTTTATCCGAAAAATTGTACCGTTTTAGTCTCTTTCAAAAGGAACAATCGTATCACACAACTACAATGGACTGGTACACACTTTAATTCTATAGGAAGCATGCCCATATAGATTATATCTTTAACCGTTTGGTCTGGGTGATGGTACCAGTTTTATCCCTTTTCGACCTTTTTACCCCTGAATATTCGAATTTCTAAAATCCCCATCTGGCGGCTCTCTAATTCAATAGCCATTCTTTATACAATTCCGTAACTCTACCATTAGGCATTTGCTATGGGCGATAGTACCATGTTTTATCCCTTTCGGCCTTTTTTTCCCATAAAAGCTACGAATTTCTAAAAACCTCTTGATTCGTTCTAAATCCATATAAATTATCACGATTATATCCTTATTGGTCTAAGCGATATTAACAATTTAATGCCTTTTTGAATTATTGATCAAAAAAACCTTCAATCCAATTTGATAGTTACCATATCAATTTTCGTGATTATAGCTTTAGCCGATTGGTCTGGGTGATGGCATTTATCCCTTATTGCTCACTTTTACTCCTAAAAGTAGGAATTTCTAAAAATCTATCTTATGCTGTCATTTACTGGAAAAGGGGAACAACCACCCCAAATTTCTTCATCCTATCTACCGCCAATGCGCAATTTTAAATATATAGATTATGACAAAATAGATTCCCAGCGAGACGAAATTCCTCATGTACCATTTACATATGTAGAAAATCTCATCTTCTTACCTTTAACGGCTCGTGAAATATGACCGATTGTAATTTTGGTTTGTGTGGGCGGTGTCACGCCCCTTTGTCTAATTATGTTTTTATATAGAGGACCTACGGATAGTACTACACAGTGAATATTTCATTTTAATCGGTCCATTTATTTCGCCCAGATAACGATATTTTCAAAAGGGGCGTGGCACCGCTCATTTTCCAGCGAGACGTAATCCTCTTTGTATCAGCAACATATGTAGCAAATCTCATCTTCATACCTCATACCTAATCGCTCTTGAGATACGACAGATTGAAATTTTGGTTTGTGTGGGCGGCCCTGCCACGCCCCTTTATATACTAATGTTTTCATGCAGCCTATTATATAGGCCTTATGGACAGTAGCGCACATAGAAAATTCAATTGCAATCGGTTTATTTATTTGGCCAACATAACTATTTTTTAAAAAGGGGTGTGTCACAGCCCACTTTCCACAAACAAAGTATTTTTTCTTATACGACCGTTATTCGTACCAAATCTCGACTTCGTACCTGTAATGGTTTAAAAGATACAGCCATTTTAAAATTCCAGTTGTATGGGGTGGTGCCACGCACATTTTACCCCCTTGCAGTCCGAATTTCCAAAAATCCCTTCTTAGTGCGCGCCTACGTCATAAAAGAAACCTATATTCTAAATTTCACGGTTCTAGCTTTAGCCGTTTGGGCTGGGGAGTGATCAGTCAGTCACCCAAGCCTTTTATATATATAGATTAAAGGTCAAACCTAATGTATTTTTTTGCTGCCTCGCATGTTCAAAGTTTTTTGACGCCAACCTAAGTTAAATTAAACAAATTAATTAAAACAAACTATCCACAAGTTTTTCCTTGAAAGTTTTCAGACAAGTAGTGTCTTTTCGAAGCTAGCGACTTAATTAAACGGAAATTTTTCTGTAAAATATGGAGTACAAAATTTATTAATTGTCGTCAAATAGTTGACCCTTTTCCAAAGAAAACAAGAGCCCAACCATAAAAATGCATATTCAATTTTAAGAGTTATGAATTTTTTATCGAAGGACTAGAAATTCGTGCTTTTAACGATTTTCGGTTTTTTTTTTTAGATTAAATCCCTTATCACTCGCTATTTGTGCTTTTGTCGGTTACAAATTACTGTCTCTCAATATATATTAACGAATATAAGCATATTTGAAACCGGCCGTGGCATAGGGTTAGAACACGCGACTCCCATGTTCCGTGGGCTGATTCCCGGCTCCAGTCATCTAAATTTTTCTTTCATTGTCGGCCTCCTCGATTTTATTGTCAGCAAGTTCACAGTATAGTGTCGAGTAAAAACTTTTCAAACATTGACGTTCGTATTCGTCGATATACAAGTAGGTGCCGTTTGTTGTGAATCTAAAATAGAAACCGTGTTATTTCACAACAACGCTAGAAACTATCCCATAACTTATTCATGGGGTGTAAAGGGAAATTAAGTATATTGGCAAATAAATATATATTTGGAAAAAAATAAAACATTGTATGGGCGGCACCTCAAAGGTTAAATATAAGGGGTAGATATGTTCTGACAAACTGTTCGGGTAGCAAAAATATTGGAAGTCTATCATACATTTCATCAAATTGCAGCCAATGGCAACGCGAACTGTTCGTGAACGGCACAGGGAGAAGAGACGAGAGCCAACTCGTATTTTTAGAAGGAAAAAGAGGAACATGAAGAAGATATAGGATAAGTGCACAGAGTAGAGGGGAAGCCCGAAGGCAAGAAAACGTGGAATAAGGTTGCCCTCCTGCAAGGACAGCAATGGCCAGCTAGTGACGGACCCGGATAACGTTCTGAAGATATGGATAGAACATTTCAGAAGTCTGCTGGATACGGGCACCACTCCAGAGCATCCCGCCCCAATACATGACGATGGTATTAACTGTCAACCTCCGAGCCAGAGTGAGATACGTGTGCCAATATCCCATCTTCAACATAACATAGCAGCTGAAAATGATGGTATTCCGGTTAAATTGTTTCAGACAGGTGGAGTGGTGCTGATGAGGAGCATGCATAATCTCATGGAGAACATCTGGCTGGAGGAGAGCATGCCCGGGGGTTGAAGTCTCAGTCTGTTATGTCCTATATACAAGACAGGAGATCGTAGTGAGTGTAAAAACTACCTAGGAATAAGCCTATTACCAATTGCGTACAAGGTCCTTTCGGGCATATTGTGTCAACGTCTAAAGCCAATTGTTAAAAAACTTATTGGACCTTATCAGTGCGAATTTAAACCTGGTAAATCTACGACTGATCAAATATTCACTTTACGACAAATCCTGGGAAAAACTCATAAATAGCAGATCATGACCCCGCCGAATCGTGGGTGCTTACGTCAACGGACATGCAAAACATAGGAGTATTCGAGAGAAAAGTAGTCCGAAAAATATATAGACCTATCTGTGTCTGAACCATGAGCTGTATGAGCTTTACCACGACATTTACGTAGCTAGAAGAGTCAGAATCCAACGATTACGGTGGCTAAGTCATGTTGCCAGGATGGATGTAAAAGCTCCAGCGAGAAAGGTGTTTGAAGGCGAACCTGAATGACGGCGCAGAGCAGGGAGACCTAAACTTCGTTGGAAGGACCATTTAGTAGGCGACGTGCCACCATCTGGTAGGACTAACTGGAGAACGCACGCAGAAGACCGAAGTGTGTAGAATTCTTTAATACTCTAATTTAAGAACCACCTTAGTAAGTTGTAATCGGCAACTTAAGTGAGTAAGTAAGCCAGACATTTGACTTTTCTAGGGGCACCTTTGGGGAAATTGATGCAGTGGGAGCAAATGTAAAAAAAGCAAGTGAAAAAGTTTCAGTCGGCTAAACCGACTTACATATAACCTTACCCTAAGTAAAAACATAAAATTTGCTTAGCAAAATACCGAATTTGGGCACTATAGCGTTGGGTGTATTAATGCTCAAATTTGTGTGAGTTCAAAATCTTCTAATGTGTGTTATTGGTCAAAATTGGATTTGTAGGCGTTGTACCGACTCACAGTGGGAAAAAAAGCTGCATTATTTTGGTACATATGCAAAAAAATTGCATGGTGACCTTCACCGATTTGTCTTTTTTTTACAGACGACTTTCTTAAAACTTTTCCAGGTTGTAAATTAGGTTTTGCTCAAATCGGATAATACTTATGAGCAGGACACCGAGTTAAAGTGTGAAAATAGTGCCTCTACATATTTACCTGCAGTTGAGCCAAAAAAAAATGGTTCACTTTAATTGAGGTCGGTTCGAAATTTCTAGGACACCTAGTCCAAAAAATATTTGACATTAAAGTCAAAAATTATTTTTGCATCGACTTTGACAAATTTTAAAAAAATAACGGTAAGGAATTTACAGAATAAAAAAAACGTACATTCTGTGAACAATTTTGTTTCCAATAACACAAAAAAAGAATTTTAAAATTCGGTCAAGAATTGCGGCCTAAAATTTCAAATGTCCGAAAAAAACTTTTTTTTCCCCACTGTGCGACTATACAAATTAAACGTTTTATAGCAGATATCAGGAGAACAATAACAGTGGGAGTCTTCGAATATGAGTTGATTTATCACCAGTGGTATTGGACCAATCGTTATAAAATGTTACAGTACAAACCATTTTTATGAATAACTTTGTAGGCAGGACAATGTCTGCCTGGTTAACTAGTGCAAAATAAACGTCACGACGCTGGAAATTTCTGTCGATAAATGAAAGTGTACGCAATATTTTCGAAATTTGTAAACGTTGATATTATAAGGTCAACCGGCTCCCCACTCTAGTAACTAAAATGATATTAAATTTGCTACCTCAAAAGAGTTAAGTAATATATAATCTTAAAAATAAACTCAGTTCATTTTCGCAGTCCGCACCGCAGTGACTTTTATTGAAATATAACTGATCTTAGCAAAAATCCATAAACAAGTTTCTTTCAGTTCTCATCAATAATTCAAATGATTAAAGATGTTTTGAATTTAAAGTTCTTATACTAATGCTGTTTATTGTTAATAAGAATAAAAAGTGGTTTCTATTAATAAATTATATTAATATGTTATGAGTATTACTGAATAAAAAGTTGATTTGATGAAATAGTTTAAAGAAAATTCCTAGAACTAATGAATTAGAAACAAAAACTAAAAGTGACACAAAATATTCAGTATCTTCCGACCGGATATGCAATTTAATTTGGGATACAATTATTACCCTTAATTTTATTTTTTTCGTTAAAATTTTTTTTTGTTAATTTAATTCTTCTCCGGCTTAATTATTGTGTCTATGTCCTAAAATGAATTAAGTATTTACATTAATTAAGGAGGTTTTATAAAGACCGTCAGCCGTTTATCTTTTCATATTTTTGTTGGAAAATATTCTATTTTTGAACAAAAATTTCTATATTTATAGTTTCTGAGCATTTTTTTTCTGCGAACTACGTTTTTTCAATGCGGACAGTAGAGTTATGTCCCCCTGTCTTTTAATTTATGCTGGAGTTCAAAGGTCAATTACCTACACTAAAATTTCAGTACTGTTGCCCTTAGATAAAACAAACGAATTTATAATCAGGAATATAATTATCCAAATAATTTTACATGGTCTTGTCTTATTAAGGGCAAAGCCTACGATGTAATAAATATAAGTCACGTACACCCATCGTTATGGCTTTCAACTCATATTACCAAACTCTTCTATCGGCCTTATGAACTTTTGCCTAAGATTAAACTGGCTTTCACCGACTGTCAAGAGGCCTTGATGTGACAATACGTAAATATTTATTTATTAATTCCTCATTGTTTTTGTCATTCTTCTTCCTTCCTTGATTAATTCGATGCGAATAAAAAAGTTAATAATAAAGAATTATATATGTTAATTTTCGAATTTTTTTTTATTAAGAAGATATTTGGTTTTTTTTTTTTTGTAGTCTTGTCTTTTAACTTAAGTATCTAGAACTAGTGGTGTTTACCAGCCACCTCCAGAACTCCATCCTCCAGAGCTGCCGCCTTGGTAGCCGCCACCGGCACCACCACCACCACCTCCTTGGGAGATAATCTTATAGGTAGTGACGTGACCGCCAGCGCTAGCGCCTCCATGGCCACCACCATAACCGCCACCGTGACCGCCTCCATAGCCGCCTCCGTGACCAGCACCATGACCGCCACCATAGCCGCCTCCGTGACCGCCACCACCACCTCCTTGAGTGATAACATAGGTAGCAACGTGGCTAGCAGAACCGCCACCATGACCACCGCCATAACCGCCACCATGACCGCCGCCATAACCGCCGTCACCACCGCCGTAGCCGCCACCACCACCGCCGCCGCCTCCACCATTGCTGATCACATAGGTATCAACGTGGCCGCCGCCTCCGGCACCACCTCCATAACCGCCTCCGGCACCACCGCCATAGCCACCTCCGGCACCACCACCGCCATAGCCGCCACCATTACCACCACCATAGCCGCCGCCGCCACCTCCGCCTCCATGGCCACCAAACAAGAATCCTCCATGGGCAGAAGCCACTAAACAGGCCACAGCCAAGACACAAACAAAACCCTGAAAATTCAAAAAAGACATTAGAATTTTCTGACTTTTCGCTAAGACAAAATGTAGTTAATCCAACTTAGGCTAGAACTTACTTTCATAATGATTCTTTCGAAATAGTTGAAATCTATTTGCGAAACTATATTGTTATGAGTTCGATACGTTGCTTATATACACAGTGGCAATGTCACAAAGTTCGCGTTTTTCCGTTTCTGTTTTGTTTCCCTGATTTGACATCAACGTCTACGAATAAATTAGACTTTTTGCCGGCCTCCAATTGGAAGAGATTAGAACTTGTTTAACGCAACGCAATCTGTCACCGTCGAATATAATTAAAAACATAGCAAAAAAAATATTAAATTTGAATATATATTATTAATAAGACCACAGTATGAAGAGGGTTATTAAAAGCAAAACATAGGATAGTTTAATATAGATAATATTGCATAGTTTTTGGCACTGTATTGTTTGTTTGTATATGAACAATGTGTGAAGAGCAGAAAAAAACAACTTAATTTTAGCGATTTTTTTTATAAAATGTTAGCGTTTTTTTATCTATATATATAAAAATGGTGGCAAAAATGTATAGTAATTCATCAATTGAGAACGGCTGGGCCGATCTTGCTCAAACTTTTTTTTCAGTTGTTCGTTATTGCCAGGAGAAGGTTTATGTGAAAGAAAATTTTGGGAAAATCTTCCGGAAAAGTCGGAAAATTGGAAAAATCGAAAATTGCCTTTTTGTATGGAATTTTGTGTGTAATTGTTACAGAATGGCTTTTCGAATAGAAAAATGGAAAATTTTTGTTGAAAAATGCGGAAAATTTCGGAAAAATTGAAAAATATCGGATAATTATTCCGAAATGACTTTCCGAATGGAAAAATAGAAAAATTATCGGTGGAAAACTCGGAAAATTCAGGAAAATCTCGAAAAATTTGGATTTTTTCGGAAACATTTTGCACCGCAAATTGAATTTTTGTAGTACATTTTGTGTGTAATTGTTTCGTTGTGGCTTTTCGGTTGGAAAAATAGTAAATTTTAGTTGAAAAATTATGGAAAAATTCCAAAAATTTAAATTTTTGTTCGACGAAATTTTACATTTTATTGTAAGTTTTGATAATTTTGAATGATATAATTGTGAAAAATTCGGGTAATTATTCCGAAATGACTTTTCGAATGAAAAATTAGAAAATTATTGTTGGAAACCTCGGAAAATTCCGGAAAAAATCGAAATATTTTGATTTTTTCGACGAAATTTTTTATTGTGTCGCTTGATTTGATGATTTTAGACGACGTAAAGATGCAAAATTCGTTATGATGCTTGAAAAATTTCGGAATATTGTAAAATGTATTATGTTAAAATATTAAATGCAAAATAACATAACAATTTTAAAATCTTCTGCATAAGCATAATGCATTGGTCCGATTGTTCAAAACCACATTGAATACAATGCATTATGACGTCCACAAAATCATTATCAGAGAAGACAAGAGACCCTTTGGATACCATGTAAGACAATTCAATGCTCCCACTATAAATGAAGACGGAATTGTTCTCAAGCTTCGGGATGGTGGACAAGTTGGACGAAATAGCTGACGACATTTGCACAGAGTTCGCACGACAACATCCAATTTCGATCTTGAAATTATCTTCTGATCAAAGATATATGCGTGCTAATGTGTGGCAGTCTACTGTCGAAATTGGGAATACCAGCGCAAAATCGTTCAATGCATGATGCATTCAATCGCGAATTGCAACAAGAACAAGACTTTGATCGAGTTGAGCTGACTGAAGGAGTCCGAACAAATGTGACGCTCTTAACTGCCGAGCAAACGAATGTGTACGATTAAATGATGAAAGTTGTTGACATTGGAACGGAAGCATTTACTTTCTCGATGATGCCGGTTGGACAGGCAAGATATTCGTAATTTCTTTGATTCTAGCAACAATTCAGTCAAGATCGCAATTAAGTTAGCTGTTGCATACTTTTGTATTGCTTCCACAATGTGCAGTTCATTCCACTTTCTTCTCACGGTTGACAACACAATGTGTAGCGAAATTGTTGCGAGAATGCTTAATCATTATTTGGAATTAATGCACGATGGCGCATAAACGAGCATTGGAGGCAGATGACCTAACGATGAAAAATTTTCGAGGTCATTTAACGAGAATGAGGCAACCAACTATTCGACAGAATTTTTGAACTCTATAGATGTGCCAGTTGTGCATTATTTTCAGCTGAAGGTGGGATCGATCATGATCATTTTACGGAAACTGAATCATCCGAAATTGTAATTAAAGCGACGATCATCAAAGGCATATGCAAAGGAGAATAAGTCCTTATTCCTTGAATCTATTATTCCAACCGATCTTCCCTTCCAATTCAACTCTCCATTCGATTGGCTTTATCGATAACAATCAATAAATTGTAAGGCCAATCATTGGAAATTTGTGGAATCAACCTCGAATTTCCCTGCTTTTCACAGGGTCAGTTGTGCGTTGTTTGTTTGCGTGTTGGCAAACAGTCTTCATTGTTTGTTTTTACGCCGGAAACAAATTGGAAAACATTGTATATCAGATCGCTCTTCACAGATTTCGATTAAATTCAAGTAAATCAGATTAAAACTTGAACTATCTGTGTTTTACTATTATATAAAGGCGTTACCTTAGGAGCGAGACGAAGTTTGTCGGGTCCAAAGTTGTATGGCAGAACAACGTTTGCCGGGTCAGCTAGTTAACTTATATTTGTACTATTTGGAATAAGATATAAAAACTACTGCAGCGATATGACAAACATTTACTAATATCCAGTGTAGGGTTTCTTTAAATTTTTAATAATACTCGAAGAACACAGAAGAACATCAATTTTGGTGCATATATTACATTTGCTTGTCATACATAAGAAAGTTGTCTTATCTTTTATAACAAATAGCAACAAGTTTTTGGGGGCGGAATAAGTTTTTTACGGAATAAAAGCCTTAGGTCGAAATTTTTTTTATGGCCCGGTAAAGTCTTATTTTTAACCTAAAATAAAGTTTGCAATAGGTCCTAAAAAAACTACCCTATGGGTAGGTGGGGATATATCATTTGATACGACCCAAAAGTGTAACACACAGAAGGAGTCACTTTAGACCCTAGGTTTCTTGGAACCAAATTTTGCACGAGTTAATTTTCCCCAAAACTACTTACGGTATTGAAAATCTGCTACATGGCCCCGCTCCTTCTAGTACCTCCCTTACAAATTCATCATTCCACCCACTTTAGAAATCGAGTAATAATATCAACACACCCAACAGGATCGTACGCAAATTCTGTATTTAATTAAGCTATAACAGGATAAAGTTTTGGGAAAAAATCTGGAGGTCTAGCCACGCCCCTTCGGTACCTCCCATATAAATTTACCTTTCCGCCCACTTCAGAGATGGAGTTATAATATCAATAAATCCAACTCAATCGTACCCAAATTCTTTTTTTAGTAAATGTATAACAGGATAAAAATGGAGAAAAATTTCGAAGTCTAGACACGCCCCTTCTGGTATCTCCCATACAAATTTACCTTCAACTTGACACGATCGTGCCCAAATTCTGTACTTTGTTAATCTATACCAGGAAAAAGTTTCGTAGAAAAAAACTGGAAGTCTACCGGTGCCCCTTCTGGTACCACCCATACAAATATACTACTCCGCCCACTTTAGAAATCGAGTAATATTATCAATATAATAGAAAATTTGATGTTTTACTGAGGGTGAGGATATATGTAAGTCGGATTGCCCGACTGAAACTTTCTTACTGGTTTTATCTCCATTTTATGAACCGAAGATTGAAAAGGTCCGTAAAGTATGCTATTGTGGGCGGAGTGAAAATGTACCAGTGGATGGTTCCAGAATAGGCATGGATAGACTACCAGTTTTTTCTCCAAAACTCGAAATTTTTGACCGATTTTCAAAATTTTTTAATTAAAAGCTCACCACTTGACATATTGTTTACAGAAGACTTTCTTAAATCTTCCCGAGGTTGTATATTAAGTTTTGTTCTAATCGGATAATAATTGTTAGTAGGACACCGAGTTAAAGTGTTAAAACAGTGCCACTATATTTTTACTTGCAGTTGAGCCAAAAACATAGTTTTTGATTATATTTTCGCTTAGTTTAATTCGTAACATATGTTCACATTAATTGAGGTCAGTTGAAATTTTTTTGGACACGTAAAAAAAACATAATTTCCCTTTACACCCCATGAATATGGTATGTGATAGCTTCTCGCGTTGTTGTGAATTAACACGCTTTTTTTTAGATTCACAACTAACGGCGCCTACTTGTTTATCGACAAATGCGAAGGTCACTGTTTGGGAAGCATTTACTAGACATGCAGATTGACTCGACACTTATACTGCGAAGTTGCTGACGACAGCATCGAGGGGACCGGCAATGAAAGAAAATGCTATTTTTAATTTTTTTTAGATGACTGGAGCCAGATGTTGAACCTGGGATCTCCAGCATGGTAGTCGCGTATTCTAACCATCATGCCACGGCCGGTCCCTGAACTCGTCATCCAAAACATATTTAGAACTTAAATCAAAAATTATTTTTTCATCTCCTTTGACAAATTTTAAAAAAATAATAATAAAAATAAGGAATTCTGGATAAAAAGAACGTACATTCTGTGGGCAATTTTGTTCTCAATAATAGAAAAACAATTATTAAAATTGGTCAAGAGTTGCGGCTTAAAATTTAAAATGTCCAAAAAAACAGATTTTCCCCACTGTGGGTCGGAACGGCTCAAGTATAATCGCCAAAGTAATGTTAATACTTCTTTTATGGAATGTTAAGGGGTTTTTTCAACATTCCTACTTGTAGGGAATAATTGTCTTAAAAAGTATACAATTTGTACCATAAAACACTAAAGTTAGAAATGCGGATGTTGGAGCGAATACTTATATAATGGAACAAGTGAGCGATTAAAAGTGATTTATCACATTTACAACTTTTAGGGGGACAAAACCATAAATAGGATATGACTGTTACCATCACCCAGACCAAACGGCTTAAGATTGAATCGCGAAAATTAGGTTCAACGTTTATTTTATAGAATAGTTGTGCCATATGAAAGTTTTTTCGAAATTCGTACTACTTTGAATAAAAAGTTTAAAGTGGTATCATCTCTCACACCAAACACCTAATGTACCCAGTAAACCAAATTATTTATTATTTTATGTATTCATACAGTAATCTTCTATCTTCTATCTATATATATAAAACAGGATGTGTGTATATATGTAACGTATGGACTCGAAAACGGCTGGACCGATTTTGATGAAATTTTCAGAGAATCTTCCGAATAACCCCGCGAGTAACATAGGCTGCACATTGTTTGGATTTTTCTACATTTAGGGGGTGAAAATGGCAATATTCGATAACACAAGGTATTCCGCGCTTACAAGAAGTTAAAAATAATATATTATCAATCGATGATAAACAACTTTGTGTACTCTTTTAAGATACCTGCGTACGTCCATGGGAAAACCTTTAAAAAAATTCTTCAAATAACTCTCTGTATTCCAATATAACGGGACATCCAATATAACGGGATATGCAATAGCGAAGCATTGCCGGGCCCACTAGTATATAATAATCCCTTAGATACATAAATAGATAATTGTTTGGGAAAAACCTTCCCTCTTTAAATTGGAATATTTCAGAGGCCAAGGTAATAAACCAATCGTTATAAGATTGCAACAGCACTAATCTTTAACAATAATTTGGAGGCAGGACAAAGTCTGCCAGGTCAGCTAGTTGATATTAAGAGAAATCTTAATTCCCCTTTACATCCCATGAATGAGATATGGGGAAGCTTCTCCCATTATTGTGGTTATTAATATATGTTAAACTAAACAGTTTTGATTTTTTGTTTTTTATTCGAAATAAATAAATACATTTAGAGAATATACAAAAATTGCATTCTGTAAAAATGGAGCAACTCTTCTATGTGAATATCTACAACTGTTTAAATACAAATTTACATGCTAAACAATACTAAAATGATTAAAGAAGTTTAATAAGTATATGTAAAAGAAAAAATTGTAGCAGTTAGTCGCATAAAAGTACTATATATACTAAATTGGGAAATAGTCGCTATTTAAACCACATTGCTGCGCCATCTACATGTCAGTAGCAACACTAAAAATAAAACCTTTTTTGGATACCTTTGTTTCAAGCTTTGCTCAAAAATATTCATCTAGCTACCAACAGATGGATTACTTCCGTTAAAAACAAGTTCACTAACGCGTCGTATTCAATATAATTCGATAGTAAGAGATGCCATATGAAAATGTTGGATATGTGAAATCAAAATTTTTGTTTTGGTAGACAATGTTCTGGGACCGGCCGTGGCATAGTGGTTAGAACACGCGACTACCATGCGGGAGATCGCAGGTTCAAACCTGGCTCCACTCATCTTAAAAGAAAAAAAATAAAGAAAATTTTCTTTCATTGTCGGCTCCCTCGAATGTTGTTGACAGCAACTTCGCAGTATTAAGCGTCGATTCAATCGTCGTGTCTAGTAAGAGCTTCTCAAACAGTGACGTTCGCATTCGTCGATAAACAAGTAGGTGCCGTTAGTTGTGAATCTAAAAATAGAAAGCGTGTTAATTCACAACAACGCGAGAAGCTATCCCATACCTCATTCATGGGGTGCAAAGGGAAATTAAGTAAGTAAGTAAGTAAGACAATGTTCATTCCGTTAATAATAGCGAAAATGTAATTTAAGAAAAATAAATTGATTTGAAAGGTTATAATATATTGTCGGTATATTGCGTAAACTGGCCAACTCCACTTTTTGTGTTTCTGAGTTATAGATTATTTAAAGATTATAGCCGCTTGTATTTTTATAAAATAACTACAAACCTACTTCAAATAAAAATTAGATTTTTTAGAGAGCGTAGACTATAACTTGTGGAACATTTTTGTATCATTAAGTTCATTTCCCAAAAAAGTGGAGTTGGTCAGTTTATGCAATATTCCGACGATATATGTATATTAAGAATCGCTTTGTTTTGCAGCAAGCTGATTTTTATCTACATAATCGTTTTTTTTTATTTATTATTATTTATAAAATTGTTTATATAAATATTAGGGATATAACTTTTTGCAATTTTTGAAAATATCAAAAATCCCACGCCATAGCCGCGTGAGGCATGAAAAAGTATTATAAAATATTGTGTCACTTTTGCTCTATCGTGAACAAAGTTTCCGCTCAGATTGCTTTGAAGTTTTGATGTTATTTTTTTATATCAACTCGTTAAAATTTTTATAGTATCTTCAATACCAAACTATTATTCATAAGTCCAATGCCAAAATTTTATCAAATCGCGACATTTTAAGCAGAAAAAGTTACTTTCTTTAACTTGTTTTAATTTTATTTTCTCAGGAATATCACATTTAAAATCTCTGTCGGTGCGAAACTTTTTTAGCCGAATCAACTTTTAAAAACAATATTTTTATTATCACAACAATATTCCTCACATGGTACTGGAGTGAGATTTTGCTCTCAAAAAAAGTTATATCCCTAATAAACATGTTTGTCACTCAAAAAGTTATCGACCGATTTTAATAATTCTTTTTTTTAAGCCTGACAGTTTTGCCATTTAAATGAGTGGGAATGCAGGTTCTTTGTATTGTAAGTTTATGTTAGACATATATCATTTGATACAAGAAAAGGTGTAACATATTATGGCAGACGAGGTGAACCACAAGTATCTTAAGATTAAATCTGTTTCAAATCCTCGCTAATCCTTATGCAAATTTAAATGTATTAATATTTTCTTGTTATGGGATTGAAGGTAGCCATAATATCAACACCCATTTCGGTACGTCCAATACAAAATGACCTATTTTTGGAAAATTAAAATTTCTCCCATAACTTCAAAACAGAAAACTGCAGGTTATTTGAATTCGGTTAGTTTAGAAAAATATCAGAAAACCGAAACATTTGCCACCCAACTTCTGGCATCCCATACATATGACAGAATTCATCCATATACATTAGACTGGTCGCAATTTTTTTTTTAAATTTAATTGTGTGCGCTGCTTAAAATATGAGGTTTGATTTTCGGTCTATGGGACCGACTTTTTAACTAGCATAACTAAAAACATCTGATTAAATAGGGGAATGGGGAATTTTGTGCCCCACTAGGCACGACTAGGCACCGTCGGATTGAGCTGAAAAATTAGCACATTATTTCTGACACCAAACCTCATATTTTAAGCAGCGCACACAATTAAATTTAAAAAAAAAAAATTCCCATACAAAATGCGACCAGCTAGTGTGTAATGTTGAATTGCAGCGCAAGGTGCCGTATCCTTTTTAAAGGACACCCGATTCCGGGATAACTATAGGTTGTAGGAAAAAAAGTTATATTATAAAAAATACTTATAAACCCATGAATATTTAAGATCCGAAAAAAAAGTAAGTTTTCAAGAAAAAAAAATTGCGGTGCTATCTGGGATAATATGGAGAATTTTGGGCGCCACCCGGCACGACTGGGCACCGTCGGATTGAGCTGAAAAATTAGGACATGATTTCTTACACCAAACCTCATATTTTAAGCAGCGCACACAATCAAATTTAAAAAAAAAAAAAATTTCCCATACAAGATGCGACCAGCTAATATACATGCATAGTTTCTATACATGTCCGTAACCGTCAAGCCATATGACAGAAAGTTCCTCAAGCAGGAAAAAAATCCATTAGAAATTTCAGTGAAAAACGGTTAATTCCATTAGTTAAACAAAATCCACTAGAATTCTGAAAAATGAAAATGAGGTGTGGGTATTTATCAGTCATGCATTAAATTCCTGTACTAGTCGATCTTTAACTAAAAATTTAGTTTGCTTAAATTTCAAACGCTAAACATTAGTCTAACGTTAAAGTTCAGTTGGGCGACAAACTCTGTACTGCCTTCACTTTAGCTCCTATTTTCACCAGTTTGTTAACAATGGACTTACTAAATATTTTAAAAGATTGTGTCAAATTTACAAACAACTCTACAAAGTCACACAAAATTTGAACACAAATCGCTAGCCCAACATAGGTTAAAGTTTAATGTTTCAAATTGTTTTTTTTTATATTTTTATTTTTTGGGTCAACAATAATAATGCAATAACAACATTAACAACGTCTACAAACGTCAATACTTACATACTATACAACAAAATATCTAGTTTATGGACCAGAGTATTTCTATGATACTGGGCAAAGGAATTACATGAGGATAGGATTCATGGAAGATATATCACAAAAAGGTGCAGATAAATGGCAGATGCTTAAATAGGAAGATCTTGTGACTGCATGAATAGATTTTTACCAACTACTGCCGTGACCGACGCCATAGGAATAACCTCCAGCTCCGCCGTGGCCGCCAGCGCTAGCACCACCATGGCTTATGACTTTAAGGATTTTAACATCACCACCGGCGCTACCGCCAGAGAAGCCACCATGGCCGCCAGAGAAGCCACCGTGACCGCCAGAGAAACCACCATGACCGCCGGAGAAACCACCATGACCAGCGGAGAAATCGTCATGACCGCCGGAGAAACCCCCATGACCGCCCGAAAAATCACCGCCTGCAGCAAAGCCACCATCTTCGTGAATAACTTTAATGACTTTCACAGCACCACCAGAGTGACCGCCGGAGAAACCGCCATGACCACCGGAGTAACCTCCATGACCACCGGAGAAACCACCGTGACCACCGGAGTAACCACCATGACCTCCTGCCGAACCTTGCGAAATGACCTTGATGATTTTAACGTCCTCAGCACCGCCATGACCACCGCCATATCCGCCACTGAATCCACCATCAAAACCGCCATCAAAGCCGCCTCCATAGCCTCCATCGAATCCACCGTGAGAGCCATGGTCGCCACCTTCTTGGACAACTTTCACGACAGCGCTGGCACTGCTGCCAGAGGAGTAACTACCGCCACTGCTGTAGCTGTAGCCACCGCCTCCGCTGTAGCCGCCACCACCGCTGTAGCCACCACTGCCATGGTCACCTCCCAAGCCTCCTGCACCAGCCAAAAATCCAGCCTGGGCAACAGCCGCCATAGCTAAGATGCATACGAAAACCTGAAGAAATCCGGAAAAATTCCATTATAACACATCACTCCTTAGTTAACCTGTGTGTTGTAGCGCGGCGGGACTCACCTTCATTTTGTTGTAAGTTAAATTTAAATTCGAATCGAAGTAAATGTAGACGAAGTTAACCAAACTGTAGCTCCGAACTGTATTCAGGTAACTAACAACAATGTCTTTGCTAACCTGAACTTTTATACCACAAAAAGAGGCCAGTGTCAGAAATCTCTTGATGGCGATGAGAGATTATGGAAGAGCTACAATGTAACACATCGTCCAATCGTCCAACCACCCAGATATCAACACACATTTCGCCTAAAGTACAACAACACTAAAGTCAACTTCGTTTTTCAGTTTTGGCTCAAAGTGAAGGTGACCCAAAAGAAAACGAAAGTCTTTAGCAACTCTTTTGCGATTAATCGACGAGCATAGCTGCTGCCGAATCTCGGCAATAAACTTCTGCGCAACGCTGACAAAACGGCTAAAGCTGCGCACAGTATTTGGAAACCGTATGGCATAATATTGGCGCAGATGATCATCGTACCACACCCATAGAAAATGCATAAATTTCCATAACTATAGTATATGGATCAATTGTTATTCACCCAAAGGCAAATGACATCAGAACTGACCAAAATTGATTCGGATGTATAAAAGCTGGACAGGGCGTTGACTAGAGCATCAGTTAACTGCGTTCGGTTCAGAACATCAGATCAAATCAATTTTCGACTCGATTGAAACTTAAGCGTAACTAACAACAAAATGAAGGTGAGTAAAGTAGAGCAGA
The DNA here is from genome assembly GCA_964034835.1 of Muscina levida. NCBI lineage: Eukaryota > Metazoa > Arthropoda > Insecta > Diptera > Muscidae > Muscina > Muscina levida. The sequence goes on from OZ035882.1 coordinate 81,101,987, forward strand.
TCTAATCGCAAGAGTGATATAACCGTCTGTGATATCTTTAGGTTTTCGTCTGCCTTTTCGCTGTGGTGGCTGTAGCTCATGCCGGTTTCTTGACCTCTGGCGGCTCTGGTTATGGCGGTGGTTATGATGGCGGCTACGGCAGTGGTGGTTACGGCAGCGGTGGTTACGGCAGTGGTGGCTACTCCGGTGGCAGCTCAGGAGCCACTGTTGTGAAAGTAATCAACGAAGCTGGTGGTCACGGCGGTTATGGTGGCTTTGATGGAGGTTATGGAGGCGGTTCCCACGGTGGATTGTACGGCGGCTATGATGGCGGCTATGGTGGCGGTCATGGTGTCGGTGGCGATGTTAAGGTTGTGAAGGTCATTGCTCAAGGTTCTGCTGGCGGTTATGGCGGTCACGGTGGCCACTATGCCGGCGGTCATGGAGGTTATGCTAGCGGCTATGGTGGTTACTCCGGCGGTCATTCCGGCGGTCATGTTAAGGTAGTCAAAGTAATTCACGATGATGGTTTCGGCGCTGGCGGTCATGGTGGTTATCATCATGGCGGTCATGGTGGTTACCATCACGGTGGTCACGGCGGTGAAGTTAAAATCGTCAAGGTTGTCGGTCATGCTGGTGGTTATGGTGGCTGGTAAATCACTTTTTATCCATCCATTGTATTATCCTGACCCTTCAAATGCCTTTGCATTAGGCTTTCTCTTCATTGTCGAAGAAAAGTTCGGGTATAGCCAACAAACATTTTGTTGTTTAGTTTTTAAGTTCAACGTGAAGATGTTGTATATTAAACCAAAAATAAATATTAAAAAAAAAATACATAAAATTATACGCAAATGTCTTTCTATTGTCCGACGATCTTATTTTAGTACAAAACATCAAAAAAACACAATATTGTCATGATGGCAGTAGATTTCCTGATTTCAACTGAATTCTTATGTGAATGGAATACTAAGTAGACCATTTAACTATGAAAATGTCAACAAAAGCTATGTTAACGCAGATACGAAAATCGTACAAGCGTTATACAAATTTGCAAAATGTTTATAGTCTAACAGCATTTATTATGTATAAAAAGAACTATGCAAGCATTAACTCAATTCATAAAAGTCTTTTTGTCCAGCAACTTTATTCGAAATACAGTCATGGGAGGACTGAGAACTTATTAACACTTGGACATCGCACATACAAATTTATGTTGGAAACAAATTAGAAAAAATATATTTATATTTGTCAAAAGTATAGCTGTTTTTAGTTTAAAACTGTTCTTTGAGTATTTTGAGTATTTTTGTTGTACGGATGAAATGCAGAAGAGCTTTATCAGTCAGTTATATATATATACCTGTTTTTTTTGCCGTTTGTATTGTAACTTTTCTGGGTCTCATATATATATATTTTTTTAACATATTTCAAAGACTCATAGTTTTTTTTACAACAAAACATCTGTTCGAACAACATAAAAGTCAAAACTTTGACTTAATTTGTTTGTTTTTTTTTCAAATAGACTGAAAAAAGTTCTTTCTAATATATGAAAATATAAGTCACGGTGTTTGTCACCGTGCTCCTCCGAAAGGACTCTACAAAAATTTTTTGAAATTTTTTATGTATATTTGGTAGGTATGAGAATAGGTTTTGAAGTAAAGTATTTTATTGAACTTAAATACAGAATGTATTTACGTATAAATGTAGTTATATATAAATTAAAGGTATAAATAAAGCGGCGCCGTGCAATAAAGCTATAGGTAATTAAGCCATATAGCCTTATTACCCATTCGATTGGGAAATAAAGCCATATGACTTTATTACCAGCATGGTTGTGCAATAACATATTAAATTTTCGATCAAAGTGGAAATTATGCCATACCTATGAGAAATGCGACTACAAGTAATGAAAAAGCGTGACGAAGTGAAAGGGCGGACGCCCACCCTCCCCAAAAAAAGAATGACTTTTTAAGTAACTAGCAAACTACGGCCTAGGCGGCGGGGGGCGTGTCATAATGGCTTTATTGCACACCCTCTGTTTGGGAAATAAGACCATATGGCTTTATTGCACGTCACCGAATAAACCCGATAGGTGGCGCTGGAGTGGACTTCTTTCAAAAAAGTATCCAATTTTTTTCAAATTAAAAAGTATTTAGGTGGTATACAGCTTATGATACGCCTAATTTTCAAATGTCATTGAATCATCAATCCCCATGGTTTACAAATATTGAAACATAATAATTATTGCGGACTAATATTAATTAGACAGTCAAAAACAAATATAGTTAATGTTTGTTTTAAATTTCAATTTCATCATAATATTTCGTTATGTTTTATCTACACATAATGTATTTAATTAGAGAATCGACGAAATTTATGTACCGCGCCAATTTGGAATATTTATATTTTTATATTAATATATATTTTTTCCATATATTTATGGAAAACACCCCAAATGCAAAATGACCAAAAATAAAGAAATGAAAATACCCAAAATTTAGGCAAGGAAATTCGCCAAATAAATAATAAAAATACCCCAACGAATCATATATCCAAAAATAAAAAATATGGCAGGGCCCATGGGCTCCTGCTTCATTTAAAGGCGTGGAAAAAAAATTGGTGTATTTTTTATTCCTGCAAATTTATGTCATTTTGCATATGAAAGAGTACAGAAACTTCAGTCAGATAAACTGACCGATAAATACCATCACCCACTATAAGATATTGTTTAAGTCTTGAGCTATTGAAATTAACCAATTTGAAATTAAAACCAGTTAGAAAGTTTCAGTCGGGCATTTCAACTTACATATACCCTTACCCTCAGTAAAACAAATAATTTTCTATTATATTGATATTATTACCCTATTTTTAAAGTGGGCGGAGTGGTACATATGTATGGGAGGTACCAGAAGGGGCGTGCCTAGACTTTCAGATTTTTTCTCCAAAACTTTATCCTGCTTGAACTTTACTAAATACAGAATTTGGGCACGACCGCGTTAGGTCTTTTAATAATATTAATCGATTTCTAAAGTGGGCGGTACCAGATGTGTATGGGAGGTACCAGATGGGACGTGGATAAACTTAAAATTTTGTCTTCAAAACTTCATCCTGTTATGGCTTTACTAAAAATAGAATCCATCCATCTCTATAGTGTGCGGAAAGGTAGATTTGTATGGGAGGTACCAGAAGGGGCGTGGCTAGGCTTTCAAAGTGTTTTCCAAAACTTTATCCAGTTATAGCTTTACCAAATACAGAATTTGGGTAAGATCTCGTTGGGTGTACTGATATTATTACTTGATTTCTAAAGTGGGCGGAATGATGTATTTGTATGGGGGGTACCAGAAGGGGCGAAGCCATGTAGCCAATTTTCAATACCGTAAGTAGTTTTGAGGAAATAATAACTCGTGCAAAATTTTAAAACATTTAGTTACGTCTTTCGAAAGTTATCATGCGAACCAGCCGAACAGCCAGACAGACAGACAACGGACAGACAGACATACAGACATACAGACAGTGGGCGGACAGACGGACATGGCTCAAACGACTTAAAAAGTCATGAATCGAATTTGCTTCAAAGAAACCTATGGCCTAAAGTGACTCCTTCTAAGTGTTACAAAAAATATTTTTTATATAAAAAATTCACCGATTTAGCATGAAAATTTGTTTGGGGCATTTTTCATAGAGCCATGAGGATATATGTATTAGGGCGTTTCACTAAAAAAAATTTTGCAACTCTTGAAGCGGAATATTACTGCTTGTGATCTAAAAGAATTTCGAAAATTTTTTGGGATTTTTTGAAGATGGGTATGGGGTCGCTGAAATTGATTTTATCAAAAAAATTAGGTTATGGAGAAAAAAATTTTATATTATTTTTTTCTGATGCTTTTTGTTCATACAACTAAACAATTCTCTTAGCAAGGATCCGATCCCACGACAAAAAAATTATAGGTGTGAAAAATTATTATATTATGGACCACTTTGATAGTCTTAAAAGTGAAAAATTATTTTTCCTAGATTTTAAACCTCGATAACTTGAAAAGTTTTCAAAATTTTTTCAAGATGTAAAATGCGTTAGAAAGATAATTTAGATACCTTTATTTTGGTATATATAAGTTTATATCTTACTTGTGAAAAATGTTTGCAAAAAAAAAGGCGTAGCGTCGACTACAATATATAACAAAAAAATTACAAAGAATGAGGATGATTTTCAAAACTTATTGTTTAGAATTGATAACAATCAAAAAATTATATCTAATGTTAACAAAAATGTTATTGAAAAAGCTCTTAAGAAACCAATTTGAAAAGACTTCCACAGTTGTTCCACATTTAGTGGTTAATGTATTGTAATTTTAGATACAAATTTACTTTTTAATATTAATTTGTTCATTAAATATGTTGATTTTGTTTATTTAATATCTTTTGATTTTGTATGGGAATACAAATATATTGATGATATTTTTGATATTTTTATTAAAGCAATGTATTTTAGAAGTTTTTTTTTACTTAACCAAGAACGAAACATAATGAAATTCTTTTAATTTTCAAAAATTTGATAGAAAAAAAAAATTCTTAAACTATAATTTTTTTCTTATATTTTTCCAACAAGTAAAAATAAATCTATGTACCGAATGAAAGGTAATTTAAAGACCTTTCCAACGCATTATACATCTTGAAAAAATGTTGAAAACTTTTCAAGTTATCGATGTTTGAAATCTAGGAAAAATAATTTTTCACTTTTAAGACTATCAAAGTGGTCCATAATATAATAATTTTTCACACCAATAATTTTTTGTCGTGGGATCGGATCCATAAGAAGGGAATTGTTTAGTTGTATTACCAAAAAGCACCAGAAAGAAAATAATATAAAATTTTTTTCTCCATAACCTCATTTTTTTGATAAAATCTATTTCAGCGACCCCATACCCATCTTCAAAAAATCCAAAAATTTTTTCGAAATTCTTTTAGATCACAAGCCTTTATATTCCGCTTCAAGAGTTGCAAAAATCGCAAAAAACGCGTTTGGTGAAACGCCCTAATATGTATGTCATTTGAAGCGAGAGCAAGTGAATTAAAGCAGACGTGTTAGACCCTAAGTATCTTAAGACCGAAATCGCTTTAGTTTTTTTTAAGACAATGTGCCTTGACCAACTGTCTGACTGCTGACTGGTGGGCAGGGTGACTCGAGTAAACCTTAACAGATCCCTATGAAAATTCACCATTATTAATATTATCCAAAATGAAGTACATAATGGGATTGTAAATAGGTGGAATAGCCCCACCGCTTCTGGTTCCTTCTATACAAAATTACCCATTTCTGGATAATTAATATTTTTTTTCATAAATTGTAAACAGACAACTGGAGGAGATTTAAATTCGGCCAGCTTAATAACCTTGTAACAGCAGACAAACCCTCAGAAACCATAACCTCTGCCACACCCTTTTCCTGTACCTTCCATAAAAATTACCGAATTGACCCTCAAAATTTTATGTACATACATTTTTTGAAAGTACACTGAACTGAGTTACATTTTGCGTAAGATGTACACTTTTGCAAATTTGACTCAGGAATGAATATACACAATATCGCTTGACCTCTTCTGGTACCTCCTATACAAAAGACTTTTTTTTGAAAAATTTTATTTCTCACATAACTTCCAAACGGGCACCCGGAGGATAATGAAATTTTATCGGTTAATTTATCCTGAAGACAAAACCTCAGAAAAACAAAACCTTTGCCAACTTTCACAGTTTTACATACATATTTTTTTTAAAGTACACTGAATTTAGTAAAATTTTGGAGTAATCTGTACGCTTTTGTTGGAGACAAAACCTCAGAAAAGCTTACTATTCGACCATCCGTTCTGGTACCCCCATATAAATAAGTTTTTCTTACTGAAATTTCTGTACCGGTTTTAAGGTCACTGAATTCAGTCATATTGTGCGTAAGCTGTTTCCTTACGAAAATTTTTAATCTGGACTATACCAATCAACCCATTCTGGTACCTTCCATCCAAAATTATCCATTTTTGAGAAATTAATATATCTCTCATATCTTTCGAACTTAAAACTACTGGATATCTGAATTTGGCCAGTTTGATTATCTTGTAAAATTTAGTCAAATTTAAGTGTAAGTGTTTACTGAATAAAACTTTGTGCACGTTGTGCTACCCTCAATGGTTACTCCTATACAGATTAGTAAATGTTGGGAAAATTTATATTTTTCCAATAATTTTTAGAAGATACCCCTTAAAATATTGAAAATATTGAATAAAACACAAATTAGTTAGGAAATTATTGTCATTTCTTTGTTTTATGATAATATTGGTATGGTTCAATTATGTATGGAACAAAATATCGGCCAAATGCCCGCCGCGACCTCTGCGGAACACCTCCGTCAGATGGTCCAAACTTTCGGTGACGCTGAGGCATAATTGAGGTTCTATGTCGTTAATGTCAGCTAATGTAGCTCTTGAATTGTTGCTGGCTTATCGACGTATACCTTTTCTTTCAAATTACCCCAAATAAAGAAGTTTAACGGTATCAAATCACATGATCTTGGCGGTCAATTGACATCGCCACCACGTAGAGTGTTCAAATACCTCCTTTTTTCAAAAACCCGGTTTCCGAGTTATTCGAAAAATTAATTTTTTAGAAAACTCGGATTTCGAATACAGCTTTTGAAAGAAAACCGGTTTAACCGGGTTTTTTTCGGTTTTTCCTAAAAAGTTAAAAAAAATTGGTTTAATAAAATTCATTTATTTAATACTTAGAAACTGTTCAATCATTGCAGATAAGGAGCTCCACCGGTGTTTCACATCGACAATGAGCCTTAGTTCTTTATTGTGCTTCTGGAAAACATAGCTCAGCAATTTTCTTTGTTTTTCGCTCGACTTGTTAAATGCATTAACATGACACGTTTTTAATGAGCTCGTATGATTTTTCGACTTCCACTATTTCACCGCATCATCATCATCACTATCATCGTCGGCCAGATTCACTTTGACTTGTAGATCCACTTAAATAACGTGTAAAAAGATTTATCTAAATTAATTTGAAATTAAATTTTAAAATTTTACAATGTTATAAAAGCATTCTCGTTTATGAAATGTAAAAAGTTTTTTCTAAATTAATTTAAAATTGAATTTTAAATTTTACAAAGCTTCTAAAAACATTCTCCGTTACAAAATGTAAAAAGTTTATTTTATTCTGTGTATTAGTCTGGCTTGAGGTCATCAGTGAAAACACATACTTGTTATGATTTCAAAGTTTTTTTTATTGTTCCCAATATTTCGACCAACTTCTCTGGTCATCTTCAGGGGGATCTGATCTTAAAAAAGATTTACATATATTAAACATTTGCACACTAACAAATTTACACAATAACTATTACTTTTACAACTGAGTAATTACGTCCTACATCAGCAAGCTTCGTTTAACTACTATAGTTTTGTCGTCTGTGTTTGTCCGTAAGGACGGACGTTGACATATTGGCCGAAGAGCGCAACTACTCCCATCGGGTCATATTAGAAATGCTCCACATATTTTACGTACCATCTGAGAAGCGACTAAACTATAAGGTTGACACTGAGAGAGTCGCGCAAGTTTATAGACCAGCTATCGGCAACTAACACAACCACAATATGTGTTTGTGTTGGTGAGTTGTTCTCTTCCCTCTCTCACTGTAGTGAAGGAAATTGTTGTAAAGATTTTTTCATAACTATGAACAAAATTATAATATAATAATATAGGAAATATTACTGTTGTGCGCGTGGCAATGCACATTAACATATAAGAACTAATTTTTACCGAAAAAATTCATTTCTTTTATTGCCTTGCTAACAACAAGCGTCGACACAACTGCGTCGGACGAATGCTCAAGCGAGACTGATTCAGTTTGTTTGTTTTCGTTCAATGTGTGTGAGAATACATGTGTGGCTCTCTCGCTCATGTTGCACAAGTGCGCGCTCTCGCCGATCGCTGTTATAGACAAACAGTGGACAAACACAGACGACAAAACTATAGTAGTTCAACGAAGCTTGCGGATGTAGGACGTAATTACTCAGTTGTAAAAGTAATAGTTATTGTGTAAATAAATTTGTTAGTGTGCAGATGTTTAATATATGTAAATCTTTTTTAAGATCAGATCCCCCTGAAGATGACCAGCGAAGTTGGTCGAAATATTGGGAACAATAAATAAAAAACTTTGAAATCATAACAAGTTTGTGTTTTCAAACTTGTACAAAGGTCAACTATCAACATATCAGCATAAAAAGTTTACTCTAAATAAATTTCAAATACAATTTTAAAATGATTACCTTTTCAATAACTCCTTTTGGAGTTGTAACAAAGTAATTTTAAAAAAACCGAGTACCCGAAGGAAAAAACTCGGTTAAACCGGTTATTCGAAAATGGCACTTTTGCAAAAACCGGCATACGGGTTTAAATAAAAAAACCGGTTTACGGTTTTTCGGTTTCGGTTTTGAACACCCTACCACCACGTGAAATAACACTGCCATTGAATTTGTCGCGCAAATAAGCCATTGTTTCGTTAGCTGTGTGGCAAGTGGCACCGTACTGTTGAAACCACATATCGTTCATATTCATATCTTCCAACTCGGGCCATAAAAAGTTCATTATCATCTCACGATAGAGAACACCATTCACAGAAACTGCCTGACCGGCCTCATTCTCGAAAAAATACGGCCCGATGATGACGCCAGCCCATAAACCGCACCAAACAGTCACTCTTTGTGGGTGCATTGGTTTTACGACAATTGCTTTTGGATTAACATTCGCCCAAATGCGGCAATTCTGCTTATTGACGAATCCACTGAGGTGAAAATGTGCTTCATCACTGAAGATGATGAAGACGTTGCCCTTTCTTGCCTCCATTCTGACCATTGACGACGTTTCGAAAGGTCAAGAGGCTTTAGTTCTTGAGTCAATTGCACCTTGTTAGCGTGTAAATGCAAGTCTTTATGCATAATGTTCATCAACGACGAGCGTGAGAGGTGCAATTGTTGGGCACGCCGACGAGTTGAGGTGGACGGCTCTTCATCCACAATATCGGGAACAACAGCAATATTTTCTGAAGTACGAGCTGTATGCGCGTTCACTGGTGTTTTCACATTTCCTACAGACCCGGTTTGCTCAAATTTTTGCACGATTTTTACGATTGTACGCACATTTGGACGATCAAATTGACCGAAAATATCACGAAGTACACAACATGCACTTTGATATGAACACCCATTTTCATAATAAGCTTGAATAACTGTGTATCTTTCCATGGTTCAAATTGAGTTAGTCTGAAATTTAGAAAAGTCAAATGAAATGCAGAAAAGAACTTGACGTTTTGACATTCAACATCGGACCTTACAATTTAACCACCCTTTACTATCACTACGCCTATAATAATCTTACCCAAATTATGTATTTAGTAATGATTTAACTAGATGCCATATTAGAGAATTATTTAAAACTTAGCCAACCCCCATTTTTACTGAGGGTTTACTACCGTAAAAGACTGCCTCCGGTACCCCCATCAAAAATTACCATATGCCCAGAGATATATGTAGAATTTAACTTTTTACATTTGTTAACTGTAACGCTTTCTACAGTTTTACTATATATGTCTTCTTTTAGTTCACTTGTCTGAAATTTCTGTACTGGTTAATATGCAGAATAGTTTGCATCTTTATCTTTCTGTGTTCATATTAATATGTAAGCAAATCTTATTAAACTTTCCCTCATTCATAATAGCCACCTACATATCGTTGCTATACGGCGTAAACTGACCAACTTCACTGTGTGTTTCTGAGTTATTGATGATGTTATAATTATGGCCGCTAGTGTTTTTATACAATAACTACAAAACTACTTAAAATAGAAATAAGAGTTTTTTTACAGGGCATAGAATACGACTCCAAAAACTATTTTGCAAAAAAGTTCTTAAGTACACTTTTTAATTTTAATATTTTAATACAATAACTACAAAACTATGTTAAATAGACATAGGCGGTTTTTAGAGGGCGTAGGCTTTGACTTTTGGAACACTTTTCCAAAAAAAAAAATGGAGTTGGTCAGTTTTCGCAGTATACCGACGATATATTTATCAGCTTTCTTCATTCATAAATCGATAATAAAATATTGAGCTTTTTTACTTTATAAATTTTAGAATTCCACATATTTTTATTCAAATGCAATACCATTTTAGTTTCGAATCATCTTACACTCTAACTTTTTACTATTTCATCTCAGCAACCATAAATAGTTGGTTACCTAAACACTGTGCATGGGGGGAAATACACGTAAATATCCGGTAGAATGCATAACTATGCTCTACACCAGTGCTCCGCAACCGGTGTGCCGCGACACACTGGTGTGCCGTGAGCCGGATACAGGTGTGTCGCGGTAAAATTCACTGTATTTGACATTTTCCAATATTTCATTATGTATTGAATACACAATGACAAATTACACAAGGGAACAAAATTGAACTTTTTGAGTGTTGTTTGGAATTCGATAGCTGTTTTTTACTAATTTGGGGTCGCTGATTTCAAATCTAATCTCCATTTTTCTCCATCAGCTCGAATTTTTAAGTTACAGGTACTAATCGTATTTTCGACTTTTTTCCAAAAAATTATAGTTCAAAAAATCATAATTTTTTTTTCATAAGCCGGATTTTAAAATTTTATTTTTTTATTAAAGATATCGTTGTTACCTTTGAAAAAAATCAAATTTTTCAATATTACAAAAAAAAATGACTGAGTAACGGCTGTTTTATTAAAAAAAAAAAAAAATAAATAAAAAAAAAATTACACATTTTAATTTTCTTCACGCTGAAAGTTAATCGGTTTGGGGCAAATTGTTAATTTTATTAGCTTTATCGAATATTATATTAAGATAGCTTTCTAAAACATGTATGTACATAATAATCGATTGAAAATTGAATGAGTTATGCTAAATTCGGTGATAACAGATTTTTCGCAATTTTTTGTTTTTACCCAAAAAAAATTAAAATTTTGTATTTTTAAAAATCATGATAAATTTGCAAATTTATTTATAGTTTAATTTTTAGTTTTGCCTCCTATTACAATATTAATTAACAGACCAAATTTAATTAATCGGAAGGTTTCAATTCGGAAGTTAAGGAAGAAATATTAATTTTCCAAAAATAGGTAATTTTGTATGGGAGGTACCAGAAGGGGTGATCCGATATAGTGCGAATTCATTCCTGATTTATATTTTCATAACCGTAAAACTTCCGCATAGTTTGACTGAATTCAGTATACTTACAAAAAAGATATGTATGTAAGACTATTGGGGTGAGTTCGGTCATTTGTATGGGAGGTACCAGAAGGGGTATGGCAACGCTTTCGGTTTTTCTAGGGTTTGTCTACTTTTGCAAGATAAATAAACTGACCAATTTTCAATATCCTCCGGTAGTCTGTTTGGCAGCTATCTAAGATATATTAATTATCCAAAAATAGGTAATTTTGTATGGGAGGTACCAGAAGGGGTGGGGCTATTCCGCCCATTTACAATCCCATAAGTTCGTTTCGAAAAATATTAATACTGATAAATTTTCATAACGATCCGTTAAGGTTTGCTCGAGTTACACTTTCACAAACATATTAATAAATGTTATTTTTGTATGGAAATCGTGATTTTTGTAAATTTAGTTATCTCAGTAAATTGTTGACAAAATCAAAAGTTGTGCAGATATTTTAATGAAATAAAGCTCATTTGATTCACACTATATTAAACTAAATGTTTTAAGACAAACACTGTGATTTTTGTTGCAATAATTTTTTTTATTAATTTTTAAAAAACAAAAATTTTTTTTTTTTGTAAATTTTTGTTTTATTTTTTAAAACTACAACGATATCTCTGAAACTACTAAGCCAAATTAAAAACAATGTAGGCACGGATTAAAGATAATTTTGTTGACGAGTTTAAGTTTTTTTTTTAATTGAATATGGTGAACCGTTTTCAAGTTATTTAAATATTTGTAGTGGAAGTGCCTTAGTTATGGACATAACGGTATATCGCGAAAAGTCGAGCTGATACAAAAAAACCAAGTGCAGATTTGGATTCAGCGTCCCAAATTACCTTTAAAACAATATTCAGTTCTTAAACAACAAATACCTTGTTCCCTTGTGTTATTTATCTAATCCATATTGCATATTTTTCAAAAACTCAACTCATGCATGTATGAACATAAGTAATAATATACATTCTCGGATTACTGTCAGAGCAAAGAGAATAAGACATGCGTGAACGTATATGAAAATGAGAGAGCAAATAACCATTTTTTTCCACTGCAAATACATATACATGCTGTGTCAACAACATATGTTTTAATTTCACCACACAATTATGAACACATGTTAAAAAGCTTGTAAATTACCAACAAAAAGTCTGGTGAATTCAGCTCGTGTACGTGTGTGTCAAACATTTTATAAAAAATGACTAAAGTTTACAGTTATTCTCTCGATTTGAAGAGTTTCCTCTCTATTTATATACTCTTTGTTTGGCATTCAAGCATTTGCAACAGCCTAGTGAAGACGCGTGTTTCTTAGTTGTGAAAATTTTCCAAACAGTGCGCACGTATCGTAGGTTTTATACCCCTTTAAATATGGATACATTTTTACGCAGAAAAGATCCGCCTGGTGATGAAGAGCCCAGCACAAGTGTTATAAAACAACCGAGAAAACCAATGAAAAGAAAATACGACGAAGACTATGTTAAATATGGATTCTCGGCCGTTACAGTTTCTGAGAAGGCCTTAGAAGCTAGCTACCATGTTGCAAAATTAATTGCACTTCAAAAAAAACCACATACTATCGGCGAAACACTTATTAAACCAGCATGCATGGAAATTGTTCGACTTATGCTTGGGCCTAATGAAGTTAATGAAGTGAATAAAGTTTCGTTGTCTGCTGATACTGTTAAAAGACGTATTAACGATATGTCGAGTGATATATTAGGAACGCTGATTAGAAAACTATTATTGGCTGAAAATTTTGCGCTTCAGATCGACGAAACAACTGATATTAAAAATAAAGCACAGTTGATAGCTACTGTACGTTTCGTTGACGAGGACTTTATTAAAGAACACTATTTATTTTGTAAGGAGGTTCCAGAACGAACTACCGGTAAAGACATTTTTCAAATAACAGATGATTTCTTCAATACATACAATATTCAATGGACCAATTGCATTGCTGTTTGCACGGATGGCGCTGCGGCAATGACGGGTAGTAAAAAGGGGTTTGTCTCTTATGTAACGCAAAAAAATCCGACGTTACAATTTACACATTGCTGCATACATCGAGAAGCATTGATGGTCAAAAATTTGCCGGAGGAACTTTTGAACACGATGAATGACTGCATTAAAATCGTCAACATAATTAAATCAAGAGCGTTGAACTCGCGAATCTTTGGAATACTCTGTGCAGAAATGGGAGCCGAACATGAATCCTTACTGTTTCATACTGAAATTCGGTGGCTATCCCGAGGCAAAGTTTTGGCTAGATTGTTTGAACTTCGCCACGAGGTGCGCGAGTTTCTTTTAACTCAAAATATGCTCGAACTATATCAAAACCTCGATGATGATTACTGGATAGCAAAACTTGCATACATGGCTGATATATTTGAGCATTTGAACGAACTGAATAAAAAAATGCAAGGTCCAAATGAGAATATATTGACGAGCTCCGACAAGTTAAAAGGGTTGAAAACAAAAATCGAACTATGGCAAAAAGAGGTGCAAAAAGGGTGTTTGGAAATGTACCAGAGGACCAACCACAGCACAATTCAAAACAAACAATTAATTGTGGATCTGGTGCAACAACATTAGGTATGCTTCAGCAGAAATTTGATCAGTATTTTTATTCCATTAATACGGAACAATACGACTGGATTCGAAATCCTTTTTCAACCAATGCAATAAATTCTACGGAGGCACTGCCTCTGCAAATTCGGGAGGAATTTATAGATTTAAATAATGACATGACTTTAAAGCTTCACTTTTCCGAAGTTCCATTAGATGCTTTCTGGATTTACGTTAAAAAAGATTATCCTCGCATATCCGACAAAGCAATCTTAACACTACTTCCATTTTCGACGACATATTTATGTGAGCAAAGTTTTTCAACGCTTGTATTAATTAAAAACTATAAGCGGTCATGCTTAAAAGGTCTTGACCAAGAACTTCGGGTTGCGCTGTCAAAAATCGAGCCGAATATAAAACTTTTGTGTTCATTGAAACAAGCACAGCAATCACATTAACTTATTATTATATTATAATAATTATTAAGATTGCTTAAAAATAAATATGTTAGACATATTCCTATGTACATATCGTCCCCTCAATATAACAATAGTGTATGTGGTCATACACCATTATTTTTTTATTGTATATTTAGAATCTCCACCATTGATTCTATGCCAGGTCAAAATTTCGTCAAAATCTACTTCCACAAAGTGCGTCAAAAGGTCATTGGAAAAAATAGTTTATAATTTTTTCTTCGAAAATTTCATAGATATCCGATTTGACGAAAACTTTAAACTCGATTTTCTCAAAACACCAAAAAAATATGTATGAATACTTTGCAAATAAAAAACAACAAATTATTGTAAAACTTGTCTATCAATTTAACACCTATAAATTTTAGCTATGGGTGTGCCGTGGAAATCTAGGAAGAATTTAAGTGTGCCGTAGGTGAGAAAAGGTTGCGGAGCACTGCTCTACACTACACTTACACGATATCTACATCAACTTGTACGTACACCATCTGCATTCAGCTATTGCTGTCACAAATTTCACACAACCGAAAACCATTTCAAAGTAGACCATCGTCGATGCTCGTGGTAGAGTTTATGAGGCTGTATACGATTCCTCCTCAGCCAGCAGTTAGCCGCAATAAAACTGGTTCCCCGACATAATTGCCGATGAGGGGGAAGATTGAATACTGGAGGAGATTTAAACATAAATAAAAACCAAAGTATGAGATAATATTATTATGTTTTGGCATTAAAGCCGCCGAAGTTGCCTTCCATAGTAAACTTAACCTGTTTTTCTTTTTTTTGGCGATAACTTGGTGATGACTAAGTCACACGTCCAACCTGAAACATCTTCAGCATAACCATGGGCGGCTGGTATAATTGTGCGAGCGAGAGTTTATATCGATTGTATATGTTATTAATTTTGTTGTTTCTCCCTGTGATTGACCTCTTGCAGAAGTTGGGCAGCAGAAGGTGTTTACTTTCATTTAATATTATATATTTGCATAATAATCATTAAATATTTTGCACGCAAGTTTTGATGATTTAAAGCCACATATGGCGGTAAACTTTTGGTCATTTTTGCAATTAATTTTTTTTCTTCTTGGCGTGAAGCAGTAGTTGTGTTGATTATGGTTATACATATTTAAGGTAAGAGCAGCCTCAGTGGCAATCGTAATGAGGTTGGTGTCAGTAAAGTAGATTGGAGTTACCTGAAGCCTTAATTAACGAGTTGCAATTGAAAATGAGATTTATTCATCGATTTATTTGCGCACACCATCAATGATAAGCCGAGTTAATTACCGAAATAATCTAGTGGACATGAAGTACATTCTGAATATAGTTGTGAACATTATTAGCTTTGCTAGTACTTAGCTTGTAGACTGTTAGGTAGATGCCACTAGACGGTCTAGACATAAGGCTTAACACATTTGTCCATGCATATATTTCACTAGCTGACCGGGCAGACTTCGTCCTGACCAAAGAAGTATTGACTAAAATGTAACTTTTTTGGAAGAAATAAATCTTTGTTGTGTGTTAGTTTCTTTTGATATTCTCACAGAAATTTAACAAAAAATTTTGGGGTATATTAAAGGATTAATATATTTTAAATGACATAAATTTATTGCAATGCTTTTGATAATAAAACGTGTATGGGAGAACCAAAGGATTGTACATTTGTTAATCAGTGGGTCCTTCTACACGTGAATATGCAACATAATGCTGTTCATGGAAAAAAACATGAATTTTTCAAATTCAAGCCGCAAACTTGAATAGACTGTCCTTCAGCTTGACTGATTGTCACCGCAAATTTTAACCGAACTGGCAACTATAATAAGTTGAATCAAACGTCAAATCCGTTTGTATCATCGGAATACATAGAAGCTATACATCAGTTCCCTTATATTTTCTGGTTAAATTAATTTAAAAAGGATAACTTAATCCTGTATTGCATCCTAACTCCTATAATGCGCCATCAAGAGTTTTCAGCGATTTTTTGTGTGTACACTCATCCCTCATTATGATTTGACATGTTTGCAACATTTTTTTTCTTAATATTACATGTGCGGTTCTCAGAAACTTATAATTTATTGCGCCATTCTGCAACATCAAAAAGGGTTGCGCAATACAGAAGGATACAGTAGCCAACGCTATTCGTTTTGTGATCAAACATTTTCCAAAATCAGCAATATCAAAACCCATGGGTACATCAAGGAAATAAAATCCTCCACACTCATTCGTAATTTCTAATTTTACACTGTTGTTTAATGTTCGTCGCTCTAATTGTAATAGAGAAATAGAGATTTGAGAAATATTTCAATTCGTGAGTATTCGATTTATTTTCTGCCGTAGATCTCGGTCACATACACCACTGATCTTAAATAATTCCATAGCATATATAAAGACAAATGGTGCAACAGTCCTCCAATTATTGCTATTAGAAAACAGAATTGGGCAGGGCCACCCATTTTTGACTTGATCACGCATATTGGTATATATTGGTATTTATATCGTAACTTTACGGCCAATAGACGGGGTCACACCTAATGATCTAGTACTTCAGATATCGCGCTTTTACAAATTAGGTTCTATGGGCGGGGCCATTCCTACTAATCTAGTACTTCAGATGCCGCACTCTAACAATCTTATCCCGCTAGTTTTTGACTTGATCATATTGTATCCACTAATGATTTAAAGTCACTAATTGTAATAGTCGGGCGTCGTGAGTGTGATGCAAGGTAAAGCTTCTGATCGGTTTAATTTGTCAAACCCAGAGTGATCCTTGCCAATTGCACTTCAAGTGTACTGACAGAGCTCCGTATTCGTGGTACTACTGCGGACGGAGTACCTGCACGTGGTGAATCCTGGAAACCTGGCTTTGACACCCGTCGAAGATTGTCTTTCCATTGAAGCCGGTTGGTGGCACATCGGTTAGATGGTTTTAAAGTCTATAGCGGTCATACGTAGAAACAAATGTTCACTTTTATATATATAGATTTTGAGTACGCACCAATTTTATTATAATTTTTTTATACTGAGCATTGGTTATCTAAACAAATGAAATTTTTTGTAAACTAGTTGTCAATTGTAATGAAATCCCGCTTACAATCTATGCCACAGTTACTAAAGAAAACACCGTTGTTACAGATGATAATGACCGCCCTTGACATTCCCACACACTATGGGAATCTTCACAACAATTTACAGCTGAATACAGCTCCTGTGCCTCTGTTTGTCATCACATAGCCCACAAATGATCGCGGACGGAGTACCTGCACGTGGTGAATCCTGGAAACCTGGCTTTGACACCCGTCGAAGATTGTCTTTCCATTGAAGCCGGTTGGTGGCACATCGGTTAGATGGTTTTAAAGTCTATAGCGGTCATACGTAGAAACAAATGTTCACTTTTATATATATAGATTTTGAGTACGCACCAATTTTATTATAATTTTTTTATACTGAGCATTGGTTATCTAAACAAATGAAATTTTTTGTAAACTAGTTGTCAATTGTAATGAAATCCCGCTTACAATCTTTGCCACAGTTACTAAAGAAAACACCGTTGTTACAGATGATAATGACCGCCCTTGACATTCCCACACACTATGGGAATCTTCACAACAATTTACAGCTGAATACAGCTCCTGTGCCTCTGTTTGTCATCACATAGCCCACAAATGATCTCCTGTAATTCCCTCCAACCCCTCCCCTATTTTCCCGTATGCTTTAATAATTATATTTAATTTCTGACATTACAGATTTCACATTGAATATACAATTTAACACTAGTGTTTTGTTTTCTGCAACTTATCTTTAATCTACATAATTTAGTAATTGAAGTGAGACTACGAAACACAAACACCAGTGCCCACACACACAAAAATACCCAAATGGCTGCCATTCATTACGCAAATATGTAAATGTATCTATTCATCACAAGTTTTGATAGCAAATGTTTATGACATATTGAGATGTTGTGGTGTTGATGTTGCTTTAAATAAAAGAAAATCTAATTGCGTCGAATTAAATTTATAGAAACAATAATGATGAGTGATTTTCAACAAAATAACTTAATTAATCATAGGAAAAAGCTATAAAAATAGACACACACCGTTTACTAACCATGATGATGATGTTTTAAAGCTGCTCTAGACAATACATATTTCATAATAGTGAAGTTGTATTCGACATAAAATGTTTATGGGAAGGTTAAGGTGAACAGAATCATAAACAGTGGTTAGGAGTGCCATCATTGTCGATTTAAAAGTGGCACAAAGAGTTTGTGCTAAATAAACTAAACATGCATCCATTTATTTTTTTCAATTTTACTCTGTGACAAAAAGTACACATCAAAAGTATAAATAGACATTGACAAGTTCCAAAATTTGTTACCGGATCGAATTCTGTTTTTAGACTGATAGGGCTTAGAGTTGTTCCCACAATGTAACAACTCTAACCCCATGCCATATTCCCGAACAAAAATTCCAGGACTGATAAATTCCCCATCCATACGACTTTCGGTCGCAAGTCCAGACGAGTCATGTAGTAAAACTGGGCATACCGTTATTCTGTGTTAGGGCACTGAAAGGGTCTTTTACGGTACCAACTAAGAATCAAAGAAAATACTTACATACTTAGCTGGTACTTCTATGCAATCCCAGTGGATTATATACCGCACGTAGAAAAATATTATAAGCGCCTCGATCTTCTGCGCTTCTTCTCCAGTTAGTCACACCGAGTTCTGTAAGGTTCTCAGTAACCTGGTCTTTCCAACGGAGTTTTGGTCGCCCTCTTCTGCGCCGTCCATCGAGTTCATTGTCGAAGACTTTTCGAGCTGGAGCATTTTCGTCCATGCGTACAACATGACCTAGCCAACGCAACCGTTGCACCTTAATGCGTTTGACCACGTCAATGTCAGTGTACAGCTCCTACAGCTCATGATTCATACGACGCCGATACTCTCCGTTAACGATGATGGGCCCATATATTTTACGGAGTATTTTTCTCTCGAATTCCGCCAGAACCGATTCATCCGCTTGTGTCATAACCCAGGATTCTGAGCCATACATTAAGACAGGTAGAACCAGTATCTGGTATAGCTGGGGTTTTGTTCGTCGAGAGAGGGCTCTGTCATTGAATCGCTTGCTTAGTCCGTAGTAGCATTTATTTGCAATCAGGATTCTCCTCCGGATTTCTAGGCTGACATTTGCTTTGTTGATGGCGGAGCCTAGGTAGACAAAATTATCTACCACCTCGAAATTATAGTTGTCAACGTTCACGCAGTTTCCCAAACAAGTAGATTCTTTGTTCGTTGAAACTAATAACTTCGTTTTGTCCTCGTTCACCGTTATGCCCATTTTCGCTGATTCCTTATGAATATCTGAGAAGGCTGCAGTCACATCCCGCAGTTTTCGACCGATGATGTCTACGTCATCAGCGTACGCGAGTAGCATGTGGCTTTTGTTGAATATAGTGCCACTCGTGTTTACTGCAGCTTTTCTCATTATCATCTACATCACAATGTTAAAGAGATCGCACGATAGGCCGTCGCCTTGTTTTAGGCCTCGTCTGGTATAGAATGGCTCTGTAAGGTCCTTGCCAATCTTCACAGAAGACTTCGTGTCAGTCAGCGTCGTTCCGCAAAGACCTATCAGCTTCGCTGGAATACCAAACTCAGCCATGGCTTCAAGTAATTTTTGCCGTATCGGGCTGTCGATGGCAGCTTTATAGTCGACAAAAAGATGGTACGTGTCGATCTGTTTCTCTTGGGTCTTTTCCAGGATTAGCTTAAGTGTGAAAATCTGGTCAGTTGTTGATTTTCCAGGTCTAAAGCCACACTGATAAGGCCCGATCAGGTTGGATAACACTGGCTTTAGTCTTTCACATAGCACACTCGACAGGACCTTATATGCGATGGGTAAAAGGCTGATCCCGCGGTAGTTGGAGCACACACTTGGATCACCTTTTTTCAGCACAGGACATAATACGCTTACATTCCAATCGTCGGGCATGCACTCTTTAAGCCAAACCGTGCGCAGAAGTTGGTGCATGCTCGTTATCAGCTCCTCGCCACCGGACTTGAAGAGCTCTGCGGGCAGACCGTCGGCAGCCGCGATATTGCTCTTCTTACCTCGGCTTGACTTGATGGTGGACAATCTAAGCCGTCGTCGACAATTGGCGTGATGACTTCACGTGCGCTGCCTTCTGGAACCAGCAGTTGCTGGAAGTGTTCTCTCCATATGTGCAGCACACTCTGCGTATCCGTGACCAGATTTCCATCACTGTCCTTACAGGTGGGGAGGCCATTACCGTATCCATTTGCTCTTACTTTCTGGTAAAATTTTCGGGCCTCACATCTATCCCTGTATCGCTCTATATCCTCGTTCTCCCGTTCCTTCATCTGACGTTTTTTTCGCCTAAATAGCTGTCTCGCCCGTTTTGCTTTCTCCTTATGCCGTTCCCTAACAGCACGGGTTACAATTGGCTGTAGCGTTGCCCTATAAGCAGCATCCTGCTCCTCAGACGCTATGCGATATTCTTCATCGTACCAGGATTCGTCTGAGCGCCGCTTTTCATTTCCTAGCACAGTTGTTGCGGCGGTTTCCATGGAATGCGCAATATGCTGCCACTGTGTATCGGGAACGTCAGAAGTAGAGGCGTTGTGTCGTAAAAGTTGGGAGAGCTGGTTGGAGTAGGCAGTAGCTATCTCTGGGGTTTGCAGCTTCGCGATGTCCAGCTTTCTTTGTGTTTGGTTACGTGCGTTTTTCGCTCTGCTCAATCTTGTGCGCACCTCGGCTGCAACCAGGTAATGATCCGAGCCAATATTAGCACCACGAATCACACGCACGTCCATGACACTAGATGCATGCCTGCCATCAATTACCACATGATCAATTTGATTTTTGGTGTTTTGATTGGGGGATAGCCAAGTTGCCTTGTGGATATCTTTGTGCTGGAATCTGGTTCAACTTACTACCATGTTCCTTCCCGCAGCGAAGCTAACCAGCCTAAACCCGTTGTCTGACGTGTCGGTATGCAGGCTGAATTTACCGATCGATGGGCCAAGAACATCTTCCCTACCTATTTTTGCATTAAAGTCTCCCAGAACAATTTTAATGTCGTGGCCAGGGCAGCGGTCGTATGTTTCCTGTAGGCGCTCGTAAAATTCATCTTTAATCTCATCGTCTTTATCTTCCGTCGGGGCGTGTACACAAATCAGCGTGATGTAAAAATATTTCGCCCGGATGCGAATGGTGGCTATTCGGTCACTTACAGGGTTAAACCGCGAGACCAGGTGTCGAAGTCTCTTGCCGACTATGAAACCACATCCAAATTCGTGTCTTTCTGCATGGCAGCTGTAAAAGATGTCACAGTTCTTTCGTCGTGTGCATCCCTGTCCCGTCCATCTCATTTCCTGTATGGCGGTGATGTCAGCCTTGTATTTGTCGAGGACATCCGCCAGTTGGATAGAGGCACCATCTCTGTAAAGAGTTCGGACATTCCAGGTGCATATCCGTAAATCATGGTCCTTATATCGTTTGCGGGGGTCGTCAACATTTGGGGGGGTTCTTGTTATATTTATTAGGCCACCGCTTCCGATCCTAGTAGTTAGCTGCCGCAAAGGAATCGATTCTGGTCACTCCCAAGTGAGTGACAATCAGTAACTTTCAACCTCTGGGCAAAGTCCCATTCCCCAACCAAGCCAAGCTACTAAAGGTACAATCAAAAATTGGGATGAATGTATGATGCAAAAGGATTTTTAAAAATTCTTAGTTTTAGGCAAAAACAAGGACAAAAGTTTTACTATCGGAAGACTAAACAGCAGAAGCTAAAAACTCAAGCATAGGGGTCAATATTTAACTTGTGGAGTTGCTATACGATATGAAACGATTTTTTGATATTATTTTATTTTGCGATTAAAACGGGCAAAAGGTTCAATCACATTTATTGAGGTAACCTCCATCAAATTAATTAATCCATCTTTTGAGGTGATTCTGCGATAAGACATATTTTCTTGTAAGTTCGTACTTTTAAAGCTAAAAAGGTTAAAAAAAAGGTACATGTCTATGGATGTATGAAGTACTTTGGATTTCTAAATCTGCACATTTATGGTAAACACAACAAAAAGAGAAGGCGTAGCTGGCACCACAATCCAGACCAGACAACTTTAGGCAAATAACAAAAAGAATTAAGGTATAAAAAACCAGTAAAAAAGTTTCAGTCGGGCAACCCGACTTACATATACCATCACCCTCAGTAAAACAAGGGTGAAGGTTATATTGATATTTTAACTCGATTTCTAAAGTGGGCGAAGTTGTACATTTGTATGGGAGGTACCAGAAGGGCCGCGTCTTAGACTTCCAAAATTTTTCTCCAAAACTTTATCCTGTTATAGCTTTGCTTAATACATAATATGGGGACGATCGTGTCGAGCGTTTTGATATTTTTACTCCATCTCTAAAGTGGGCGGAAAGGTACATTTGTATGGGAGGTACCAGAAGGGGCGTGTCTAGACTTTCAGAACTTTTCTCCAAAACTTTATCCTGTTATAGCTGTACTAAATACAGAATTTAGGCACGATCGCGTTGCGTGTATTGATATTATTACTGCATCTCTTAAGTGGGCGGAATGATGTATTTGTATGGGAGGTACTAGAAGGGGCGGGGCCATGTAGCCCATTTCAATACCGTAAGTAGTTTTGGAGAAATAATAACTCGTGCAAAGTTTCAAAAGATTTAGTTGCGTCTTTCAAAAGTTATCGTGCGCACCAGCCGGACAGCCAGACAGATAGACGGACATGGCCCAAACGACTTAAAAAGTCATGAATCGAATTTGGTTCAAAGAAACCTAGGATCTAAAGTCACTCCTTCTATGCGTTACACATTTGGGCCGTATTAAATGATATATACCCTCAACCATAAGGGTGATGGTATAAAAATATAGTTATCTCAAGAAGATTTGTGGCAAGTAGCGTAGAAGCAACGCGAGCTAAAGAAGCTAGTAACTATATAATTACACTGAACCCAATTCAAATAACCTCCAGTTTTCCATTTGGAAGTTATTTTCAAAATATAAATTTTATAAAAATCAGGATCAGTTTCGGCTATCTCTAGTTATCCTGCCCACCAGCCATGCAGACTATTTAAAAAGTCCTGAAACGAATTTAGAAAAAACTTAAAATTTTGTTGTCCCTGGCCCACAATGTCCTACCATTTATCGGATTCAGTTCGGATTCACCAAAAACTATGTAGAAAAAATCAATTTTTTTATAATTTTGGCATCTTTAAAAGGCTATTGTTCCATAGTTTGGTTGAGAATCATTTGCCAATAGAGTTTGTTTTACACGAATTGTGTGAAATGAATTATGTTGACAGCTGGCAGGGCGGATAGCTGTTTCGATAGTTGTCAAACTATCTTATCAGCACCCTTTCTGTGACTTCTGCACTATCATCACAAAGCTTAAGTGTTAAAAGCTCCATCAATGAATTGACACACCGGTGCGAAGATAGCATTAACGAAGACCACACGTCAACAAAGTTTTTTTAAATTAACTATGCAAATAGTAACATTTACAACTAAGTAATCTTTATAAAATCAGTGATTTTTGAAGTAATAAAATTGCGATTCCAAAAAAGAACTTCCCATTTTTTTTACTTTGCAGTTTATAGTCAGTTATAAAACAACGCCAATAATTCAAATTAAAATATAAGTTTAATAATTTGTATTTTTTATTTTATATTGCCATTATTACAGTGATGGGTAATCTAAAAAAATTTGCCAACAGTATTTATGTATGTATTGATACAAAATGACTGTGCGTTTTAACAACATAATTAAGTGTATTTTTTTTCCTCCTGGCTAATTACTACTCTGATTGAAATGTTGTTATAATCACAGATAAATACATTACAAAACAGTTCCTGAATACTGTGCCATGTCATCCATCCATTCATCCATCCGTCCAACATAAAAGTGACCAAATAATAAAGTTAATATTATGATGAAGCAGCATATTTTCATGATGGTGGTGTAACGACATTAAAATGGATTGCAATTGCAATGAATGGATAATTGATGTGACGTCGTTCGTATAAGAGAGCTCAGACAGAAAAAAATCAAAATACAAAAAATTGTTAGCGAACAATATTTTCCGCCATAGCTAGTGGGATCCACATATACAGCCGCCGAGTATATATATTCATACAAATGTCGGTACATTCCATATGAAAGTATGGATTGGGCTAAGTCTGTTAAGATGAGACGACCATGATTTCATTTATATGTATTACTATGTTAAGATATCACTAAAGATTTCTTTCACTTTTTCTTTCCGTATGTATAAACTTATATAAATGACCAAAGATAATATTTTGGTAGGACCACACACACACACAGAGCTGTCAAAGTGGAGAGGAATGTGCTGTATGCACTTTAACATCAAGGAAGCTGCAAATGTAGTGGGGGCTGACAAATTTGTAAAGGGATTTTTTAGTGTTGGTGTCGTACTGCAAGATTTATAACAGAGCGCAGCATCATTTTCGTTTTGGATTTTGGGTAAACCAAGTTCGATGATGTAAGCGTACATTGTAAAGACAGGAATATTTTTAGTGATTCATATATATCTCGGCTTTGAATGTGAAACATTCGCACGCCACAAATGCAATATTTTTAGATACATAATAAATAAAGAAATAATAAAATTTTTTAATTGTTTGATGGTATAAGCTTGATGCACTTTGAGGTTATTCCGATTTTGAATGTTATTATTATCGGCTCGCGTTCATCGCTGGTCTTTCGTTGACCAACTACGATGTATTGACGAATGTGTTACTGTGTGCAACATAAATAATTTTAGTGGATGGATGACTTCTGCACCACCATTTAAGCGTTATCAAACTGCCATCACTCTATGCTACATTGTCTTACAAATGTCATACAAATCTGGCAAGGAATATATAATAAAATTCAAATTTTTAACGTCCTTTTCGAACTACACTTCTTGATATAAATATTATTCTTAAATTTTATAACAAAATACACTGCCTAGGCCAATATATCAGTGCCACTTTGTACGTTAGTGGTAGAAAATGTGAAATGGCGCAATGTTGAGTAACCTAAGAGACTTCGACACCTGGTCTCGCGGTTTAACCCTGAAAGTGACCGAATAGCCGCTATTCGCATCTGGGCGAAATATTTCTTCATTACGTTGATTTGTGTACACGCCCCGACGGAAGACAAAGACGATGACATTAAAGATGCATTCTATGAGCGCCTGGAGGAGATATATGACCGCTGCCCTGCACATGACATCAAATTTGTTCTGGCTCTTGGTTCAGCAGACGGAAAATTCAGTCTACACAACAACACCTCCGATAACGGATTCAGACTGGTTAGTTTCGCGACGGCAAAAAACCTGGTTGTGAGTGGAAACAGATTCCCGCATAAAGATAACCAGAAGGCAATCTGGATATATCCCGATCAAATACAAGAAATCAGATTGATCACGTGGTAATTGATGGAAGGCATAACTCAAGCGTTATGGACGTGCGTGTAATGCGCGGTGCAAATATTGACTCGGATCACCAACTGGTTGCAGCCAAGGTAGGCACACGATTAAGTAGTGCTCATAATACTCGTAACCAAACGCAAAAGAAAGCTAGACATCACAAAGCTGCATACCACTGAGATAGCCAATGCCTACTCTAACTAACTCTCTCAATTACTTTAAACAAACGCCCCTATTTCTGATGTTCCGAACAACCAGCAGCATATTGCCAATTATTGAACACTGCCGCAACGACCGTACTGGGTCATGAAAAACCACTCTCAAAGAAGCCCAGATACGATGATGAAAGTCGCGAAATGTCTAAGGAAATGGATGCTGCATACAAAGCATAACTGCAGCCAATGGCGACGCGTGAGATGGGAAGGGAGATGAAACGCCTGTTCAGGCAGAAAAATCGTCTGTGGAAGAAAGGAGAGAGCCAGGATATCGAAAACTACAGGGATAGAGGTGAGACCCGAAAGTTCTACCAAAAGGTAAAAAGTAAAGGTTTTGGAACAGGGATCCCCACCTGTAAGGACAGAGACGGAAATCTGGTCACGGACACTCAGAGTGTGCTGCAAATATGGAGGGAACACTTTCAATCTCTACTCGTTCCCGAAGCCAGCATTATTGACAAGATCACACTAATAATCGACGATTGAGTAGATTGTCCACCACCGAGCCAAAACGAGATCAGCACGGCAATTGTCCGACTAAAAAACAACAAAGCTGCGGGAGCAGATAGACTGCCGGCAGAGCTTTTTAAAGGCGATGAGCATGTATGCACTAGCTCATGAACACGATTTGACTTAAGGTATGCATTGGATCCATCCAAGTGTGTGTACCAACTATCGCGGGATCAGCCTTTTACCCATCGCTTAAAGTGTCCTGTCTAGTGTGTTATGTGAAAGACTAAAGCCCATTCTGGCGAACTTGATTGGACCTTATCAGTGTGGCTTTAGACTTGGTAAACCCACGATCGACCAGATATTCACACTACGACAAATCCTGGAGAAGACCCAAGAAATGCAGATCGACACCTACCATCTATTTATCGACTACAAAGCTGCATTTGACAGTCCGATAAGACAGAAATTGAAAGATGCTATGGCTGAGTTTGGTATCAACGCGAAGCTTATACGACTTTGCGTGATGACACTGACTGACACGAAGTCTTCAGAGGAAATTGGTTAAAATATGACAGATCGAGTTTCTAGCAAGCGAGGCGATTGTCTGTTTTGCAATCTCTTTAACATCGTATTGGAGATGATCATGCGGAAGGCTGCAGTAAACAGGAATGGCGCCGTCTTCAACAAAAGACACATGCTGCTCGCATATACCGATGATACTGATATCATTGGCCGTGGATTGCGGGATGTTGGAAGTGGGTCTGGTGATAAATGAGGGCAAAACCTAGTTATTTGTTTAAACGAACAAAGTGTCCACTAGGAAGCTGCTTGAACGTTGACAATTATAACTTTTAAGAAGCAGATGATTTTGTATAAATTGGATTCGCCATAAACAAAAATAATAATGCCATTCTGAATACTAAAAGACGAGTATTGATCGCAAACCGCTGCTACTATGCGCTAAGCTAGCGATTTAATGACACAGCGGTCTCTCGAATAACAAAAATCCAACTCTACCAGGCTCTGATCCTACCTGTCATGCTCTATAGCGCAGACTGCTGGGTAATGACACAAGCGGATCAA
This sequence comes from Muscina levida, assembly GCA_964034835.1. Classification (NCBI taxonomy): domain Eukaryota; kingdom Metazoa; phylum Arthropoda; class Insecta; order Diptera; family Muscidae; genus Muscina; species Muscina levida. Next base: position 81,129,512 of record OZ035882.1, read on the forward strand.
TCTATTCTGGGAGTCTTCGAGAAAAAATTCTCGCAAAATATTTGGACCCATCATCGTTAACGTCCAATGAACCACGAGCTGTACAACGATATCGACGTAGTCAAGCGCGTTGAAATAGACCGAATGCGCTTGCAGTCGACACGTTGTACAAATGGATGAAAATGTTCCAGCTCGAAAGGTTTACGTCAATAAACTCGATGGGCGACACATGATCTATCCAACACATCGTTGGATAGACCAGGTAAAAGAGTTGTTATCTACACTTGGTGTGACTAACTATCTGCGAAGCGAAAAAAGAACTTTCACGTGTAATTCTCAGAATTGAGTCCCAAAATCATGTGTTGTACTGTGTAATATAAGACGCTATAAATTTATGCAATTAACTATCTTATTAAATTTTGCAATATTTGCATCACTTCATGGTCAAAGCTATGAAATATTTAATTGTTCACTCGGACCATTAAAATGTGGCTTTAACATCAAATTCTTCAACAAATCGTTTGTTCAATGCTTTGATTGACATATCTCAAGTTTCTAAAGATTTAATATGTTTATCACTTCTGTAGATTCTTGATTATACTAACTTATTATGCAAAAGCATAACAGCTTCAAAAGTTAGCAAGCAAAAGTTCACACGTTATCAAGGTAAAACTGGTTATTGCCAACAATATATGCAGTAATTCCAATGAAGCACGTATGGACGTGTTGCTTGTATCATTAGTAGTGACAAAAATTAAATCAACCAATTAAATTCAAACGAATTGGTTAAGATGGTTCGTTTTGTTGGTCTTTTGTCTGTTGTTTCAATTGCGAACTGCTCAAAAAGATAATATTGTGCAATCCAAACAATGAAGTATTCCATGAGTCTAAAATAAAAAAGGGTATTACAAGCATTTCAATGTTGTAAGTTATTGCCATCTCAGAAGTCTTGTTTCAGCTTGGTCCCCCAGTATATTGGTTCTTGTATATAGGTTTTTACTCTCAAATTAACTGTTTTTCGAATTTATTTAAATTATTTTAAAATCAAACACAATTTTTTTCGAAATAAATTAAACTTTTTTTTAAAACAAATTAAACTATTTACAATTTAAATTCAATATATTTCATGTCTAATAAAATTTCTTTTATTATGTATTCATTCATTTTAATTTCAAATTAATTTTTTTTAATATCAAATTAAATTCTTTTTTAATTAAGCTTAATTTTTCTTAAGAACTTAATATTTTTTTTCATAGTTTATTATTTATAAAATTTACATAATATTTTATTCAAATAATATTAAAACAGAGAAATTTTTTATGCGTATGACAATTTTTTTTTAGTGCAAATGCTCTTCAGAAGCTAGTGGCAGATTCATTGTCATGTCAACATAATAACTGTTGCAATATGATGGTGTTACTGATTCTATGTAACATTTAATAATTGTAACTAATTTTCTGGATTCAAGAGCTAATTCCGAGCACAGAGTTTGGTGTTACTGATTCTATAGAACGTTTAATAATTATAACTAAGTCAGTATTATTTTCTGAATCCAAAAACAAATTCTGAGCACGAAGTATAGTTTTGACAAACTTTTTCAATGGGATGTTTCATAGGAGAGTATGGAGGAAGAAAAACTAAAATATGACCAGACTCCGTAATTTTGTGCTTCACTGCCTACGTTTTGTGTATCTGAGCATTATCTAGTACAAGCCACGCACCTGTGATATTGGATTAAACTTATTTGTCGAAAATCAAGCAAAGATACAAAATTATTAGTATTAACTCCGGAATTTGCAATAAATTTTTGATGTAAAACGCCATGTATGTTCACAGCTGCGATGAGAGAAACATTTCGCCATCTAAAAGTGGAAACAATGACATGTGGTACAGTATTCCTTGTAGATCTCGCTTTGTTTCTTCGGAATTGTTATTGAAACCGTACTCGTCAATGAATTTATTAGTTTTTCTTCCTCCACACTCTCCTATGCTACATCCCATAGAAAAAGTTTTTTCAAAAACTATACGCTGTGCTTGGAATTTGCTTTTGGATCCAGAAAATAATACTGACTTAGTTACAATTATTAAACGTTCCATAGAATCAGTAACACCATCAGAATGCAACAGTTATTGTGTTGACATACAATGAATCTGTCACAAGCTGTTTTTGGAGAGCATTTATATTATTTATAAAAATTAAGTAAATTTTATAAATAATATTCATATTTTATTATTTATAAAATTTACTTAATTTTTATAAAAATATTTTATTCAAATAATATTAAAACAGCGAAATTTTTATATTAAGTTCTTTAGAAAAATTAAGCTTAGTTAAAAAAGAATTTAATTTGATATTAAAAAAAATTAATTTGAAATTAAAAAGAATGAATACGTAATTAAAGAAATTGTACTTGCCATGAAATATATTGAATTTACATTGTAAATAGTTTAATTTGTTTTAAATAAAGTTTAGTTTATTTCGAAAAAAATTGTGTTTGATTTTAAAATAATTTAATTTGATCCGAATAACAGTTAATTTGAGAGTAAAAACCTATATATCGTTTTGCATTTGTCTTGTTAAAATAGTATTTGAATAGTGACTCTCTTAACTTTCGTCGGAATTTATCAATATTTCCACATATACTATGACTTGATCCTACAAGATACCAAATACTTTACATAAGGATGGTTATTACAATTACAATTTAGTTATTAAACTTAAACTTAATTTCCCTTTGCACCCCATGAATGAGGTATGGGATAGCTTCTCGCGTTGTTGTGAATTAACACGCTTTCTATTTTTAGATTCACAACTAACGGCACCTACTTATTTATCGACGAATGCGAACGTCACTGTTTTGAGAAGCTCTTACTAGACACGACGATTGAATCGACGCTTAATACTGCGAAGTTGCTGTCAAACAACATTCGAGGGGAGCCGACAATGAAAGAAAATTTTATTGATTTTTTTTCTTTTTTAAGATGACTGGAGCCAGGTTTGAACCTGCGATCTCCCGCATGGTAGTCGCGTGTTCTAACCACTATGCCACGGCCGGTCCCACAATTTAGTTATTACAATTTGAAAAATCGCACTGTCAGCGACACTCTTCAGTTTCGTTTTCTTTTTGCTTACGATAATTAATGCATGCAGTCTAGAATAATTAAATCCTCCAACAAAAGAGGCAACATAACTTGGTTGTATTTCAGTAATCGGATGACCATTAAAATTATCATTTGATTTCGATTTGCAAATTTCGCGTGTTATTTTCAATGAAACCTGATTTGTGTGGTTGTTTGATCTTTTCGTAAATTGTTGTTTTATTTGACAAATATAATATGTAAGACAATGGTAACATTTGCATAATTATATGCGCTTTTTTACGTTTTTCGAATGAATTAAAACGCAACTAATGGTCAAACGTGAAAATGGTATCAACATCATAACGCCCGCTTAATCAATCAGATTGCTTGTTATGCGTGTGGATGTAGGAACTAACAGTGTGCTGATTTGGTAAAAAGTGCTAACAAAATCCCTACTTATTTGGGGCGAAATCAACAAGAGCCAGTGTGGCGTATGACAAACGATTAAACAAAGTTTCATATTTTAGACGTAATGCTGACAGCAACTTCGCAGTATTATGCGTCGATTCAATCGGCGTGTCTAGTAAGAGCTTCTCAAACCAGTGACGTTCGCATTCGTCGATAAACAAGTAGGTTCCGTTTGTTGTGAATCTAAAAATAGAAAGCGTGTTAATTCACAACAACGCGAGAAGCTATCCCATACCTCATTCATGGGGTGCAAAGGGAAATTAAGTTTTAAGCTAGATGTTATCACAACCGTTGTTGTTTCGCGTGTAACTGTGTTGCCCATTCAAATATTAAAAACTTTTGATATTTTTAGACATTTGCTGCAATACGTTGCTTCGAACTAGCATCAGTATCTAGCATAATAATATTTGAAGATTTGGGCGCAGAAAACACATAAAAAGGAGAAATTAGACGGAACATAATGCACACGACGAAGGTTAATTTGGCAGCCGCCTTCAACTTATCTAACTTGGATCCTTATATAGGTCCCATTGTGATACCATTTGAATTCCCGCACAAATTATTCCTACTCTATTAGTCAACGTCGCTATCAAACTATTTCGTTGGTTATGCTGATGGTCTACTGATAGATATTTGTTATCCATAAGTGTCCAATGACCAAATTTCTCATATCTCTATAGAAGAGTACACTCTTTTCTTCATAATCGTTGCAGCATACGACGAAGGAACTGTGACTTTGCATCTTTTGCAGCTGTCATGCAGAAAGACGCGACATATGCTGCAAATTTCCAAATACAAATCACGTAAATCACGTCACTCATCAAGATGGAGTACCTATATCGTCCACCACCAGAGGCAGCAGTAGCAGAAATTCATCCATCAGTAGCCGCACGTAGAAAAAAATTCCAAGAGCATGGGTCTATGGGCGCTCTGCAGATAGATCGTCACTTTAAATTTAATAACAGCTCTTACACCTGGTTCATCCAACGAAGTATTGGTCGCCATTTCCTGCGCCGCCCATTCAGTTTGTTGCCGAAGACATTTTGAGCCGAGCATTTTCATCCATTCGTACATGTCCAATACGTCGATGTCGTTAAACAACGTATACACTGTATACTATACAGGTTATGGTTCATTCGACGACAGTACTCGCCGTTAACGATGATGGGTCCAAATATTTTGCGAAGTATGTTTCTCTCGAAGAATTGTTGGAACAGCTAGATTCTTTACCCAAGGTTATGCGCTGTCGAGAATAATTGCCTGGAAGAGTTGGATATTTGTTCATCGAGAGAAGGCTTTGTCATAAAATCATTTGCTTAGCGTATAGTTAGGACCGGCCGTGGCATAGTGGTTAGAACACGCAACTACCATGCGGGAGATCGCAGGTTCAAACCTGGCTCCAGTCATCTTAAAAAAAAAAGAAAAAAAAGAAATAAAATTTTCTTTCATTGCCGGCTCCCCTCGAATGTTGTTGACAGCAACTTCGCAGTATTAAGCGTCGATTCAATCGTCGTGTCTAGTAAGAGCTTCTCAAACAGTGACGTTCGCATTCGTCGATAAACAAGTAGGTGCCGTTAGTTGTGAATCTAAAAATAGAAAGATTGTTAATTCACAACAACGCGAGAAGCTATCCCATACCTCATTCATGGGGTGCAAATGGAAATTAAGTTTTTTTTTTATCGTATAGTTTCATCGACCTGCGTCCAATACTAGTCTTTTGATTTCCAGGCTGACATTAATATTTTTCTACCATCACCCTTAGGGATGAGGGTATATATCATTTGATACGACCCAAAAGTTTAACACATAGAAGGAGTCAGTTTTGACCCTAGGTTTCTTTGAACCAAATTCGATTCATGACTTTAAGTCGTTTGATCCATGTCCGTCTGTCTGTCCGGCTGGTACGCACGATAACTTTCGAAAGACGCAACCAAATGTTTTGAAATTTTGCACAAGCTAATATTTCCCCAAAACAACTTATGGTATTGCAAATGGGCTACATGCCCACTCGCCTTCTGGTACCTTCCATACAAATGCATCATTCCGCCTACTTTAGAAATCGAGTAATAATATCAACACTCCCTCCGGGATCGTACCCAAATTCTGTACTTAGTAAACCTATAACAGGATAAAGTTTGTGGGAAAAATTGGAAGTATTGCCACGCCCCTTCTGGTACCTCCCATACAAATGTACTCTTCCGCCCAATTTTCAGATAGAGTAATAATATCAATAAATCCAACGCCATCGTATCCAAATTCTTTATTTATTAAAGCTATAGCAGCATACAGTTTTTAAGAAAAAAAACTAGAAGTCCAGCCACGCCCCATCTGGTACCTCCCATACACATCTGGTACCGCCCAATTTAGTAGTCTACTAATTTTATTAATAGAACTAACGCGATCGTGCCCAAAATCTGTATTTAGTACAGTTTAGGCAGGATAGAGTTTTGAAGAAATAATCTGGAAGTCTAGACACGCCCCTTCTGGTACCTTCTATACAAATGTACCACACCACCCACTTTAGAGATGGAGTAATAATATCAATACACTCGACACGATCGTGCCAAAATTCTGTATTTTGTTAAGTTATAACAGGATAAAGTTTTGGAGAAAAAATTTGAAGTCTAGCCACACCCTGTCTGGACGGCCCACTTTAGAAATCGATTAATATTATTAATAAACCCAACGCGATCGTGACAAAATTCTGTATTAAGTAAAGCTATAACAAGATAAAGTTTTTCCCAAAAAATTTCAAGTCTAGCCACGTCTCTTATGGTACCTCCCACACAAATGTAGAATTTCGCCTACATTAGAAAACGAGTAAACCAAACGCGAGCGTATCCAATATCTGTATTTGGTAAAGCTATAGCAGGAAAAAGTTTTGAAGAAAATAATCTGGAAGTCTAGACACGCCCCTTCTGGTACCTCCTATACAAATGTACCACTCCGCCCATTTCAGAGATGCATTAATAGTATCAATACACTCGTCACGATTGTGCCCACATTCTGTATTTTTTTAAGCTATAACAAGATAAAGTTTTGGGGGGAAATTTGGAAGTCTAGCCACGCCCCTTATGGAACCTCCCATACAAATGTACTACTCCGCCCACTTTAGAAATCGAGTAATAGTATCAATAAAATAGATTTTTTTTTGGTTTTACTGAGGGTGATGGTATATGTAAGTCGGGTTGCCCGACTGAAACTTTCTCACTGGTTCTTTACGGCGGAGCCAAGGTGGACAAAATAATATACTACTTTAGAGTTATTATTGTCAATGTTGACGCAAAATTACCAAACCATTTTCTGCCGACAGCTTCTCAATGCTTAGAAAGGCCACAGTAACATCACATAATTCTCGGCCAATGATATCTATAACAGTTCCTTCCGAGTCAATATTTGCACCGAACATCTCATCTCTTCTATTACCGCGCGATCAATCTGGTTTCTTGCCTTTTGATCGGGGGATATCCTGTTTGCCTAGCATATATCTTTATGCGGGAATCTGGTTCAACTGTAATTTTTATTGTCGACGCGAAGCTAGCCAGACTTAATCCGTTATCGGAGGTGATTTTTGTGTACTAAGAGCATCTTCCCTCCCTATATTATCATTTGACCACTAAGATGAGCAAATCTGTCAAAAACTACTCCCACCTCCCATACAAAATCCCAATTTGGTTTGTGTTTCTAGTTGTTTGTTAACTAATGTAATTCACAAAATACAATTGCGTACAATTTTTCAAAAATTTCAAATTGACAGACGAATATATCGTCCTCTTAATAAAACAATAATGTATGTGCTCATGGGCGTCGGGAGTGTGATGCAAGGTAAAGCTTCTGATCGGTTTAACTTGGCAAACCCAGAGTGATCCTTGCCAATTGCACTTCAAGTCTAGTACCTCCACGTGGTGACGCCTGGAAGCGTGCCTTTGACACCCGTCAGAGCACGACTAACTAGAGGGGCGAAACCTAAAACCCAGGCACGTCTGCTCAGAGTGAGCGGTACCCTGGTCGGCGTCTGACCCAGAGTGGGCGGCTGTAATAAAATCCTGGCAGGAGGAGAAAACTGCGACGTGGTGCGCTGGGCTTGCAACCCGCCACCGACGTTTTAACTATTGCAATGAAAAGAATTAAGAAAAGAATAAAATGGACCCCCCAAAATGTTGACGACCACCGCAAACGAATTAAGGACCATGATTTAAGGATATGCTCCTGGAATGTTAGAACACTGTATAGACCAGGTGCCTCCATCCAACTGGCGGAAGTTCTCGAAGAATACAAGGCTGACATAACCGCATTACAGGAAATCCGGTGGACGGGACACGGGTGCTCACGCATGAAGACGTGCGACATCTACTATAGTGGCCATGCAGACAAGCACGAGTTTGGATGTGGATTTGTGGTTGGCAAGAGACTGCGACACCTAGTCTCAAGGTTCAACCCGGTGTGTGAACGTATAGCCACCATAAGAGTCAAAACAAAGTTTTTCCACATAACACTTATATGTGCCCATGCTCCGACAGAAGAGAAAAGCGATAAGGACAAAGACGAGTTCTACGAGAGCCTAGAAAATGTATATATATGACCGTAGCCCGAGCCATGACATTAAAATTGTACTAGGCGATTTTAATTCTAAAATAGGCAGGGAAACCGCATTTGAGCCTACCATCGGAAAATTCAGTCTGCACACCGAAACGTCGAACAATGGCATCAGACTGATTGATTTCTCTGCGGCAAGAAATATGATAGTTAGCAGCACTAGATTTGACTATAAAAATATTCATAAGGCAACATGGTTATCTCCAGATCAATTGACGAGGAATCAGATAGATCATTTGGTAGTCGATGGAAGGCACGCATCAAGTGTTCTGAACGTACGAGTGATTAGGGGTGCGAACATTGACTCCGATCACTTCCTTACCGCAGTTAAGGTACGCACAAGGCTAAGCATGGCGAAAAACGTACGTAACCAGGCACAACGAAAGCCGGACATCGGTAAACTGCGGACCACAGAGGTAGCGGACGCCTACTCCAACCACCTAACCCAACTGCTACGGAATGCTCCAACCCCTGATAATATAACCTCGCAGTGGCAAATTATAGCCGACTCCTTAGAACGGGCTGCGAGAAGGTACTCAAAGCCGTCTCAAGAAGATGCCTGGTACGATGATGAATGTCGCAATGCCACGAGAGAGACGGTTGCTGCATAAATGGCGAAACTGCAGCCAATGGCAACGCGAGCTGTTCGTGAACGGCACAGGGAGAAGAGACGAGAGGCAACTCGCCTTTTTAGACGGAAAAAGAAGGAGCTGAAGAAGAGGCAGGATGAGTGCACAGAGTTGCTCTGAAGCAGAGGGGAAGCCCGGAAATTCTACAAGAGAGTTAAGGCGAGAATGAGTGGAACAGGGTTACCCTCCTGCAAGGACAGCGATGGTCAGCTCGTGACGGACCCGGATAACGTTCTGAGGATATGGAGAAATCATTTTAAAAATTTATTGGATGCAGACACCAATCTAGAAGAACCCGCTCCAATCCATTATGATGGTGTTTATTGTCCGCCTCCGAGACAGAGCGAGATACGTTTGGCCATCTCCCGCCTTAAAAACAACAAAGCTGCGGGAGCCGATGGTCTCCCTGCTGACTTGTTTAAGGCTGGCGGGGAGGAGCTGATTAGGAGCATGCATCAGCTCATCGAAAACATCTGGCAAGAGGAGAGCATGCCCGGGGATTGGAGTCTCAGTCTGTTATGTCCCATATACAAGAAAGGAGATCGTAGTGAATGTAAGAACTATCGTGGAATAAACCTATTAGCAATTGCGTACAATGTCCTTTCAAGCATGTTGTGTGAACGCCTAAAGCCAATTATAGAAAAACTAATTGGAGCATATCAGTGCGGCTTTAGACCTGGCAAATCTACGACGGATCAAATATTCACCTTAAGACAAATCCTGGAAAAAACCCATGAAAAGCAGATTGACACCTACCACCTCTTTGTCGACTACAAAGCTGCCTTCGACTCTCTGATATGGAATAGGCTTTATGAGGCCATGTCTGAGTTTGGTATTCCTGCAAAGCTGACTTTGTAAATGTACTTAGACAACACCAAATCTTCGGTTAAGATTGGTAAGGATCAGTCTGAACCATTCAACACGGAAAGAGGTCTCAGGCAGGGCGATAGCCTGTCCTGTACACTATTTAATATAGTTATGGAGAAGGTGATGAGTAAGGCTGGTGTCAACATGTCTGGCACCATATTCCACAAGAGCCACATGCCACTAGCCTATGCCGCTGATATAGACATCATTGGCCGAAATCTGCGGGATGTTAATGCAGTTTTCTCATCACTAGAAAAGGAGTCAGCAAAAATGGGTTTAGCGATCAACGAGGACAAAACAAAAATAATGATTTCGACAAACAAAGAGTCCTCTCGTTGGGGACGCACCGTGAACGTTGACAATAATTGTTTTGAGGTAGTCGACGAGTTTACCTACCTCGGATCTTCCGTCAACAAGAAAAGTAATGTCAGCCAAGAAATTAAACGGAGAATAGTGCTAGCCAATAGATGTTTCTACGGACTTCGGCAGCACTTTAGTAACTCCACCTTATCTCGGAATACTAAGAAACAGCTATACCAGGTGCTTATCTTATCTGTTCTGTTGTATGCTGCCGAATCATGGGTGCTTACTACAACGGACATACAAAACCTGGGAGTATTCGAGAGAAAAGTACTCCGAAAATATATGGACCTATCTGTGTCGACGGCGAGTTTCGCCATCGGATGAACCATGAGCTTTACCACGACATCGACGTAGCTAAAAGAGTCAGAATCCAACGACTTCGATGGCTGGGACATGTTGCCAGGATGGATGTAAATGCTCCAGCGAGAAAGGTGTTTGAAGGCGAACCTGAAGGACGGCGCAGAGCAGGGAGACCCAAACTCCGTTGGAAGGACCAAGTGGTAGGCGATGTGCCATCATCTGGTAGGACTAACTGGAGAACACACGCAGAAGACCGAAGCGTGTGGAATTCTTTATTACTTCAGGCCTTAAAATTTATGAACTACGTTTCGTAAATTGTAATTGGCCACTTAAGTAAGTAAGTTTGTGCTCATACACCATTATTGTTTTATTGCATATTTAGAATCTCCATCATTGATTCTATGCCTGGTCAAAATTTCGTCAAAATCTACTTCCACAAAGTGCTTCAAAAGGTCATTGGAAAAAATAGTGTATAATTTATTCTTCGAAAATTTCATAGACACCCGATTTGACGAAAACTTTAAACTCGATTTTCTCAAAACACCAAAAAAATTATACACTATTGTTTTATTAAGGGGACGATATGTTCATATACCTTCATGGCTTTTTGTACTGCCGCACAGTGTTATTTAATGTACTTCCGAATATCAACTGTTAAATTCCAGCATATTCGGTGTGATTGCAACCTTTCATGGCCTGTACCAGAAATTACGGTTTGTGTCCAAGCTAGTAGAAATGCCAACATTAACGGTATCATATCTTTACCACCCTGTAAATAAAGTCCACAGCTCTAGTTGTCATGGAACCTATCCACTATTCGCTTTGCTATCCAGTTTTATCATGCATTTGACAGCTGTCCCCAGCTGTACGAGTGTAAACAATTGTAGCAGCCGTAGTAGCAACAACAACAAATACTATGCCTTGGACAACTATAACAACAACAACGGCAACAACATCTGCACATTCGTTCTAATAATGGACTGTGTGACATTGTATACAAATTTCTTGGAGTGGCTGTGACAGTTTAACATTTTCTACGTTACCTTAAGGTTCATTCATGAAATAAGCGTGTGAGAGACCCTGACGTTGAACGCCAGGGGAATTGTAAGCGTTGCTTTCTTTGCTTTACCACTGCTCAACGTCGTAGTCGTCATCGTCGGTCGTTCGGTCAGTCAGCCAGTTAGTTTATTTTACAATTGCTACCTATCACTACGACGACACATATTTTTTGAACGGACTCTCTAATGTTTTTTCGGCAGTTTTAATGTGTTTTCTACTTAGTTTTTATGTGTACGTTTTTTATTCCTCTTCTCTGTCTATAAACGAAGAAAGTTTTTTGATTAATTCCGGAGCAAAGTGGTCACATTAGAGCGTCTTCGGGAAATGTCCCCCGAATATGTGAAGTGTTAAGTATGAAAAATTTCTGAAAATATTTATGAAATGATGTCATTTGTTGTTAACACAGTGAATGTGTATATTAAATAGTCTGCAACTTAATGCAGCCAAGAAATAAATTCTCAAAAAAAAATTACACAAATTATTGGATACAACACAGCAACAGCAACAACAGTTCAGTGTATTGTACGTAGACATAGAGAAAATAAAAATACAAAAAAGATTTATAGTATCGGCAGCAGCGGCAGTCTATACAGTTTCACATCATCCAGATGAGAATTCGTTAGAACGGAAATAATAAGAACGAACTAACAAAAAAAAAAATACAACAACAACACAGCGCGTTGCGGTCTCTTCTAATAACACAACTACAATTCAGTTGGTCGGTCGGTCGGTCGGTAGCTTTAGATGGTTGTTTTCTTGTTCCATTTTCTGCTGAGCTACGTGCGTTTAAGTTTGTCCCCCTCCCCAGGGCATCTTATAATTGAAAAAGTTACATTCATCAGCTTCATTTGTTCCATTGTTAAGTTACGCGCAATCAACATCGTGGGGCTTCATCTTTGTCCTAACAACTGGATTATTTGACAAAAGCCAGTGAGTGAGTGATTGAAGGATTACACACAATTAAAATCCTTGTAAGTCGCAATAATTCTTGTGCGATTTTTTAACAACAACAAAAGTTATAAAAACTACACAAATCGACCATAAAAAGAAAGTAAGTTTTATACACATTAATCATTTATGACTCCCTCGTGTAGTTTGCCAGCTAATAAAATCTCTAACAACAATTCGTAACTAACATCATGGTAGTTCCACTAATATCGCCAAAAAACAAAGTGCATGGAGATGTGGGATTTAAAATTAACAGTGATTCATTCCTCAAATATTGTTGCATTATTAACATCTATCACTTTAACCAACTAAGCAAATCCCCACGCAAACACTACGAGTACAACAACAAGAACGAACAACTTGAAAATTATATAAAAAAAAAACAAATAATCCACAAACCTGCCCATACGAACGGGCATTCATTCATAATGACAAATTCAACAACAGCATTGTAAATAAAACAAATATCTGTGCGAATGTATGTATGTATGTACTATTGTGTATATCAACAATCATATGTAAATAACAGCTTCAATGGCAAGTGTGACAAGAGTTGCCAACAAACATTTGCATCTGAACAGCTGATGCGTGCGTACTTAACGGTAAACAAAAACAATAATAAGAATGTGCGGCATTTGCTGTATGATGCTGCGGTTTTCGAAGTCAAGTGTGGATCATGAGGAATAGATCTTACGATGATCTACGGCCTTAATTGCGGCATTGTAGTATGTTCTAGTGGGGTTGGGCCCACCATCTGGTCAGGTCGACAAAACGATACTAGATGTAAAACACAACCACATCTGAATGGTGTTTGAAGGATACAAGGGAGCATTGGCGTAAAATATACAAAGATAGAACTTATCACTTTACTAGTATTACAGTGAGGCTATGATGTCAAGCCAACGGTGGCACGATGATTAGAACAAACGATTATCATGTGGGAGAGCAAATCAAGAAAAATCCAGTACTAACTCAATCACCTACATTTCTTTCATCGGTGCACACTTTATTGTTCATGGACAAAAATCAATAGACTCACATGGTTCGAATTGACTTCTGTGGTATAGTTTTTATACCATCACCCTTAGGGATGAGGGTATATATCATTTGATACGACCCAAATGTGTAACACATAGAAGGAGTCTCTTCAGACCCTAGGTTTCTTTGAACCAAATTCGATTCATGACTTTTTAAGTCGTTTGAGCCATGTCCGTCTGTCTGTCTGGTGGCTGTCCGGCTGGTTCGCATGATAACTTTCGAAAGACGCAACCAAATGTTTTGAAATTTTGCACGAGTTATTATTTTCTCAAAACTACTTACGGTATTGCAAATGGGCTACGTGGCCCCGCCCCTTCTGGTACCTCCCATACAAATACATCATTCCGCCCACTTTAGAAATCGAGTAATAATATCAATACACCCTACGGGATCGTCCTCAAATTCTGTATTTAGTAAAGCTATTACAGGATAAAGTTTTGGAAAAAATTTTAAAAGCCTAGCCACGCCCCTTCTGGTACCTCCCATACAAACCTACCTTTCCGCCCACTATGGAGATGGAGAAGTAATATCAATAAATCAAACGTGATCGTACCCAAATTCTATTTTTAGTAAAGCAATAAGGGGATAAAGTTTTGGAGAAAAAAATTGGAAGTCTATCCACTCCCCATCTGGTACCTCCCATACACATCTGGTACCGCCCACTTTAGAAATCGATTAATATTATTAAAAGACATAACGCGATCGCGCCCAAATTCTGTATTTGGTAAAGTTCAAGCAGGATAAAGTTTTGGAGAAAAAAATCTGGAAGTCTAGACACGCCCCTTCTGGTACCTCCCATACAAATGTACCACTCCGCCCACTTTAGAAATTGGGTAATAATATCAATACACTAGACACGATCGTGCCCAAATTCTGTATTTTGTTATATTATAACAGGACAAAGTTTTGGAGAAAAAATTGGAAGTCTAGACACGCCCCTTATGGTACCTCCCATACAAATGTACCTTTCCGCCCACTTTTGGGATGTAGTAATAATGTCAGTACACCCAACGCAATCGTGTCCAAATTCAGTATTTGGTAAAGCTATAACAGGATAAAGTTATGGGGAATAAATCTGGAGCCTAAACACACCCCTTTCGTACCTCCCATACAAATGTACCACTCCGCCCACTTTCGAAATCGAGTAATAATATCAATATAATAGAAAATTTTTTTGTTTTTCTGAGGGTAAGGGTAAATGTAAGTTGGGTTGCCCGACTGAAACTTTCTTACTGGTTTTAATTACAAATCGATTATTTTCAATAACTCAAGACTTAAACAATATCTTAATTGGGTGATGGTATTTATCAGTCAGTTTAACTGACTGAAATTTCTGTACTGGTTGTAGTCTCCTTCGTAAGTATTCTAAGGTAAATATTGTTGATAAATACATTTGTAGATGGAATTCAATAGAGTTATATTTTCTGAATACCTATGACGTGGTTAAAATTTCTAAATTTCCAAAAATACCTCTATCCTTAGGGATGAAGGCATATATTATTTGATACGAGAAACGCATAAAGAAGACGTGTTAGAACAACTGTAGGATATTTGAATTTGGTCAGTTTAATTTTACTGTAGTACTAGACAAACCCTAAGAGAACTGGAACTTTCGCCTCATCACTTTTTCACATACAAATGACCGAGCTCACCATCATAGTTTTCCATAAATGTCTTATATGTATGTATATTCAGTTATAAATTGCTTACGATGCACTCTAATGGAAATGTGACTTAGAAATGAATATGCACCATATCGACCGACCCCATCTGATACCTTCCATACAAAATTGCCAATTTTTGAAAAATAAATATTTCTGAATTCAGTTTAATATTAAGTAAGACGCACGCATATGAAAATTTTACTAAGGAAGGAATATGGACTATATCGGACGACCCCATCTGGTACCTCCCATACAAAATGACCTATTTTTGGAAAATGAATATTTCTCCCATATTTTCCCATTGGAAAACTGCAGGATTTGAGTATTTGAATATCATGAAAAATTAGGCACAACCTTCGAAAAAATTTGTAACATTTGTCATGCTCCTTTTAGAACCTTGCATACAAATGATCAGAATCCCCCTCATAGTTCTACATTAGGGATGGGATATTGTTGTATCGCATCGTAGTGACGGGTTGTAAGGAAAGGGAACAACAGCAATCCCACAACTACCCCGGAATCCTCCCACTAATTTTTCTATCCTAACATTTTCCCAAACATACATAACCCTTAGGGAGTGACTAAGGGGGCTCCCATACAAAAATCAAATTATTATAAAATTTGCTCTAACTGCCTTAAAGGTGCCCCTATAGGAGTTAAACATATGACCGACGCCCAATGTTTTAGAAACCCCAACAGCTTTTCAGAAAATATCTACTCTTTATCTTCAACTCTTCAGGTAGTTCCCATACCATTTCTTTTAGTTTTTATAATATGTAATCCCATTGTGCCTTGTAGGGGTAAGTTATAGCGTTGCACTAATCGCTAATTCACTTTATAAAAATTTTATTTTTGTATGGGAGGTCTCTTAAGGCTTGATGATAGGGTGTAGGTATGTTCAAGAAAAATTTAAGGTTCGCAAAATTAGTCGTTGCCGGTCTTACATTTTACTCCTGGGTGTTTCCAAAGTAATGGTCGTTACAGATATTCGGAGATTTTTCAAATAAAATTCCAACCTAAACAAATATACCACGGGGATTACTTTATTTTGGACTTACGAAAATTCAAGCATCGGTAACAATCAAAAAATTCATAAAAAATTTAATTTCAATAATTTTTTTTCCCCACTATCTTTGACCACGATGCGCATCTGTAGCTGGATGTCTGGTGGGCAGGATAAAGCAAGTAAACCTTAACTAATACTAGAATTAATATTTTTCTTAAAGAAGTAATGGGATTGTAATTGGGCAGAATAGCCTCACATTTTTCCTTGTAATAACAGACAAACCCTTAGAAAACCGAAACCTTTGCCACTCCCGTTCTGGTACATCCCATACAAATGACCGAGTTCGCCCCCTCATAACTTTACACACATTTCTTTTTTATATGTACACTGAATTCAGTCATATTTTGAGCAAAATGTACGCTTATGAAAACCTGGCCAGGAATGGATATGGACCATATCGGCTGACTCCTTCTGGTACCTCCCATACAAAAAACCTATTATAGGAAAATAAAATTTGCGACGGAAAAGTGCATGATATTTGAATTTGGCAAGTTTAATTGAAATAGTAGGCAAAGCCTCGGAAAACCCCTTCTGGTACCTATCATTCAAATGGGCAAAATAATTCTCATAGTTTTAATGCATATTGTTTTTGCAAGTGCAGTGAATTCAGTCAAAATTGCACAAGGTATACGTTTTTCAACCTTTACTTACGAATAAAATTCAAACATATTGTGCTGAACCCACTGGTACTCAACATATAGTTAGCATATTTTCCGAAAATTAATATATGTTAATATTTTCTAAAAGAAACTTCTCAAACGTTCAAAACTGTTTACTTTTAATATTTTGTGTTTGTGGTTAGAACACGCGACTACCATGCGGCAGATCACAGGTTCAACTCCTGGCTCCAGTCATCTTAAAAGAAAAACCAGTACAGAAATTTCAGTCAGAAAAACTGACTGATAAATACCATCACCCAATATAAGATATTGTTGAAGTCTTAAGTTATTAAAATTCACCGATATGCCTGCTTGTGGAGCTTGAATGGTTGTAGATATGACTTTCGGTCAGTTATTTATATGGGAGTTACCAGAAGGAGTGTGTCAAAAAGTTAGGATTTCTGAGGTTTTGCCTCCTATTACAAATTAAATTAACCCAGATGCCTGTTTGGAAGTAATGGGAAAAATCTTAGTTTTTTTTTTAAATACGTCATTTTGTGTGGGCGATACCAGCAGGGGTCAACAGATTTAGTCCATATTCATTCCTGAGACTTACAAAAAAGATGTGTATGTAAAACTTTGAGGATAAATTCGGTTATTTGTATGGGAGGTACCTGAAGAGGTCTGTCAAATAGTTAGATTTTCTGAGGTTTAGCCTTCTATCACTATATAAAGTAGCCGACCAATTTTCATTACTCCCCAAGTGTCCGTTTGGAAGTTATGGGAGAAATGTTAGTTTTCCAAAAATAGGTCATTTTGTATGGGAGGTACCAGAAGGCGTAAACCGATATAGTCCATGTTCATTCCTGATTTAAATCTTCATATCCGTACACCTTAAGCAAAATTTTACTGAATTCAGTGTACTTTAAACAAAAGATATGTACGTGAGATTATGGGGGTGGGTTCGGTCATTTGTATGGGAGGTTGCAGAATGGGTGTATCAAATAGTTAGGCTCTCTGAGGTTTTGCCTCCTATTACAAGATAAATTAACCGACCAATTTCCATTACCCCACAAGTATCCGTTTAGAAGTTATGGGAGAAATATTTATTTTCCAAAAATAGGTAATTTGTATGGGAGGTACCAGAAGGCGTGAACCGATATAGTCCATATTCATACCTGAGTCTAATTTTTATAAGCACACATCATACGCAAAATTTGAATGAATTCAATTTACTTACAAAAAAGATAAATATGTAAGATTATGGGGGTGAGTTCCGTCATTTGTATGGGAGGTACAAGGCTCTCTGAGGTTTCACCTCCTATCACAACATTAATTAATCGACCAATTTTCTAACCCCCCAAGTGTCCGTTTGGAAGTTATAGGAGAAATATTAATTTTCCAAAAATAGGTCATTTTGTATGGGAGGTACCAGAAGGCGTAAACCGATATAGTCCATATTCATACCTGCGTCTAATTTTCATAAGCGAACATCACACGCAAAATTTGAGTGATCTCAGTTTACTTACAAAAAAGATATGTATGTAAAACTATAAGGGTCAATTCGGTCATTTGTAGGGGAGGTACCAGAAGGGGTGTGGCAAAGGTTTCGGCTTTCTTAGGGTTTGTCTACTATTGTAGATAAATAAGATATGTAATCTGACCAAATTTATATATATTCTCCGATGGTCTGTTTGGCAGCTATGGAAGAAATATTAATTATCCAAAAATAGGTAATTTTGTATGGGAGGTACCAGAAGGGGTGGGTCTATTCTGCACATTTACAATCCCATAAGTTCGTTTCGAAAAATATTAATACTGGTAAATTTTCATACCGATCCGTTAAGGTTTACTCGAGTTATCCTGCTGAGCAGCCATCCAGCCAGCCAGACAGACGGACATAGCTCATTCTTTTTAAAAAGTTCTGAAACGAATTTGGTCTTCAGATACTTGCGGTCTAACTCGTCTCCTTTAATGCGTTACACTTTTTTTCGTATCAAATGATATATACCCTCATCCCTAAGGGTGATGGTATAAAAATATATAAATGTTTCTTTCATTGTCGCCTCCTCTCGAATGTTATCGACAGCAACTTCGCAGTATTAGTGTCGAGTCAATCGGCGTGTCTAGTAAGAGCTTCTCAAACAGTGACGTTTGCATTCGTCGATAAACAAGTAGTTGCCGTTAGTTGTGAATCTAAAAATAGAAAGCGTGTTATAATTCACAACAACGCGAGAAGCTATCCCTCATTCCTCATTTATGGGGTGTAAAGTGAAATTAAGTTTTAAGAAGTTTATTGATGAAACCTAAGGTTTACCCCAGCCATTAAAAATGTTTTTTTCTTTTCCGACTTTTGTGTCTATTGGAAAGTTTTTCCCTAGACGTCAGTTGGTACCAAAAAAAAAACCCTTTCGACACCCCCATACAAAACGCCCATATGCCCAAGAATATTGGATTTAAATTTTTAGGATGATGGTATTTTTCAGTCAGTTCGTCTGACTGGTTTATATATATTTTCTACACACACAAAATTTCATCAAATTTTGTTGGCTAAATGGTTCCTTACAAACATAACTAATAATAATAAATGAATACAAAGATTATTAAAATCAAAAGTTAAAATTGTTATTTGGCATGTTGCATCTTTGGAGTGACAACGTAACTGCATTTGACACAAGATCTACCTTCTTGATGTTTCAAGACCGTAACGTTGTTGCTTCAAATACGAAATTGTTGTATTCCAACTAAAACATTGTCCTATACTCCTAAGAAAGAAAGCCACATCTCCATTTAAGTTGTTTTGAGATATGTAACTTCTACGCTCTACATCTTTCGAGTCTTAAATTAAATATTTTTGAAAAATTTAAAAAATGATTCTAATATATTTTTATATTATATATTGTCTGAAAAGGTTATTTTTTTGTATTTGTATATTACTAAGTACAAAATATTTATTATTCTTGAACTAAATTTTTTATTAAATTTTAATTTAAATATTATGCAATCATCCGTTTTCCAATATATAACACAAAATTAATCAATAAAATATGAAAATCTTTAAACATTTTTCATACTATCAATGGGTTTGATAAAACATACGAATGTATCTTGTGTCTGACTGAAACTTTTCTAAAAACATTGTTCTCTTGGTGTCATGGTACATAGTCAAACATCTGCATTGCTCAATTAAGCTGTGCAGTAAGTTAGCAATGGACGACGGATATATATTATATGTTTGTTGTTAATTTCTAAGCTCTTAATAAAATAAAAACAAGAAAACCTTCGAAAAGCACGCGTGAAATTTTCATGACACGGTTGAAGTCATACCATTTAATTCTTATTGTTTCCTGTTCTATTTTAAAGAACTGTTTTCAATTCAATTAATGTCGCATTAACATTTAACACAAACACAAACACAGCCGCATTGAACCATTAGGTACAACATACGTATGCATTAATCAGAATATAGTACACAGTTCGCATACGTATGACTATTAATATAAATTAACCAGGGGTAAAAGGTATAAACGTAAAGGCCTTTATCATACCGAACATGAGACTGAACACCTTTCAGTAACACAACTATCGTTAAGAAAAGCTCGGACCTTAAAAATATGAATATAATAGGAAGAAGGGAGTCAGCAGTTCATGTCTTTTTTACATTGTGCTGATGAAGTTGAACTAAATAACTGCAATCGAAAAACATTTTAATATTATCTAATCCTTTTTATACCATCACCCTTAGGGATGAGGGTATATATCATTTGATACGAAAACAAGTGAAACGCATTAAAGGAGACGAGTTAGACCCCAAGTATCTTAAAACCAAATTCGTTTCAAGACTTTTTAAGACGATTGAGCTATGTCCGTCTGTCTGGCTGGATGGCTGGTCAGTAGGATAACTCGAGTAACCCTTAACGGATCAGTATGAAAATTTACCAGTATTAATATTTTTTAAAACGAACTTATGGGATTGTAAATGGGCAAAATAGCCCCAACACTTCTGATACCTTCCATACAAAATTACCTATTTTTGGATAATTTATATTTCTTTCATAACTTCCAAACGGACGATCGTAGGATATTTCAATTTGATCAGCTTATTTACCTTGCAAAAGTAGACAAAACCCCAGAAAACGTAACTATTTGACACACTCTTTCTGGTACCTCCCATACAAATGACCGAACTCACCCCCATAGTCTTACAAAGTAAACTGAATTCACTCAACTTGTGAGTATGATGTTCGCTTATGAAAATGGGACTCAGGAATGAATATGGACTTTATCGGTTTACGCCTTCTGGTACCTCCCATATAAAATTACCTATTTTTCGAAAATTAATATTTCTCTCATAACTTCCAAACGGACTCTTGGGGGGTAATGCAAATTGGTCGATTAATTTATGTTGTTATAGGAAGCAAAACCCTAGAAAACACAACTATTTGACACACCCCTTCTGGTACCTCTCATACAAATGATCGAACTAACCCCCATAGTCTTACAAACATATCTTTTTTGTAAGTACACTGAATGTAGTTACATTATGCATAAGTTGTACGGTTATTAAAATATGAATCAGGAATGAATATGGACTATATCGGATCACCCCTTCTGGTACCTCTCATACAAAATGACCTATTTTTGGATAATTAATATTTCCCCCCATAACTTCCAAACGGGCACATGGGGGTTATGAAAATTAGTCGGTTAATTTATATTGCGATAGGAGGCAAAACCCCAGAAAACACAACTATTTGACACACCCCTTCGGGTACCTCCCATACAAAGGACCGAACTCACCCCCATAGTCTTACAGACATATCCTTTTTTTTTGTAAGCACACTGAATGCAGTCAAATTTTTCGTAAGTTGTACGTATGAAAATTTGAGTCAGAAATGAATAAGGACTGTATCGATTCACCCCTTTTCGTACCCCCAATCAAAATTACCTTTTTTTGAAACAATAATATTTCTCACATAAATTCCAAACCGGCACCTATACCTCTTACACATATAAGCTAAGTTTTGGACGATTTTGCACCACAAGCAGGGAAAAAATTATGCATAATTAATTTTATTTTAATTGATAATGTATTAATTTCAATAACTCATGACTTCAACAATATCTTATATTGGGTGATGGTATTTATCAGTCAGTTTACCTGACCGAAATTTCTGTACAGGTTTTATTTTAACTTGTGGTGCCCTTTCCAATTAAGTACGTGCATTTAATTAAAAAACGTTGCACAGTGAGCGGTTAATACAATACTTAGACCCTTTCCTCCTATTTAAGGCCCCAAAACGCATGGCTAAGGTAAACCGTATCTGTTCGTCTGCTTGGTGTTTACAACCACTTAAATATACACTCACGCTGTACTTGTGTACTTTTGTTTACATGTCTGGAACACCTTTGGCGAAGACACCTGCTTACATTACACAAAATTAGGGTACATTGTATGCCAATTTGTATGTCAAACTAAATATACAATTATAAATGGGTATATACTCTGCTTTACATATATTAAAGTCAATAACCTTTGATGATACCCTGCGACAATTGTTAAACAGTAAAGACTGTTAATATAGTATTCCCACAATTTTGCGTTATATATCAAACCAGCCAGAATATGGTAAGAAGAAAACGCTTAATACTTTGCTGGGAAAAAAGCTTCGCTTAATTGCAAGATACTCAAACTAATTTCTAGGCTATTTCTATATTTAATTCTAAAGCCAGCGGCAGATTGAATATGGAAATTTCATACCTATGTATATATTTGTATACTCCCACCCTTAGGGATCAGGGTATATATTATTTTATACGATAGCCAGTACAGAAATTTAGATCAGGTAATCTGACTGATAAATACCCTCACCCTATGTATGATGTTGCTTAAGTTATAAATTATTGAAAGATTTTGAATTGAAAGGACTTTCAGTCGTAGGACCAAAGGTTTACAGATATGTAGTAAAACTGTAAAATGAGTTAATAATTTTGTCAACAAATGTAAAAAATTCAATTAAACATCTTTGGCATTTGATTATTTTGTACCGAAAGGGTCTTATACAGTATCAACTAAGGACAAAGCGACGCGTCCGTCGACCCTTAAATTCCTTCCGCTATATTTTGTATGGTTTTGAAGTTATTTATATCAGTTATGCGAAGAATATATGAGAAATAGTCCAAAATAAACAAGTTTTTAAGCTCTCCTGAAAAGTAATTGAAAAACAAGTAACTGTTTATTACACAGTGCAACAGTGAAAAAAACACCCGAACGAGACTATATAGGTTCGATAGTACAACCGGAGCTGAGTAAAACCCTAGCTCAGTTTGGCTAGATTGGCTACCAAATTTTTTTTTTGGCCCCCTAAACTTTTTGAAATCCCTTGGACCCTTGAAAAAAGGTGACATCAATTGTTGGCCAACAGTTTCTCCAGTTTGTAATCTAGCTCTTTCTTTTCTTCAGCAAAGTTTTAGCTAATAGTCCGCTTAAGAAACTGATATAATAAAATTTCCCAAAAAAATTAGACTTCCCTCGTTTATTTTCAAAAAACTTCGATAAAAATTCTAATTTTTTCACTATTTTTTTATATAAGTCGTAGGGAATCCAGATTTTTTGCATACTCTATTCAGTGAAATTGTAGTTTAGGTAACACCGAATAACTTCTCTGAACAAACCTATGCAATCTGAACAAGTCTAGGGATATTAAATAGCTCTTTAAACAAATCAGTTTTTTAGGGGTTTTGGGCCATTGTGCAATGTTTTTACTTGCTATCTTTACCAAAAACGTACTTATTGTATAACTGAATAACTTCTGTAAACAACCAATATGATCGGAATACTCCACCCCCTTAATTGTTCACAAAGAGCATTAGGGTGTTCCTTATATGGCATTTTTTCGAATTTCGTTAAAAATATGTATTAATAGCGATGTTGATCACCCATCTTTACCTTACGTTTCTTTTTGCCAATATTAGGAATATATTGTGAGAAATTTTGTATCCATAGTTGGACATTAGTGTGTGCCGCAATGAGGTTAAAGTATGAATTTGTTCTCAAATCAGTTTATTGCCGCTGAGTATTTTTCTTTCGTATATAGACTAAGTACTAACAAGCCGTTCAATAGCTGAAATAAAGACCTAAAATAATATATGTTTGTTTTTACCATATCTCTTGTAGTCGCCGAGATATTTGATATAGAAGTTGGGGTATTTTTAAAAAAATTATTAAAAATGTTGAAATTGAATTTCGATGTAGATTATTATGGGCAATTATATATTTCAACTTTTAACGGTTAATCACGTTAAAATCTATATGTTTAAAAAGTATATGTGTATATTATCACTATCTCTATCAATTCTCGAGATATCAGGGGCTTAAAAAGCATAGCAATGGCTACTTAACTTTTGTTTCACCTGTATATCCATTGTGTATGCTTACAAATGTTACCAAAACAATCATATAAAAATCGTTATTGGTAAGTATTCAATGGGTATTCAGCAAAAGTTCATTAGACATTGCTATGCATGCAGTCAAAAATTCCGTTTTTTAACGCCTGATATCTCAAGAATTGATAGAGATAGTGATAATATACACATATACTTTTTAAACATATAGATTTTAACGTGATTAACCGTTAAAAGTTGAAATATATAATTGCCCATAATAATCTACATCGAAATTCAATTTCAACATTTTTAATAATGTTTTTAAAAATACCCCAACTTCTATATCAAATATCTCGGCGACTATAAGAGATATGGTAAAAGCAAACACATATTATTTTAGGTCTTTATTTCAGCTATTGAACGGCTTGTTAGTACTTAGTCTATATACGAAAGAAAAATACTCAGCGGCAATAAACTGATTTGAGAACAAATTCATACTTTAACCTCATTGCGGCACACCCTAATGTCCAACTATGGATACAAAATTTCTCACAATATATTCCTAATATTGGCAAAAAGAAACGTAAGGTAAAGATGGGTGATCAACATCGCTATTAATACATATTTTTAACGAAATTCGAAAAAATGTCATATAAGGAACACCCTAATGCTCTTTGTGAACAATTAAGGGGGTGGAGTATTCCGATCATATTGGTTGTTTACAGAAGTTATTCAGTTATACAATAAGTACGTTTTTGGTAAAGATAGCAAGTAAAAACATTGCACAATGGCCCAAAACCCCTAAAAAACTGATTTGTTGAAAGAGCTATTTTATATCCCTAGACTTGTTCAGATTGCATGGGTTTGTTCGGAGAAGTTATTCGGTGTTACCTAAACTACAATTTCACTGAATAGAGTATGCAAAAAATCTGGATTCCCTACGACTTATATAAAAAATAGTGAAAAAATTAGAATTTTTATCGGTTTTTTGAAAATAAACGAGGGAAGTCTAATTTTTTTGGGAAATTTTATTATATCAGTTTCTTAAGCGGACTATTAGCTAAAACTTTGCTGAAGAAGAGAAAGAGCTAGATTACAAACTGTAGAAACTGTTGGTCAACAATTGATGTCACCTTTTTTCAAGGGTCCAAGGGATTTCAAAAAGTTTAGGGGGCCAAAAAAAAAATTGGTAGCCAATCTAGCCAAACTGAGCTAGGGTTTTACTCAGCTCCGGTTGTACTATCGAACCTATATAGTCACGTTCGGGTGTTTTTCAAAAAGTTTGATTTTGTGTCATAGTGTTATTAATTCGCAAAAAAAAATCAAAAAAAAATATATTTTATATGGGTGGAGTAAACCTTCCGTTTCCTTAATCTTCACCAGTAAATACGAAATATTAAAAGTAAACTGTTATCAACGTTATGAGGAGTTTCTTATAAGAAATTATTTCAAAATTATTTAAACTAAATTTGGTGGTGTATTTACAAAATAGACACGCATGTATAGAGCTATTGGGAGCCAACATGGGTCATTTTTATGAAAAGTGGCAAAAGGAGTATGTCAATTGGATCGGTTTTCTGAGGTTATGCCTACTATTACAAGAAAAATTAATTGAACAATTTGTAATCTATACTCCAACAGTTCATTTGGAACATATGGAAGAAATATTACTTAATTAACTTAATTTCCCTTTACACCCCATGAATGAGGTATGGGATAGCTTTTTGAGCTGTTGTGAATTAACACGCTCTCTTTTTGAAATTTAAAACAAACGGCACCTACTTGTTTGTCGACGAATGCGAACGTCACTGTTTAAGAAGCGTTTACTAGACACGTCACTATACTGCGACGTTGCTGACGTTCAATGTTGTCGTAGGGGCCGGCTATGAAAGAAAAATGTAGATGTAAAATAATGTATATTCATTTCATTTCATTTCATTTGGGAGGTTCCACAAGGGTTTTAAAAAAATTTCGGTTTTCTAAGAGTTTGTCTACTATTAAATGATTATTAAACTAAGCAAATTCAAATATTGTTCGTATGGAAGTTGTAAAAGAAATATTTTATATTCAAAAATAGGTATTTGTTTACAGGAGGTACCAGAAAGGATGTGTGTCAAGTTAAATTTGTGTTTTAACTAGCCAAGACACAAACCACTTTGATGAAGAGAGCTCTGTTAAGTGTGTGGGTTGATTAATTTTATATGAGATATATAAATATAATCGTAAATATCTCTTAATCTACAAAAGAAATTGAAACAAAACTTTCATAACAATTAGAAAACAGTACGAGGGAAGTCTCAGTGAATTATGAGGGCAGTGTAAATAATTAGCTAATAAAGATTGACATTATTTCCGAAGGAATATGTACACATTCTGAAGATTCTGGAAGACTTTCGTCGATCGGACTAATGGAAAATAATAGCTATTATACAGCACATTAATACGTTATAACTCGTTTTCCCCAAAAAATTTCCTGAATATGAAATTTTTGACAAAATTTTTAAAATTTATATGAAAGTCGGATGAAGTGCGTCCATGGTGGCTATCTGGAGAGACTTGCGTCGATCGGACTAAAGGCAAATAGTAGCTATTAAACTCTACTTTAATGCGTTATAAGTCGTTTTCCCCAAAAAAATTCCCTGAACATGAAATTTTTGACAAAGTCCATTAAAGAAATGAGTTGGGCCCCTAGTATCTTCTTACTCTTAGCGATGGGGATGTATATCATTTGATAGGAGAAATCGAATCAAAGGAGACGAATTGGACCCCTATTATCTTAAGACCAAATTCGTTTGAGGACTTTTTAAAACGATTGAGCCACATTCGTCTGTCTTGATGGATGACTGGTGGGCACGATAAACCTTCAATGATTGTTATACAAATTTACCAGCATTAATAGTGTTCTTAATGTTGCGAAAGATGCTCGTTTATGAAAATATGATTCCTGACTATTTCGGTCGCACTCTTCTGGTACCTTCCAAGACCAAATACGTTTAAGGACTCTTTTTAGAGGATTGAGACAAGTTCGTCTGTCTTGCTGGATGGCTGGTGGGCACGATAAACCTTCAATGATTCTTAAGAAAATTTATCAGTATTTATAGATTTCTTAATTTTGCGTATGAAAATATGACTCTGAAATGGATAAGGACTATATCGGCACCCTTCTGGTACTTTCCATACAAAATTTCATTTTTTTTGCAAAATTAATATTTCTCTTATAACTTTCAAATGGACACCTGAAGGACATTTGAATTTGGTCAGTTTATTTATCTTGTAACAATAGATAAACCCATTTGCCACACCCCTTCGGTTAACTCCAATACAAATGACCGAAATCACCCACAGAGTTCTACAGGCATATCTTCTTTGTAAGTACACTGAATTCAGTTATATCTCGCGCAGTATGTAAGATTATCAGGAATGAATATGGACTGTATTGGTCGAACATCTCTGGTACCTCCCATACAAAATTACATATATTTTGATATTAATATTTCTTCTATAAATTCCAAACCTAAAACCGCAAGACATTGGTCGTTTTAAATATCTTGTCATAGTAGACAAATCTTCAGCCACACCTTTTCTGATACCTCCCACATAAGTGCCCGAATTCGCTCTAAGAGTTTAACATACATAGCTTTTTTTATAAGTTCACTGAATTTAGTCAAATTTTGCACAAAGTAAACGTTTATAGAACGTTGAGCTACGAACTAAAATCGGACTCGTAGTGTTGTCCCTTCTGGTATCTCCTATACAAATAAGCCAATTTCCCAAAAATTGATCATATGCCCAAATTTATTGCATTAAATTTTTTCAATTTGTTGGCTGTAACTTTTTATACAGTTTTGCTAGCCATACGACTAACAGAAAGTCCTATTTTTAACCATAAACGCTTCACAACCGACAAATAATAACACAAGTAATTTCATTTACAAATCGATCAATTGCAATAACTCGAGAGTTAAACAATATCATTCAAAGGTTGAGGGTATCAATTTATCTGACTGAAATTTCTTTATTAGTACTTTCCTATTTTTGTATAATTTTATAAATAACGCTATCACCTTATAGTACTGTGCCCTTTTTATGTTGCCTTTGCCTGACCAACTAACTACTCCTCGTATTTATTATTCAATATTCAAAGTTTTACTTACACATGGAAATGGCTCAACAATTCTTTACTAGGGTGTGGTGTATTTCCCAAGGAAATACTTCAATTTCATTCAACATTCTAGCAAGTTGTAGAAATGTGAGCTCACTCTCCTTGTCACACTGACTTGCAAAACAATCGCAATAAATATCTTGAATAATTCCTCATAAAAAGTAATGTTCCAGCAAACAACAATGGCGTAGACATTTTTCAAAACAACATTCGAAATTGTCATTTGTCACGTCTGCCTAAAACGATGGCACTTGTGGCTTAATTTCTTCTTCTTGTGTCGGTTAGTTGTGGCGGACTTGACAAGTTTACTGGCTGGTTTGTGTTGTTGTGGTTGTTGGTTCGCTTAAGGTGTACTGTGGATGGCAGTTGGCTTGCCACTCCACTCTTCTCTTAGCTGTGCATGTTTGGAACACTTTATTCCTTGCAATGAGTGTCACTTTAGAAGTTGATTTGACATGATTGTGAGTATCTCTCTGAAGGTTGTGGTTTTCTTGAGGTTTCAATTTGTGCGACGACGTTCATTGACTGAACGCTTGATTAAATTTCATTATTAAATGATATACATGGACTTGTGGGAATTTGTGATTTGATTGTAAGCAAAAGGTTAACAAGAGTTTGTAGTTATTTACATATGAATAAAACGGAAAGGCGACAGCGTTGGTATTGTGGTTGCATGGTATTGTGTGAGCAGTGCTGGTAATGTAATTACATGTAAATTTTGAATTTTGACTCAAATAAATCATACAAGCAATTATTACAAGACCCATTTTATCATCGAGGAGGTGTAGTAAACTTTATTTAGGTTTAGGAGCTAATCATATAGGCATAGGAATGTTCTTATATGGCTTAAATTGATATTATCTGAATCGAATGTTGTTGAGGTTTTGCCGCTATTCATCACAATGTTCTAGCACCATAAGAATATTATATACCTCAACCTTAGGGATGAGGTTATATCATTTGATACGAGAACCAGTACAGATATTTCAGTCAGGTAAACTGACTGATAAATAACCTCATCTCATATGTATGATATTGTTAAAGTCTAGAGTTATTGAAGTTATCTAATTTTACTTGAAATTACTTGTACCTGCTTGTGGAGCGTAAACGGTTGAAGAAATTACTTTTGGTCGACCAGAGATTTGAAAGAAAATTGTTCAATTCACTATTTCCTGGCATTTGGTCATTTTGTATGGGATGGCCAAAAGGATCTTCTACGGTATCAACTGAGAAGTAAGGAAAAAGTCTCTTATTTATTCGAACAAAAATCTTAAAAGGAATAATAATTTTATATATGTGAAGTTATTATAAAAATTTGAGAGGTTACATTTTAGAAATTATTGGAAAAACAGTAGCATAACGTGTAAATTTTTTTTCGTAAATCAACGTATAGTAAACTTTTACATTGTGCACAATTTGACTTAATGCGGTATAATTACAAACAATATAAGCAAGTAGACGATCCAATCGTCGTGTCTAGTAAGAGCTTCCCAAACAGCGACGTTCGCATTCGTCGATAAACAAGTAGGTGCCGTTAGTTGTGAATCTAAAAATAGAAAGCGTGTTAATTCACAACAACGCGAGAAGCTATCCCATACCTCATTCATGGGTTGCAAAGGGAAATTAAGTTTTTTTTTTTATAAGCAAGTAGAACTATGGGGGCAATTGCGGTCATTTGTATGGGAGGTACCTGAACTTTTGTTCTTATGTTTTGTCTACTATTACAAGAATTTACCAAATCTTAATATTCTCCCGTGGTACATTCGAAAATTGTGGGGGTAACGTTCATTTTCAAAAAAACGTCATTGTTTTGGGGAGATACCAGAAGGCGGATGAAATTTCATAAACGGACAGGATGAAATTTCATAAACGGACACCTGAAGGATATTTGAATTTAGTCAGTTTAGTTATCTTGTAATAGTAGATAAACCCATTTGCTCACCCCTTCTGTTACCTTCAATACAAATGACCGAAATCACAGTTAGAGTTGTAGAGGCATATCTTCTTTGTAAGTACAATTAATTCAGTTATATCTTGCGCAGTATGTGGGCTTATCAGGAATGAATGTGGACTGTATTGGTCGAACAAACAATATTAGCAAGTAGAACTATGGGGGCAATTGCGGTCATTTGTATGGGAGGTACCTGAATGGGTGTTCTTATGTTTTGTCTACTATTACAAGATAGATTAATTGACCAAATACTAATATATTCCAAATACATTCGAAAATTGTGGGGGAAACATTCATTTCCAAAAAACGTCATTGTTTAGGGAAGGCGTCGACCGATAAAGTCCATAAGCTTAAATCTTACGAAAAATATGACTGCATTCAGTGAGCTATAACAAAAATTGTTTATGTAACACTACGTGGTTCAATTCTTTCCTTTTTTGGGAGGTGGGGAGTAGGTAATATCCAAAATCTCTCCTTGGAGGTTCCCAAGCAGCTCACAACACCCGATAGATCATGTGTTTACCGGGCTATGCCATTGTTCATCCGTACAGTAATAGTAAATGTTGGCAACCAAATGAAACTAGAATCAGTCGGGGTGTGCTGGTAAATCACACCCCTCAAATAAGAAAAGCAATTACGAAAACACAAAGAAAATAAAACTGTGGCATCTTTTACAGCTGCCATTCAGGAAGACACGAATTTGGATGTGGATTCGTAGTCGAGAAGGGACTTCGACATCTGATCTCACGGTATAATTCTGTAAGTGACGCAATAGCCACTATCCACATGAGAGCGAA
Source organism: Muscina levida (assembly GCA_964034835.1). Classification (NCBI taxonomy): domain Eukaryota; kingdom Metazoa; phylum Arthropoda; class Insecta; order Diptera; family Muscidae; genus Muscina; species Muscina levida. The sequence continues at coordinate 81,160,465 of OZ035882.1, forward strand.
ATATTTTTTAAATCACGCTGATTTTTTCCTGCATAGCGGTCCCCTCAGGGGGCCTTGGGGGTATCGCCACCACGGACCTGAGAGAACTACCGGTGGAACTCTTTCTGGCCGTGCGACTGGTGTTACGGGAGATCAGGTCAGCCCAAGGCAGTTTTCCCCAGACAAACTTACATAGCTCTGATCCTTTATCAAGGTGTATATTAGAGTAGGTCAAATTGTATCAAAATGTTAATCTACGATGAATTCTTATTCAGGAAACCATGGGTTTAAAATCAAAATCGAGCCCCGGATGTTAACGAGAATATTTAAAGATTTCAAACTTTAATATTAAATGGGGTCGGTATATTGCACGAATGGGTGCCAAGAATTTTTGAATAGTTTAGGGAAAAATGTTAGGAGACGAATACTAGTGGATGTCGGTCATACATTTGACCACTCTATGAGGCATTAGGAGAGCGGCAGTAGCTGATTTCATAAAAAAAATTATAAAAACCAGTAAGAAAGTTTTAGTCGGGCAACCCGACTCACATGTCAGTTAAACATAAAATTTTCTATTATATTGATATTATTTCTAAAGTGGGCAGAGTGTTTGTATGGGAGGTACCAGGATGGGCGTGGCAAGACTTTCTGTTTTTTTTTCTCCAAAACTTTATCCTGGTTTAGCTTTACTAAATACAGAAATTGGACACGACCGTGTCTAGTGTATTGCTTCTACTCGCTTTCTAAACAGTGCGGAATGGTACATTTGTATGGAAGGTACCAGCAAAGGCGTGGCTAGACGTCCAGATTTTGTCTCCAAAACTTTATCCTGCTTTAACTTTACCAACTACAGAATTTCGGCACGATCGCGTTGGGTGTATAAATATTATTAATCGATTTATAAATCGGGCGGTACCAGATGGATATTGGAGGTATCAGATGGAGCGTGGTGGTTACACTTCACTAAATACAGGATTTCGGAACGATAGCGTTGGTTGTATTGGTATTATTGCTCGATTTCTAAAGTAGGAGGAATGGTATATTTGTATAGGAGGTACCAGAAGGGTGCGTTCTAAAGACTTCCAGATTTTGCATCCAAAACTTAATCCGGCTTGAGCCTTACTAATTACCGAATTTGTGCAGGATCGCGTTAGGCCTATTAATAATATTAATTCATAGACGATGTTTGGAATATGGGTATTTCCTGGCGTTGCGGACGCACTTTTTTTTCCTTATTTTGTAGTTTACGTTAAAAAATTTAGATTTTGGACAGTACTATAATGTTCTTTTAACGAAACTTTACTTAAAATGTTGTATTCAAAATTATAACTAATACAAAGTGCGTTACGGACACACACAATTTTCCACATCAGTGTGGAAAATTTGTGAAATTTAGCGAAATTTCTTATGTGGCTAGTATATTCTTTTTTGAGAAATAAAGAAGACATATCGTGGTTTTATAAACAAAGTACTTCACATTTAAAAAACTTTTACCTTTTATGCAACTTCAATCTAAATGTGCGTTGCGGACACACACATAGTTCTATGGATAACACAGAATACTGGTAGGTGCTGCTGAGCACTGCAAGAATCTGTTTTTCAAATTTCCCAAAACCCCCAACATCTTGAGTTACGGATAAAAAACCGGTTATGTCGACCTTTACGGACTAATAAGCCAGTAGCGCGGATACATATGAACCGATTTTAAGTTTCTCGGCGGATTTGGAAAGAAGAGACCTTCGAACGAAATATGTATATAGTTTGTTTTGTTAAAGTTTAACAAATTTATAATAAGATTACAAAAACAAAAAGTAAACAACATAGCAATTTTTTACTATGAAATCGTCCGTCCTTCCGCTGGAAATACCCACATTTATTGAGTCAATTGCACCTTGTAAGTATGTAAATGCAAGTCTTTATGCATAATGATCATCAACGACCAGCGTGAGAGGTGCAATTGTTGGGCAAGACGAAGAGTTGAGGTGGACGGCTCTTCAGCCACACTATCGCGAACAGCAGCAATATTTTCTGCAGAACGAGCTGTACGCACATGCACGGGTGTTTTCACATCTCCAACAGACCCGGTTTGCTCAAATTTTTGCACGATTTTTCCGATTGTACGCACATTTGGACGATTAAATTGACCGAAAAAATCACGAAGTGCATGATATACATTTAAACGCCCAATTTCATTGGGGATTCGGACATAAGCCCCAAATGGGGATTACGACCGATTTTGTTGTTGTATTTAGTATTTTTATCAAATAAAGAGAACAGTTTGAAATATTGTTATTGTTATTGCAGCGAGAGTCGAATGCGAGGGGGGGGGCACGTCCCCACCGTAGTTAGTCTCGTTGCGTACTTAATATGTTTTCCTGCAGCACGAGAATTATGTCCGCAGAGCGTTTTGGGGATTATGTCCGTGGGGGTTATGTCCTGGCACCAACTTTCACGCGTTGCTCGATTGCGTATCTTTTCATGGTTCAAATTTAGTTAGTCTGAAATTGAGAAATGCCGAATGAAATGCAGAAAAGAACTTGACGGTTAGGTGTGCTTCACATTTAACATCGGCCCTTACAATTTAACAAACCTTTATGATCTAAGAAAATGTTGGGGTTGCAAAAATATTGGGGGTCGGCCATACATTTGACTCCTCTAGGAGCACCTCTAAGGTTTTTAGAGCGGTGGCAGCAAATTTTATTAGAGGGTAAAATGGGGGAAAAGAATGTTTGGAAAAAACGTTAGGAGCAAAAATTGCTGGGCATCGCTCTAACATTTTACCCCTCCAGGGGCGAGTCCGGGGCAGTTGCGGGACTTATTGTGTATTTTTCTCATTCCCCACTAGCTTTGACCGCGATGTGCCTTTTAAACCCACCACACCTCCACATTTTTTGGCTCTTCCCAACCAGACCAAATAATGGGGTGAGCTGTAATCGAAAACTTGTGCTCCATACCTTTTTGTTAAAATTGGGCCCCAGTTTGGTTTTAGACTCATGGTTTCTTTCTTAAAATTAGAATTTTTGAACAAATTATAAAATATTTATATGGAAGCCCCTTTAGAGGGTGAAGAAGGAGGATTTGGGAAGATTGGATTTAGGTATGTTTTAGGAAAAATGTTAGGGGTCGGACATACATTTAAACCCTTTAGGGGCTATACCGGGGAGTTGCGGGGCATGTTTTGTATTTTTAGATGAATACGAAAAGTTTCTCGTTAAAAACAGGGGGCTCAATTTTTTGTGTAATTTGTTGTTACAGGTTTAGGGAAAAAAGTTATAAAAGATACAAAAAAATTAAGTAAATTGTCACCAAAAAGTATGCGATATTTTTGCTTGCGTTTATAACTGTCTTTAATAGTTACAAGCTAAAATAGTGTCCCCCAACTGAACAGCAATATGCTGAATTTGATTTCTAATATTTTATGGTAATTTTTTTTTCGGCAATGGTGTAGTCGTTATTCCTTAAAACAATATGTATGTCATTACTACAACTTCATTAGACATTTTATAGACTTCATAATGATCATGAACTCTTTGGCCAAGAAAAATCAGATTTGGTTTGAGTTGTTTTCAATAACTCTAAAAGTACAATAAAAAAAAAACAACACACACAATCAAAACAAAAAACATTTTTAGTTTACCACAAACAGTCGACTATACGTAGTACTCGTTTCCCTCACCCTACACTTGACGCGAAAGCCAACGTCATCAGCAAATGTTGATAGCAGAAAAACAATTTGAAAATGTTGTGCTCACGAAAATGATGACGCTATATTATGGCCAATCCCAGACAATGTAAAACATTCGCAATAGCTAAGAGACTGAGAGTATGATGTAGCGGCGTCAAACACATTGGCCAAGTGTTAAGGTTTATGGTTGACTGAAGGCCGGCTTGTCTACTTGCTCCATAAGTAGCTACTTAATATATAGCCAACGGAATACGTCATAAGATCAACAATTAGCCACAATAAGCAGTAGTAGCAGCGGCAGCAGCAGCACCAGCCACAACACCACAGTGGCGATGAAAACGCTCCAAAATGCCATCCATATACGTTCAAAAAAGTAGCGTTGTTGTATCATATACATATCACTCTCCGGCGGAGAGCTTTTTGTTTTAGAGACTTGCCTTAGCGTTCTACTATGAGATTTGGAAGGCGCAAAAAAAAACAACACTGAGCGTTTATAGTTCAGTTCTATTGAAAACGCTCGCGTGGACGCACTTCAAATATATCTGATATGGCGCTGTTGTAACGTTGTTTTGTGTCGTGTGTGTGTTTCGGGTTAAACAAAGTTTTGTGTTTTATTTGTAACAAACAACAAAACGCCGAAAATATTTCTACACAAAATTAAAAAAATTGATAACGTGGGAGAGCGGTCAATCGTCAAAAGAATAACGTAACAAGCAATATTAATTAATTGAAATATACAAAATTAAGATTGAATATAAAAATAAAAGTGCTAACAACAGTGAACATATGAAGTGGTTTTTAATCCAATTTTCCAATACAAAATTAAGAATTAATTTTTCAAAATTTATGCGATTAATTTAAAAGGGTAATAAACCAATCACTTGCGGAATTAATGTGGAATAAGAATTTGCATGAAAACAAATGTCAAAGGTTTACAATGATAATATGCAGTTTACAGAGAATATTTACGTTGTGTATACATTTGCTAGCAATGATCAAGACATCCACTGGATGTACAGTGGATAGCTTAATTGACATGATACCAAAATTCTTTTAATTCGGGATTAATTGATTTTAACATATAAACAACACTTGTTATTATAAATAAATGTTTGTAAATTGCATACAGATATGCATAAATAAATACAATTTATTAACAATTCATAACGGTTATGTGCAAACTAAGACAGGTTTATAACTGGAATAAACTGTTTGCAGACATTTTATATAAAATTCTTAGACGAAATTATCAAGCTCTCTCAGTGAATGAACCCAAGTGATGAAGTCATCCTAAGCTATTGTTAGATCATTTTATTATATTCGACTAATATCATGGAGAAAAAAAAGTCAAATCGAGACGAACTGTAAAAACATTTCTTGTATGTTTTCACGTGTAACACGTTCTTCTTATCTACACAGGCTGAGCGAGGGTTGTATGAGAAGTGAGGAGCTTACAATTTTATCCGTCCGTACGCATGACATTTTATTTATGACACAGAATAAGACAAACTTGAAAAATTGTTTACAGACTCTGTATCAAATATACCTTTTCAGGCTTAAAAAGTCCACATCAGCAGGTGTTGAAATTGTTCAAAATTTCTATTAGCCATATACTATGGCCACATACTAATGATGTTTATAAACAAACTAGACTGATCATTTACTAATGCTCAACAATGTATAAAAGTAATTCAATACAGTAACTCATATGGCCAAAGCACATATTCTTTATATGGTTTCATTCCCGCTGGGTGATGATGTCATGCAGAGAAACCTATATGGATCGTACTGTTAGAATGCTTACATGCTGTACATTAGGGTGGGTCGATAAATAAAGTTGTGCCGGTCACCCCCTTGAATGGAAGTTAATTTAAAGACGATTTTTTGCCACCCCCCTTGACATAGTGGTTTTTGTTTTTTTTTTATTTGTCTTCATTTATAGTTCAATCGTATCGTGTGACATATCATTATTCTAAGAATGGCAACAGCTACATTTTCTTCTTTGATCAGTTTTGACTCCGACGTCAAGTTCTAGAATTCTGGCATCTTGGGTTTTTTAAAAGCCACATTTTTTTTTAAATTCCATAAAATTTCTATTCATAAACGAAAATGTTACAGAGGAGACACAAAAAACATAATGCACGGGGTCAAGGGGCGTGCCTAAAAATTTTTATTTTTGAATTCGTCTTTAAATTACACAAGGGAACAAAATTGAAATTTGTTTTGTGTTGAATGGAACTTAATACCATTTTTATATTACTTTGAGGTCGCTGATTTCAAATCGAATCTCCATTTTTCTCCATCAGCTCGAATTTTTAAGTTGCTGGTACTTATCGTATTTTTGACATTTTTCCAAAAATTTTAAGTTTTACAAAATCATAACTTTACTTTTATAAACCGATTTTCAAAATTGCTATAACTGTTACTTAAAAAAAAAAAAATTTTAAAAAATCACAAAAATGCCAGTTTTTTACAAAAATGAAAATTTTGTACTTTAAAAATTCAAAACAGGAAAATAGTGTTTAGTTTTATTACTCTTACGTAAAATCACATAACCTATGAAAAAAATGCGACATAGATCATGCCAATCGTTGTGAATTATTTTGCAGAGAATTCTACCATTCTGGGCGGATTGGTACAGTTATTTACCAATTTCAATGAAATAAAGCTCATTTCATTCAAAATATATTAGTGCAACATATTTTTGGTTCAAAACAAGGATCTTTGTCGCAATTTTTATACCATCACCCTTAGGGATGAGGGTATATATCATTTGATACGACCCAAAAGTGTAACACATAGAAGGAGTGACTTTAGACCCTAGGTTTCTTTGAACCAAATTCGATTCATGACTTTTTAAGTCGTTTGGGCCATGTCCGTCTGTCTGTCTGTCTGTCTGGTGGCTGTCCGGCTGGTTCGCACGATAACTTTCGAAAGCTGCAACAAAATGTTTTGAAATTTTGCACGAGTTATTATTTTCTCAAAACTACTTACGGTATTGCAAATGGGCTACATGGCCCCGCCCCTTCTGGTACCTCCCATACAAATACATCATTCCGCCCACTTTAGAAATCGAGTAATAATATCAATACACCCACCAGAATAATATCCCCAAATTCTGTATTTAGTAAAGCTGTAACAGGATAAAGTTTTGGAAAAAATTTTGAAAGCCTAGCCACGCCCCTTCTGGTACCTCCCATACAAATCTACCTTTCCGCCCACAATAGAGATAGAGTAATAATATCAATAAATCCAACGCGATCGTACCCAAATTCTGTACTTAGTAAATCTATGACAGGATAAAGTTTTATAGAAAAATCTGGAAGTCTAGACACGCCCCTTTTGATACCTGCCATACAAATGTACCACTCCGACCACTTTAGAAATTGAGTAGTAATATCAATATAATAGAATTTTTTGTGTTTTAATGAGGGTGATGGCATATGTAAGTCGGGTTGCCCGACTGAAACTGTCTTACTGTTTTAATTGTTTAAAATATAATGTGGAAGTGCCTTCATTTTTTTCATACCGTTATATCGCGAAAAGTCGAGCTGATAGAAAAAAAACTAATGCAGATTCGGATTCAGCTTTCCAAATAACCTTTAAAACAACTTCCAGTTCTCAATCAACAAATATCTTGTTCCCTTGTGTTATCTTTCATTCTAGGGGGTGACCGTCAAATCGTGCATTTTAGTTTGTATATTCATATTCAATATTTTGCCCCTATAGGAGGCACCAACAACATATGTAATTATATCTCAGTGCCTTAGTCAGAGGCCGAATTGATAAGAGATTTCTATTCGCTTCGATTCTACCAAGCAAAGTTAGTGATTCTTTCACTTGGTTCTTCTAACGTAGTGGCGGTCTCTCTCTCTTGTGCGCCGTCCTTCGAGGTCTTGAATACCTTTCACTGGAGTTTGATTCGCTTGACTACATCAATGTCGTGGTATAACTCGTACAGCTCATGGTTTATCCCAATCCTGAAGTCGCCGTTTACGCAAATCTCTCAAACACCGCCTGATGAGCTGCATCAGCCTGTGTAAGCACCCTGGTACAGTTGGTTCGAGGTAGGGTGGTGTTTATGAAGTGCTCTCGTAGCCCAAAAAACACTTGTTGGCGAGCACTATTCTCCTTTTTATTTCTAGGCTGGCACTGTAGTTATTGCACATAGCGGACCCGAGGTAGATGAATTTATCCACTAGCCCGAAGCAACAGATCTCAACGTTTACGCTGTGTCCCTAACGGGTGGACACTTTGTTCGATGATACCATTAACTTCGTCTTGTCCTCATTCACTGCCAAACCCATTTTCGCTGACTCCCATTCCACAGATGAGAAGACAGCAGTTAGCTCTCGCATCGTCCGACCGATAATGTCGATATCATCGACATGCTAGCAGCATGTGGCTCTAATTAAATATGGTGCCAGACATGTTAACCTCTGCTTTCCTTAACACCTTCTCCGTCACCATGTTGAACAGTATGCATGACAAATAGTGTTTTTGATTTCCCGGCATTTTTCATTTCCCGGGAAATCGGGATTTTTATTTAATTTTTCCGGGATCCCGGGAAATCCCGGTCCAAAACAAAATATATAAAAATGCCATTAACTATTAAAAAAAAATTGATTTTAATACAAACAAAGAAATATGAGATGAAACATAAAAAAAATACTAAAAATCTTGTGTTAAAGTTTGTCCGAAAAGTTGTTAATACTTAGATAAGCTGTCATCATGAAACCTGTATATGAGCAATCTCCTTATAGACTTAGAGAGGCGTATGAAGGGATTTTTTCGAAACTCGTAGTTTTAGGTTAAAGAAGGTCTAACAAGAGAGAAAACTGGTAACATTATGCAAGCCAAACGGCAAAATCTATCATCCTGGAAATGTATATGAGCAAGCTTCTTAAGGAACAAGAAGGCCGCTAAGAGGAAATTTGCGAAATTCGTACTTTTTGGGGTAAAATGGTGAAAAAGGAATAAAACCGGTATCATTGAGCAATCTCCTTATAAAATTGGAGAGCTACACGAAATGATTTTCAACAATTATTATGTTGGTTAATTGTGAAATATGAAGAGATTTTTTGAGATTCGTTCTCCTTTGGATAAAGAGGGGAAAAGTGTTATCATCGCTTATACCAAACACCTTAACATACAATCACCCTGTACACCAACAAAGAAAGTTATATGTCAGTCAATCGCCATAAAAATATTGTTCTAGAATATATGCATATCAATAAGTAAGTATTCATCAACTTACGGACATGGTATCGCTGATCCATTTTAGCAATTCAATACGTTCGAATATTTCTCTATATATGCAAGCACAGTTGAAAGTTAAACGAAACGTCAAAAGACGGAAGACGATAGATATGATCAAGACAATAGTCAATAATTGGTAATTTTATGGTAAAAATTTAGATATTGACTCATTAAATATGCGTAAAGAAATCCCGGGAAATCCAGGTCGCATTCCCGGGTTTCCGGGACAGAAAACTTGCCGGGATTCCCGGGAATTTTGTCCCGGGAATTCTCGGGACAAAAACACTAATGACAAACTATCACCCTGTCTATGACCTCTCGTCATATCGTCGATGCCTAATGGGACTATCGAAGGCAGCTTTGAAATCGACAAAGTAAGGGTCGATTTGCTGCTCACGGGTTTTGTTCAAGAATCTGCCGTAGTGTAAATATCCGATCCGTCGTGGATTTGCTTGGTCTAGAGCCGCTCTGATAAGGTCCAATCGGGTTTTCCACAATTGGCTTTAGACGTTCACACGTTATGCTAGAGAGGATGCATGCTTAAACAAGCTCATCTCCACCCACCTTAAACAGCTCAGCTGGAAGGCCATATGACAGTTTTTTATCTCAGCTTGGCTCGGATTGGGACACTCGATGTTATCGTCTCGGATTGGTACACAGTCTTCCACAACCGAGACATGTTCCATGTACCCGTAGGCCTGAAGAGTCGATTTGCCTCTCGCCTTTTCTCCCTGTGATCCGAGTTGATGTTCGCAGCCCTGATCAATCTAAGACACTTGACGCGTGCCTTCCATCGATTACCAAGTGATCTACTTGGTTTCTCGTTATATGATCGAAAGCTATCAACGTTGCCTTCTGAATGTTTTTGTGTTCAAATCGTTTGCTGTTAATTACCACATTCCCAGCTGCAGAGAAATTAATCAGTCTGATTCTATTTGGTGATGTGTCAGTATTAGGGATGCTAAACGGGATTGATTTTGAAAAATCCCGGGATTCGGGATTTTATAAATAAATTATTCGGGATCCCGGGATTTTTCGAGATTTCGGGATTCTTTTAAATTTTTTTTTTTGTAACTGATTTTTTCAACATAAATTATTACTGTCATTTATTGTTTGAAGTAGTTTCTTAAAAAGATTAAAGCATCTAACACAGTACAACACATGATTTTGCTAAAGTTATAACTTAGTTTAAGTAACATTCATTATTAGTTATTGTAAATTAGTTTTAAATGTATGTGTTGTTGTTGCGGAAAACATGAATATCTTAACTATTTGTTCACAGATTTTAACAAAGTAATATGCGTTTTACTCTTAAAAGCGTACACTTTCTAAATAAAATAGTAAATATTAGATTGTCCTTATTTCGAGACAAAAAACAGACTGATGCGACAAGTTATCAATGTAACTATATTTATCGTTGGAAAGGCCGTAGTGTCTTCTTTCAAAATCAGCTCAGAAACTTAAAATCAGTTTATATTCAACCACATCACTGGCTTATAAGTGCGTAAACGTACGAAAAACCGGTATCATAGTGGACTTTGTGAACTATTAAGGTTGCCTAGACACGTTCAGATTGTATTGAAATGTTCACAAAAGTTGTTCAACTTTACCATGGCTATAATTTTGGGGAACATTGTTAGTAAAAAATTTGGACTTCCCCAAAGTAATGCTCTAAAAAGTGAAAAAATTATAATCAATTTTTTTGCAAAAACGGCAGGAATAAGTAAAACTTTTGGTAAAAGTGTTAATAATATTTGTGCCCAAAACTCCCAGCTACATTATTGCTAAATATAGTTTAGCGCTATCACGAAGTGTTAGTTAGCTATTTGAGAATCGAACCTATACGGTCACGGTCTTGTATTTAGCAAAAAGTCTTCATTTGTTGCATGTGTTATTATGGCAAAAAACGAATGATACAGAACTTCTTCTTGGGGCTACTTTCACGTGCAGTTCTCAGAATTGAGTCCCAAACTAATAAGCTGAAAAATGTTGTACTATGTAATGTTTCATCCGATAATCTTGCAGAATTTTATTCCAAACATAAGTAGCATATAAAAGCATAAGAAAAACATCTTTCACAATCCACACTTGTGGCTAAAAATGTATCGCCGAAAAATCCCGGGATTTATTTATCAAAACCCCGGGATTCGGGATTCATCAATCCCGAAAAATCCCGGGATTTCGGGATTCGGGATTTCCCGTTTGGCATCCCTAGTCAGTATGCAGACTAAGTTTTCCGTCTGTTGGGCTTAAGACATTCTCCCGACCTATTTTGGCATTAAAATCTCTCAGCAAAATCTAACTTCATGGACCGGGCTACGGTCATATGTTTCTATACCTTTTATCTAGCCTATATAAAATTATAGCATATATAACAATTATTTAATTTTCTATATCCGTTTTCTACCGCAATTATCTTTAGAATTAACTAATTTATACATGTCTAGAAATTCACCATACACACCTCGTAGATAAATTGCAAACAGTAAACGTACATGTTTAAATACATAAAACATAGTTTTAAAACAATGACTTTGTACTAAATTCCCTTTGTATTCCACTCTTGTTAAATACCCGCAAACATCTGGTTTATTGCCCTTTGACATCGCAAACATAAGTTTCATATAAACATAAACTACATGTGCTCTTAGTACATTGGACATAAACTCTACACAACAACAACAAAATATTCAAATAACAGTTCACAACAACAACTCAATGTTTAGTGCTAGAAGTGTTTGTGATATGTTGTATGTTTGTACGTATATAGTACATTCGTATACATAAAAGTCTATGTAATACAATTTCCGTCGATTAAAGTGAAGTGAACTGTGTGTGACGACCGTATGTATGGAATAAGTGAATAAATATGACCGATTGAGCCCAAGTGTGAATGATCACTAAACGAATAATCACCGTCATCATCTTCAACATCATTAGGTATCCCCGGTACATTGCAATCGCCGGTGCTCAAACACATACAAACGTGCACCAATTCTACGACCACTGGCTGCGGTGGTAAAAGTGCTGGAGCCCAATGAAATTGTTCATCATATTTATGAATCTCCACAACAACGAAAACAACTTCTATCACTGCAACAACAACAACAACGATTATAACAACAATAGCTATAAAATAACGAATACATATTTTCAACATCATCGTGTAATACCAGAAACATAACATTTTGTGTTATTCTTTCGTTTGAAGCACAAAAGAAACGCATAACCTGCCACAGCATAATTTCTTAACTTCAAGTTCCAGTTTCTTGACTTCTTTTTCAACATTTCCGCTTTTCGAGACTATTAAGCGGCGTTTGTTGTTTTGCACCACTCCACCGTTCTTATGTACTATTCTTCTTGACTATATCTCATCATTTTACGTATAAATCCCCACCCCTCCCTCCTTACAGCGAGTATCAGCAAAGAGAGCTACCATGTATTCTGCCGGTAATTAGCCTATATTATTCTCTGTTATGTTTAAAACAAAAAAATAAGAAAAAAACAAATCGCAAATATTTTTTTTTTCATTTCATTTAGTTTTGCTTGAGCACTTTGTCCAACACTGCTTTGCATAAAATCACTGAATTTATTTTATTTCATTATTCAAGAGTATCATGGATTTTCATTAACATTCACATTTGTATGTATTGTAATATCTAAATCTATATATATAAAAGGCTTGGGTGACTGACTGATCACTCCCCAGCCCAAACGGCTAAAGCTAGAACCGTGAAATTTAGAATTTAGGTTTCTTTTATGACGTAGGCGCGCACTAAGAATGGATTTTTGGAAATTCGGACTGCAAGGGGGTAACGTGGCCGTGGCACCGCTCCATATAACTGGAATTTTAAAATGGCTGTATCATTTAAACCATTATGGGTACGAAGTCGAGATTTGGTACGTATATTGGTCGTATAAGAAAAAATAATTTTTGTTTATAGAAAGTGGGCGGTGCCACGCCCTTTTTTGAAAAATTGTTATACTGGCTGAAGGAATGGACCGATTGTAATGAAATTTTCACTGTGAGGTACTGTCCGTAGGGCCTCCATCATACGCTACATAAAAACAAAATTAGACAAAGGGGCGTGGCACCGCCCACACAAACCGAAATTTCAATCGGTCATATCTCAATAGCCATTAGAGGTATAAAGATGAGATTTGCTACAAATGTTACTGTTACAAAGAGGAATACGTCTGGCTGGAAAATGGGCGGTGCCACGCCCCTTTTGAAAAAATCGTTTTCTGGGCAAAATAAATGGACCGATTGCAATGAAATTTTAACTGTGTAGTACTATCCACAGAGCCTCTACCATAGGCTACATAAAAACATAATTAGAAAAAGGGGCGTGGCTCTGCCCAGACAAACCGAAATTTGAGTTAGTCATATAGCCCGAGCCATTAGGGGTATGAAGATGAGATTTGCTACATATGTTACTGGTATAAGAAGGATTAGGTCTTGCTGGAAAATGGGCGGTGCCACGCCCCTTATTGAAAAATTGTTATACTGGCCAAATAAATGGACCGATTGTTTTTCACTGTGAGGTACTGTCCGCAGGGCCTCTATCATAGGCTACATGAAAACAAAATTATACAAAGGGGTGTGGCACCGCCTACACAAACCGAAATTTCAATCGGTCATATCTCAATAGCCATTAGATGTATGAAAATGAGATTTGCTACAAATGTTACTGATACAAAGAGGAATATGTCTGGCTGGAAAATGGGCGGTGCCACGCCCCTATGGAAAAAATTGTTATCCCGGTGAAATAGACCGATTGCAACAACATTTTCACTGTGTAGCACTGTCAGCGGCTACATAAAAAAAACATAATTAGACAAAGGGACGTGGCACCGCCTACACAAACCAAAATTTTAGTCGATCACATTTCAAAGGCCATTAAAGGTAAGAAGATAAAATTTGCATTTGGTACATGGCGGATAATGTATCTCTGCGAAATAAGCGGTGCCACGCCCCTTCTGGATAAACTGTTTGTCAGTAATATTAATATAATGATTGAAATAATATTTTCATTATCTTTATATTTCAAATTGCTTATTGGGTGTAAATAGGAAGATGAAATTTGGGGTGGTTGTTCCCCGTTTTAAATAATAGTCAGCCAAGAATGGAATGGGACCGCCCGTGGCCTAGTGGTTAGAACACGCGACTACCATGCGGGAGATCACAGGTTCAACTCCTGGCTCCAGTCATCTTAAAAGAAAAAAATAAATAAATTTTTCTTTCATTGTCGGCTCCCATCGAATGTTGTTGACAGCAACTTCGCAGTATTAGTGTCGAGTCAATCGGCGTGTCTAGTAAGAGCTTCTCAAACAGTGACGTTTGCATTCGTCGATAAACAAGTAGATGCCGTTAGTTGTGAATCTAAAAATAGAAAGCGTGTTAATTCACAACAACGCGAGAAGCTATCCCATACCTCATTCATGGGGTGTAAAGGGAAATTAAGTAAGTAAGTAAGAATGGATTTTTAGATATTCGTACTTTTAGGGGTATCGCAGAAATTGATATAGACATGCTCGCTATCAAAGTGGATTGAAGGTTTTTGTGATATCCGATATTTCTGGGTAAAAAAATCGAAAAAGAGATAAAAATTTTACTTTCGCTCAGACCAAACGGCTTATGCTATAATCATAATAATTTTTATGGGCTTGCTGCCTATGGAACTAGAACGAAGTAAGGACGGTTTTCGAAATTCTTACCTTTTAGGAGTAAAAACTAAGAAAGTGGTACTAAACGGCTAAAGGCATGGTCGCAAAAATTTAAGTGAATATTTTAGTTGTGCGATGTGAAATAATTTCTTTTGAAATTCTGGTACTATGGTCCAGACCAACTGCCTAAAAGTAAAGTTACGAAAATGTAAATAGAATTGCTGCCTATAGAATTAGAGAGCCAACAGAAGAAGTTGTAGAAATTCGAAAATTTAGGCGTAAACAGGCAGAAAGGGGATAAAACTGGTACCATCACCCAAATCAAAAGGTTAAATCTATAATCGTATATGATGATGATTCCTATAGAATTTAAGGGAGTACCAGTTCATTTTAGATGTGCGTTACGAATGTATATTTTGAAATTCGTACTTTTAGGTATAATAAGGTCCTAATGCGGTTCAATCACTTAGGCTATTGGAATAAAGCTACAATCACATAAATGGGGTGTTTGTTCGTCTTATGATGATTTTGCCTGTATTGCTAAAATTCATAAAAAGATTCATTGTAAGTACGGGTGAAGCAACGCGAGCCGGGAAAGCTAGTATATGATAAATAGATGTAGAGGGACGTCATATTGTTTCTACGGTTGGTAACAACTTTATCTGATCAATTTAAATGGGGCGGCATGATAAGTCATGGGAAAAAAATAAATTTTTGTTCAGTAGTTATTACTGATTACATTTATAAAATAACACCTAAAGGTTTTAGTACAGATAAGTAAATTCTTTTGAATAAATCAACAAATGTAAATCTTAATTGTAACACTCTTTAAAAGTGTACCGGCCTATTAAAGCTTCAAAAGCTTCTGTAGCACAATATTTAGTAGTAAACATATCTTCCGTTGGACGATTTTTTTATACCCTTATAATTTAAGCAAAGTTTGCTGATTTACTTTATAAATTCATTAATATAGAATCCATTCATACAGAATAGCCACAATACAATGATTCACTCCAATGGTGATATGATTAGAAATGTTTATTCTAAAATCGATAAGAAATTTTTATTAGATCACTGCTCAAAATTTTGGCAACTCCGAAGATAAGATTTGTATTGTTTAGAATAACAACAACAAAAACTAGGCACCTGTTAGCTTTTAAACTCATAGAATTGTGCTTTCTAAAACCGGTATCGATCTATTTTTGAACAGCGGGCGAGCATCACGTCGTTCACTTCGTTTTCACTGTAAACGCTACGAGTGTTATATGTCTCCACAATTAAGAATTGACTCCGAAAGAGTTTTAAACAAAATTTCAATTTCATTTAATGAAATTAAAAAAAGTCAAAAAATATTATTTTCTAACAATTAAAGCATCGAAATGTGATACTTATGTTATTAAGTCCACCAAGTCCACTTTTTTGTAAAATGGACTTAATGATGCCAAAGTGTTCAACAAATCGTAGTAGGTATATGCCCTCTAAAAAATTCTATGCCTATTTAAACAGTTTTGTAGTAATCGTATCAAAACATAGACGGCCATAAACTTTGAATCATCAATAACTAAAAAACAGAAAAAGTGTAGTTCAGATTTTTGCAAAAGTGTCCCAAAAAAAAAATCATTTCTACTTGAAGTAGTTTTTTATTTACACTCAGAAAAAAGTGAACTAAATTGAAGTAAAATTGAACTAGAATTGAGTAAAATGAGTCTTCATATGGCGCCAAGTAACACAGTACTCAAATTGAGTTTGCAAATTTCTTTAATATAAGTCTAAAATGCGAACTAAAATATAGTATACATTTCTTTGTTTTGAGTACAACACGACTTATTTTTGAACACATTTTGAATCAAAAGTAGTAAGTTGGTATTACAAATAAGTATGCCCTAGGAGAAACATGTACTAAGTTTAAGGAAATATTGACTAAAATTGAGTAAGAGTGGCCATCAATTCGGAGTCATGTATTACGGTTACTCAGATTGAATTCATTTCATACTTGATTTCAGTAAAGTTGTTACTACATTCAAATACATTTGGAATAAAGACAAGTAAAAGTTACTGAATCTTAGTCGACATATACTATAAGCAAGTATTATGTGTCAATAATCAAGTATGCACTTACTCATTCGTAGTTTTTTTTGATACGATTTAAGTGCAAAATTTCTAAAATAAGGAAAAATGATGTTTCACTGAGTATGCACTTCTTACGTTTTACTACCGATATTCAGAAAATTTCCTAAAGTCAACCACAAATTGACTTGAAATAAGTACACGCGGCAATCATGGAAGTTTGCATCGTATTCAAAAAAAGAAAAATGTGACTTACTACAAAGCAAATATTCTAAATTGAAGACCGCATTTTCTCCGTATTAATGCAAATTAAACTACATTTAAGTACGAGACATGTTGATGCGTATTGGAATTTAGTATAGTTGAACTTAATTGAAATCACAAACGAAGTAAAAACAAGTATGCTCTCCTAGAATTAGCGAGAATTTACTTAAATGTACAACTAATCAGATCTGAAATTGAGTCAGATTGTACTCAAATTGAGTTAACTTGTAGCCAATATGAACATAAATGTCTTACACTATAAGACTGAATGTACTATATTTGAGTTTAGTGTCAACTTGGCTCAAGTTTATCTATCCTATTGTGGAATATATATGTACTATATTTAAGTTCGTCTAGACTTGCTTGTATGCTTTTTACCCTTAATTGAAGTCACAAAAAATTAAAACAAGTATGCTTTCTTGAAATTAACGAGAATATACTTAAATGTACAACCAAACGGACGGAAAATTGGATTTATTGTACTAAAATTAAGTTTAATCATGGTTAATGTAATATTTGCATTTCCCCCAACTAGCTTTAATTTTTTTTTTAATAATTACGTTATATAAGCTTATAAACAATTTAAAAGAAAGAAATTGCTGTCAAAATAAAAAACTTTTATTTTATTATTATTAATAAATTGTTTTTGCAAATTGACTGATATTGCAGAAATGCCGTGGTCATGTCTGATGCTAGAACACGCATGCGTACAAGTAGTTATTCATTTTAAAATACACTTATTTTACATAACTAATACATACCACTTCCAACTGCAGATATACAAATATCAGCAAATTGTACGTCATCGCTGCAAAAAAACGACTTTGCTGCCTTCAAATTTTGGGTAAAGGAATTAAAGTTAATGTTTGGCCAACATGCTCAGAAAGTTAAGGAAGGATTGGGGTTTATAATATTAATTATATATTCGAATATTATATTATTCGCATTTGTCATTAATTTGCGCAAATACACGTTCATTAGATAAAATTATTTTAAAAGAACACTACAAATTCCATTAGCAAATATAAAATAATATGCCGCGTGGAGGTTTTTATTCAAATGAAAATCTTTAACTCAATTATTGAATTGTGTTTTTCTCTAAATCAAATTTGGCGAACGGCAAAGTTGACTTTAAAATACAAATTTTTAAGTCAAAAGAAAATTTAGAAGCAAGTTGTCTACAAAATGTTCACATGAACTATTTTACGTATGGTTACATAGATTTAATATTTGACTTGATATATAATAAAGGTATTGATCTAAACAATTAGAACCTGCTCTTTAGGTTTCCCCGCGGCATAATAAACTGCGTCAAAGTCTCATCATTGTCAGTTATATTGCAAACGGTTATTTGTTTACATGAGTAAACTGCTTCAAGCATAATAGAGGAGGTCTCAAATCATACGAAGCCGTGACACAGACGAGCCTCCCCGCCACACGCTAGAAGTCTAACTATCTGACAGCAAACTGAACTATTAAAATAATTTGCAGTATTATTACGCGAAAGCCAAGAATAAAAATTATCTACATCATGCCAATAATAAATATCTGTCTAACATTACAATATATGAACTAACGAAGATAAAATAAAATTTGTATAGTCTAAGAGGTTTGAAACAGACATCCGATATTAATACCAAAATACAGTATATTTTAATTTTTTCCTCATAAAAAAACGAACTTACAAGTTCAAAATCAAATGTTGTTTTCAATTGTTCTATTTGAATTCAACAAATGTTCGAAATTATTTTGAACTCTTGTGTTCAATAAAAAATTTTCAACCGATGAAAAAACTAAATAACGAACAATTGTTCAAAATAAAGTTATTTATCTTTGTTGAAAAAAATATTAAACGTTCATGTACAAAAAAATAATGAACTTTCAAATATCGTACCGGAACTGGAATGTCATAAATATTGTGTCTACCAAATTAAACGCAAGAAATATGTTTGTATTAAGATAAGTCATAACTGTACAAATGGAACACAGCATCTTAAGAATTTCGATAAAAAATTTTGGGAGAAGATATAGAGCTAGAGCTAAAATCTAGAGCTATGTATTACCCCTTACATCTAATGAATGAGAAATGATCGATACTATAAAATCGCCAATAACAGAGGCCAGGTATTTTGAGTTTTGCTGAATACTGTGAAATAATCAACTTGATGCATCTTTATAGAACCCATCGTCAGTTTTTTCATGTATATATAGAAATGTATATTTATTATAATTTGAAACGAACATTGTTCGAAAAGATTTTCAACTCTAAAGTTGAAAAAAATATTTAACTTGAATGTTATTTATCTTTGTTGAAAATAAAAATTTTATAGTTTTTCCATCATTGTTCATTATTTATTTTGAACATGAGAGTTATGTTTTCAAACTAACATTGTTAGAAAACATATTGAACTCATGTGTTGAGAAATATTTTTGAACTTCTATGTTATTTATTTTTGTTAGAAACAAAAAAAGTATCGTTTTCCGACCCTTGGTTTGAAATGAAATAACTAATAGTATTTCAATTGATATTTGATCTAAAATTCGAAAATGTTTTTTAATATTTTTTTTCGAGTACAACATATCCCATACTAAAATCAAACAGTTAAAAAAAATATTTTGTTGTGGTGTTGTTGTTAATTTCGAATTTGGATATGAAGATTGCGTTTCTCGAAAAACATTAATAACTTAACCATTTGTTCACCAATTTTTATAAACAAATCTGCGTTTTACAAATGGCTAAATGCACTTTCTGAATAATACAACAAACATTAGGGTAATGTAATAAATAAGTGGCTAAAAACTTCTTCAAACTTCAAAAATAGTGAACAAAATAAAAAAAGTTTAAAATTGGGGAGCAAAATCTGACAAATGTGGCAAGTTATCTATAGTAAAATATATATATTTGTGTATCGTTGGAAAGGTCTCAGATTCTTTTCTTCAACCCAGTTAATAAATTCAAAATTGGTTCAGAACTAAATGAGTTATTAGCTCATAAGTGATGAAAGACCCGAAAAACCGGGTTTCGAACCATAATTCAAGATTTTGAGGGCGTTAGGAAACTTTGGTTTACAAGATTCATGATGTACCCGACTTCACCATGCACTAGGTCTCTCCCCAAGTTCCTTAATTTTTCCTAATTTTTTTAAACTTCAACTTTGACTTCAGAATAACAATTTGTAAGTCATATGAAAATGTATAACACAGTTGTCTACAAAATGTGCAGATGAACTATTTTACGTATGGTTACATAGATTTAATATTTGACTTGATATATAATAAAGGTATTGATCTAAACAATTAGAACCTGCTCTTTAGGTTTCCCCGCGGCAAAATAAACTGCGTCAAAGTCTCATCATTGTCAGTTATATTGCAAACGGATATTTATTTACATGAGTAAACTGCTTCAAGCATATTAGAGGAGGTCTCAAATCATACGTAGCCGTGACACAGACGAGCCTCCCCGCCACACGCTAGAAGTCTAACTTTGCAGTATTATTACGCGAAAGCCAAGAATTAAAACTATTTAGATCACGCCAATAATAAATATCTGTCTAACATTCCAGCATATGAATTAACGAAGATAAATCAAGTTTTAATAGTCCAAGGGGGTTTGAAATGTTTAGAAAACGAAAATAAAAAATTCAGTTTAATAAATTGTATTTCAATTGATATTTGATCTAAAATTCAAAAATAATTTTGAATTCATATAGTACGTTTATATGGTATTTGATTTGTGATTGAATTTAGAAAGAATAAATTCCGATTTGTGATTAGTAATTGGATTAGAATTTGTTATATCGAAATGAATTTAAATATTCAAATTGCACTCTTGAAATTCAAGAATAAATTCAAGTTTGTAATTATAATTATATAAGTATAAGTAAACGGAAATTAATAATCAAAAGTGAATTCACAAATTAGTTGTAATTTAAATTTGAAATTCAGCAATAAACTTCAATTAAAATTAGAATTTGTAATTTGATATTCACATATTAATTTAAATTTTTAATTGCCTCTAAAATTGAATTCTGTAATTGTATTAAGAATGAATGAAATCATAATAGCAATATAATTCAGAATAAGTATTTTATTTAAAATTTTATATTCTGATTTCCAATTGTCATTCATTCTGCAATTTTAATTTTCAAAACTTAATTTTATATTTAAATTAATTTTTTAATTTTAACTCAGATACTGACTGCATATTCAAATTATAATTAGAAATTGCATATTTTTATTTAAATTCCAATTACAAATTACATAATTCTAAAATTTAAAATCTTAATTTAAATGACACCTCTAAATTTTAATTGGAAATTTGCACTCCAATACCCATTTAAATTCCATTACAATTTGGAATTCATTTAATTAATTTTTGAATACCAAATGCAAATTACAAATTTAAATTCAATATTCAATAACAAATTATAAACTGTTCTACACTTTTAGTTTATAATTTTTTGTAAAATACATTTGTAATTTTTGAAATTTGAATTTAAATTATTATTAGTATTAGAAATTGGAGTTTGGTATTCAGAAATTTATTAAAATTTGCAATTGACACTTGTGGAAAGAATTCCAAATAAAAGGAACTTTCATATTTAAAAACGAATTCGAATTCAAATGACAATAATGAATTTGAATTCATTTTTCCACACTAAATTCCAATTACTAATTGCACGTCAATTTGGATTTTACTATACAATTTGTAACATAAATTTTTGCACACACACACTACATACGCGTAATTCTTTAAAAACAAGCGCCATACAATTTGAATTTCTTTAGTAGCATTAATTTTAAATTTGAACTCATTACATATTATTGAATTTGCAATTGGAGCTTCTAATGAAATTCAAATTGCTCGTTATTTTCGCCGGTCACACACACACAACACCAATGAACGAATACACAATTGTACTTACCCATTTTTTCCTATTGAAAACACCACGGTTGAGAACACCACCGCAAAGACTTTTTCGCCAACAATCTTCTTAAATTATTCACATCTAAAATTGATAATTAAGGTTCTTATTATCACTTACCTTTTACAAAGTCTCCGAAAAACACTTTTTCACTATTTAATTTCTTTTACAGTAACATGACACTCCAAATAAACACTTTACTCCTAAACGTCTTCAACAAAACTGTTCTAAACGCAACAAATACCAGCTTGTATGCGCACAAACACTTATACACACACACAAATCACATAGTTCGATCGCTGTCGAATGTTTGTCTCTTTTTGTTTCACAGTTGTTGAATGCTGCACATTATGGTTTCATAGAGTTTATCTCTTTCACTCACATTTTGTGTGTACTTATGAGAACACAGAGCTGTATTTCTGGAAATGAACTTAATTTGAGTACACAGTGAACTAAAATTAATTACAAATGTATTCAACTTTAGTTTGACGCTTCTCATATTTACAACTATACCCTTTTTGACAAAAAATTTGGCACATAGCTAAAGACTTTTTTACTTCAAATAAGTATTTTGTTACAATTGTTTATTCAAAATGAACTCAAGTTTAGTTTAATGTCTTATTTTTAAGTAAATGTTTACCTAATTTGAGTACGCATGCTTACTATATTTGATTATTTTTCGAACTACCATTGGGTAATATTCTCTTTTAATATAAGTTGAGCATACTACAATTAAGTTTTTCGTCCCCAAATTCTAGTTTATTTTGAATAAAAATTTCTGTTACAAATGTATTATTTTTACGTAGTTTGCTTGTCCATTTTAAGTCTACAATATCCTATATCTTATTATTTGCAACCTAAAATTGAGGAAATCGTACTCAATTTAAGTACGATATTCCTGAAGATAATCTTCCTTTAGTTTAGTAAACCGTAACTCAAAATTACTACATCTATACTTGAAACGATCATACATGTGTACTCAGTTCTACAACTTCTTTGAACTTAATTTTAATATCTGGAGTAAATTGAAGTACAATGCGAACTAAACTTACATTCTTCCATACAATTATGTTTTCAACACTTTGCAAACTTAAATATTTACATGCCATACTTCAAACGAATAATATTTTCCTTAAGGCGAGTAAAATTTTACTCATTTTGAAGAATACAATTTGAGTAAAATTTCGTACTTATATGAAGTATGCACTTTTTCAACGCATACTCAAATCCAGTACAACATATTCGAATTGAGTATAATTTATTCATTTTAAGTACAAATTTACTAGTTTTGAGTAAATTTTGCAAACTCAAATCTAGTATGTTTTGTACTCAAATTTAGTACGGACTTTTTTCTGAGTGTAATGTAAAAAAACACAAGCGACCATAAACTTTAATCATCAATAACTCAGAAACACTAAAAGTGAACTTGTTTAGTTTTTTTTCTGTATAATGACGATATGTTCCTTTAATTGCTCAAAAGCCACTTGCTGTTAAAAACTTAATTTTAAAGGATCCACTGAGGAAAAAGTTTATTGGAGGAGTCTGCGCTACAAGGTGGCCAGATAATATCATGTTTTTTATATATGATACTTTCATATTTAGCTGGCACTCCCTTGCAACCGTATATTGTGGTTATATGCCGCACGTAGAAAAGTATAACATACGCTTTGATCTTCTGCAATTTGCCGCACCAAGTTCTGCAAGGCACTCAGTAACCTGGTCTTTCCTATTCGCCCTGGGCGCGGTCCATTGAGTTCATTGTCGACGAATTTTCGACTGGCAAAATTTTCATTCGTATATACAACATGACATATGCAACGCTGTACCTTAATGCTCATGATTCATACGACACCAATACTCTCCATATATTTTACGGAGTATTTTCCTCTCAAACACTGCCAAAAAGAAATCATCCACTTGTGACATTGTCCACGATTCTGCGCCATACATAAAGACAGGTAGAGCCAATATCTGGTATATCTGGATTTTTGTTCGTCAAGAGAGGACTCTGTCATTAAATCGCTTGCTAAGTCCGTAATAGCATCTTTTATTAAGCAGGATTATTTTCCGGTAGAGCCTAGGTAGATATAATCAACTGAAAAACTTAATTTTCCTTTACAACCCATGACTTGTTTATCGACGAATTCGAACGTCACTGTTTGAGAAGCTTTTACTTGACATGCCGATTGACTCGACACTTATACTGCGAAATTGCTGTAGACAACATCATCGGCAATGAAAAAAAATATAGATGACTGGATCCGGTAGTCGCGTGTTCTAACCACTATACCACCGCCGGTCTCAGATAAAACCAACTACCACTACGAAAATAATTCTGTCGTTTCGAAGCATCTTAAACGATTAGATACTTTGTTCGTCTAAACTAACAACTTCGTTTTGTCTTCCTTCACAGTTAAACCCATTTTAGCTAATTCATTCAGTATATCTGAGAAGGCAGCAGTCACATTTCGCAGTTGTCGGCCGATGATGTCTTCTTCATCAGCCTACGCAAGCAGCATATGACTTTTATTGAGTATCATGTCATTATCATCTCCATCACTATGTTGCAGAGGTCACACGATAGGCCGTCGCCTTGTCTTAGGTCTCGTCTGGTATAGGGTACTTGGTAATTATCACTATAGTGTTCAAATACTTGAATTTTTCAGAAAATCGGTTACCGGTTTATTCAGGAAATACATTTTTCCAATAATTCGGTTTTCGAATACATGATTTAGTAAATAACGACGTTAACAGGATTCGTTAAATATGAAAAAAACATGAATATCGATACCTATACTTAACTTAATTTCCCTTTGCACCCCATGAATGAGGTATGGGATAGCTTCTCGCGTTGTTGTGAATTAACACGCTTTCTATTTTTAGATTCACAACTAACGGCACCTACTTGTTTATCGACGAATGCGAACGTCACTGTTTTGAGAAGCTCTTACTAGACACGCCGATTGAATCGACGCTTAATACTCCGAAGTTGCTGTCAACAACATTCGAGGGGAGCCGACAATGAAAGAAATTTTTTTTTTCTTTTTAAGATAATTGGAGCCAGGTTTGATCCTGCGATCTCCCGCATGGTAGTCGCGTGTTCTAACCACTATACCACGGCCGGTCCCAATATACCTATATCCTTTCAAATAATTAGAGCTTTTGCCCTCAGTTTAGTTAATTTTATATTTTTAGTTCATCCAAATAGAAGTTATTAGAAAATTTTTACTGAAGATATAAGTGGAATCTATAGTACTCACAAACTTTGAACGTGTTTCTTGTAAAACATTTTACACTTAGCATGGTTTGGAAGAAAGATATAGATTTGATCACAAATTAACCTCCTTTTCACCATTGGACACTTAGTATAGGAAATAAAAGTACAACGCTTTTCATATGAATTTCGAAGGCTTTCCACTTATTTCTAGGTGAGATCCCAATCAATTTCAGGATGAGATCGCAACTGTATCTTGGTGATTTCCCAACTATAATTAAACTCCTTTGCGATCGGACACTTAGTTTAGGATATAATTGCATTTAAAGTAGTACATATGAATATCGACGGTTTCCCAGCCATTGCAAGGTAAGATTCCAACTTTATCTTAGTGAATTCATAAAAATTGTATTGGGATCCCAAAATTAAGCCCTTTTTCGCGATTGAAGACTTAGTTTAGGAGATAGCGACTATTTTAAGTTTTTATATGCTTTATGCGCATGAACGGAGTGAAGGGTGTATTCATTTTGTTCTTTCATTTGTAACGCCCATAAGGAGGCGTGGTAGGTAAGACAATATATATATATATATAAATGATCAGCATCGAAATCTGAGTCGATTTAAATGTGACCGTCTGTCCGTCTGTCTGTCCCCGCGATTACAGCCGTAGTTTAAGAGATATCGAGCTGAAATTTGGAATGGAGCTTTACATCAGTAATTTAAGAGCAATCAAGCTGAAATATTGTACGCAAACTTTGCTGCCCTAAATGGAGGTTGAGTTATAAGATGTGCCCGATCGGTCAAAAACTACTCCTACCTCCCATACAAACTCCCCCTTATTGGGGTATCCCTACGATTATAGTTGTAGTTTAAGGGCAATCAATGAAATTTTGTATGCAAGCTTCCCGATGAGACCGATCGGTCAAAAACTACTCTCACCTCTTATACAAACTCTCCCTTTTTTGGGTTTGTCCCTGCGATTGCAGCCGTATTTTAAGAGGTATATAGCTGACATTTTGTACGCAAGATTCAATATCTAAGCGGAGGCTACTTTCTAAGATAAGCAATGTCGGTCAAAATTACTCCCACCTCGCATTCAAACTACCTTTTTTTGGGGTTTCCGAGCTACTGCCCCCGCGATTATAGCCGTAGGTTAGGAAATATTGAGCTGAAATTGTATATGCAAGCTTTAATCCTATAATAGGAGCTTACGTTGTAAGATGAGCAATATCGGACGAATACTTCTCCCACCTTCCATACTAAATCCCCCTTTTTGTGGGTGTCCGTCTGTATGTCCCTATAGTTTATGAGCTTTCGGCATAGCCGAAGATAACCGCCTTTCTAGTTTTATATGAATACGGCATCCCACAGAATTGAAGTTAATCGGCAACGCCTGCTTTATTATTATCCAGCCTATAAAGTGCTCTCTCCATATATGCAGTATCTGTAATCAGATTCCCATCCTTGTGCTTACAGGAGGGGACCACACTGCCCTTTGTTTTTATCTCGTAGAATTTTCTTGATCCTCGGCCTTCCGTTCCTTCAGCTGGCATTTCTTTCGTTTAAATAGCTGGTGCGCCTATTGCTTCTGCTGTCCCCTAACGGGGTTACATTTAGATGTAGCGTTGCAGCATTATATTCCTCAGACGCTATGCGACATTCTTTAACGTACCAGGATTCGTCTGAACGCCGATTTATGTGTCCAAGCACGGTTGTTGCCGCGGTTGTTATGGAATGCGCCATATGCTGACGCTGTGAATCGCGAACATCAGAAGTAGCGGCGTTGTTTCGTAGTAGTTGTCAGATCTGATTGGAGTAGGCAGTGAAGTAGTTCTGAGGTTCCATCAAATACCACATGAGTTGCCTTGTGGATATCTTTATGCTGAAAATCTGGTTCCACTCACTACCACGTTCCTTGCCACTGCGAAGCTAATCGCCAAAACCCATTGTCATTGTCGTGTTGGCATGTAGGCTGAATTTACCGATCGATGGAACAAGCACATCCTCCCTTCCTATTTTGGCATTAAAATTCCGCAGGACACTTTTAATGTCGTGACCAGAACAGCGGTCGTTGGTTTTCTCTAGGTGCTCGTAGAAGGCATCTTTAAACTCATCGTCTTGTCTTATTTTTCGCGTTGATGCGGATTGTGACGATTCGATCACTAACAGGACTGTATCGGAAGACAAGATTTTTGAGCATCTGTTCCGTCTGATAATTTATTTTCTTCGTGTTTTAATAGCCGATAATTTAAACTATTAGGAGTGGTCCGAGATTATTAAAAGTTGGCACCCAGCTATATATTTATTGAATTTAATTTAATCAAAATAAAATCAATTAGTTTTTTGTAATTGATTGATCGAAAAATAAGGTTTTGACACTAAAACTCCCACAATGCCCAGTCGTGGTTACACGTCGCAGCCACTGACTCAAATGAAAACAAACTTTTGCTCCACTCTAGTTTTCTAGAACAAAAATGTCTAAACAAGTAATATACACAACCTTAGTTCACATAATTTTCATACTACAAAACATAATTTATAACACAGCCTCGAAATAAGTTCTCCATCTTTCAATATGTTTATTAAAATTCCATTGGCATAGAGATTCCATTTTTAATTTTTGTTTTATTTAAAAATTTCAACTAAATTAAGTTGTTTTTTTATTATTGCTTAACATTTGAGCACAATCACATTTGTTTGTTAAAATATACTTGTGCCGATTTACCCATATGGTAAACCATATTCATGTATTTGTTAGATTCTTGTTATATGTATTTTGCTTTTGTACAATGTACATACATAAAATAATATGGTAATTATTCTTTAAGAATTTAAGGATTTATTATAAAGATATGTTAAGCTATAATAATTAGTAAATTATTTCCGATACCGGTTAATGTTTTGACTATTAATCATAAACCGGTAGGCAAACGCTATTCATTTGAAAAACACATTTGGAGTGTTGCGAAAAAAGTATCAAATCGTGAAAATATTCAAATACGTCTCGATCCACGGGCACATTGAGAGACAAAAGTAATCAAAAATACATTCACTGAAAATTAACAATAAAATATAATTTCTTAAATGCTTAAATGAACAACATAAGTGCAATAAGAAAGAGTACATTTCTTTATGGCCGCCACCGGTCGCACCGCCTAAAGTTTAATTGTTTTTCAAAATTCAAAAAACTTTACGTTTCTTATATAGTACACAATAACTTACTGGAAATGATTTTCTTTATTTGCAGCCACACGTGCAATTAGTTTGTCGCATGTTAAAAAATATGCACTACACTCAAATTTTTTGGAAAATTACGAAAATCAGTTGAAATTAGCACGAAATGTCAAAAGTACTTGTAATTTATAAAATATTGTCAAATGTCAAATAATCACGTGTCACTTCTTATGGAAAATCCTTTGGTGTTCTCTTTTTGTATTTCAACTATAATTATAGATTGACTTATATAAAGCTATGGATATGTCTTTAAAAAACCACAAATTAAATTACACAAACAAAGTAAATTAATATTAAAATAATGACTATGGGGCAACACTGAGTTTTTCCTTTGAATATTTACAAACATGCAAATACCAAAATTCACTGTCTATATATTTTGGCTGCAAGTTTGGTTACAATCCAGCAGCAACAAAAATAGGGATTTGCATGCAATGGCAATCAGCAGCATTACCCTACAAATGAATCTTTATTTCATCAAAACATAGGGTGCGATATTGCCTGCACATTCCTATTCTCATGGAAGGCCAACAAGCATTTCTACAAGAACTGAAATTAAACTAAAAAATATGTCCAAATTGTTTCAACATTTACTATTTTCATATTTTTTATTGAGCCTCGAAACTCAATCATTAATGCAATATGTGTTCTTACAACTTTTTAATTACTACTTCTTCTTATTTGGCAGCAGCAACAGGAATTCACCCATCAGTTTCCGCACACTTGTTAGATAGTTCGCCACACCAAGTTTAGATGACAACTCATTTACCTGGTCGATCAAACAAAGTTTTGGTTGCCACTTCCTGCGCCTCCCATTGATATTATTGCCCAAGACTTTTCGAACTGCAGCATTTCTATCCATTCGTACAACATGTCCCAGGCATTTCTTTTGCCCAATATACATATTTGAAACCGCTTGACTACGTCGATGTCATTATACAGCTGTTAAACCTAATGGGTCATACGACGACGGTACTTGACGTTAACTATGATGCGTTCAAATATTTTGCGAAATATTTTTCTCTTGAGAACTCCTAGAATAGATTGATATGCTCGTGTTAATACCCAGTATTCCAGATAGCAAGACAAATATGATTAATGTCTAGTAAAGTTGGATCTTTGTTCGTTCAGAGAAGGCTTTGACATTAAATTGCTTGTTTAGAACATAGCGGTTTGCAATCAATATCTGACTCTTGATTTCCAGGCTGACAGTATAAATTTTGTTTTTTTTTTATTGTTTATTTATTTTAATTTAATATGCTTAAGACTACAAATAAACAAGAAGTTTCAATATATTTATAATTGTAACGAACTGTTCCATAAACGAAAACTCAATCATTTTTTATATGACAGTGTTACCACTATTACAACAATTTTTTTTTTCGAATTAAGTATTACATTATGTTTTTGTATTATAATATACATTTATATTTTTTAGCGTAATGAAAAACTAAAAAAAAACACTACTTCAAGCTCTTTTTTTTTGTGTATCATAAAAAGGTCACAATATTTAAAAGGCAAAGTTAGGGGTTAAGCCACCAAAAACTTTGAGATTTGAACCGATCGCGTCGGTCCTTATCTGTAATGCTACAATCATATCTTAAGCTATTGTTATTAGTCATATTGCTGTCAAAACCTTTAGTCGTTGCCCTTCTATACAAATGATAAAATATTGGTACACCCAGAGAGTTCTGAATGCATCCCATTTTATCCAAATATAAAAAGGCCTCAGGAGGAACATAACCAGTATTTAAGGTTTCTTTTATGTACGAGTCATCAGCATAATATGGGGCCATGATCAAGTTATTTATATCACAATTCATGCATTTAATAATGTGATTCCTAATAGTTTTTATAATAAAGTTATCTATTCTGTTAATATTCACAGATTTATAAAGAATCTTATTTGATATATATTTAGTTTAATTGCTTTCAGGGGACCTGTGAAGAGAGGTACACGAACGTAAACATTTTCTTTCAAATTTTCTTATTTTTTCCATATATGAAGGTGAAATATTGAACCAGATAGGTCCGCCATAACACAGGATAGCACGGACTATCGATGTATATAACAAAATTTTTACATTTTTTTCGACGAATTTGGAAAAAAAATATTGACTTGTACGTCATGAATGCTTTTTGTGCCTTAATGATCTGATAATGTATAAATTTTGTTTACGGCACAGCCATGGTAGAAAAAATCATCTACCACATAGTTATACTGCCCTCCTAAGAAAGAAAGTCATAAGCGCCAAAATTCCCAAATTGAGATAATGGCAAATTCGGAAGCGTGAATTAGTTTCTTCTAGCGTTTTCCCAGTCAAAAAAGTCGTATCTGGCACTAAATATGGTAAAAAGTCGGATTTTAAGACTTTTTTCCTTAGTATCTATGATTTTTTTTTTGTGGATACTATGACTTTTTTCTCACGTTCTTGCAGACATGGCAAAACCTTACTTTTTATATAAATTAAAAACAGCAACTAACATACTATTATTATTGCGAATAAATGCGAAAAAAGTTTGAACTTATTTGTAGAATTTGGTTTTTGTAAGGGTTGTTTGGGTGCCTATATTAGGCAAAAAGTCATGAGTCCATTTTCTCTACTTTATCATCAAAATTATCACTGTTCGTTACGATAATAAAATTTAAAAAAATAATATATTTTGAAATCAATTTTTCAAAAACATTTAATTTTAGGACGAGAGAGAAAAAAACAAAAGCTAAATATCTCAAAACTACTTAAACGGAGATATGATTTTATTTCTTAGGAGGGCAGTAGTTTTCAACGTTCACGCAACTCCACAAACTTGTACCCACACGTTAGTAAAAAAAATAACTTGGTTTTGTCCTCAGTTATCACAAGTCACACTTTTCCCGACTGCTTCCCAATGCTTGAAATGGCCGCAGTACCATATCTTAGCAACATGTGACTTTTATCAAAAATGGTACCAGTCGTGGTTACTGCAGCCTCCCGCATGATCACCTTTATTAGAATGTTAAACATATCACATGACAGACTTTCTACCACCTTGTAGTTGGTGCACACACTTGGATAACCATACTTAAGCACAGGCTATACATCATTTAGATTCCAATCATCGGACATGAATCGCTATAGTTGTTTATGAGTTGGTGCATGCATGTTGCGAGGTCATCGCCGCCAGCCCTATAAAGCCCTGCTGGCAGTCCATTGGCCCCCGCGGCTTCATTGAGTATATGCTGTGCAAATGACGTGCTGATCTTGTATTGGCTCGGTGCCGAAGACTTTTCAAACTGCAGCATTTCCATCCATTCGTACAACATGTCCCAGCCGGTTTTCATTGCCCATTATATATATTTGAAACCGCTTGACTACTCCATCATTACTTATTGTAATGATTTCATCTCTTATGCTGCCTTCAGGAACTAGCAGAGTACAAAAGTACTCTTGATTACCACGTAATCAATCTGGTTTCTTTGGATATCTTTTGCAGAAATCTGGTTTCACTCACTACTATATTTCTTGCCGACGCGAAGCTAACCAGTCTGAATCCGTTGTCGTAGGTGTTTTTCTGTAGCACGAAGTTTCCGACTGCTGAAGCAAGAGCATATTCCCTAACTGTTTTGGCTTTAAAATCATCCAAAACATTGTTAGGGCATCGACCAGGTTGCATAGAATAAAATGCATCTTTAGTGTCCTTGTCTTTGACTTTCATCACAAATCAGCAGTGTAAGAACATATTCCCTGCTATTCGGTCACGTACAAGGTTAAACCGCGCGACCAGATGTCAAAATCTCGTGAATCCACACTCAAATTCGATGTCGTTGCTAGCATCCTTGTCCCGGCCATCGCATTTCATGTATGGTGCTGATGTCAGGCTTGTATTAGTCGAGGACATTAGGGCGTTTCACCAAACTCGTTTTTTGCGAATTTTGCAATTCTTGAAGCGGAATATTAAGGCTTGTTATCTAAAAGAATTTCGAAAATTTTTTGGGATTTTTTGAAGATGGGTATGGGGTCGCTGAAATTGATTTTATCAAAAAAATGAGGTTATGGAGAAAAAAAAATTATATTGTTTTTTCTGGTGCTTTTTGTTCATTCAACTAAACAGTTCTGTTCATATGGATCCGATCCCACAACAAAAAAATCATTGGTGTGAAAAATTATTATATTATGGACCACTTTGATAGTCTTAAAAGTGAAAAATTATTTTTCCTAGATTTCAAACCCCGATAACTTGAAAAGTTTTCAACATTTTTTCAAGATATAAAATGCGTTGCAAAGGTCTTTAAATTACCTTTCATTCGGTACATAGATTTATTTTTACTTGTTGGGAAAATATAAGAACAAAATTAAAGTTTGAGAATTTTTTTTTATTTATCAAATTTTGTGAAAATTAAAAGAATTTAATTATGTTTCGTTCTTGGTTAAGTAAAAAAAAACTTCTAAAATACATTGCTTTAATAAAAATATCAAAAATTCAATTCATCAATATATTTGTGTTCCCATACAAAATCAAAAGATATTAAATAAACAAAATCAACACATTTAATGAACAAATTAAAATTAAAAAGTAAAATTGTATCTAAAATTACAAAACATTAACCATTAAATGTGGAACAACTGTGGAAGTATTTTCAAATTGGTTTCTTAAGAGCTTTTGCAATGACATTTTTGTTAACAATGGGTATAATTTTTTGATTGTTATCAACTCTAATCAATAAGTTTTGAAAATCATCCTCATTCTTTGCAATTTTTTTGTTATATATTGTAACTGACGCCACGCCTCTTTCTGATAAACCATTCACAACTCATAGTTTTTCTAGTTTTTTCTTTGAAGAAACAAAATCATCATAATTTTCCCATAAAAGAGTATCTTTCGAAAAAAAGGAAGTGGGCAATTTTATTTCATTAAAAACCCTTTTACTGTTTTAGGTAACAAAATTATGCTTTATGAATTTTGTTACATTTTAAAAAGGGCCTATTTCAAATATTTTAAAATTCAAATAGTGTGAATTTAAAAATAAAAAATAATTTTTTTTGTCTATTTTTTATTTTTTTTTCAACATTTTTCACAAGTAAGATATAAACTTATATATACCAAAATAAAGGTATCCAAATTATCTTTCTAACGCATTTTATATCTTTAAAAAATGTTGAAAACTTTTCAATTTATCGAGGTTTGAAATCTAGGAAAAATAGTTTTTCACTTTTAAGACTATAAAAGTGGTCCTTAATATAATAATTTTTCACACCAATAATTTTTTTGTCGTGGGATCGGATCCTTACGAAGATAATTATTTAGTTGTATGAACAAAAAGCCCCAGAAAAAAATAATCAAATTTTTTTTTCTTCATAACCTCATTTTTTGGATAAAATCTATTTCAGCGACCCCATACCCATCTTCAAAAAATCCCAAAAAATTTTCGAATTTCTTTTAGATCACAAGCTTTAATATTCCGCTTCAAGAGTTGCAAATTTTTTTTTTTGTGAAACGCCCTAGAAGACATGCGCCAATTAAACAGAAACATAATTTTTGTGGAAAGTTCTAACATTCTAGGTGCTTATCCGTAAATCATGATCCTTATAACGTTTGCTGGGCATGTTCTTATATTTTTTGTGAGAAAAATAAAACGAACTTCCGATTCGACGACTGAATTTTATAAACGTTTTATTGAAACTGAAAATTTGATTTACAAGTTGAAGTGAAAAACTAAGCAAACGAAAAACGAAATACATAGCAACTTTGATTGATATTTTGAGTAGGCAGTTGTGATGTGACTCAAGTAGTTTTATGGGTTGCCATTTCACACTCCCTCTCAAAACATAAATACTACAATATTATTCAAAATTTGAATTAAATTATTTACAACAATTAATTTAAAAAATACTTAATTTAAGCCCATTGATTTGCAAAATTTCGAGTGTTTAATTTTACATAAATTCTTAGTGAATATATCAGATAACATTTCTTCAGTAGGGATATAATCAATGTCAATAACTCCTTTGCTATAAACATCTCGAACGTGGTGATATTTCAAATCAATATGCTTGCTTCTGGCATGATACGTTGCATTTTTCACCAAGCATTGGGCACTTAGATTATCTCCATACAAAAGCATTGGTCCATCTTCTTCAAATCCTAGTTCACCAAGTAGGTTTCGTATATATATGGCTTCTTTCGCAGCTGAAGATAAAGCAATATATTCTGCCTCTGTGCTGCTTAAGGCCACAACATTCTGCTTCTTAGACTCCCAAGAGAAGACACAATTTGCTTTTACGAAGGCATAACCCGTGTATGATTTTCTGTTTGTTGCATCACTTCCCCAATCTGCATCTGCAAAGCCAACGGTTGGCTTTCCCGTTTTTTCAAAACGCAATTTGAAATTTATGGTCTTCTTTAGATACCGCATCACATGCTTCAATGCAGACATATGCTCAGAATGTGGATCGACGTTGCACTGAGCAAGCTTGTTTACTGAGTGCAATATATCTGGGCGAGTAGATATTGCGAGATACGTCAATGCACCTATTGCGGACTGATATTCTGTAGCATCGACTCTTTTGCATTCGTTATTTTTACATGCTGGTTGAAATCCTGGCTCCAGTGGGGTTGCAACATCCTTTGACTCAGTCATCTGGAAATTGGTCAACAAATCCTTAATATATTGACGCTGACATACTTCTACAGCACCAGTTTCGCCTGATCGTTCGAACTCCATCCCAAGAAAATGATTCAGTTGGCCTCCATCTTCGATTTTAAACTCCTTTGCGATGGCTGATTTAATAGTGTTTAGTTCCTTCTTGGATTTGCATGCAATTATAATGTCGTCTACGTAAACGGCAATGATGTTAATATGACCATCGTAATTCTTCGTGTACATGCACTGTTCGCTAACACATTGTTCAAATCCTAAATTATTCAGAACGTTATTAAGTTTATTATTCCATGCACGACCACTTTGTTTCAGTCCGTACAGTGCTTTTCTTAATTTCAGGACTCGTTCAGGATGCTGTTCATCGACTAAACCCTCAGGTTGTACCATGTAGACTTCGTCTTCGAGTTCCCCGTTTAAATATGCGGATGAAACGTCAATTTGATGCATGTACAGCTCGTGTTCTACTGCTAACGCCACTAGCAATCGAATGTTTGCATACCTGACGACCGGTGAAAACGTCTCCTTATAATTAACTCCATATTTCTGGCTGCAACCTTTAGCAACCAGTCTCGCCTTGAATTTTTTCACATCTCCTTTCTTGTCTTTTTTCAATGTAAATACCCATTTACATCCTACTGGTTTCTGTCCTCTTGGTAGTTCAACTAATTCCCAAGTATTATTTTGCAATAACATAGAGTGTTCGGTCTCCATTGCAGCTTTCCATTGAGATCTGTTTGGTCCGTTTAGCGCTTCTTTTACTGATTCTGGTATGGTAATTGAGTTCAATGTATTGTAAACCTTTCTTGGACGTCCTACTGCTCCAGTTCTTAATAATTTTGGACGACCTGGTCCAATTCTGGTCTGGTGCTCTACATGGGTTTCGCTGGGGTCTTCGATTGCTTGATCTGTCTGTTGCTCCTCAACAATTTTATCTTCTGGTTCTGGTTCATTATCGGTTGACTCGTTACTATTTTGATGCGGAATGATTATTTCAATTTCTGATTCTTCATTAACTGGTTTTAAGAATTCATCAAGGATGTTGTAATTATCCAGCTGCTGTTCATTATTATGGTTATTGTTATCCAAGAAAATTACATCACGACTTACGGATATTTTCTTAGACTTCGGTTCATAAAGCCTGTACGCCTTTGCTTGTTCACTGTAGCCAATCATGATCATCTCCTCTCCTTTGGGATCAAATTTCCTTCGGTGAGTCTTATTCAGTACAACAGCCTTTGTACCAAATACCTTCAAATGCGATACTGATGGTTTAAAGCCGTTCCATACTTCAAAAGGTGTTTTGTCAACTAATGTTTTAGATACAGTTCTGTTACGTAAATACACAGATGTTAACACAGCTTCAGCCCAGAACTTTTCCTCCATATTGGTTTCCAGCAACATACTTCGTGACATTTCGACTAATGTCCGGTTGGCTCTTTCAGCCACACCATTTTGCTGTGGAGTGTAGGGTACTGTAAGCTGCCTCTTAATACCATTCTCAGAAAGGAACTTATCGAAATCCCTATTAACGTATTCTCCACCATTATCTGACCTCAGACATTTTATTTGAGAACCCGTTTGTTTTTCAGCAAACACCATATACTCCTTAAATGCGTTGAAGACTTGACATTTCGTTTTAAGGAAAAACACAACAACATAACGCGATTTGTCATCGATAAATGTGACAAAATATCTTGATCCGGCTAACGAAGGTACATTAATCGGTCCACAAACATCGCTATGAACGATTTCCAATAGAGATTCGGTTTTAGATTGGGATCGTTCAAAAGGCTTCACTGTGATTTTCGATTTTGCACATGTTTCACATACTGGCTCCATGATGTTACCTTCTAACTTAAAACCTTTTACCGCGTTGTTCTGCGCCATATCTTTCAAACAAGCGAAATTCACATGACCGTACTTCAGATGCCATTTCATTAAATTGTTTTGCGATTTCAGGCTCATGCAACTATTTCGTTGAATTTCATATAAAAATATGCCATTCTTGTTGAATGCTTTGAATATTATATTATTCTCTTTGTCCTTTACTTCAACAAAGTTTTGTTTAAATACTACCGTCTTTCCACTCTCCATTAACTTGCTGATTGAAACAAAATTGCCTTTAAGATCTGGTACATGAAGAACATTTCGGAGTGTTATCTTCTTATCATCTTCGTTAATGACTACGCTACCGCGACCTTTGGCCTTTATGCTGCAATTGTTCGGCAGGAAAACATTTTCGTCGCACTCTTCGTATTCGTCGAACATTTCGAAATCAGAACAAAAATGAGATGACGCGCCGCTGTCTATGCACCACTGCACCTTACCAATACTTTCCGTTTGCATTGCTGCCAAGGATACAAAGCAACTGTGTTCCTTTTTATTTTGAGACTTATCATTTTTAGACTTCACCCTGCAATTTGCGGCAAAATGTCCACGACGCCCACAATTATAACATTTCTTGTCTTTTGCGTAGTTCGAATTAACGCTGGGCTCAATATCGTGTTTTGGTTTCTCTCGATGATGTTGTTGTTTGGCATTAAATGGTCTTTTCGTTCGTGCTACATTCAAAACTTCCGCAGAATTATTGTTGTTGATAGAACTAATGTTCAATTCTTGCTGACGTGCGCCCTCTTCCAACAACTTTATCTTCAATAACGACAATTTTGGTAAAGAATCCCTTGACTCCATAGCAATAACGAAACTCTCAAAGCTTCTTGGCAAGCTGGACAGCAATAGGATTACTAACATTTCATCTGGCACACTTACATCAATTTCCGATAGCTGGTCTGTATAGTCTGTAAATTGATTAATATGGTCATTCATATTACCACCTTCCTGCATCGCCAAATACAATAGCTTCTTGAATAACATTATTTTCCTAGCTGGTCCTTTGGGCTGATGGATCTCTTGAAGACTTTTCCACGCTTCCGATGCTGACACACAGTTTTTAATGTGGTTTAACTGGCTTGACTTAACACACAACAGAATGGAAGCTAAAGCCTTTTCATTTTTCGACTCGTACAATGTCATTTCTGGAGATCCTGCTACACTTGGTTTCACCTCTCGACCACATACCACACCCCATAGGTCACTATGGATCAGGATACTTTTCATTTGAATGCTCCATGTGGAATAATTGGATTCGTCCAGATTGTCTATCTTAAACATTGACGCCATGGTGTATCTCCCTCTGAATTTGTACACCGATAAATATTTCTGCGACACACGCTCCTTAATATAATTCCGACCGACGCGAATATATATTAGATTATGTATTGTGCGGGACCTGGGCACATAACCTGTGAGAAAAATAAAACGAACTTCCGATTCGACGACTGAATTTTATAAACCTTTTATTGAAACTGAAAATTTGATTTACAAGTTGAAGTGAAAAACTAAGCAAACGAAAAACGAAATACATAGCTACTTTGATTGATATTTTGAGTAGGCAGTTGTGATGTGACTCAAGTAGTTTTATGGGTTGCCATTTCACATTTTTTCTCTGTGTTTTCGTAATAGTTTCTTATTTAAAGAGATATGCTGCCAAAGCCACTACCTACTCCCTAAGACGCACCGGTGGTACCTTGTCATTTATGTTGTCCAACATTACGCCTTCTAACATTTGCTTCCACTGAACGGATGCTCAGTGGCATTGCCCAGGGAACACGTGATCTATCTGACCTTGTGAGCTACTTGGTGAGCTATGCAGAGAGATTCTGGTTCCGAGTGAATAATGATCAAAAAACTTAATTTAGCAAAGATCCTATACTTTGTACTAAAATATATCGTAACATTTTAAATTTCCATAAATGACATTCTTCAAAATTTTACTGCTGTTGATTTTTTGCACTTTGTGTTGAAAATCTGCACAGACGAGTTTCATGTGTTCCACTTTCTCTTTACAAGAAACGCTTCAATTAACAATTCTATGTTATCAACTGCATCGATTGGATTAATTACCTTATCGAAAGGTGTGAATTTTATACCGAATTTATTATTGTCTGAGAGATAACATAATAAATATTTATATTTATACAAGTATTTAGTATAACGAAAGTATTTATTATTATGACACTGCTCATAAGTAGTAGCCCATACCATACATATCTTTCATTATCTATTGCCAACATTTTCAAAGTCAACCATAATCAGTTCATTATCAAACGCACATGAAACTAACACTTCAATCACCCAATAAAGCAACAATAACCATTTTTATTATACTCCACTACTGTGTAGTGTAAATTACATATGTATTAGTGTAAGCTTTTTTATGGATTATTTTCGTTTTGTAAATACAATAATTGTGGAGGCGGCATCGCCTTTTTTGTCTTAATGTTTGCCCTCTGAGTGTGATTATTAATTAAGTTGTTGTCTGTTTTTTTTTCGTTTTTATTGCAGTACGAACACACGATTACGATTATCCTGAATCAGAAATGGATGATCGCGAAAGTTTATACTTTGACACAATATCATTGGCCGATTCGGAGGCGGCTGCTGCTGCAGCAGCGCATCGCAAATCGCTATCACAATCGCGCAATACAATCTATTATTCGGCAGCTGATTTGGCGGGCGACGAGACGCCGGCAAAGCGAACAGCCAGTATGCGCTTAGAGAATGGCCATAAGACGCGTTCATCATGGAATCCAAATTATAGGCACTCATCGCCATTAGATCAGTATATGCCATCGAATACAAATGCCACAAACGGTGGCACTGAGGGAGGTATTGTTGGTGGAGGCGGTGTCGGTGATGGCGGTGGCGATTACGCAGATGCTGTCATAGCTGCTCAGGTAATGGCCCTACAAAATGGTCGTTCAAATTACAACCCAGGTGCCGGTGAAACACCACTTCATATGGTCAACGATATGGAGATCTCTAGACGTCTCTTACAGAATAATACACAGAATAGTAGAGATAAGAAATTGCCAATTACATACTCCCAGTGGAAATTTAGGGTAAACATTCCAATTCCCCTTTTTCACACGCACACATAACTTTCTATTTACGATACAATAATTCACATGATTTGTTTAAACAAAATTATCCTGCTATAATTGTCTTTATTTTCTGCTATACTTGTTACATTTTACATTAATTGATATGTATGGGACTGGGGTTGGCTGGCGTTAGTGGTTCAGGTAAAATTTTTATGGAGTTATGAGTTAAATGCTATAGTGATGAAATTTTAATGTTATTACTGACAACCTCTCTTTTAGTATTTAATGCAACAGCTTTTCCTCTTAAGAGCCGACCTTGGCATGATAGATAGAACATGCGACTATCATGCGGGAGACCACGGTTCGAACTGTGTCACAGTCACCTACATTTCTTTGTTCGGCGGCACACTTATTGTTATTGATATCAGCTTCGCAGTAGTCGAGTCAATCGGCAAGTCTAGTAAAAGCTTCTGAAACAGTTGAAATTTAGGTTCTTCGTTAAGGTGTAGGTCCGCTGTCTACGTCTAAAAATAGAAGCGTTTGAAGCTCTCCTATATCTCCTTCATGGTATGTTAAGGAAAAGAAAGTTTATTCAGTTTTCATAGGTGGCACTTCTTTGCAATCCTATTGGATTATATACCGCACGTAGAAAAATACTATAAGCGCTTCGATCTTCTGCGCTTCTTTTCCAGTTAGTCACACCAAGTTCTTTAAGGTTCTCAGTAATCTGGTCTTTCCAACGGAGTTTTGGTCACTCAATTCCGTCCAACGAGTTCTATGTCGAAGATTTCTTGAGCTCGAACATTTTCGTCCATGCGTACAACATGACCTAGCCAACGCAACCACCTCGTACAGCTCATGATTTATACGACACCGATACTCTTCATAAACGATGATGGGCCCATATATTTAAAGGAATATTTTTATCTCAATTACTGCTCATCCGCTTGTGTCATAACTCAGGATTCTGAACCTGATACATCAAGAAAGGTAGGAGAGGGATCTGCCTTTAAATCGCTTGCTTAGTTCGTAGTAGCATTTATTAGCAAGCAGGATTCTTCTCCGGATCTCGAGGGTGACATTATTTGTTTTGTTAATAGCGGAGCCTAGGTAGAAAAACTTATCTATCACCTCGAAATTACAGTTGTCAACGTTCACGCAGTTTTCCAAACGAGTAGATTCTTTGTTCGTTGAAACTAATAACTATATACATAAGAAGGCTGCTGTCACACCCGCAGTTTTCGACCGCCTTTGTCTACGTCATCAGCGTACGCGAGTAGCTTGTGGCTTTTGTAGAATATCGTGCCACTCGTGTTTACTGCAGCTTTCCTCATTATCATCTCCATCGCAATGTTGAAGAGGTCACACGATGGGCCGTCGCTTTGTTTTAGGTCTTACCTGGTATAGAATGGCTCCGTAAGGTCCTTGCCAATCTTCACTGAAGACTTCGTGTCAGTCAGCGTCATTCCGCAAAGACGTATCAGCTTCGCTGGAATACCAAACTCAGCCATGGCTTCAAGTAATTTCTGCCGTATCCGGCTGTAGAAGGCAGTCGACGAAAAGATGGTACGTGTCGATCTGTTTCTCTTGGATCTTTTCCAGGATTTGCGGAAGTGTGAATATCTGGTCAGTTGTTGATTTACCAAGTCTTAAGCCACACTGTTAAGGCCCGATCAGGTTGGATAACACTGGTTTTAGTCTTTCACATAGCACACTCGACAGAAACTTATATGCGATGGGTAAGAGACATAATACTCTTAGATTCCATTCATCGGGCATGTACTCGTTAAGTCAAACCGTGCATATGAGTTGGTGCATGCTCGCTATCAGCTCCTCGCCACCGAACTTGAAAAGCTCTGCCGGAAGTCCGTCTGCACCGTTTGCTTTATTATTTTTCAGCCGCGATTTTGCTCTTCTTACCTCGGTTTGACTTGGTGGTGGGCAATCTAAGCCATCGTCGACATTTGGCGTGTTATCTTTACGTGCGCTGCCTTCTGCGTATCTGTGACCAGATTTCCTCAGACGCTATGCGACATTCTTCATCGTACCAGGATTCGTCTGAGGGCCGTTTTTTATATCCTAGCACCTTTGTTGTCATGGAATGCGTAACATGCTGTCAGAAGTAGAGGCGTTGTGTCATAGTAGTTGGCAGTAGGCAGTGGCTATCTCTGGGGTTTGCAGCTTCGCAATGTCCAGTTTTCTTTGTGTTTGCTTACGTGCGTTTTTCGCTCTGCTCAATCTTGTGTGCGGGTAATGCCAGGTAATGATCCGAGCCAATATTAGCACCATGAATCACACGCACGTCCATGACATGCATGTCATCAATTATCACATGATCAATTTGATTTTTGGTGTTTTGATCGGGGATAGCCAAGTTGCCTTGTGGATATCTTTGTACTGGAATCTGGTTCCACTTACTACCATGTTCCTTCCCGCTGCGAACCTATCCAGCCTAAATCCGTTGTCTGACGTGTCCGGTATGCAGGCTGAATATACCGATCGATGGACCAAAAACATCTTCCCTTCTTATTTTTTTTCCATTTAAGTTTCCCAGAACAATTTTATTGTCGTGGCCAGCGCATTGGTCGTATGTTCCCTCTAGGCGCTCGTAGAATACATCTTAAATCTTCTGCATGGAGAGTCCGGACGTTCCAGGTCCATATCATTAAATCATGGTCCTTATTACGTTTGCTGGGGTCGTCAACATTTGCGGGTTCCATTTGTTACTTTTTCTTTCTCGTGTTTTCATAGCCAGTAGATGACCTGAAGGCGGGTGGCTAGTCCAACCATCAGGGTTCGTCGCTCACTATCAGCCGATATTCATGATAAAAAATATCACGAACAACGTTGCCCAGGTGCCACCACGAAGGAGGTTGTGAATCGGCTTGAGATGCAAGATTCACTTTACATCCCCAACGGCTTGCTAGTTTTTCCTAAAAGTTTGAACCTATACTGACTAATGATGATATTCGATGTTCAAGGTGAGGCAGATCGTG
The DNA here is from genome assembly GCA_964034835.1 of Muscina levida. Taxonomy (NCBI): domain Eukaryota; kingdom Metazoa; phylum Arthropoda; class Insecta; order Diptera; family Muscidae; genus Muscina; species Muscina levida. The sequence goes on from OZ035882.1 coordinate 81,203,338, forward strand.
GTTGATTTATTGTTGAATATGACTCCACAAACTTCTCCACTTATTATTCCCGTCACGACGAGTATGCCCGGGCCGAATATTCAGTTGCTTCTTTAATTGCTAACGCATGATAGGACCGCGGAGGTTGAGTTTTAAGATGAGCAAGATCGGTCAACAGCTACTCCCGTCTCTGATTTATTTATCGATATGAAATTTGATATGCAAGATTCTTTCCTCTAACCGGAGGGTATGTTCTAAGGCGAGTAAGATCGGACAAAAACTACTCCCTCTACATAACAAACTGGGGCCTAAACACAGCATTCGTGATCGAACGATTTCGATAAAAATTTTGGCTTTTTGCAATTCGATTGCCGGCACTTTTCGAACGAAATCTTTCGATCACGAATGCCGTGATTAGGCCCCTGTTTCTTTTGAGAGCATGTCCCCGAGAACATAGCCTTAATTAAGGAGCTATCAAGCTGAAAGTTGGTATGCAAGGATCTACAGTCTAAGCAAAGGTTAAGTTCTAGAATGAGCAAGATCCGACCAAAACTTCTCCCTCCTCCCATACAAAATTTAATGCAAGCTTCTATCTTCTAAGATGAGCAAGATCGGTCAACAACCATATTCGGGGGTTTGACCCCTCGATTACAGTCGTAGTTTAATGCTATCGAGCTGTAATGAGATATGCAAAGCTTATATCCTCTAAGTGGAGATTATGTTATAAGATGGGCATAATTGAACTAAAACTACTACATACCACCTCCCATACAAACACCACATGTTTGTGGATGTCCGTCTGTTTATCCTCGCGACTACAGCTGTAAATTAAGAGCTATCGATCGATGAAATTTGGTATGCAAGCTTCTATCCTTTAAGCGGAGATTATAGTGTAAGATTGGCAAGATCGAACAAAAACTACTACCACCTCCCATACCAAACTCGCCCTTTTAGGGTGTCGATCTGTCTGAACCCTGATGAAAGCCGTAGTTAAATGCTATCGAGCTGAAATTTGATAAATAAAATCTATATTGTCTAAGCGGAGGTTAACTTCTAAGATGAACATGATCGGACAAAAAACTGCTACCACCTTTCACAAAAAACTCCCCCTTTGCTGGGGTTATAGAAGTCATAACAATAGTCTCAGTTCATATAAACATTTTAAGCTCAGTATTTTACTTTGCAGTAAAACAATATTGACAAAAAATTGATGTGAGAGGCTAAAAGTATTTTCCACCTCTTATTCAAACTCCCCTTTTGTTGCGGTAAAAAGTTTAATAAAAAATAATGCACTACATTTAATTTATAATAACCAATTTTATCACTATTTTTACAAATGGTGAAGAGTATTTGAGCTTCGGCATGGCCAAAGGTTATTACCTTGCTAGTTTTCTAATCAAGTGAAACGACAGAGCTTTCTTACTTATCCCCTGTTGTAATGAGCCCAAAATTTTTGTTGCGCTATAAATAAAGAATCATTGTTTCGATAGTACTTGCATAAGCAGAACCCTCATTGTGATCCGCTGAATGGCTGCTCTTGCATTTCGTAATCCCGAATGTAAACGGACTTTTGGTCCTCAGTGTATTTTGTATAAATAAATGTTTTTTTTGATATCTGGCGAATAACCGGATTAAGTAGACTTCTTTTAACATAACCACAATCAAGGTGACCAGTTTACAGTTTCAAAACGCAAACTTATGTAATCAACAAAATCATTTATCATTAAAGCCGTGGTATTGCAGCCTGTGTAAATATATCGGTATATATGCGTCTTTTTGACGGTAAGGGCCCTATATATATTGTATTTTTTTATGTATATCAGATATTACCAGTAATAACATCACTATTCCATCATCCTTTTATCTCTATAAAAGTTTAACCATAAATCCTACGTCAGCAACATCCCTTAATTCCAAATTTGCACACAATTTTCTATTATTCTCTTTTTACATTGGTTTGGCATTATATTTAACTGTCACTTGTTCATTTCTTATCACTGGCATTGCACTCTGTACTCGTTTTTAATCTGCTCTGAAATCTTTTAGTTATCAATCATGATTAACAATTCTAATAAGTTACATATTTATAATTTTTTTGTTCTTTCTATTTTTTACTTTTCTAAATATAACTCCCAATGAATTATATTAAAACAGCAAAAAAAAAAACAAAACAAACAATAAAAATAATACCAGCAAACTTAAACATTCACTCAAAAACAAATGATATTAACGCTTGCGGGAACGGGTAATGGCAATTTTTCCTCTTTTATTTCACATATTTAATTAGTTTATATTACCAGAATTTGATGTAGTTTTAGTTTTATTCATTATTTTGGCTTTAATGAGTTGAGTTCATAAAATTGGGTTGAAATGATATTTAACGCTTGACTGCATGATTGTAATGACTATAATGATAATAATGTTAATTGGTTTAAGCTTTTTATTTCGCGAATATGCATATACAATGTATGTAGTGAGAAGAGCAATTTTTCCCATGAGATTGAATGACATTTTGAGTGACACAAAGTATTTCAAAGAATCTTGACATATTAGTATAATGCAGCACATATTTAATAATAGCAATTTTTATGTAATAATTTAGTAGTCATCGTGAAAAATATATCAAACTTAGAAATCAAGCTAGAAAGTTTACAATATTTGGTAAAAGTGCAGAATATGGGGCGGGAGCCCAAAAAACAAACCAAAAAATGCCACTCCCCCCCAAATACGCCCTAAAACACGAAAATCAAGATCAAAGTTGGCGCTAAGGCCCAAAAAGAGGGGCCCCTTGGGTTCTATGATAACCCCCCATGTATGGGTACTCAAATGAAAGATACTTTCGAAACGAATCCAACGATGAGCCGAGTTAGAGCCATTTAAATTTCCGGGATATACCAAAAAAAAAAAATTGAAAAAATGTGAAAAAATCATGGAAAAAGTTAGAAAAATGTAAGGAAATAAATTGAAAAATTCTAAAAAAAATAGAAAATCTAAAAACCGCGCATTTTAAAAAAAAAAAACTCTCAAAAACCCCGTCAAAAATTAAAAAAAAAATGGGAAAAAATCATGGAAAATTAGAATAATTTAAGGAAATGAATTGGAAAATTCCATAGAAAAATTAAATATCAAAAATGTGTAAAAATTTTAAATTTTTTTTGGAATTTTTAAGGTTTTTTAATTAGAAAAAGAAAATTGAGAAAAAAATTAAAAAAAAAATTAAGGAAACAAATGAACAATTTCAAGAAAAATTTAAAAAAATTCAAGAAATAGTCCAAAAAGAAATATTTGAAAAAAGAAAATTGATTAAAAAAAGGATAAAAGTGGAAAAAATTATGAAAAATTTGAAAAATATTTAACAAAAGCTATGTTTTGTAATTTTTTTAGATATATCCCTTTTAATTATGGTTTGTTTTTTAAATTAGAGTTATAACGGTTAAGATGGTTGTAGTAGCGCCGCAGGCAAAAGTTTATGTTTTTCCTTTTGGTATATTCCGGGAAAAATATTTTTTTTGTAAATTAGAGTGAAAATGGATATGTTGGGAGTAAAAGCGCCGCACAGTGTCGTGTTTTCATATAAACGGCGGCCAAAAATAGAAGGAGTTATCGTAGAGGAATGAAAATTGGTACACAGTACTATTATAAGTAGGAAAGGAAAAAAACGAAGTTTTGCGAAAATCAGCCCAAGGACTCGCCCACCTCCCATATATCCTGAAATGAAAAAAAGTTATATTTTCCAAAATTGTTGTTGGAATTGAACCAAATTTGACTCGATTTGTCTCTAATATATAGCTGATAACTGTGGAGAGTTACATGAAATTATTTCAAAGGACACGCCCACCTCCCATATATCCTGAAATGAAAAAAAGTTATATTTTCCAAAATTGTTGTTGGAATTGAACCAAATTTGACTCGATTTGTCTCTAATATATAGCTGATAACTGTGGTGAGTTATATGAAATTATCTCAAAAGACACGCCCACCTCCCATATATCCTGAAATAAAAAAACTTATATATTCGAAAATTGTTGTTGGAATTGAACCAAATTTGACTCGATCTGTCTCTAATATATAGCTGATAACTGTGGTGAGTTATATGAAATTATCTCAAAGGACACGCCCACCTCCCATACTCTGAAACTAAAACTGAGTCGGGAATATAATTTTTTCTTCGCATTTTCCAATGCATAGTATTCTCTTAACAGCCTTTTGCAGCAAGTTTGGATTTGTATTTGAAACAAGTTTATCCACTTTTCGCCTTTTGGTGCGATCCGAGCAATCATCAAAGTCAGTCGAAGGTCTTCCTCTACGGCTGGTGCTTCTTCTTCTTTCTTCTTTACTGGCAGCAACAACAGAAATTCATCTATCAGTAGCCGCACGTAGAAAACCATTCCAAGCGCTTCGGTCTTTTGTCATAGTTCGTCATACCAAGCTTACTTAACATTTCCGTCACCTGGTCTATCCATCGGAGTTTTGGTCGCCCCCTCCTGCGCCGCCCATCGAGTTTATTGCCGAAGACTTTTCGAGCCGGAGCGTTATCGTCCATTCGTACAACGTGTCCAAGCCAGCGCATTCGGTCTATTTGAACGCGCTTGACCACGTCGATGTCGTTGTACAGCTCATACAGCTCATGATTCATTCGACGACGGTACTCGCCGTTCACGATGATGGGTCCAAATATTTTGCGGAGTATTTTTCTCTCGAAGACTCCCAGAATAGATTGATCCGCTTGTGTCATTACCCACGATTCTGCGCTGTAGAGCAAGACAGGTAGGATCAGAGTCTGGTAAAGCTGGATCTTTGTTTTTCGAGAGAGCGCTTTGTCGTTAAATCGCTTGCTTAGCGCATAGTAGCAGCGGTTTGCGATCAATACTCGTCTCTAGATTTCGAGGCTGACATTATTATTTTTGTTTATGGCGGAGCCAAGGTAGACAAAATCATCTACCACTTCAAAATTATAGTTGTCAACGTTCACGCAGCGTCCCAGACGAGTGGACTCTTTGTTCGTTGAAACAAATAACTTGGTTTTGTCCTCGTTTATCACCAGACCCACTTCAGCCGACTGCTTTTCAATGCTCGAAAAAGCCGCAGTAACATCTCGCAATCCACGTCCAATAATATCGATATCATCAGCATGGACTGTTAAATATGGTGCCATTCCTGTTTACTGCTAAAGAGATCGCAGGACAGACTATCGCCTTGTCTAAAGCCTCGCTTGGTAGAAAATGGCTCTGACAGATTTTTGCCAATTTTCACTGAAGACTTCGTGTCAGTCAGTGTCATCCCGCAGAGTCGAATTAGTTTTGCGGGGATACCAAACTCAGCCATAGCATCCAACAATTTCTGTCGTATCGGACTGTCAAATGCAGCTTTGTAATCGATGAACAGATGGTAGGTATCGATCTGCATTTCTTGGGTCTTCTCCAGGATTTGTCGTAGCGTGAATATCTGGTCGGTGGTGGATTTACCAGGTCTAAAGCCACACTGATAAGGTCCAATCAGGTTCGCCAGGAGGGGCTTTAGTCTTTCACATAACACACTAGACAGGACCTTGTATGCGATGGGAAAAAGGCTAATCCCGCGATAGTTGGTACACACACTAGGGTCGCCTTTCTTAAGCACGGGACATAGGACACTCTGATTCCAATCATCGGGCATGCATTCCCTGAGCCAAATCGTGTTTATGAGCTGGTGCATGCATGTTACCAGGTCATCGCCGCCGGCTTTAAAGAGCTCTGCCGGCAGTCCATCGGCTCCCGCAGCTTTATTATTTTTAAGCCGGGCAATTGCCGTGCTGATCTCGTTTTGGCTCGGTGGTGGACAATCTACTCCATCGTCGATGATTGGTGCGATTCCGTCACTTATGCTGCCTTCGGGAACGAGAAGAGATTGAAAGTGTTCCCTCCATATTTGCAGCACACTCTGAGTGTCCGTGACCAGATTTCCGTCTCTGTCCTTACAGGTGGGGATCCCTGTTCCAAAACCTTTACTTTCTACCTTTTGGTAGAACTTTCGGGCCTCACCTCTACCCCTGTAGTTTTCGATATCCTGGCTCTCTCTTTTCTTCCACAGACGCTTTTTCCGTCTGAACAGGCGTTTCATCTCCCTCCTTTTCTCTTTATAACGCTCCGTCACCGCACGCGTCGCCATTGGCTGCAGTTTGGCCTTGTATGCAGCATCCATTTCCTCAGACATTTCGCGACATTCGTCATCGTACCAGGGCTTGTCTGAGCGAGGTTTTTTATAACCCAGTACGGTTGTTGCGGCCATAGAATTCGCAATATGCTGCCACTGCATGTCGGGAACATCAGAACTAGGGGGATTTGTTTGGAGTAATTGAGAGAGCTGGTTGGAGTAGGCATTGGCTATCTCAGTGGTCTGCAGCTTTGTGATGTCTAGCTTCCTTTGCGTTTGATTAAGAGTGTTTTTAGCTCTACTTAATCGTGTGCGTACCTTGGCTGCAACTAGGTGGTGATCCGAGCTGGTGCTAGGTTCCTAAAATAACACAATCATTTACAAACATACAAATTATTTTTCATATAATGTAGTTACAAAAGATAAACACGCATCACTTATACCAAACGGTGAATTAAGCCACGATCCGAACTTTTCTTCAAACCTCTCTCTCATGTAGTGACACCTTTGTCAATTAGTTTTTATTTTTAATAATATAAATTGAATTTCTTTATTCATATTCTCATTTAGTTTTAACTTTAAATCTTCTTCTAAATACATGAGTACTTCTCCCAGGGCAGCACTTGGAGTACGTTGCCTAAGCCAAATATTAAAAAAATCTCGAATTTTCACCTGTCTCGACACTGAAAATTTAAAGAATAAATAAAAGGGGGAAGAAGGGGGACGAGAAACTTACTTTTTTAAACTCTGCACACTTGCCCCAATATTATATTAAAATATTAAAAAAGTGTTTTTTGATGATTTTTTTTACACTCCACTGAACTTGATGTTTTTAACAATTTCGATTTTCGCTTTTTGTTTGCATTCGGTATAACGGCAAACCACATATGACCCACCAAACGAGCCAAAAAACCTAGTTGCCATATCATTATATTCTAACAAGTTTATCCAATCGTAAATTATACTGTTTTACCGACAGTTTTTATTTTAACTTACCGAATTAAATTTGCCTAATTTTTATAATTTTTATATATCAATATTTAATTTACTACAACTATTAACTTTGAATACTCATAACTTTTTGGAAATATAACATTTTTTAAAAATTCTTTTTGATTTAGCATAAATGAAGTGTTGTTTGTACAACGACATCAACCTTTTTTAAAAACTAGTACAGTGATATTTTTCATTTTTGGCCGCCCTCACGACACTGTTCGCCGCAGCCAAAAAATAAAAATAATTTTTTTTTTGGTATATCCCGGGAAAAATATTTTTTTTTTTTTAGTAAATTAGAGTGGAAATGGATTTGTTGGATTTAATAGCGCGCCACGCAAAAATTATTTTTAAAAAATAATTTTTTTCAATATAATTTTTTTTTGGTATATCCCGGAAATTTAAATGGCTCTAACTCGGTCCAGGAGACCCGTAGAAACGTAAAAATAACATCGTTGGATTCGTCTATAGCTTTCATTTGAGTTCCCGCACATGGGGGGTCATCATAGAACCGAAAGGGGCCCCTTTTTTGACCCCCCGGGCCCGATGGGCCTGAGCGCCAACTTTGACCTACCATTCCGATGTTTGGGGTCCAAGACGAAGACAATGGCATATTTTTTTTTCAATCGGGCTCCCGCCCCATATTCTGCACTTCAGCCCAATATTTATACACTTGTATAATTTTTTTTTTGTAGATACGACAATTTTGCGTTAAAACTGGTAAAATATTAAAAACACATCTTGTAAGAAATTTAAAGTAGAATCACATAAATTATTGTGAGTTCACTTCAGCCTTTACTTGCAGTGTAGATTAACTTAGATGAAGTACCAGATCATGATTTTTTAGATCTTTATTGGTAGTCATTAAATTTTTAACATAAAAATAAGTAAAAATTTGTATTTTCCGGCAATTCCTCGGTAAAATAGTAACATGAATTAATCTAAGCGATACCTATAGTTTTTATAGCCTACATAAAGAGCGCACGGATCGAATGGTATATTCAGTTTGTTCTTTCATTTGTAACGCCCACAAGGAGGCGTGGTTAGGTTATGTTAATTCGTCAGATGCGTTCATTACAGTTCACATGGGACCTAGTATGATTACCTATTCTGTTCGGTCAACGTCGCTTTCAAGTTATTTCGTTGCTCTGAAGAAGGCATGGATGTTCAGCAAATCGCCTTTTGATAGTCCATAAGTATCGGATGACCAAGTGTTCATATTTCAGGTCATCAAAGGCAGAGCAGTGATATAGAAGATGCTCCGTGGTCTCCCCTTCTTCCGCATCATTGCAGCTTATACAAAAGTCGTTGTAGGAAAGTTTCAACCTTTTAACGTGTTTATCAACCGGCTAGTGACCGGTTATTACAGCTATGATGTTCCTCACGTGGACTCTGGACAGGTTCAGCACCAATCGTGTCTTCTGTAAATCCATAGGCGTAATTTGTTTGGTCGCCGTGCAATTATGTTCTCTCACCCATTTAGCCTTAGCAATAAGGATCTGTTTCCCCCTTTTGAGAGGGTAACCAATGAGACCGTAAACTTCGCCCGAGTTCAAGGTAGTGGCGGCCCTTACCAATCCCAGTAGCGGAATTTATGTCATGGAAGACCTTCTATCAGGCCTTCTTTAGACGCTGGAAGGTATTCTAAACACATTGCCACTTCCTTTCTAAATTACATGGGGTGACATTGGCTGTCAAGGTATTCTTACCTCCTTTTCGAATGAATACATTCAAAAATGCCTTCTTTGAAAAACCTTCAAGCAGGCCTTCAGTAAAAAACCTTAAAGAAGGCTTTCAAAGTAAAGCATTCAAGAATGCCATCCGTTGAAGACTTTCAAGAAGGCATTCTGTTGAAGACCTGCAAATAGGTTTCTGACATAGGCCTTTGAAAAATAATTAAAACGTTTACATATTTATATTTTTTTAACAAGTGCATAAATTCATTACCAGATCTATTTTTCAGATAGTAGAAGAAAGAGTTGCAATGCCGTAATTATCGAACTCATTCTACTCTGCCTTCTATGAAAATGACTTTTACCAGGCCTTCTCTAAGAAACGAATGAGGCCGTTCTAAAACCAGGCCTTTTATCAGGGCTCTATAAGGATGCCTTCTGGAAGGAAAGTTTGTGAATATAAGAAAGTTTCATTCTACAGGCCTTCTGTTATTCTAGGAAAGGAGAACGTGTAAATTTTTGATATGTCGATAATAAAGGAACAGTAAGGCCTTTTTGTAGACCTTCTTGTGTCAGGCATGTGGAAAAATTGGCGGATCTTTTTTAAGGCCTTCCATAATGACTTCTATGGGGAAGGTCTTAACAATTCCCTGGCCCTTTGGTTACCATATATGTCCCCATGTCCTAGAACCCCTGTGAGGATAACCTTCGGATTTCTCGCTATCTCCTCAAGAGGCGACCGGCATTCTAGATCATTTTTCGAAGTATTGTACACGTTCTCTAGCCGCTTTACTATCAGTAAGAATATAAATATTGCCGCCCAATATCCCGCAATACTGAAATTTCTCTATGGCAATTCTAATGGCAAATATATCCCGCTGAACTATGCTAGAGTGATCCGGTAGTCTGATCGATAGTTGCAAATTCAACTCCACACAGATTGCACAGCCTGCTCATTCCTTTCCCGGTAGGTATGACAATATATATTGTATATAAATAATCAGCGTCAAATTTGGAGGCGTCTTAAAGATGTCCGTCTGTCTACCTCCCCTTTGACAGCCCTAGTTTAAGGGAAATCGAGTTGCAATTTGGTATGCAACCTCCTATCCTCCAAGCGGAGGCTAAGCTATAAGATGAGTAGGATAAAACGAAACCTACTTTCACATCCCATACAAACTACCCCTTTTGGGGATGTCTGTCTGTCAGCCCTCCCGATGGTTGTTGTAGTTTAAAAGATTTCGAGCCAAAATTTGGTATGCAACCTTCTATCCTCTGAGCGGGGGTTAAGTTCTAAAATGTGTAAGATCGGACGAAAATACTCCCACATCCCATACAAACTCCTCCTCTTTTTGGGGGTAATGATCTGCCTCTAGTCTACAACCGTAATAATATGTAATTTTGTATGGGAGGTACCAGATGGGGTCGACCAATATAGTCTATATTCATTCTTAAGCAAAATACATACATCTTAAGCAAAATAGGTCTGAATTCAGGGTAATTACATATAAGATAGCTATGTAACACCGGCCGTGGCATTGTGGTTAGAAAACGCGACTACAATGCGGGAGATCCGTAGTTCGATTAAAGTCATCTAAATTTTTCTATCAATGCCGGCCCCCTCGATGTTGTCGACAGCAACTTCGCAGTTTAAGTGTCGAGAAAATCGACATGTCTAGTAAAAGTTTCGCAAACAGTAACGTTCGCATTCGTCGATAAACAAGTAGGTGCCGTTTGTTGTGAATCTAGAATAGAAATCGTGTAAATTCACAACAACGCGAGAAGCATCCCATACCTCATTGATGGGGTGTAAATGAAAATTAAGTTTAACAATGGGGTGATTTCGATCATTTGTATGATAGGTACCAGAAAGAGTGTGGCACACTTTTCGGTTTCCTGAGGCTTTTCCTACAAATATAAGGTAATTTAACTGAATCAATTGAAACATCTTTTAGTTCTCCGTTTAGAAGTTGGTAGAAGAAATATTAATCTATAATATAAAAATAAGTCGCTGAATGTGTTGCTAAGCGCAAAACTCGAGAACGGTTGGACCGATTTGACTCAATTTTTTTTCAGTTATTCGTAATTGCCAGGAGTAGGTTTTTACGAAAGAAAATTTTGGGAAAATCCTCCGGAAAATTTGAAAAATCGAAAATTGCCTTTTTGTACGGAATTTTGTATGCAATTGATACGGAATGGATTTTCTAATAGAAAAATAGAAAATTTTTGTGGAAAGATTCGGAAAATTCCGGAAAAATTTTAAAAAAATAATTTTTTTTCGATTAAATTTTGGACGATGTAACTGTGAAAAATTTCGGATAATTATTCCGAAATGACTTTCGAATGGAAAAATTTTTGGTGGAAAACTCGGAAAATTCCGGAAAAACTCGAAAACTTGGATATTTTTCGACGAAATTTTGCATTTTAACGTATAGTTTGATAATTTTGGACGATGTTAATGTGAAAAATGTCAGATAATTATTCCTAAATGACTTTTCAAATGGAAAAATAGAAACATTTTTGGTGGAAAACTCGGAAAATTCCGGAAAAACTAGAAAAAAAACTTAATGAATACAGTTGATTTAAAAGTGGAAAATTCGTTAGATACGTGGAAAGTTTCGGATTACTATGAAATTTATTAATTTATTATAACAGATGCTTTCAAATGACGTCATTTGAAGCCGAAGTTGTTGATTAACCCGACTACAATCCGAGTTATAAGGTAATGGCGTCTCATTTCACAGTGGGACAGTGAAAAAACACACAAACGTAGTTATGCGTGTCTGATAGTATTACTGGAGCTGAGTAAAACTTTAGCTCAGTACGACAAGAATAGTAAATTTCAAATAATTTTATGTCTTCGTCGCTTATTCTAAAAAGTAACAAAATTAAATCTTTGTCACTTTTTTAAAATAGGCCGAAACATTGCATTTATTTTCGTTGCTTTTTTAAAAAATTACGAAGGTATAATATTTTTTAAAATTAACTATTCTATGAATATCTTTAGCAAAGTGTTAACTAAGCTAGCGTTTACTCAACGTTCGGATGTTTTCGAAAAAGTCAGATTTTGTGTATTTTAACTTGCTTTTAAATATTCAGATTGAAGGGCAAATACACCATCGAGCGGGAGCTTTGTTACCACCACCAAACGAAGATCATAAGTTCCTTCAGATATATTTCGTTGGTGATTTGGCAATTGTATAAGATCAACGTTGTACAATTTTTACTGCGATTAAACTCGATCAATTGCAAAATCTTCTGCATTAGCATAACGCGTTGGTCAGATTGTTCAAAACCGCATTGGATACGATGCATTTTGACGACCACAAAACTTTATCAGAGCAGACGAAAGAACCTCTGGAGGCCATGGAAGACACTGCACTTCAATACCCGTTGATGTTCTGCCGTGGAGAGGATGGCTATCATCTCAATTTAAAGATGGTCAATACAACGAAATGTTTGTTTACAAGTCATCACTTCTCTTTATTTTCCATATAAGTTCGAATTCGTATTTCAGGAGAAGCAACGAATTAAAAGGATAGCTTAATGGATTTGTATGCCTATCGATTGATGATTCGGCAAGATGGTGACAATCGTCTGTAAAGATATCGCAGGTTATTTCAACAGTACAGCGTTGACATGTACGTCAAGGTCGAAACTGAGCGTCTCAATTTTATTCGTTCAGTTGCCACATTGCGAGAAGCTTGAAAACGTTTGCATTTGCTCGAAAACGATACGCATTGGAACTCAACGCTCGCCGAGGCAACTGTTTCTGCTCCAGCGAATCAAATTCGTATATTGTTTGCGATCATCATAGCCACGTGTCAACCGTCGAAACCGAGAGCATTGTGGGACAAATACAAGAACGAGATATCTAACGACAGTTTGCGCAGAGCTCGCACGACAACATCGAATTTTGAAATTAACGAAATTGGGAATACCAGCGTTAAATCGTTCGTGACCGACGAGAATGAGGCGACCAACTATCCGACAGAATTTTTGAACTCCCTAGATGTGTCAGCTAAAGGTGGGATCATAATCATGTTGCGAAATTTGAATCATCCGAAATTGTTCGACGGTACTCGGTTGTCTGTCAAGAAACTGATAAACAATGTGATTAAAGCGACGATCATCAAGGGCAAATTTAAAGGAGAGGAAGTCCTTATTCCACGAATTCATATTATTCCAACCGACCGTCCCTTCCAATTCTAGCTAATTTAATTCCTCATGATGACAATCAATAAATCGCAAAGCGCTTCGTTGGAAGGTTGTGAGATCAACCTCGAAGTGTCGTGATTTCGCACGGTCAGCTGTACGTTCGCGTGTCGGCAAACCGCCTTTATTCAAAAAACATTGTTTATCAGATCGATCTTCACTGATTTAAATTAAATTCAAATAAATTAAATTAAAATCTGAACTATCTGTGTTTTAATATAACCCTAGAGCTTATATGAAGGCTTTAGCATAGGAGCGAGACGAAGTTTGCCGGGTCCGAAGTTGTATGGCAGAACAACGTTTGCCGGGTCAGCTAGTTACCTATAAATATGTAATTTTGTATGGGAGGTACTAGAAGGGGTCCGCCAATGTAATCCATATTTATTCCTGAGTCAAATTTTCTTAAGTGTAGGTCTAGCACAAACATGACTGAATTCAGCATATGTACTTACAGAGAATATATGTATGTAAACTATGAGGATCAATTCGGTCATTTGTATGGGAGCTACCAGAAGGGTTGTGGCTTGTCTGTTATAACAAGCTTATTAAGCTGACTTAATTTAAATCTCCTTCAGTCGGCAAGTTATTGCAGAAATATTATTTTTACAAAAATAGCTCCTTTTGGGTGGGGGTTGGGGGTGGCTATTTTGCCCATTTACAATGCCGCTACTTCATTTTGGAAATATTAACACTGATAAATTTTCACACAGATCAGTTATGGTTTACTCACCCAGACAGAAGGATATGGCTCAATCGTCTTAAAAAGTCATGAAACGTTTTACAAGAGCTATTCGCCCTGCCAGTTGTCAACATAATCCATTTCACACCCTCTCTTGTAAAACAAATTCTATTAGCAATAACACTATGCGACAGTCAAAAGCGGGATGGGATGAAACCAACGGGAAATGTTATATCGGTCAAAAACAAGTTATACGTGGCCCGGCGTTTAGCTGGGTCATGTCTAGGAATCGAGATATATCGATTTGAAGTTAGTAACTATCATATAGGGGAAATTGTCACCTTTGGTGGTCTTTTTTTTTACATAACTCGAGAAACACTAGTCCGATTTTGCTCAAACAAATTTAAAAAAATTAAAAATTACAATTCCTTTAATCTGTTCATATAACGTTTTTCTATATAATCAACACGTCGATTCCTAGACGTGACACAGCGAAACAACGGGGCACGTATAACTTCTTTTTTACCGATATAACTTTCCCCGGTAGTTTGAACCCTTCCCGATCACTGACCCCTACCATTTGTCTCACAGTGGAATAGATTAGATCTTGAACCGAACGATGAAAACACATTCATTATCTACACATATAGATCAACAATACAAAACAAGAGCATATTTCCAATAATTTTCATAAGAAATAATTTGTATTTATAGATAAATTTCTTTCAAGTTTTTTACGTTTTAATAAGGAACTATTCCACTTTTCTCAGTTGATACCATATTACCATATGCTCAGAGATGTTGAATTTACTATATGGGGGATTTCATGTCAAGTGACCCAACTTTTGAAACCGATATCTTCCGACCGCGATGACATTTGCACCAATGTTAGTCCAATTTTAAAGTAGTTTAGAGACAATTTTTAAACAAGATCGCTCAAGAACTCTCGGAGTTAGAGGGGGTCAAAATTTGACATTTTGGCCTACCACGTGTTTCTTTCTAGCAAAATTTGTCCCAAACAGTTTAGATTAGCTATTTCCACAATCTTTCGAAAAGAAATTTTAAAAAACTTAAAAAAAAAAGAATTTTCTCAATTTTTTTCAAAATCAAAAACTTTTTATAATTTTTGTCAAATTTTACACCTATTTGGTCGCTTAGTGGGATATCTATCAAATAATTTTTTATATAATTTTTTAGATGATTGGAGAAATACCTATCTAAACTTTTTTGGGCAAATTTTGCTAGAAACAATAGGTAAAAAGTTATATAGATGAGAAAAAAGACCTGGTAGGCAAAAATGTCAAATTGTGACCCCCTCTAACTAAGAGAGTTCTTGACCGATCTTGTTGAAAAAAATTGTGTCTAAACTACTATCCAATTGGACTAACCTTGTTGCAGATTTCATCCTGATCGGAAGACATCGGTTTTAAAAGTTGAGTCACTTTCATATAACCATTTCTACAGTTTTACCATGTTAGATGTCTCGTCTGTCTATACGATTGAAAGTCCTATCTCCATTCTTTTTGCACTCCACAATCAGGCAAATAATAATACATAAATAATTTCATTTAAAAATCTACAAATTTCTATAACTCAAGAGTTAAACTGTAACATATATAGGGTAAGGGTATTTATCGGTTAGTTTACCTGTCTGAATTTTTTGCAGATCAACTCACAACAATTTAGTTACGCTATTTAGAATAACCGATGATATCGACTGTTGCAATAATCTAGTTCACACTGTATGTGCATGTGAATATTATGGCATAATAAAGTCTTAAACAAACATTGTCTTTTCAAATCTCCCATTAGTCTTGCAAATTGTTCTTAGGTACACAATAATGTTGCCAACAACATGTAGTCAGTTCTTACGCGAACAAAATAGCTGATCATACAGTGAGTAGCAATCAAGCGAGAGTAATTTCCCACAAACTCTCACTCTCACATTGGATACAATCCACACAGTATCCATATGAAAGGGAGCCAAAACAAAAATTGCTTTGGTACTTGTCAACTCGTCTACAGAAAAATTTCCAAAACAATACCGAGTCAATACTTTGCGGTAGAAAGACGCAGCGCGTTGGAATCACTACAAAAATTAGCATGCGGTAAATGAAAGGCGCCGCAGATTTATAACAATTTGGATACATAGATATACAAATTTCAATGATTCAGACGACACTTTATTGCCACCGAAATAGTTAATAATTTTTTTTATTCAATATAAGTAAGAGATAATATGTTTTAAATAAAAACATTCGAATCATGGGAAATTGTTTAAAGCGTTTTAACGAATCTCAGCTGGAACTAGGAGAACCTCACGTAAGATAGATGAATGATATTGGCTTATGCATTGTCATATAAACACATTATTGTTAATGTTGCTAAATTAATTTGTTGAACTTATTTAGAGTTGTTATGTACGATTTAAGAACATCTAGACAAATCATGAAAACTGAAAAGCTAAACAATTTGTTTTTTATTGCTTTGTTGATTAATTGTTTCTTTTGTCTTTCTCCTCATTTAGACTCGCCGGCGTTTTCAAGATGGTATACGAGGTGTGGACTTTGTTTTGGCTTACAATGGTGCTGATCATAAATTGGACAACATCAAGAAACGTGAAACATTCGAAGCTAATTTGGAGAAGGAAGGTTTGCATCTCGAACGTGATAATACTCAGAGAATACATTTCATAAAGATTCATGCTCCGAAAGATGTGCTTAATCGCTATGCCGAAATACTTAAGATTAAGCTGCCAATGAGAAAGGTGAGTAATAGACACAAACACACATAGGTGTTGTTGTCTTTGTTGACAAAGATGTTATTTGAGTAGTGAGTGAGTAAACAGTGAATTGATGGAATGCCCTATAGTTGTACTGAACTGTGAGTGGATCGGTTTGAAATAGGTTAATTTGATGAAATATTTTATGTTTTGTTGAAGCAGGAAAATTGGAAATCATAGCGAACATGAACATTAAGTTATAATTATGGAGTTGAAATATTTCTCAAAAATAATACACTGCCAATGTTGTACATACTTTTATACAGATGGGTATTCTTTTTTTAAATTTTAGGCCATTTGTTTAGGACGCTGTAGAAGGGAAAAAATAATCGTGATTCTCGTTGTTCTTAGAAAAATTTATGGATTCTCGTATATTATGTGAAAAGTGTATACTTATTCTTAAATAGACGAAAAAAAATAAATATTTCGCCAAATCCTCTAATTTGATTAGAGCATGATAAGCACCCATAGTTACAGTAGTATACTGAAAGTAGCGTTATATTTCAATGGCTATGTACGCAAATTTAAAAATTATAATAACCAGTTTAATTAGATTTAATTATGTTGTTGTATGCAAACGGGCCGTCTAGTTAAAAATAAAAATACATTGTGGCGTTTTTTTAACAATACAAAGTATCTAGTTAGGTAACTGCCATTGGCTAAGCCGAAGCTGTTTGTAAGAGAGATGGACGTTAATTTTTGTCTCTCACATTGATTTTTTTGTCAATAATTTTTTAGTGAAATGTCAAATGCTGAGCTTAAATTGTTTAATCAGCTAAGAATATTCCCTCTAAAACTGGGCACTAGTTCGTGAAATCACTACTTACTAGGGGACCACCTTTACTTACTATACAAACCCTTAGCAATGCATTTTATCGTTACGTCTTTTTATGAAATGCCCGCAAAAAGGGTCAATCGCCATCACATCTTTTACCGCGAACTAGTGAAATGGGTGCCCCTTATTTTTTACTGAATCTAGGGGTGGTGATATGATTACCCAGCATAGATTGTTTTACTCGATGGTTCGGCTTTAGCTTACCATAGAGCTATTCATGTAAGTACCCATTAAAGGGATAGTGGGGTAGGTAGTTCAAGCATGGCATACGCCAGATCTGTAGGGTTGTTATAAATTGTTTTAACCTTCAGAGAGGCAGAGTTTTGTATGAGAGGTGGGACTGACTTCCATTCTTAATTTTAGTCGATAGATCTTAAACTACTGCCGTAACCGCAAGGACCAACAGACGGACACCCCTCAAAAAGAGGGAATTTGTATGGGAGGGGGGAATAGTTTTTGTTCAAAATTGCTCATCTTACAACTTAATATCCGCTTGAGCGATAGAAGCTTGTATACTAAATTTAAGCTTTAAAGCTTTTAGACCACGGCTGTATAAGCGGGTTGAGATAGACGGACATCCCCAAAAGGGGGGTTTTTGTATGGGAGGTGGAGGTAGTTATTGTCCCATGTTTCTCATCTTTAAACCGAACCTCCGCTTAGAGGATATAAGGTTGCGTATCAAAATATCAGCTGAATATTTTTTAAACTATGGCTGTAATCTCGGGGACAGCTAAAAACAAACCCCAAAAAGGGGAAGTTTGTTTTGAGGTGGTAGTAGATTTTGTTCTGTCTTGGAACTATAGAACAATACTTCCGCATAGAAGATAGAAGCTTGCATATCAAATGTCAGCTCTTAAACTACGAAGGGACTGATCCACAAAATGAAATAATTTGTATGGGAGTTGGGAGTAGTTTTTGACCAATTATTAGAACCAACCCTTAGTTTTGAGGACAAAAGCTTGCACACGTAATTTTGGAACGGTAGCTCTTAAAATACGGCTGTAATCGAAGGGCTGATCCCCAAAATGGGACAATTTGTATGGGAGTTTGGAGAAGTTTTCGACCAATAATGCTCATTTTAGAACCAAATCGCAGTATTGGGGATAAAATCTCTCATATCAAATTTTGAATTGACTTTTTAAACTACGTTTTTGGCTAATCTTGCTCACTTTAGATCTAAACCTCCGCTTAAGGGATTGAAGCTTGCATACAAAATTTCAACTCGATAGCTCCTTAACTACTGTTGTTGCATGAACAGACCTCAAATAGGGGGAGTTTGTATGGAAGGGAGTAGTTTACCGATCTTGTTCATTTTAAATCTAAACTTACGCTTAGGAGATTTATGCTTGCATACCAAATTTAAGTTCGATATCTCTCAAACTACGACTGTAATCGCAGGGACAGATCTTAAAAAGGGGCATTTTGTATGGGAGGGAGAAGTTTTTGTTACCAATCTTGCTCATCTTAGAACTTAACCTTCGCTTGGAGAATAGAAGCGTGAGTTCCAAATTTCAGCTCGATGTCTCTTAAACTGCGGCTGTAATCGCAGAGACAGATGGACACCTATATTGTCATACCTACCACGTATCCTTACAGGCTTTACAAATGGTTGAACAAAATGAATATACCCTTCACAACTTTCGGGTGAAGGAATAGTTAAGTTAGCATCATAAATATACATGGACAAAACTGTACGAACGGATTTCTTGAAATTCTTACTTTTAAGGGTAACTAGGCCGAAAAAGGGATAAAGTTGCGAAAATTCAGGTAAAAAAATATTTTATGGGGTTGTTGTGCGATATGAAGGGATTTTTCGAAATTCGAACTTTTGGGAATAAAAAGGGATAACATTGGTACAATAATCCAGACCATACCGCTAAAGATACATCCAAAAATATTAGGGTGGAAACTTGTCTTATAGAGCGGTTGTGCGTTACGAAGTATCCTTTTTCTGCATGCTCCCGGTTAAAGATATTAAAATCGGTTATAAAATGTGTATTTCTTCATTGTTGTCGTAACAGCTAAGGTGATTACATTGCGCGTGAGGACAGATCCCTAGGCCTTAAATTATTTATGGCTTGGTGTAGTTTTTATTTGCAACTAAAATATAATTTAAAAAAGGTCATACATAACTATATTTCTTATTTTATTAGCACATTTTCGATATCAGATATCTTCAATGAAATTGATCACGGATTTTGTTTGTGGAACATTTTAGCACTCTATCTTTCATTTTACATTGTTCTTTCCTGAATTTTAATTAGAAATGCTTAGAGGGCTTTTCCACAATACAATTTGAATTTCTGATATTCTATTGCTATTATCTGAATTTCTATTTAATTTTCTGAGTTACAAATCGTCAGTATCCTTCAAAAGGGTCTAAAATCCATTTTTTGTATTTCTGAAATATTGATGATGTAAAATTTATGACTGCTTATGTTTCGATACAAGAACTAAAAAATTACTTTCAATAGACATGGGATTTTTCTACAGGGCATATGTTATGAATTTTTGATACACCTTTGTATCATTACGTTCATTTCACAATAAAGTGAACTTGAGACCTTTTTCCAGGATACCGACGAAATATTCTATTCTAAATTTCAAATAGAATTTTGGAATTTCAATCTGTGTATTCTGATTTTCAATTCATCCTTCCCGAAATTCAAATAGGAATTCTCGTTTTCACTTTAAAAT
Organism: Muscina levida; assembly: GCA_964034835.1. Taxonomy (NCBI): domain Eukaryota; kingdom Metazoa; phylum Arthropoda; class Insecta; order Diptera; family Muscidae; genus Muscina; species Muscina levida. Next base: position 81,223,320 of record OZ035882.1, read on the forward strand.
TATGAATTTAAATTGGTGATTTTTAAATATCAAATAGAAATTCTAATTTTCAATTTAAAATAATGAATTTCAGTTGATTTTTTTACAATTGTTGAAGCTGTAGTGCTTTTGCCTCTTTATTTATGTAATATACTCACCTAGGCTTTTATTCTGTAAAGGAATTATTCACCAACCAGACAATGACCTAGATCTTACTGCACATGGTAATTTACAGACTTTTGGTCTTATCTGCACATGTAGTGGAAAATCTAGGATGTTTTTTTTAGTGACTCGGAACTCTAACAGTATTTGACGTTGATGTTCTTTTTTGTCCATTGCCCTAAAAGCAATCGAACCCGGCACATCTTGGTTGCTAAACTTCATCGGTTTCACTAAAGCTATATACGGTAACTGCATTGCAAATCGGATAAGCTAGAAAAAGTTATTCTTTAAATTAAAATATTGTTATCTTCTGAATTAGTATATTTTGGCAGCATTAATATAAATTTTAATAACAATTTACGTGTTAATATTTTTCCTTTCATTACAATTGTCATTAGTCTAATATGCAAGAGGTTCAAAGGTTTCTTAATTTTTTGTTTTTTATTTTATTTACAGATTCCTGGTCAAGATCAAATCTATCAGGACGAATACGAAATCACCGATAGCTTACGATCGTGTTGTGGCAGCATATTTAGATCGGTACAATTGGATCCTGAGAAATTTCCACCTAAACCAAAACGTATTCATTTTGAATTTCAACGAAACTATGAGCATTTGTAAGTGTATTTTTTTTCTCATTATGAAAATATCTAATTCATGGCATTTAAAGGGAATTAAGGGAAATTAAGTTTTTTTTTTTTATAATGGCTGTTTGAATCAAGAACAAATGTAATTCGTGTAATTCATACAAACGCCAGAAGCTTTCCTATATGCCATCCATTTCCTGTAGCGGCCGTGGCGATTGCATCTCGTTTGATATTTGGTTAAAATAGAAAAACATCTGTAAAATGGTTGTGAAAATATTTTTTGAATTGGATAGTATGTTGCGGAGTTTCAAGAAGTTTACGTTTGATCTTGCTCATCGAAGAACTTAAGGGCCGCATAGACATACAAATGGACTGAAAATCGACTTAGTCTTCGACACTGATCATTTATATATTGTCATACCTAAAACGCCTTCGTATGGGCGTTACAAATGGAAGGACGTCCGGAATATACCCTTCTGACCGTGCGTGCGGGTGGTAAAGGGTTTAAACAATTTCACGCTTTCTATACTCACACCAAGCACCTAGACACCATTGTACAATATAATACTACATATTACGTTATAGTGTAATTATAGGGTGCACAAATGTTGACATATTTGTAAAGTTGTAATCAGTAGATTTGTTATGCATATATTGTTTACAATATGCCAAAGAATGAATGATAAGAAACCTATCATAATGTCAGTAAATGTTAGGGTTGCCGTCTGAAATATAACAATGCCCCAAAATCACTTTCAATGATATCAAAAGATGACAATGTGATATCGTTGGTTAGAATAAGCGGCTTTCATGCGCTAGATCCATTGTTCGATTCCTGTATCCAATCATCTACATATTTCTTTCATTGTCAGCCCCTTCGATGTGGTCGACAGCAACTTCGCAAGTATTGTGTCTAGTCAGTCGGCATGTCTAGTAAAAGCTACTCAAACAGTGACGTTCGCATTCGTCGATAAACAAGTAGGTGCCGTATGTTGTGAATCTACCTCATTCACATGGTGTAAAGGGTAATTAAGATTTTGTTTTATATAATTATTATGCAAATGAGGATCTGATGAGGGTATAAATTAAAAAAAATTGAATATATCAAAAATGCTAATTTATTTTAAGATTGCAAATTCAATATGTTCTGTTGGATATGTGCAACATTTACAGTGTTTTTGTAATATTTTGTACAACACTTTTTTTTTTTTTGTTTGTTTATTTTTTATCATTACCAATACAACAAGAGTGACTTCTTATATTTCTTCTTAATTCCTTTCACTCCTAGTGTTGCAAAGGGCCTCATTATACCATCACCCTTAGGGATGAGGGTATATATCATTTGATACGAAAACCAGCACAGAAATTTCAGTCAGGAAAACTGACTGATAAATACCATCACCCAATATAAGATATTGTTGAAGTCTTGAGATATTGCTTGTGGTGCAAAATCGTCCAAAACTTTACCTATTTGTGTAGGAGGTATAGATGCCGGTTTGGAATTTATGTGAGAAATATTAATTTTTCAAAAAAATTAAATTTTGATAGAGGGTACCAAAAGGGGTGAACCGATTCAGTCCTTATTCATTCCTGACTCAAATTTTCATACGTACAACTTACGAAAAATTTGACTGAATTCAGTGTACTTACAAAAAAAGATATGTATGTAAGACTATATATAATTAGATTTTCTGAGGTTTCGCCTCATATCACAATATAAATTAACCGACTAATTTTCATTACCCCTCATATGTCCGTTTATAAGTAATGAAAGAAATATAAATGATCCAAAAATAGGTTATTTTGTATGGGAGGTATGAGAAGGGGAGGGGCTATTTTGCCCATTTACAATCCCATAAGTTCGTTTTGAAAAATATTAATACTGGTAAATTTTCATACCGATCCGGTAAGGTTTACTCGAGTTATCCTGCTGACCAGCCAGCCAGCCAGCCAGGCAGACAGACAGACATAGCTCAATCGTCTTAAAAAGTCCTGAAACGAATTTGGTCTTAAGATACTTGGGGTCTAACTTGTCTCCTTCAATGCGTTACACTTTTTTTCGTATCAAATGATATATACCCTCATCCCTAAGGGTGATGGTATAAAAAGTGTATCGAACTAATGGGATTGTAAATGGGCAGAATAACCCCACCCCTTCTAGTCCCATACAAAATTACCTATTTTTGGGTAATTAATATTCCTTTCATGACTTCTAAACAGATGACCGGAGGATATTTAAAGTTGGTCAGTTTATTTATCTTGCAAAAGTAGACAAACCATAAGAAAACCGAAACCTTTGTCACATCCCGTCTGGTTTCTCCCATACAAATGACTGAATTGACCCAAATAGTTTTACATACATCTTTTTTGTAAGTAAACTGAATTCACTCAAATTTTGCGTATGATGTTCGCTTATGAAAATTGGATTCAGGAATGAACATTGACTATATCGGTTCACGCCTTCTAGTACCCCCCATACAAATATACCTTTCTTCGGAAAATAATATTTCTCCCATAACTTCCAAACCGGCACCTGGGGACAATCAGATTTGGTCAGTTAAATTATCTTGTAATTGGAGGCATAACCTTAGAAAACCTAACTATTTCACAGACCCTTCTGGTACCTCCCATATACAATACAGATATAACCCCTTTTACATGCATATCATTTTTGTATGTACAATAAATTCAGACAAATTTTTCCCAGGTAAGCGTTTATTAAACGAGCGAGAAGCTATCCTATACCTCATTCATGGGGTGTAAAGGGAAATTAAGTTTTTCTTTTAAGCGTTTATTGATCGTTGATTTACGTAAAAATAAGACACGCTGTGCTGCCAAATATTATCTTATATTGGGTTATGGTATTTATCAGTCAGTTTACATGACTGAAATTTCTGTACTGGTTTTGTTCTACATAATGCTCGCGGTTTCTATAGTACTTTTGTATTAATTCATTTCTCAGTGAACAATACAATCCTCTTTACCGAATTCTTGGCAATGCCAGAATAAAAAGAAGATCTACATTTTAAGCTGGAAGGTTTCAATTGCAGTTGTTTTGTCTTTCATCATCTTAAGTCATTTTGGCAGAGTGCAAATTCTATTTGAAGTCGTGGATTAATAAACATACATATATGTGTGGGTTTTGTAAAATCTCTCATTATACTAATTTCTTTATTGAAGTTAAATTAAGCCAAATTGTAGTTCCAGATTTTGAAAATATTTAAATATGAAGATATGTCTCAAAAAAGGGAACGTTGTTTAATTTCTCATATCAACCTCAACAAAGATTTTTTGTTAATTTATGTCACCTTAACGTTTTTTGGATGTCCAATTTTCTTCCACAGTACAACATTTTCAGCTCATTGATTCGGGACTCAATTCTGAGAATTGCACTTGAATCATGCTCCAAAAATAAGAACTTCTGCACCATTCGTTTTGTCAAGTTGGCTGCCTTATTAATTTAATGTCCATACGAATTTTTTAGCTCAAGGTGGATTTTTAGCACTTTTTCTATATTTTAACGCGGTTATATCTCGTTATACCTTACGGAATATCTCTTTTGTGTCTGTAGCAAAGTTATAGATATTGAATAGAAGAAAAAATATGCGGAACAAACCTACCCTAAAAAAGTGCATCCAGTGCCTTAAAAATCCCAAAATATCAATTTTTTTTTACCATTTTTCGTCATTTTCCACCTTTTTTCATCAAAAATTGGATTACAAAATGTACTTTTATTGTAACAACTAGCACATAGCACATATTGTACCAAAAGGTAATTTAAACATGCCATAAAGTACAATTTATGGTAACAAAAAGTACAATTTATTGTAAAAAAGTGCAATTTATGATACCAAAAAGTACAATTTATTGTACCAAGAACCATAACCTACTCAATATCTAAGTACAATTAAGGTACCAAAAAGTACAATTTATGGTACCAAAAAGTACAGTTCATTGTACCAAATAGTGCAATTTATGGTACCAAAAGGTACAATTTATTGTACAAAAATGTAAAATTTAAGATGCCAACAAATACAATTTACACATTTTACAACTTCAACATTTACAACTTCCTTTCGGACATAAAAGAGATATTCCGTGTTAAAATATATAAAAAGTGCTAAATATCCACCTTGAGCAAAAAACATCGTATTATATACTAGACAGCGTCGAAAAATGTTGACTGGCCGATTTTCGTCCCGAGAATACAAATTTGTTAACAAAAAAGAAATAAAAAAAAAAATAAAAAAAAAACTAACATTTAAGAAATTTCAATCAGGGAAACTGACTGATAAATATCCCGGCTCTTTGTCAGATATTGTTTAAGCCTTTAGTTATTGAAACTAAACAATTTTTAATTAAAATTACTTATGTCATATTACTTTCTGCTTGTAGAGCAGGAGATTGGAGATTAGAGATTCCGAAAAAAGTGTTGACAAATTCGCCAACAAATGTAAAAAACTAATTTCAACTTAGTCATTTTGTATGGGGTAACCGAAAGGGTCCTTTAAGGTACCAATAGAGAACTATACGGTACTAACTGAGAACAAACCTGTAGTTTTCTGTTCGGAAGTTATGCCAAAAAATAATTTTCCACAATAAGGTTATTTGTATGGAAGGTAACATACAAGAAGTTGTCAACCGATCTGGCACATATTCATTTCTGAGTCAAACTCACACATGCTAACATCTTACGTAATATATATGATGAATTTAATATCAAAACCTATAAAAAGGGACATTTTGAACCCGAACCCCTCAGATTTTAATGAAATTTTGCATACAGCTACATTTTACCTACAGAAACACAACCTCATTTTTAGAAATTACATTTTTGAAAATATGTGGGCGTGGCAAGGTGCCGAAATATTTGAAAAATTACGGTTATTGGTACTTTTAATCTGCGATTACTATGGAATGACTCAACCGATTTGAAAGATCTTGGTGCCATTCGAAAGGTATATAAGTCAGCTTTCGAAAACATACACTGTAAATTATTTTAATATTACACTGAAAAAACTTTTTTTGCCAAAAATAAAAGTTTAAACTTTAAAAACACTTCAAAGATCGTCTTTTTTTCAAAAAAAAATATTTTTAGATAGACCTTTTTAATTTATATAACATCTGAAAACTAAAAAGGGGCTTTTCCTATTTCAAAAAAAAAAAAATTTAGTAAATGCACCTCACCAGCTTATTCATGTGTTCTAAAAATTCCTTGACAAAAAGCAGTAAGAAAGTTTCAGTCGAGCAACCCGACTTACATCTACCCTCACTCTCAATAAAATATACAATTTTCTATTATATTGATATTATGACTCGATTTCTAAAGTGGGCGGAGTGGTACATTTGTATGGGAGGTACCAGAAGGGGTGTGTCTAGACTTCCAATTTTTTTCTCCAAAACTGTATCCTGCTATAGATTTACTAAATACAGAATTTGGGCCCGACAGCGTTAGGTGTATTCATATTATAACTCGGTTTCTAAAGTGGGCGGAATGATGTATTTGTATGGTAGGTACCAGAAGGGGCGGGGACATGTAGCCCATTTGCAATACCGTAAGTAGTTTTGGGGAAATATTAACTCGTGCAAAATTTGAAAACATTTGGTTGCGTCTTTTGAAAGTAACCGTGCGCACCAGCCGGACAGACATACCGAAGGATATGTCTCAAACGATTTAAAAAGTCATGAATTGAATTCGGTTCAAAGAAACCTAGGGTCTAAAGTGACTCGTTCAAACGGCGAAAGACCTTTATCAGTGGGCTTCACAAACTTGTAAGACCTCAATAGAAGTTGCTTATGCAGACGCTGTCGACTACAACAAAACAAAAGAAGAGCTATTTTCAAGGTATAAAAATGCTAATACTATTACAGGAACTCAAAGCTTCCATTCTTTTGTACCTTTAGATGAAACTTCACGAAATGTTAGCAAATATTCCGAAAGTCAACAGTATTTCTTGCGCAAAATTTATCAAGGTTAAGTCCATATATTTGGGGGTGTCTGAAAAATTTATAATACGATTTTTGTTCTAATCTATTAGAATTACCACAAAATCTGTATAACTTCCTAAGTTTAGCTACTTTATTCATTTTTGTCACACAAAGATATCAAAATATAAGGAACTTAACAAGAGATGCATTTACTTAAAATTTTAAAAAAAAAAAAAATAAGATAAACCCCATTTTAGTTTTTGGATATGTTGAATATATTAAATAGACCTATCTAAAAATATTTTAGATATTTTATATTTTTGGAAAAAAAGACTTGATCTTCGAAGTGTTTTCCAAGTTTAAACTTTTATTTTTGGCACAAAAATTTTTTCAGTGTAATATAAAATTTTTGCAATGTATGTTTTCGAAAGCTTACCTATATACCTTTCTAATGGCACCAAGATTTTGCAATTCGGTTGAGTCATTCCATAGTAATTGCAGCTTAAAAGTACCTTATACCGTCATTTTTCAAATATTTCGATACCTTGCCACGCCCACAAATTTTAAAAAATGCAATTTCAAAGGATGAGGTTGTGTTTCTATAGGTAAAATCTAGCTGTATGCAAAATTTCATTAAAATCTGAGAGGGTCGGGTTCAATGAATATCGGTTTTGATATGAAATTCATCATATATAAATTCCATATAATGACTAAAAAATATATGTATTTAAAACTTGTATGGGATGTACCAGAACAGGTGTGGCAAGTGGAAATATTTTTTATCCATAAAATATGTTCTTTTATATATGAGGTACCACAAGGAAGGGGGCTATTCTGCCCATTAACAATCCATTTGCTTCATTTCGGAATATACTAAGTAATACTGATGATAAACTCGAGTAAACCTTAACATGATCCATCACAAGGATCAGTTATCCTGCTCACCAGCCAGCCAGACAGACGGATGTGGCTCAATCGTCTTAGAAAGTACTGTCACAAATTAGGTCCTCAGACTTTCTGCCACTGCCTCGGTATGCCACCTTTTAAACTCTGAACGGAGGTTAAGTTTTAAGATGAGCAAGATCTGACAAAAACGCCTGTGTGATCCTGCGGTTACCGCAGTAGTTTAAGGCCTATACTGAAATTTAGTATGCAAGTTTCTATCCTCTTAATGATGGATCAGTTCTAAGATAAGCAAGGTCGGACAAAAACTACTCCCACCTCCCATACAAACACCTATTCTTGTAGGCGCCTCTCTGGCACTGAGATTACCGCAGTATTATAAGAGCTGAAATTTGATATACAAGCTTCTATCCTCTCAACGAAAGTTTGTTCTAAGATGAGCAAGATCGGGCAAAAACTATTCCCACCTCCCATCAAACGCCCCTTTTTTGTCGTTGACCGTCTATCTGTTCTTGCATTTACTGCAGTAGTTTAAGAGCTATCGATCTATGCAATCCTCTATTTTCTATACGAAAGTTTTGTTCGAAATTGAGTAATTTCGGAAAAAGTTACTCCCATACAAACACCCCCTTTTTGGGGTTGTCCGTCCGTCTATTCCTGAGATTACAATTTAAGAGCTATTGAGGTGACGCCCTATGCTCCAATGGGAGTAAGAGGAACACATATATATATATGAGGTGAAGTTCTTTATACAAGCTTCTATCCTCTAAACGGAGGTTCAGTTATAAGATGAACAAAATCGGACAAACACTAGTTCCACCTCTTATACAAAACTCTCCCTTTTTGGGGGTGTCCAACTGTGTGTTCCTTGATTACAGCTATAGTTTAAAAGCTATTGATCTAATATTTGGTATACAAACTTATATCCTTTAAGCGGAGGTTATGTTCTGAGTAAAATCAGACAAAAACAACTCTCACTTCCCATAAAAACTCCAACTTTTTTAGGGTGTCCGTCTGTTTATCCCTACGGTTTAAGAGCTATCGAGCTGAAATGTGGCATACTAGTTTCTTACCTCTAAGGTGAGGTTAAGTTAGGCAATGAGCAAATTCGGACAAAAACTTCTCTCATACAAAACTCCACCTTTTTGTTGGTTAAACAATAAATAACAATATTCTCAGCTCATATAAAACAAAATATGACTAGTATTTAACATTTTAGTGAACAAATTTCGATAAAAAATATGGATGCGAGAGGCTAAAAGTAACGTCCACCTCTCATACAAATTCCCTTTTTTATAGTGTAAAGTTTAATTAAATATATTTGTAGTGAAAATAACCATTATATCGTAATTTTTACAAATGGTGATGGTATCTGACTACCTTACATAAACTTAAAAAAATAAACTTAATTTCCCTTTACACCCCATGAATGAGGTATGCGGAAGTTGCTGTCGACAACATCGAGGGGGCCGGAAATGAAAGAAAAAATGTAGATTACTGGAGGCGGAAATCGTACCCGGGATCTCCCGCATGGTAGTTGCGTGTTCTAACCACTATGTCACGGCCGGTCCCAGGTCCCGGTGACTACCTTACTAGTATTTTTTTATTTTTGTTACATATCTATCTCTCAATGCTTAAGAACTTTCTTATTCCTCGCCATTTCTCCTACTTTGGCGAATTTTTATGCTATAGTAAGAACGCGAGACTATCATGCGGTAGATCTAGGGTTTAATTCTTGTCTTCGCAGTAAAAGTTTAATAAAGGCTTCTCAAAAAGCTGACGTTTGCATTGGGCTATAAACAAGCAGGTGCCATTTTGTGAGTCTAAAAGGAGAAAAATTGTTAATTCACAATAACGCGAGAAGATAAGGCCTCATTCTTAGGTGTATATTGAAATTTGGTTTTGCAACTAGTATTGTAACAACTTAAAGAAAAAGAAGTAAGCTGTATCTTCAGTTATTTTAAGGACTGAGGGATTGTCCCTCCTATTTAAAACATCCAATATTTAGAAGTTATTATCCATTATTTAGAAAATTATTTATATGAATTCTATATAACATATATGTTATAATATGTATCCATTTTTAATATTTTAGATTCGAGTATGAAGATCCAAATTTCTTTGATGCTGGTACACGAATTTATATTATTAATTTTATATTGGAACGACAACATTTTGTGGAGGGAGAAGAAACGCCGGATAATTTAGGTATAGAAAAACTCTTGGCCGATGGAGTTTATGAATGTGCATATACATTGCATGATGTAAGTCTTCGCTACAACCATCAACAACAAAGTTTAACTTATACCCATTCAAACTATTTACAGGACACTGATCGTGATTTACTGCTAAGCGAATGGGCTAATCTAAAGAAATGGAAACAGTATGTATCCACAAACCACTGTGAAAGCAAAGAAATTTTCTGACTTGCGTTATCCTCTTTTAGCCTCCAACCTCTTGATAAAATTAAGGAATATTTTGGTGCAAAGGTAGCCATCTATTTTGCCTGGCTGGGTTTTTACACACACATGTTAATACCAATCAGCATTATCGGTATATTATTCTTTATTTATGGATTCATAACGTGGCACACAGATCCTATTAGGTCGGTATCGAACAGATAATCTTTAGTTGCTATATTGTGATAAATGTAATCGTTTTTTAATGCAGCCAAGAAATTTGCAACTCCAATCGGACCACAACGATGTGCCCTCAATGTGATCGCAAATGTGATTATTGGAATTTAAAAGATACCTGCAATTCATCGAAAATGAACTACCTGATAGACAACAATATGACAGTGCTGTTTGCGTTCGTATTGTCCATGTGGGGTAAGTTGCAGATGCTTTGAAGAAATATACAAAATGAGGTATATCTATCTGTATGTATCTTATTTACATCGATGTATAACAAATTTCTTAGAATCTATTTAAAAAGACTACAAATATTAGATATATCAGTCCAAAAAATTATTTATTTTTTTAAATTTATTACCGTGATCTATTTACAATCCTTCTAACGCTATGTATATAATATTTGCTTTTAGCTGTCATCTATTTGGAACTGTGGAAACGTTACTCGGCGCGCCTAATACATAGATGGGGCCTCACCAGTTACACTCATGATATAGAACACCCCCGTCCTCAATATCTCTCAAAGTTACGAAAGAATCGTAAGTTTTCCCAAAAACTAGATCAGGCAGATCCAGAAAATGTCTTCGAACCTGATGTACCATTTTGGACAACAAAATTCTTTCCCAGTTTTAGCAGTTACAGCATCATGCTAATATTTGTAAGTCCACCAGCATAACTGCAATAGTATCACATGATTTTTGATAATATTTACTACTTATACTATTCAGATTTGCATATCAATTATTGCCATCTTCTCAATGGTTGTGTATCGCATGGCCCAGCGGGCATCCCGCAGCATTTTGGGCAATGAGAACTCCATCACGTACAAAATTATGGTCACGCCCATTGCTGCGGGTATCATCGATTTGATCGTTATCTCAATACTCGATTATGGCTACACCTATTTGGCAGAAGTTATTACCAACTGGGAGTATTGTCGCACCCAAACGGAATATGATGAAAGTCTTACGGTTAAAAATTATGTTTTCCAATTTGTGAATTACTATTCTTCGCTGTTCTACATCGCTTTTATGAAGGGAAAATTTGTGGGCTATCCAGCTAAATATAATCTGATATTTGGTTTTCGCCAAGAGGAATGCAATCCCGGTGGTTGCTTGATGGAGTTGTGCTTGCAACTAGTGATTATTATGGCTGGTAAACAGGCGTTGAACGCTGCGAGTGAAATGTTGGTGCCGTATGTGTTAAAGAACTTTAAAAGATTTATGACACATGTTGGCATACGCCGGCGTAAAAGCGAAGAGAAATTGGTGTCATGCAATCAGTGGACCGAGGATTATCATTTGCTGCAGTGGACTCATGCGTCGATGTTTGGTGAATATTTGGAAATGGGTAAGTGAGAAGTGGAGAACTTTAAAAAACATATAAATGGATTTAAGAAACACTTCTATCAGTTGGCAAAAACGAGGTGGAAATTTATTTTTTGATTTACGATTTGTTAAATATAATGAGTTTGGTTTCATTGTTCGGTTCAAGATCTATTCTATTATTGCTAATATAATTTGTTTTACAAGAGTTGTGTGAAATGGATTATATTGACAGCTGGTAGGGCGGATAGCTATTTCGATAGTTGCCAAACTACCGTCATGAGCACCCTTTGCTGTGACTCCTTCACTTTCATCACAAACCTTAAGTGTTAATAGATCTACAAAAGAATCGTGAAGCTAAACGCACCGGTGCGAAGAAAGCATCAACGAAGACCACACGTCAACAAAATCCACACAAGCTCTTGTCTATGCATTGTCCATCGGACAAAATTGCATAAAATTGTTTTGGCAACAAATTCCAAACCAGTGTACCTCCCGTGTATTGATTTCTCTTGTTTTGTATTGTTGATCTATATATGTAAATAATTAGTTTGGTTTCATTGTTCGGTTCAATATGAAATTGACCAATACCAAATTTTCAAACATCCAAAAATAAAGCTGGGAAACTAATGCAAAAAATAAAAAACAATTTTGTTTTTTGCTACGAGCGAGCTTTGAGCCTTTTCTTTGAGCCAAGTCAAAAAATAATATAAGAGTATTTTGGAACAAAAAATACTTTGTGGAACAAAACGGTACTTTTCGGTAGAATAAAATGTTTTTTTAGTACTATAAAAGTACTTTGGTACAAAAAATCGTCTTTCTGAAATAATAAAAATCTCTTTCGGTGCACTAAGAGTACTTTTCGAAACAATAAATGTATTTGTTGGTACAATAATAGTACTTTTTATTTAGATGCGAACAATACGGTCGGTAGTAGAAGTGGGCTACATCGATCAACTATATGGACTTGGATGTTTTGGATAATATGGTGTTTAAGAAAAATATGAAGTGGGGTATAAGTACTTTTGAGCCCTACATATATAAAACTAATCATGCTGCAGGCCCCTACATTTTGGTGGACATCTTCAAGGATTGTATCCGGATATATTGTGCTCCAGAGATATGAACCAACTAGCCTCTCATCCTTTCATTACATAAGGGCATATTTTAAAGTCCTTACACTGTAAGCTCCTCTCACCATACGTACATCGCTGGAAAAACTGTAGGGAGGGCTCTTCATAACGTGGTTGGCATTACGGAACGCAACCTAAATGCTAAAAAATTAATTTTAGTTGCCTTCCTTGATACAGAAGGGCTTTCAGTATTGGGACGTCATGCGCAATAAGAAACTCTCTGGAGAACATAAATACATATATCACGTCCGCTAGTAAATTGTATGGTGGAAAACCGCGTTGTCAAGTCAGAAATTGGTGGAAGCTGCGTTAAAAATATAGCTACTAGAGGAACAACCTGTCCTGTCCCCTCTTCTATGACTCCTTGTTATAACGGCGTATTTATTGTGTCATATACAGACGACGTGGCCATCATGATAGTTGGGAAATGTATACCAACGAAGTGTAACCTTATGCTAACTGCCCTTGAAAAGCTGCTACGATTGGCCAAGATCTGTGGTTTAGTGATGAACCTTTAGAAAAGGAATTAGTTCTCTTGACCAGTAGGTATATCGTCAAGGACTTCAGGTCACTGAAACTTCATGGTGTGGAACTAAAGCTCTCAACGGTACCTAAGAGTTGTTCTCGATCAGAAGTTAGATAGGCCGAGGAATACACAGTGCAACACACTTTTTCGGGGGTGAACCAAACCAATATCAAAGGATAGCATTTGACCTCAGTAACAAAACCCTTAACTCAATTTTGTTCCACCACGTCACAAGTTTTTTATACAGTGGTTTGAAGTTTGATTTTTTTGAACAAAAGTCGAATCAAACAATATGAAAAATCATCTGTGAAAATACATTTGGGGTATTTCATGTCTTCGAGACCTATATTAAGACAGTCAGGGGAATATTTTCTCGGAACATTTTAACCCTCTAGCTCCCCCCCGTTTGGGACATTTTTGGAGCAATTTTGAAAAACTGTTTAAAAGTTCACTTTGGACAAAGGTCAATGCTTAGAATCATCGACAGAAATTTTCTCCGGAAAATTTCCCTAAGAGTCACCGAAGACAAAAAGCCTCTAGGAATCAAAGATTCCAAAATAAATCCTAAATGAAATATTAATGAAATATTCAAAAAACTATTATTGAGCAAACAGTGCAACACACCTTTTCAGGAGTGAACCAAACCAATATCAAACGATATCTTTTGACCTCAGTAACAAAACCCTAAACACCATTTTGCTCCACTACGTCACAATTTTTGTTTACAGTGGTTTAAAATTTGTTTTTTTTTTTGGTCAAAAGTCAAATAAAAAAAAATGAAAAATCATGTGTAAAAATAGATTTGGGATGGTTCATGTCTTCAGAGACCTACATTAAAATTTTTCGGGGAATATTTCCTCGGAACATTTTAACCCTCTATCTGCCACTCATATTAAACATTTTGCGAAATTTGACTTTTAAGATTTTTTTCAAAATTCATCCTAAGATGTCCCATACGGGTGAAGCTAGTGGGTTCAAATGTTCTTATGAAATATTCCCCTGAAAATTTTAATGTATGTCTCCGAAGGCTAAGCAGATCGAAAACCCTGCGTAACCAGGCACAGAGAAAGCTGGACATCGCTAAACTGCAGACCGCGGAGATAGCCAACGCCTATTCTGACCAACCCACTCAACTACTTCTTGATGCTCCAACTCCCGAAAATAATAGCGCGCAATGGCAACATATTGCCCACTCGATTCAAAGGACTGCGCGGTCCGTACTGGGGTATGTGAAGCCCTTTAACGATAATGCCTGGTACGATGACGAATGCCGCGAATTCACCTACCATACAGGGCCAAACCGCAGCCAATGGCAAAGCGAGCTGTTCATTAAAAATATAGGGAGAAGAGGCGGGAGGCGACTCGACCCTTCAGGCGAAAAAAACGAGAGCTTAAGGAGCGGAATAATGTGTGCATTGAAGATTACAGGAACAGAGGTGAAGCCCAAAAATTCTACCAGAAGATAAATGGTAGGGTACATGGAACAGGTCTTCCCTCCTGTAAAGACAAGGATGGTCATCTCGTTACTGACTCCGAGAGCGTACTGAGAATATATAAAGATCACTTCTGCAGCCTATTGATGTCTAAAAACTCGGCTGATGAAGACTGTGTACCAATCCGAGATGATAACATCGAGTGTCCACCTCCGAGCCAAGCTGAGATAACAACTGTCATATCCCGCCTAAAGAACAACAAGGCCGCTGGGGCTGATGGTCTTCCAGCTGAGTTGTTTAAGGCGGGTGGAGATGAGCTTGTTTTGAGCATGCAACAGCTCATAGAGAACATTTGGCTTCAGGAGAGCATGCCAGAGGATTGGAATCTTAGTGTGCTATGTCCAATCTACAAAAAAGGTGACCGTAGTGAGTGTAAAAACTATCGTGGAATTAGCCTCTTACCGATTGCGTATAAGGTCCTGTCTAGCATACTGTGTGAACGTCTAAAGCCAATTGTGGAAAACCTGATTGGACCTTATCAGTGCGGCTTTAGGCCAGGCAAATCCACGACGGATCAGATATTTACACTACGGCAGATTCTTGAGAAAATCCATGAGAAGCAAGTCGACACTTACCACCTCTTTGTCGAGTACTAAGCTGCCTTCGATAACCCCATCAGGCATCGACTATTCGAAGCCGTGTCTGAGTTCGGTATTCCTGCGAAGATAAATTGTCTCTGCCGGTGTACCCTTACAAATACTAAACCCTCTGTTGGGATAGGCAAGGATCTATCTAAACCATTCGATACGACGAGAAGTCTTAGACAAGGTGATGGTTTGTCATGTATGCTGTTCAACATAGTGATGGAGAAGGTGATAAGGAAAGCAGCGGTTAACATGTCTAGCACCATATTTAATAAGACCCACATGCTGCTCGCATATGCCGGTGATATCGACATTATCGGTCGAACGATGCGTGAGGTAACAGCTGTTTTCTCATCAGTTGATAGGGAGTCAGCGAAAATAGGTTTGGCAGTGAATGAGGACAAGACGAAGTTAATGGTATCATCGAACAAAGTGTCCACCCGTTGGGGACGCAGCGTGAACGTTGAAAACTATTGCTTTGAGGTAGTGGATGCACTTATCTACCTCGGATCCGCCGTGAACAAAAACAACAGTGTCAGCCTCGAAATAAAACGGAGAAAAGTGCTTGCCAACAGGTGTTTCTTTGGACTACGCGAGCATTTTATAAACACCCTATCTCGAACTACCAAAGTCCAGCTGTACCAGGTACTAATTTTACCGGTCCTGTTGTACGCCTCCGAATCTTGGGTGCTTACACAGGCAGATGCAGCTAATCTGGCGGTGTTTGAGAGAAAAATACTCCGCAAAATATATGGACCCATTTGCGTAAACGGCGAGTTTAGGATTCGGATGAACCATGAGCTGTACGAGTTATACCACGACATTGATGTCGTCAAGCGAATCAAAGTGCAACGATTACGCTGGCTAGGCCATGTCGTGAGAATGGATTAGGAAACTCCAGCGCGAAAGGTATTCTATCAAGACCTCGAAGGACGGCGCAAAAGAGGGAGACCACGACTACGTTGGAAGGACCATGTGGAGGAATCACTGATGCTGCTTGGTAGGACTGACTGGAGGCGGTGCGCACAAGATCGAAGCGAATGGAAATCTCTAATCATTTCGGCCTCTGACTTAGACACTAAGATATAAATATATATGTTGTCAAGTTGTTTTAAAGGCTAACACTCCCGAAAAAGCTTGTTGCACTCTTTGCTTAAAAATAGCCTTTTTAACATTCCATTTTGATTTTATTTTATAACCTTTGACTCGTAGAGTTTACTTGTCTTCGGTGACTCTTAGTGAAACTCTCCGGAAAACATTTCTATCGAAGATTGGAAGCCTTGACCTCTCTCCAAAGTTGACTTTTAAACAGTTTTTCGGAATTGGGCCAAAAATGTCCCATATGGGTGGGAGCTAGAGGGTAAAAATGTTCCGAGAAAATATTCCCCTGAATGTTTTGATATAGGTCTCCGAAGACATTAAATACCCCAAATGTTTTTTATAGGTGATTTTTCATATTTTTTGAATCGACTTTTGACCAAAAAAAATCTAACTTCTAAAAGTAAAAGTACAGTAAAAGTTCTTTTTTAAGTACCATAAAAGTACTTATTGCAATCAAAGTTCTTTTATCGTACTTAAAAAGGTATTTTATTGCACCAAAAAGTACTTTTATTGTTCCAGAAAAAACTTGTTTGTTCCAGGAAGTCGGTTTTTTGGTAACAAAGTACTTTTATTGTACTAAAAAGTATTTTTATTCCAACAAAAGTACTTTTTTTGTTCCAGAGTACTTTTATTGCACCAAAAAGTGGTTCGGAGCTTCGGCTTTCAGCTCGATCGCGGTTCGGGAGCTGAAAGCTTAAATGAAACAGAGTAGGCTCTAGGCTCGATAGCCTGGAGCCTCATAATTTCGAATAGACCAATACGTACTCTGCAATCAAGTGAATAATAAAATTTTAACAAAAATTTTGAATTTGTGTTTGGCATCGTGTATAGGAATTTTCTTGAAAATAAAGAAAAAACAATTTAAATTAAATTTCTTAAAATTTTGTATTAACGATACCCGATTTAATTTTGTATATAACCCTTATCGTAGAGGCAATTTTTTAAATTGCTATATCCTTTTTTATTTGTAGAAATATGATTTTCATATTAACTATTAAATAGTATTTTTTACTAATTAAATACAATCCTCTCATTTCCCTTTCCTCGTTTTAGTTATCCAATTTGGCTTCATTACCCTCTTTGGTTTGGCTTTCCCACTGGCGCCACTCTTGGCCCTGATCAATAATGTCATTGAAGTTCGTTTGGATGCCATTAAAATGTTACGTCTCATACGTCGTCCTGTGGCACAGAGAGCAAAAGATATCGGCGTTTGGTGCGGTATCATGGCAGTCGTTACGAAAATCGCCGTCACCTCATGCGCCATAATCATTGCATTCTCTACCAATCTCATACCTAAGCTAGTCTATAGGACTTCCACAGGCGATGATAGCCTGCAGGGATATCTTAATTTTACCCTGGCCTATTTTAATACCAAAGATTTCCAAGAGCAACCCATAATTGAAGAGTCAAAGTTCGGCAATGTCACCATGTGTCGTTATGCGGAATTCCGAAATCCGCCTTGGGATGATCATCCCTATAAGAGACCCATGATCTATTGGAAGATTTTAATGGCACGTCTGGCGTTTATAGTGCTGTACCAGGTATGTTGAGAGTTATATGCTGCACTTTAAAAAAAAAAAAATTATAATTATGTTTCTACATTGTTACAGAATATCATAGGAGTCCTGCAAACGGTGATAGCATGGGCCATACCCGATGTGTCGTCCAAACTTTTGAGACGCATTAAACGCGAAAACTTCCTGCTGCGTGAGCACATTATCGAGTATGAGAAACAGGTGGCCAAAAAAGATGCCGTTAAGAAAATAGCCGAAAAGGCTGCCCAAGCGGCTTCCACCATTATCAAAGTGGTCAACAATCACACATCCCTTAATAACGGCGCTAGTGGGCCCATTTTCTCCGATCCCATCGAAGAGGAAGAAGACGAGAATGTTCAATTGCGCAGACGCCCCAACTCTAACCAGGATGACACCACGCAGCTGTAGTTATCGCTTATTGATATAGTTTTAGTAACGCTACTTAGATGCAGCTGTGGCTGTTAGGTCTAGAATTCAGCCTCTCCCACTCAGCTTAAGTCTCAAATTTTGTTGTATGCTATAATATAGCATTTTCTATTGAGCAATTTTTTTTTCAGTTCTACACCGATCTAATTGCTAGCCAAGTGTTGTAAGCGTAATTATTCTAAACAATGTAAATGGTAGATATTAAGTTAACTCACTACTTTTAACTACATCGATGATGTTTTGTATTTATTTTTAATTGGTATTTAATTTTTGTATAACATTAACACAGAAACCGTAAAAAACTTATTTCAAAGAAAAACTCAAACACAAAAAGTACTTAAAGTACTCAGTTTAGTAATTGCATGTAAAGTTAAGGATCAAATTCCAGCTACCATATGACAAAATTAAATAGTTTTAATATGTAAAGAATGTTACCTTATTTTTGACATTTTTTTTGCCTTACGATAGTAAAACAACAAACGACAGTGAAAAAAAAATACACAATTTGCCTTAATATACACTAAAGAAACCAACAAAATAACAAGAAACCAGTCCATTTTTTTTCAATTAAATTACAACAGTATTTTTAATTGTGAATTTGTATAAAATATATTTTAAGAAACACAACTACACTCTAATGTTTTATACAACAAACAAAAAAAAAAATAACATAGTTAGACTTGGCACTGTTCAAAGCGTTTGTTAATGTTAATTGAGTTATGGGTTATTGTAGCCGACAGGGTCAGGATTTTTGTTTTGGCTTCCATACGAAAATGGTAAAATTAATTAGTAAAAATATTGTTTCTGATACACTGTAAGACAAATTTAAACTTTTGGTCTCACCCATGATCAAACTGACCAGATTCTGAAAATATAGCTCAAATAAAATTATACGTATCCCCCAGTTTTTCTAGATCAGCTCATTTAAGTTTTTTACGTGCAATTCAATTTTTGCAACGAAGCTCCCATACAGCAACTCAAAAGTGACTTCTTCCTGTTCGCAGAATTCAGCGAGTTGTTAACAGATTTTATAATTTTTTGTGCATGTTTTTCAAATGGGCATGAGTGGGTTCTGACGAAGCCCAAATTAAAATTTGTCACAAATTAAATCTGTAACAAATTTCGACAGATTTGATGAACTTTTTTTTATTATTTTTCAAATGGCCAGGAAAGGGTTCTGACGAAGCCCAAATATAAAATTTTTCAAAAATAAAACTGTCCCAAATTTTCAAAAATTAAAATTGTCACAATTTTTTTTTTAATTTGTGACAAATTTTAAATTTTTTCTTCGTCAGATTCAGCTCCGGGCCGTTTAAAACACATTTAAAAAAATTCTCCAAATTCTGTTAACAACTCGCAGAGTTCTGCGAACAGGAAGAGTTCACTTATGAGTCGCTGAATAGGAGCTTCGCTCCAAAAATTGAATTGCTCGTAAAAAACTTAAATCAGCTGATCTAGAAAAACTGGGAGATACGTATAATTTTATTTGAGCTATATTTTCAGAATCTGGTCAGTTTGATCATGGGTGAAAAATCGTGTCGTACAGTGATATAGGCGATATTAGGTAGGAGACCTCATCCTCTGGTGGCAATCTTGGTGTGGATACTATGCACATTGGTTGGATCTGAATTTGGCCCTTAATATGAAGGAATCTTCCAATGTGCATAAAACTTGTGTCTAATGGGTCCGTGGCATAGTGGTTAGAACACGCGACTACCATGCGGGAGATCACAGGTTTAACTCCTGGCTCCAGTCATCTTAAAAAGAAAAATTTTCTTTCATTGTCGGCTCCCCTCGAATGTTGTTGACAGCAACTTTGCAGTATAAGTGTCGAGTCAATCGGCATGTCTAGTAAGAGCTTCTCAAACAGTGACGTTCGCATTCGTCGATAAACAAGTAGGTGCCGTTAGTTGTGAATCTAAAAATAGAAAGCGTGTTTATTCACAACAACGCGAAAAGCTATCCCATACCTCATTCATGGGGCGTAAAGGGAAATAAAGTAAGTAAGTAAGTAATGGATCTTTAGCGTAGCTGTTTTCGAATCTGAAGTCAAATTTGGAATAAATAAATAGAAGAAAACAAAATGGTGGACATTTTTTGAAATAATTGCTTTAATTCAACTGATATTTTGCCTAAAAAGAGGTTTTTGGGGTCACTGATTCCGAATCTGGAATAAAATTTTTGACAAACTAAATAGCGGATACAAGATTCTGAAAATGCCATTTCGATTTTTAAAATTAGTCTCCAGATTCCTCAAAACCCCTGAGTGCATTGTCCCATGCATATGATTATAGATTACTCAAAGACAATTTCAGAACACATTTTTTTTTAATCCGTACACCCTACGTGCGTTTGGTCTTAGCGGTGCTTGTATTTCTCTCATTTTTATCATCAAAAGTACGAATTTCGAAAAAAAAAATTGTTTAAGAAATCCCCTCTAATTCTAGAGGGAATATATCAGGGTATGTTTTCGCGAATCTACCTTAAGCCGTTTGGTACGACCGATCGCTACGATAGCTTTAGCCCTTTGGTCTGGGTGATGGCACCAGTTTTATTACTTTATGGGCTTATTTTACCCTTATATTCGAATCTAATTATATATGAAGCAAGCTCATATATATTTTCTTGATTCTACCACCTCGAATGGCAACGCCATTTAAGTTACTTGTTCTTTTCAGGCCAAAAAAGACGTTTTTTAAGCTTTGTCAATCTTTTCGCAAATGCGCGATGTAACCGGTTCTGGACAGCCGATAATTCTACAATCTATTTGACTTTAAATTATAAAGACTCATTACTTACATGGAATACACTCAACAAAGTTCGTCTGAAGAATAAGAAAATACACATGATATTAATTTAACGAAATCGGAAAACCTTCAGCCCTCCTGGTTTAGATCCTGGCTACGCCCTTTATTATGCTGTTTGACAAAAACTGATGACACATTTTTTTTGATGGGCTCACTGGTGGGATCCTTAAAAAAATGGTCACCAATCTCGCCAAACTGAGTATAAAATTTAATTACCCTTCGATAGTATAATCGAACCTATATTTTTAAGTTCTTGTATTTTTCAAAAAGTCTTCATTTGTTGCAAAGTGTAAAAGTGTCACACATAGACGGAGTTACTTAAGATCCTAGGTTTATTTGAACTGAATTCGATTTATGACTTTTTAAGTCGTCTTAGCCATGTCCGTCTGTGTGGCAGTCCGGCAGTACGCACGATAAAAAAGACGCAACCAAATATTTTGAAACATTGCACGAGCCAATATTTCCCCAAACATACTAACGGTATTGCAACCAACGCGATCGTGCCTAAATTCTGCATTAAGTAAAGCTAAAGAAGGATAAAGTTATGGAGTAAAAACTTGGCTGTCTAGCCATGGCTTTTCTGGTACCTCCCACACAAATGGAGCACTCCGATTAATTATACACAGGTCGATTAATTATATCAATACACCCAACGATATCATGACCAAATTCTGTATTTTGTTGAGCTATAACAAGTTTTTGTAAACAAATTGGAAGTCTAACCACACCCTTTTGGTACCTCCCATACAAATTTACCACTCCCCGCCCACTATAGAAATTTATTAATATTATTAATACACCCAAAGCCATCGTGCCCGAATTTTGTAAAGCCATGGCAGGATAAAGTTTTAAACGAAAAATCTGGAAGTCTGGCCACGCTCATTCTGGTACCTCCCATACAAATGTACCAATACACCCAACGCGATCGTGTCCAAATTTAGTATTTAGTATAGCTTAAGCAGAATAAAGTTGTAAACAAAAAATGGAAGTGTAGCCACGCGCCTTCATGTACCTCTCATACAAATGTACCATTCCGCCCACATTAGAAATCGACTAATAAGATAAATATACTAGAAAATTGTATGTTTAACTGAGGGTGAGAGTATATGTAAGACAGGTTTCCCGACTGAAACTTTCTTTCTGGTTGTTGCTGCTGAGTACAACAAAAACCTGTTTTTAAAATTTCCCTCAGTCCTTCTAAATTTTGAGTTAAGGGTAAAAATTCTGATTTTCGTATATTTACTCACTTTTGAGCCGGTATCGTGTTTGACGTACATCACAATTAAAACATGTCAATCAGCCCCAATACGAAATTTTGTATTATTCTGCATTTCAAATACCAGGTTCTCAGAAATTTACAAAACAACATATTTATTTTATATGTTTTTTTTTAAACAAAAGTGAAAGCCAGATGAAGTTTTTTTTGCTTCGCAGTGAAAATATCTCTTCTGCATCACGTAAATTTAAAATACTAATCTCTCAGGAATTCTAACAGCAGCAAAAATGTTTTGAATGTTTCTGAATTTAAATTATACATGATGTTGTTGTTTCGTTACTATATAGAAAAATATCACATATGCATTGTAAAAAGGCAAAATGCTAACGTACTTTAATTTTTCAAGTTTTAAATACCAGGCGCTCAGAAATTTGTTCAGCGACATAAATGTGTTGTATGTTTTTTGAACTGAAAGTTGCAAAACAATTTCATTTCATTAACATACAAAATATATATATTTCAACCGGAAGGTAAGAACTGATGTACTTTAATTATTTCGACCAAATCATCAGAAGTTATTAATATAAGTAAAGTGTAGAATATATGAGAAATGATTAATGAGGTATGGGATAGTTTCTCGCGTTTTAGATTCACAACTAACGGCACCTACTTGTTTATGGACGAATGCGAACGTCACTGTGTGAGAAGGTTTTACAAGACATGCCGATTATCTCGACACTTATACTGCGACGTTGCTATCGACAACATCGAGGGGGCCGGCAATGAAAGAAAAATGTAGATGACTGCAGGCGGGAATCGAACGCGCGATCTCCCGCATGGTAGCCGCGTATTGTAACCACAATGCCACGGCCGGTCCCTATATACAACATATTCAAATTGTTGTGAATATTTCTGAAACCCTGGTATTTGAAGCTCTAAAAGCTGCATACTTTTGCGAAGTAATGGAATTTTGTCAAAATTATTTGTAGATAGTGCCTTTAAAATTTCTGAGCGTCCGGTATTTGGAACTAAAAAAGCATATTTTTCTATTCACCTAGCATCAGAAATATTTCAAACTCTGAAAGAATTATTTGAAGAATAATTTTCCCAAAGCAGCAGAACTACTTTCTCTGCTAACTTATAAAACTACAACAGGTTTTCACTTTGGATTCAAACAATACACAAAATGTGTATGTTGTTGTGAAAATTTCTGAAAGCCTGCTATTTAAAATCCAGAAAAAAAAATACAACAAAACAATGAAAGATACCAGAAGGGGTGAGTCAAATGGTTAGGATTTATGGGAGAAATATTAATTTTTTAAAAGTATGTAATTTTGTATGGGAGGTGCTAGAAAGGATCAACAGACATAGTCCATATTCATTCCGGGGTCAAATTTGTATATGCATACATCAAAATGTGACTGAATTCATTGAGGTACCAGAAGGGGTAGCGCTATTCTGGAAAATATTAATACTTGTACATTTTCATACCGATCAGTTAAGGTTTGCTCGAGTTATTGTGCTAACCAGACAGAGGGACATAGCTCAATCGTCTGAAAAAATCCGTAAACGAATTTGGTGTTGACTCGTCTCCTTCAATGCGTTACACTTATTCTTGTATCAAATGATATATACCATCATCCCTAAGGGTGATGGTAAAAAAATGTCTTATTAACGAACTGAGTTTGTTTGGAAACGTGTGAAAATTCTGAGAGCCTGGTATTTGAAATATATATATTTGAAGTATTTTTTTACTGTATTGGTCTTCTTAAGTCGAAATTAATAATACGAATTTTTGTACTCGCTAAATATTTTATTTTTTGCTTTTGTAATTTTCTTTAGTTTAGTTTCATAATTTGTTTCATATTTTTAGATAGAAATATCTTAGCTACGTCAGAATTATATTAGTTTAAAGACATGTATGAAATCTAGAAATCTTCTGAACAAAGTTAAGAAACGGAAAAGTAAATTAACTACAATAGGAAACAAAACAATTTTTTTTGTTAAAAAGTATTTATTTTAAAATTAAAAAAAAAAAAATTAAGAACAAAAAGAAAAAATTGGCAGTTATTTTTGTTGATTTGATCGTATGTTTTTGTCCCAAGTTATACCCAGAAGTAATATCGAAAAAAAAATTAGGAAAACAAATTTCTTTTTTAAGAAAAATTATTAACCTTTTCTGTGAATTTACAGTAAAAGAGGCCATAATACACTCAAAAAGTAAAGTTTTATTCAAACAACATACAACTTTTATACTTGGTAATCTAGCGTTAACCCTCAACCCCTATATATTACGACAAATAACGCAGACTAAACTGTCTCCTTTCAATATCATACGTTTAAATCGAATAGTGCCACTGAACACCACCACCACTGTACATACAAGAATAGAGCAAGAATTTTTTTTAAATTTAATTATTAAATTTAAAACCACCAATTGCAAATCAAACTAAAAAAAACACCAAATGCCAAATCGATGTTATTCAGTTCAGACCACATTTAACATCAAATATGTACATCACATATATACACACACACACACACAATACAACACCTGCAAATATTTAGAATATTACAGAAATTAATGTACAATCTTTTATGTACCTTTAACACAGAATGAACATTTGATTGGGAAATGTTTGTAAATAAAAATAACAATAAATAGCAAATACAACAAAGAACACAGGAAACAAAATAAAACACTTAAATTTATTAAGTAAACAAAATACATAGTATTAACAAAGGAAACTAGAGGGTATAGTATATAATAAAAACCGCTTAACGAACCGCTTATCTACTTGTAACAAAATTAGAAGCTATTACGCAAATAAAAGTTGATGAACCCCAAAAAAAAAAAAATTACCTGAAAAAGAAATGCTGTTAAAAAAATTTTGAAATATAGTTAAAAAAACAATTTGCTATAATTTGCATTTAAAATGTGTTGTTAAAAGTTTTGCAATAATAAACAATAAAAAATTTAGAGATTAACGAATTCCCAAAAACTTTGTTCAAGTGTAAAATAGATAACAAACAAAAAATAAAACATATATTTTTATAAGTAGTATTATAAATAAAATTTAATAGGATAATGGAATAAATGTTATTATTTGAAATAAAAATAACAAAAGTCTTTTCTTGGGGAAGATTTTTTTGATACAATACCACAATCCTGATGGTCACATGAATTTGAAGATCGCTTGAAATATTCCTATTTTAAACATCTTTAGAAAGTAATAATATTAAAGATATAGAAATTGCAGTATTACAGGGTGGGTCTTGTTAAATTTGGTCAAATGTATCTCGAGATTCTAATTTGACATTTATACATTGAAAGAATATTATTACTGCTGTGCAAATTTCTGAGAGCCTTTTACTTAAAACTTAGAAACTAATTATTTAAAGCATTTTTTAATTTTTGCAATGCAGAAGAGATATTTTCTCAGCGAAATAAAAAATTATCAAGTTTTCACTTCTGACTAAAAAACAGACAAAAAAAAATATACTGTTGTGCAAATTTCTGAGAACCTGGTATTTGAATCCCAGAAAAATATTACTAATGGGACAGAAATATTTAAATTCCGAAACAATAAAACTTCATTAAGTTTTCAATATTTATTCAAATACATAAAAATAATTAACAATGCTGTAAATATTTATTAGTATTTAAAATTAAAGTTACAAAACTACATCAGGTTTTAAATATTGATTAAAAGATAAACATGCAATATATGCATATTGCAGTTAACATTTCTGAGAGCCTGGTATTGGAAACTCGGAAAACTATTACTCGAGGCACATCTATTTTTCACAATGCAGCAGGGGTAATAATTATCTTTGCAAAGAAATAAAAATTTATCGGATTTTATCTTTTGATTCAAATGTATACAAATATATGTAGGTAGTGCTGTACAAATTTCTGAGCGCCTGGTATTCGAGACTAAAAAAATATTTAAAGCATTTTTCCTTCTCGCCAAGCGACAGATATTTTCTCTAAAAGTATCGAAACTACACCAGATTTTCACGTATGGTTCAAGAAACTACGTCTGATTCAATTTGTAAAAAACTTACAAAATATCTGAGAGCCTGGTATTTTAAACGCTGAAAAAAATATTAAAAGCATTATGATATGATTGATTAAAATTAATTACTGAGCGCCTGGTATTAGAAATTAAAAAAGATATTTAAAGCATTTTTCCTTTTTCCCAAGCAACAGAGTTGTTTTCTTTCTGAAGTAACGAGAAACAATATCAGATTTTCACGTATGGTTCAAATTGACGAAACGAGTGTCGGGTCTATTGGCATGTCTAGTAAAAGCTTAGCAAACAGTGACGTTCGCATTCGTCGATAAACAAGTAGGTGCCGTTAGTTGTGAGTCTAAAAGTAGAAAGGGTGTTATTCCACAACAACGCGAGAAGCTATCCCATACCACATTCATGGTGTGTAAAAGAGAAAATCAAGTTTAAGTTTAAGAAGTTCAGAATAAACACATTTTTCCGAAAGTCTGGTGTGTAGTTTAGGAGAAAACGAGTGTGTCCTAATGGCTACACGGGAACAAACACAGGAATCTAATGATATTATTAATTGATGGTTATTAGATTTCAGTACATTATTATATATTTCTTAGATTAATTGTTTATTTAAGGCTTATTTTTAGTTTTTCGTGTGATAGGATACAAAGCATTTGACACAAGACCAACGTCGCTATTGACGCAAGCCGTTCTACCAACAGATTTGCAATATTCCCAAGCATATCGACGTTTCTTGCTTTTTGGTACAACATAATGACTATTTCTATCATAGCATAAGGTTGCCTCAATTGAATTGGAGTTGTCCTTTTTTTATCGGTTTACTGATAGTCCAGGACGTTGAGGTTTTTCGTCATATCTTTTACAGTTGTAAACCGCAAGTTGTCTTCTGAACTCGAGTTGTGACACACTTGGGTGATCTTTTTTTAATATTTGCCAAGAATTCTGCACGCAAACATCCACCAGCCATGTGAAAGTGGATTGCCACCGTTTTTTCCAATTCAATAAAGAGACACATTTTGGTCTATTCGACCTACATTCCATTTCATTCGATTTGTTATAGATAGTTATGGCAGATGGACGAAAAATACTGACTTTCATTCGTTTCTCGCGGCAATATATGTCATAGGTTGCTTGCCAAAAAAAAGGGGATGCAACACTTACTACACTATTGTCGAACCACTTTACTAGGCGAATATCATAATTTATCGCCTAGTAATCTTTAGTAGCAGCTATGCAAAACCCACGTTTCTCTTTTTAGAACTCCTTGTTTGTGTGTAATGGAGAGTCGCGTGGAATACGATTCTCTCTCTGGTTTCACTGTAGCCAAGCGACTTTAAATGCACAAGAATTGGGAAGATCGTAAAAAGATTATCAAAGACCAAAGAGAATGGCAGCCGCTGAATTTCTTTGCAAAAGTCATCTACCTTGCTTATAAGAGGTGCGGCACATTTACAATATAAATTTTCATACGCAGTTTGAGAGCGTGGGTTTTCCCCTGATATTTTTCAAAATTTACCAAATAGCCTGACGGAGTACATAACGACCAGACCTTGGAGCCAAAACGTAGTGGCTTTCTCTTTATAAATTGTTTGCCACCATGTTCTTCAAAATAACCAAACATGCTATCAACATAAGATAAATTTTACTCAGGATGGATATTTTTTTACATATTTGCATAAACATGTGTGTCAGTACTCATATCAGCAAAATGTAAACACTTCATCAATATTTCTATGAAACGGTTTTTGCGCATGGCGACTGCTTTTCAATGCTTGAAAAGGCCGCAGTAACATCTCGCTGTACACGGCTAATGATATCTTTGTTATCGGCATACGCCAGCAACATGTGACTTTTGTTAAAGATGATCATCTCCACTACGATGTTAAAGAGATAACATGGCAGACTATCTTTTTGTCTAAAGTCTCGCTTGTTAGGAAATGGCTCAGTCAGACTTTTTACTATTATCACTGAAGACTTCGTTTCAATCAGTGTCATGCCGCAAAGTCGTATCAGCTACGAGAGGATACCAAACTTAGCCATAGCGTCTTATAATTTCCGTCGTATTGGATTGGCGAATGCTGCTTTGTAAACGATAAACAGATGATAGGAATCGATAGGATTTGTCGTAGTTTAAATATCTGGTCGGTCGTGGATTTACCAGGTCTAAAGCCACACTGATAAGGTCCAATCAGTCTTGCTAGGATGAGATTTGGCTTTCACATAACACAATAGCCAAGATCATGTATGCGACGGGGAAGAAGCTTATCCCACGGTAGTTGGTGCAAACTAGAGTGGGTCGGACCAAGTATTAAAAAAAAAAAAATGTTGCACTTGTCAGCCCCTAGGTTTGAAGATTAGGCAACAACGATTCTGGGACACAAGAAATACATTTTTTACGCGCACCCTAAAAACGGTCCATTTAGTTTTTTCTGCGCTGTGACGACATTTGAAGTCCGATCGA
The DNA here is from genome assembly GCA_964034835.1 of Muscina levida. NCBI lineage: Eukaryota > Metazoa > Arthropoda > Insecta > Diptera > Muscidae > Muscina > Muscina levida. The sequence continues at coordinate 81,252,147 of OZ035882.1, forward strand.
GAAAAAAATACGCGGTTATTTTTGGTTTTACAACAATAATTAAATTTATTATAAACCGAGTAGAAATTAATAATTTTATCATAAAAATTCCACAAATGATTATATCAAGATGTTTAAGAATATTACAAAAAGACACGTTTATTTCGAACGCCAATACACAATAGGTGGCTCGAATTCCATCCTATTATTCAGATCAAATTCAAGTAGTGCGGAAAACTTGCTATGGATAATACAAGTATTTTGGTAAAGAAAATTTCAATCGGTCAATAATTCTGTTCGCGCATCGTGGAGAAGGAGAAAAAAAAATCAACATCAAGGCCCGCACCTGCCCCGGCGTCGCACAGTGCCATTTCTGTGGAAAAAATAGTTTTTTTCAACTTTGCAATTTCAAAATTTTAATGATGTGGTTTTGTAAAGAAATATTTGGATAAGAATAATTCACCAACGTTTTTTATGAAAAGTTAAATTTTGTAGTTAAAAAAACTAACAGAAGTCAACCGAAATTTATTTAATGAAATTAGATAACAATTATTGTCCAATTAAAGAACTTTTTTTGTGTGAAAGTTTATAGCTATGGCTTTTGTTTTATTTTTTAATGAAAATATAGCACTTACTTTATTATAAAAAAAAAATTATTGAAATTGGAAAAGTAAACTAATTATTATAATTTATCAAAAACCAGTACAGAAATTTCAGTCAGTTAAACTGACTGATAAATACCATCACCCAATATAATATATTGTTTAAGTCTTGAGTTATTGAAAATAATCGATTTGTAATTAAAACCAGTTAGAAAGTTTCAGTCGGGCAACCCGACTTACATTTACCCTTACCCTCAGTAAAACAAATAATTTTCTATTTTATTGATATTATTACTCGATTTCGAAATTGGGCGGAGTAGAGGTACATTTATATGGGAGGTACGTGAAGGGGTGTGTTTAGGCTCCAGATTTATTCTCCATAACTTTATCCTGTTAAAGCTTTACTAAATACAGAATTTGCGCACGATTGCGTTGGGTGTACTGATATTATTACTACATCCCAAAAGTGGGCGGAAAGGTACATTTGTATGGGAGGTACCATAAGGGGCGTGTCTAGACTTCCAATTTTTTCTCCAAAACTTTGTCCTGTTATAATATAACAAAATACAGAATTTGGGCACGATCGTGTCGAGTGTATTGATATTATTACTCTATTTCTAAAGTGGGCGGAGTGGTACATTTGTATGGGAGGTACCAGAAGGGGCGTGTCTAGACTTCTAGATTTTTTCTCCAAAACTTTATCCTGCTTAAACTTTACCAAATACAGAATTTGGGCACGATCGCGGTAGGTCTTTTAATAATATTAATCGATTTCTAAAGTGGGCGGTACCAGATGTGTATGGGAGGTACCAGATGGGGCGTGAATAGACTTCCAATTTTTTTCTCTAAAACTTTATCTTGTTATAGCTTTACTCAAAATAGAATTTAGGTACAATCACGTTTAATTTATTGATATTATTTCTCCATCTCTATAGTGGGCGGAAAGGTAGATTTGTATGGGAGGTACCAGAAGGGGCGTGGCTAGGCTTTCAAAATTTTTTCCAAAACTTTATCCTGTTATAGCTTTACTAAATACAGAATTTGGGGACGATTCCGTAGGGTGTATTGATATTATTACTCGATTTCTAAAGTGGGCGGAATGATGTATTTGTATGGGAGGTACCAGAAGGGGCGGGGCCATGTAGCCCATTTGCAATACCGTAAGTAGTTTTGAGAAAATAATAACTCGTGCAAAATTTCGAAACATTTGGTTGCGTCTTTCGAAAGTTATCGTGCGAACCAGCCGGACAGCCACCCGACAGACAGACAGACAGACAGACAGACAGACAGACAGACAGACAGACAGACAGACAGACAGACAGACGGACATGGCTCAAACGACTTAAAAAGTCATGAATCGAATTTGGTTCAAAGAAACCTAGGGTCTGAAGTGACTCCTTCTATGTGTTACACTTTTGGGTCGTATCAAATGATATATACCCTCATCCCTACGGGTGATGGTATAATTATACTGAAAAATATAAACTTTTCACATTTTGCTGGAAAAAAACTTTATGTGCTTTGCCTTGCTTAGCCCTCTAACTATAAAAAAATTAAAAGTCCGAGTCTGTACTTTCAATTAAGAAAAAAAAATTTACAGCCAAATACCGACCATATCAGCAACATCGATTTTAATGCATGCATTTGTGGGATATTTTCGGTGTATTTGAAGGCTATATCTTTCGCGGAGGGTTGTTGGGGATATTCTCTTTTTTTGTATGGAGACAACACATGTATGGAGACAACACACTTTTGAATAAGAATTAAATTTTTTAACTTATATGAAATATTCATATGATTTTAGACAGGAAAGAAAAACACCTAAAATCTACAACTTTCAATGGGCGTAAAATCTAAAGTAGGCGTGGCATCCCCAATATGTTTAATTTTTTTTCATAAGGAGAACTCAATTAAGAAGTGTCTCGAATTTCGAGTCCCTAGGTCCAAAACTAAAAATTTTGGCAAGTGCAGTTATATGGGAGGTGGGTGTGGCAGTAGGCGGTTTTCCAAGATTTTTTCAAAATTTCTTAATTTAGCCCAGAGAAGTGTTTCTGCAAAATTTCATTGCTGCACCACCACTCCTTCTATTTTTTTCCAAGAAATTTATGGGGCGGTGCCACTGTGCGTCGCCCTTAGAGGAGTAAAATGTATGACCGACCCCCAGAAATTTTGTCCTCCTAATATTTTCCTCAAACTTAACTACCCCCCATCTTCACACACTAAGGGGCTCCCATACAAAAATAAATTTTTTAAAAATTTTACTCCCAACGCTTTAAGTGCCCCAAAAATGCGCCTAGATGTGTTAAATGTATGACAGACCCCCAATATTTTTGCAACTTCAACAGTTTCTTTGAACATATCTACCTTCTCTCAAAAGCTCTGTCGGTAGTTCATTAGCACAAGCAGCTTTAATATTTTGAAGCCCTGAAATTGCCGTGCTGACCTCATTTAAGCTGGGTGGTAGATAATCTACTTCGCCGTCGATGATTGGGAACCAGCAGAAAACGCAAATGTTCTTCCAATATATGCAGCACACTCTGAGTGTCCATGACCAGATATCCATCTATATCGTTACAGTTGGAGTACCCTGTTCTAAAACCATTGCCTTTACCCTTTTGATGGATTTTTTGGACGTACTTACTACTTATGTGCTTTTCTTAATTCTAGCTCTCTATTTGCTTCCATATATACTCTAACCTCCAAATACAGAATTTGGGCACGGTCGCGTTGGGTGTATTCATAATAGTAATCGATTTCTAAAGTGGTCGGAGTGGTACATTTGTATTCGGATGGATGTTGGATGTATTTATATTATTACTCCATTTCTAAATTGGACGGAGAGGTACATTTGTTTGGTAGGTACCAGAAGGGGCGTGGTTTCTTCTCCAAAACTTTATCCTGATATACCTTTATTAAATACAGAATTTGTGCACTATCACGTTGGTTATATTGGGTGGAATGATATGATTGTATGGGAGGTACAAGAAGGGGCGTGACCATGTAGTCCCTTTTTCAGTTCCATAAGTATTTTTGGGGAAATATTAACTCGTGCAAAGTTTCAAAATATTTGGTTGCTTCATTCGAAAGTTATTGAGCGTACCAACCGGACAGGCAGACATACAGACGGACATGGCTCAAACGACTTAAAAATTCATGAATCGATTTTGGTCCAAAGAAACCTAGGGCTAAAGTGACTCCTTCTTTATGTAACAATTTTGGGTCGTATCAATACCGTCCTACCCGAAGGGTGAACGTATAAAAATTTGAAGTCTATCTAAGCCTCTTCTTGTACCTCCAATATATATATAGCATTCCACACACTTTAGACAGATAACCGAACCATTTAACCAACGGTACTGGTACCTTCCATACATTTGACAGAATTCAAGGTAAATGTTTATTAAAAGTTGACTTTAAAATAAAAATCGGATACGTTGTGGTGTCCCAACCGGTAGCTCCAATTAGTATTAATAAATATTTTTCAATTATTTCATAAATAAACCCCTCAAAACCAGAAAGTCAACAAAAAGGCAAATAATAATAGCAATCTGATTAAATAATTCGAGAGTTAAGCAATATGTTATGGGTATTTATTGGTCAGTTCACCTGATGTAAATTTCTGTACTTCTAGTACGGACGAAGTGGGAGTGGTTATAGAATGCGCAACACTATATGTTGCCATAGTGTGCCGAAAGCATCAGAATAAGGGTCGTTTCATTCCAGTTGGTTGGAGTAGGCATTTGGCTATCTCGGTGGTATGCAGTTTTGCGATGTCTAGCTTCCTATGCATTTGGGTGCGAGTGTTTTAAGCACACCTTAATCACGTGAGTTCCTTACCCGCAAGTAGAAGGTGAACCGGTCTATATTTGCACCGCGCATCACACACACGTCCATAACTATGTAATATATTGCTATATATAATTTTCTGGAAAAGAAAGCAGAAATTTTTCCGTAGTTTCGACTAGATTATCTCAACTGGTTCTATACTAGTACAAAAGGGACAATTGACCCCAAGACTAGGATATCAACGTGATAAATGAGGGAGTTGTGTGCATGGAATGTGGAAACTTACTCGGAACTAGTTCCGAACTAGTTTATTTCCCTGCTGGGTTGTTTACATTTATAAATGAAAATTATGTATTCCAACGGAGTGGCCAGCGTTAAACACTACGAATCGAGGGGCACGTGCTTTTTTTTGTTTTGGCGCAATTTTCGTTTTCGCAAAACGCCTTTGATAATTCAATTGAATGCAGTTTAATTTACAAAACCGATGATAATAGCGCTACATGCAGGTTGGTAGACTTGGTATACTCAGTGGTTGTGAAACTTGCGTATTTTTAGTAATTGACAGGGTTCAGCCGTAATTTTTCTCTCTTAAAAAATATTTGAGTTTTATACAATTTGTGTGTGAAAGTAAAATAATGCAATTTGCTTGTCTTTTATTACCTTATACATATGAAGTGTAGTATATAGGATTTTCTACTACGCCCAACACATATAGAAAATATTAAGTCATCAGCATAGCACTACATTAGGCCAACGATCTATTCTACGATGTTAAAACAAATTTCCCAGTTTGATGTCACTCAAATGCAACTGTTGATTTCTTCAGCATCTCAAACGCCCGATTACTATTACCTAACATAATAACAATTGTTTATTCTATTACGATACATTTTTAAATATGTATGCACATTGTGGGCTCTTTGTTTTTGTTTACCTCAATTACAATCAACTTTAACGTGATAGTGTACAAGTAAATTATTGAAATTACTTATGCTCGACTAAGCAATTGATATGAGTCTTAGAGAAGTGACACTGCAAAGTGCTTGAATTAGTTGCCAGCAAGACGCGGCTCAGTGGACAGTAGAACAAGCGGAATAATAATAATAATAATTAGATATCGTCTTAAGTTACATTGCCTTCAAGTGTGTTATAATATGACAGCCGCAAAAACACAAACGGTGTCATCATCATCATCATCTTCCATGAGATTTATTACCGAATTAACTCAAACAGAGAAACGAGATTTTCTTAATTCCTTCGATTTGGTATTTTGTGATGTTGATGGTATAATATTTGCTGATGCAATTAAGAAATTGTCGCTTAAGTGACCGGGAAAAATGCTCTATAATTTCAGGTGTTATTTGGTATAATTTATTTAATGCCATACCTGGTGTCGCAGATGCCATCAATTATTTGCGAAACAAAGGAAAAAAAGTGATTTTTGTCACAAACAATAGTATCTCATCGACACAAGACCAGTTGAAAAAATTTGCCAGTTGTAATTTACACGTTGAAGAGGTACGTAAAAATGGGTGTGATATTTTGCATTTCTGCTTATGCATTTTGTAGTTATGTAGTTGTACACTTTGGCCTGAACAGAGACCTGTGCATACTTACTGATTTCTAATTATAAAAATAGACAAATTGTTTTACATATTAAGTTGTGCCGTTCTAAAGTTTTGAAAACCAAGGTGGATAAAAAATATTTGCCATGGTTTTCAAATTAAGCATTCGTCTTATAGATATCCATTTTACAAAAATAAATCGCCGCCAGTAAAAAAAATTAAACGAGTGTGAAATTGTGGCAGCATCAGTAGCAATATATTAGATCTAACCACAGTATCGTTAAGTACAAGGATCGCATTAAATGCAAACTTTGGATTTCATCCTGCAAACCTGGCTAGAGGATTTTTGTAGCATCAGGCATTTTCTGAAAAATCAGAATATGTAAAATTGTTTATTTCGGAAATTGCACAGAAAGACCCTATGGTTGTAGTACTGGATATCGAATTCGAACATTAAGAAGTTTAGTTAAAAAAAGTAGGCTCAACAAATGTTCTACAAGTAGTGCGATAAATTTCAGAATTTGTAACTGTTCTTTGAACAGTAATTTTCTTAGAAGGGGTAATGGGTAAAGAAGGCATTTGCTCATGTAAGCCATGAGAAGTCTGTGGTTCACACAGACAACCGCTTATCTCCCAAATCTCGAATAAAATACGAAATGAAAATTGCGCTCGTCCAAACTTGTCACATTTGTCTGTTTTTTAGATCGAAATTTCAAACTTATTTGATTTTTTTACAATTTTTTTCAATTTGACGAAGATTGTAGGCACCATTTTATTAATAAGGACACCCTAATGTTTACGTCTTTATTCAGAAATGGAACGCTTTCACGAAATCAACGCAAACATGTTTGCAAAAATCGGTTAACAAAAATCGCTATTTCGAAGGGCTTACTGATTTTGAGAATCTTTTGGGGTCCATAAAAAAAATGGTCACCAATCTCGCTAAACTGAGTATAGGGTTTTTTTTACCCTTCGATAGTAGAATCGAACCTATACTGTCAAGTTGTTGTAATATTTTCACTGTTGCACTGTGTAATAAAAATAAGGGTCTCATAATAAAATAGTGTTATATTTATATATTAAGGTGCTAAAGTTATCTTGAAAATTTTATTTCCCTTTACACCTTATTATGACGGCAGCCACGTCCAACACAACTAACATGGGCCCTTGTATTAGTTCCGTTGTGAAACCGTTTCCAACCGTTTTCGCACCAAATATTCCTATTCTGTTCGGTCAACGTCGCTATCAAGCCATTTCGTTGCTCTGATAAAGGCATAGATGTTCCGCAAATCGCCTACTGATAGACAGGTATTGTATAGAAGTGTTAAATAACCAAGCACCAAAAGCAGGACACTGACACAGAAGATGCTCCGTGGTCTCCTCTTCTTCCTTATCATTGCAGCTTCTACAAAAATTGTTGTAGGGTAGTATCAACCTCTTAGCATTTTTACCAAACGGCCAGTGACCGGTTATTACAGCTATGATGTTCCTCAGGTGGACTCTGGACAGCTTCAGCTCAAATCGTATCTTCTGTATATCCAAGTGCAAGTACCCGTGCAAGTGGGTTCTATCACACATCTCTCCTTAGCAATGTGGTTCAGTTTCCCCCTTGTGAGAGGGACCCCAATAAGACCGTAAACGTCGCCCGAGTTCACGGTTATAGCGGCCCTTGCCAATGTATCGGCTTTTTGGTTACCATATATGTCCCCATATCCTGGAACGCATGTAAGGGTAACCGTCGAATGTCTCGCAATCTCCTTAAGAGACGACTGACATTCTCGAACACTTCTCGAAGTGGTGTAAGCGTTCTTAAGGGAACTGATAGCCGCTTTATTATCAGTAAGAATATGAATATTTCCGCCCATATCCCACGATATTGAATTTTCTCTACGGCTATTCTTATGGCCGCTATTTCGGCCTGAACAATGCAACAGTGATCCGGTAGTCTGATTGATAGTTGCAAATTTAACTCCTCCGAAAAGAGAAGCATCCATGCTTTTGTGGCGTCTAAACGCATTGCGGTGTTCGCTGCTACTTTCCTCGCCTCAATGTCCAGGGGTAACCAGTTTAGGATCGTAAACAGCGGCTAAGGTGGAGTGGTTCTAAGTGCCCCTGTTATCATAATTGTCATCAGTCTCAGAATGCGTTCGAATTTCAATCTTTGGGACGCTCTATCTAGCGCCGGCCACTAGACTGCCGATCCGTAGAATAAGATGGGTTTAATAACTGAGTCATATAACCAGTTCACATTTTTGGGGCTAATTTTCCAATTGAGGACGATTGCCCATTTGCAGCAGTATAGGACCGTTGCCGCTTTGCTAATCATGGCCTGAGTGTTCAGATTCCAATTCAGTTTGCTGTAGCCCAAGTTATTTGGCACTATCAGACAGTGTAAGTGCGACTCCATTTAATCTGGGTTTGGCAAATATAGGGATTTTTTGTCTCCGTGTGAATACCACCAGTTCCGTTTAACTCGGTTTTACATCCACAGTCCACAGTCATGATACCATTTAAAAAAAAAAGATTTTTGCGCAAATTGCAGAAGTTCAGAGAGTAGTTTAGGATCCTTACCGGTAACTATAAGTGCCACGTCATCCGAATATGCGACGGTTGTCCGGCACTTTTTTCCATCGTCCTCAAAAGAATGTTGATGTTGAGATTCCATAGTAGATAAAGTACTCCTCCTTGTTGAGTACCGCGAACCGCCACCTTGGAAATATTTGACACGCCCAGACTGGATCCAATGCGCCTAAGTTTTATATTGCACAGCCGTATCGCAATATGGTAATAAAGTCATATGGTGATATTTTTAAATCGGATGGAAAGTTAAGCTTTACTAGCTTTCACCGGCTCGCGTTGCTTCACCCGTACTTACAATGAATCTTCATGCGAAATTAAGCAATACAGGTAAAATGCAAACGGTTCATAAGACGAAGAACACCCCATTTATGCGATTGTAGCTTTATCCCATTGGTCTAAGTTATTGTACCTTTTTATCCCTATAAGTACGAATTTCAAAAGATATAATTCTATAGGAAGCATGCATGCCCATATACGATTATAGCTTAAGTCGTTTGTTCTGGGTGATGGTACCAGCTTAATCCCTTTTCGGCTTTTTTTTACCCCAAAATGTTGGAATTTCTAAAAACGCCATCTGGAGGGTCTCTAATTCTATAGGGAGCAATTCTATATACATTTTCGTAACCCTACCTTTAGGAATTTTTGTCTGGTACCAGTTTTATGCCCATATACGATTATAGCTTAAGTCGTTTGTTCTGGGTGATGGTACCAGCTTAATCCCTTTTCGGCTTTTTTACCCCAAAATGTTGGAATTTCTAAAAACGCCATCTGGAGGGTCTCTAATTCTATAGGGAGCAATTCTATATACATTCTCGTAACCCTACCTTTAGGAATTTTTGTCTGGTACCAGTTTTATCTCTTTTTCGGTGTTTCTACACCTAAAGAACGAATTTTAAAGAATTACTTCACATCGCACAACTAAAATATTCACTTACATTTTTGAGACTATACCTTTAGTAATTATACCATCACCCTTAGGGATGAGGGTATATATCATTTGATACGACCCAAAAGTGTAACACATAGAAGGAGTCACTTCAGACCCTAGGTTTCTTAGAACCAAATTCGATTCATGACTTTTTAAGTCATTTGAGCCATGTCCGTCTGCCTGTCTGTCTGGTGGCTGTCCGGCTGGTTCGCACGATAACTTTCGAAAGACGCAACCAAATGTCTTGAAATTTTGCACGAGTTAATATTTCCCCAAAACTACTTACGGTATTGCAAATGGGCTCCGCCCCTTCTGGTACCTCCCATACAAATACATCATTCCGCCCACTTTAGAAATCGAGTTATAATATCAATACACCCAACGGGATCGTACCCAAATTCTGTACTTAGTAAAGCTATAACAGGATAAAGTTTGGAAAAAAAATTGGAAGTCTAGCCACGCCCCTTCTGGTACCTCCCATACAAATTCATCTTTCCGCCCACTTTAGATATGGAGTAGTAATATCAATAAATCCATCGCGCTCGTACCCTAATTCTTAATTTAGTAAAGCTATAGCAGGATACAGTTTTTGAGAAAAAAAAACGGGAAGTCTACCAACGCCCCATCTGGTACCTCCCACACACATCTGGTACCGCCCACTTTAGAAATCGATTAATATTATTATTAGAACTACCGCGATCGTGACCAAATTCAGTATTTAGTAAAGTTCAAGCAGGATAAAGTTTTGAAGAAAAAATCTGGAAGTCTAGACACGCCCATTATGGTACCTCCCATACAAATGTACCACTCCGCCCACTTTAGGGATGGAGTAATAATATCAATATACTCGACACGATCGTGCCCCAATTCTGCATTTTATTAAGTTATAACAGGATAAAGTTTTGGAGAAAAAATTGGAAGTCTAGCGGCGCCCCTTATGGGACCTCTCATACAAATGTACCTTTCCGCCCACTTCAGAGATGGAGTAATAATATCAATACATCCAATGCTATCGTGCCCAAACTCTGTATTTAGTAAAGCTATAACAGGATAAAGTTTTGGAGGATAAACCTAGAAGTCTAGACACGCCCTTTCTAGTACCTCCTATACAAATTTACCACTCCACCCACTTTAAAAATCGAGTAATAATATCAATATAATAGCAATTTTTTTTATTTTACTGAGGGTGATGGTATATGTAAGTCGGGTCGCCCGACTGAAACTTTCTTACTGGTTTTTATGCCATTTCGACCTTTTAACTCCTAAAATATAAAAATTTCAAAAACCATCCTTGCTTCGTTCTGATTCTGTAGGAAGCAAACCCATACAAATTATCATGATTGGGAGGGAGTAACACTTTGATCCCTTTTTTGATTTGTTTACCCAGAAATATCGTCTTTCAATCCAATTTTACAGTGAGCATGCCCATATAAAATTTCGCGATCATAGCATAAGTCGTTTGGTGGGGGTGATGGTATAAGTTTATTCCCTTACTTTTACCCCTAAAGGTACGAATTTGCCAGTGAGACTTTATCCCCTATGTACCATTTACATATGCTGCAAATCTCATCTTCATACGTTACATGGCTATTGAAATATGACCGATTGAAATTTTGGTTTGTGTGGACGGTGCCACGCCCCTTTGTCTAATTATGTTTTCATGTCGCCTATGATAGAGGTTCTACGGATAATACTACACAGTGAAAATTTTATTACAATCGGTCCATTTATTTCGCCGAGATAACTATTTTGCCAAAGGGGCGTGGAACTGCCTATTTTCTAGCGAGACGTAATCCTTTTTGTTTCAGTAACATATGTAGCAAATCTGATATTCATACCTCTAATGGCTAGTGAGATATGTATAACTATGATGTTTAATTCGGTCATATGTAAAAGGGGTTTGGCAAGGGTTTCGGTTTCCCGAGAGTGTGTCTACTATTACAAGATATGTATACTAACCAAATTCATATATTCTCCAGTTGTCCATTTGTAAGTTAAGTAAGAGATATTAATTGTTCAAAATTAGTTTATTTTGTGTGAGAGTTACCATATTTATTACCTACTACATATATATTTCTTTATGTATTTTTTTTCATTTCAGCATGAATTAATCCATCCCGCCAAAACCATAAGTGATTACCTAAAGTCTATACATTTCGAGGGACTAATATTGTGCTTCTCATCTTCAATATTTAAACAGCATTTGCTTGAAAATGGATTTCAAGTGGTCGAAGAGGTAAGAGTTTGAAATTCTCGAAAAAAAAAACATTTAACAGTTTCAATTTATTTCACAGAGGCAGCGGTTAGTTGGTGGCTCCGTTAGAGATCTCCGTGATGCCATCTATAGCAAAGACCCCATCAAAGCCATTGTTTTTGATATTGACTTTAATTTGACAGCTTGGGAACTAATGAAGTCACAGTTTCTTTTGAAAAATCCACAATGTTTATTTCTAGCTGGTGCAGCCGATCCACGTGTACCCTTTGGCGGTCATGAACTACTTGGGCCAGGAGCTTTTCTACGTATTGTTGAGGAGGCCAGTCAACGCAAAGCGAAAGTATTTGGTAAACCAGGGGCTGATTTAGCTGTTTTACTAAAAACTGTGTATAACGTCAAGGATCCACGAAAAGTTTTGATGATTGGTGATAGCCTAAAAACTGATATACAATTCGGCAAAATGTGTGGTTTCCAAACATTATTTGTTCTAACCGGAGGAGTGGAATTAAAAGAGGTGCAAGCGACTACTAATGAAGAAGAAAAACCCGATTTTATCATTGACACATTGGCCAACTTAAATGGTTTAATTTAGTGTTAGTAGCGTAATGTTGACATGTAGTAAAAATTAATATAAAAGTGCACTTCAATAAAATAAATATTCTTAAAACTAAAATAGTGAAATTAAGCATGTGATTTTTGTAAATCCTTCATGAACTCCACAAAGTCCGCTATGCTGTTGGCATAATAGTTCGGTATGACATTTGGATCTGTCTGGGCCATCATATCATCGAAAGAGGAGCCACCGCTCAACACCAAAAGGGATTGGAAGCCACATTCTTGGGCGAAACGTATATCCTGATCAAGCATATCGCCAACCATGAGAGCCCGATTGGCCTGCTTTATGTCGAAACGCTTCATTAAAACTTCGGCCAAAGCTTTGCCTGGCTTACCAAACTGCAATAATTCACGACCACTTGATTGCTCCAAAACTTTGACAAAACCACCTGGACCCAACAGGGACAACTGGGTAGTAACCGGCAATAAACAATCACTGGCTCCACTAATCAACAGGCAATCGGGTTTGCGCAAAAAATGATGGGCCCTCATCATTTTCGTCAGAGTCAAATTGAAATCAAAGTCTATGACCACAGCTTTAACTGCATCGCGTGTTGCCACCTTGGCTAGTAGATCTTCAAATGATTCTTCAATAATTTCATTGGGCTGTAAAGTGAATGAAAACAAATAATAATTATCATTTAAATCTAATACAAGTTCACTTTTTAACACGTACACCTTCCAATAGTTGAAAACCTTCGTTCCTTAGCACTGTTTTAAAATTGTCCGCTGCCAGTATGTAGATTAGACCTTCGAAATTGATAGATTTTAAGTATTCCACTATACTCTTAGCCGGATGCATTAGATCGTGCTGTAACACAATTAGTTAATAACAATTTGGTCAACTTCAATTAATGAAAACTTACAGCTTCAACTTCAATATTATTCTTTTTCAATTTGCGTAGACATTGTTCTTCGGGCCGAACACTGTTGTTGGTAATAAATGTTACATGTTTGCCGGCGTCACGTAGTGCTTTGTAGCCGCCATCGCAGTCTTTTATGACATGAGCCAAATTCCATACAACACCTAGGGGGTAATAATTTATCAATATTTAGTTAAATTTCTATTGGGTTTTTGTTGCCTGCAAATTGCTTACATACCATCAATATCTGAGAAGACGAAATCAAATGAATTCAAGAATTGGCGTTTCTCCTCGCTGGTTAATTTAAGAATATGACGTGGTCTAGGCATCTGTAATTAACAAAAGTTTGCTTGTAATCTTTTCTTTTTAATATAATATTTTAAAATGTTCCAAACTGACGTAAAAAAGGAATTAATTGCGTAGCCAACTCGTAATAAGTAGAGAATATAAAGGAAAAAACTACTGGTAAAGAAAAGTACTTGGGCAGAGGTATTGCCTAAAAACTTTACGACTGGGGGGTCACAGGGGTGATTTAAAATTATTTTTTTTGGAAATATTTCTCTAACTTGAGTTGGTATAAAGTTTTCTCTACGAATTGTTGTATGCTGGAAGCAAGGGTTGGCTTCTGAGTTGCCCCAAAGTAAGACGGGAGAGTTTAATTTGAAAAGGATGGTTACTTACACTGGGTGTGGTGAAACCCCAAAGGATTTGGCATTCTCAGGCCAAACGTTTTTTTATGAACTTTAATTTTTTTTTCTTCTTATATTGATGTTTGTTCGCTTATTTCTCAGCTATAATTTACGAACCATTGATTTCATTCTTGAGTAGAATTGCAGAGAACGTCAAACCTTTTGGTGGTTTCAATGTTCTGACCTAGTACCTTCACCCTGACTTAGAATTTCTCAACCTCAAGATAGGCTGTTGCACTGTGGTATTAAATTATAAAACCGCAATATCGGAACGATATACGTATGATTAATATAAATTCTGCATACAATTAATATTAATTATACGTTTACATATCTACATATGTAGCTATTGCCATATGCAAACTTGCTACATATGTACAGTACAGTATTCGAGTCAGGGATGTCCTTCGATATTATCAGCAATGACCAGTTTTCTACTTATCACAGATGAAAGCCCTGAAATTCGGAAATATTGCAGAAAATTTATGAAAAAGAGCGATAAATAATAATTTTTTCAACATGATTTTTTACATGATTATTTAATATAAATTATTTTTTTTAGCCTTAGCTGCTGAAGAATGAAATGGGAAATCATCAATAGTTCTTGAGTTATAGTATGGCCTGAGAAAGATAAACCTTGACCCTAACTTTCGCTATTGCATAGTTGCTGACTGCAAGCATCGATACGCTGTGTAAACAATTCGTTACCCCAAGTTAATCCTAAATCTGGTCAAACTAATAACGGCTTATTGTATCAAAAGTTATTTCTCTATGAATACTGATCGATAATAAAAAGTTCACCTGAATATTCAAGTGTCAAGTACTACTTGTTTATAATGTTTTATCTGTGTACTATATGGTGAAACCCCAAATCATCCACAGATTCATATCTATAGTGCCAAGTACTATCTGTATACAAATATTATTACAATTATTATCGTGGCATAGTGGTTAGAACACACGACTTCCATGCGGGAGATCCGTGGTTCGATTCCCTACTCCAGTCATCAACATTTTTCTTTCATTGCCGGCCCCCTTGATGTTGTCGACAGCAACTTCGCAGTCTAAGTGTCGAGTCAATCGGTAGAAGCTTTTTAAAACAGTGACGGTCGCATTCGTCGATAAACAAGTAGGTGCCGTTTGTTGTGAATCTAAAATTGAAAGCGTGTTAATTCGCAACAACGCGAGTAATACTTTTTGGTACTCAATGTACTTTTTTAGTACAATAAATGTACTTTTTGGTACAATAAATTGTTCTTTTTAATAAAATAAAAGTACTTTTTGATAAATTTAATTTGCTTTTTGGTATCGAGTATTATTTTCGCTCTAGGACTAAAATACAGTTTTTCCACAACCCCTTCCCATTTCATCTCTCTGGGGCTAAAATACAGTTTAGTCATGCCCCTCCGCCCAATATAAAATTTTATCTTTCTAGCTTTAAAAAATTTTTTGCCACGCCCACACCACCCATTTCATTGAAATCGGTTCATCCGTTTAGCCGTGATTGAGCCACAAACAAACAAACAATCAAACAACAAACAGACAAACATTAACATTTATAATATTAATAGGATAGGGTTATATTGTTGTAAAGGTATAATATTCTTCTTTACAAAACCGTTAAGAAATCAAAACACAGTTTAGAATAGATTGAGTCGTCAGTCTTCAAGTGAGCGGCTTGTGAGAGTTCGACTCAGGAATGAAAATGGATAAAAACGGCCGACCTCTTCTGGACCTTCTATACAAAATAACCTATTTTTGGAAAAATTATCTTTCTCCAATATCAATATCAAGATTTATCAAATTAACAACTTTGTAATAAAAGACAAACACTCAGAAAATCAAAATCTGTACATGTTCCGTTTTGGGACCTACCATACAAATGACCGAATTTTCCCTTATAGTTGTACATACATATATTTTTTGTAAGTGCACTGAAAACCGACATATTTTGTACGCTTGTGAGAGTTTGCCTTAGGAATGAATACGGACTATATTGGCTGACCCTTTCTGATAACTTCCATTCAAGTTGACCTATTTTTGGAATATTTATTTTTCTCCCATAACTTTCTAACGGTCTTATGAAGGATATTTAAATTAGTTCAGATAATTTGTCTTGTGTAGGCAAAATCTCCGAAAATCTATCTATTTGGTATCTGGTACCTACTTCTCCGTCTACATACATATCTTTTTTGAAAATATACTGCATTTAGCCAAAATTTTGCGAGAATCAACATTTTTCCAATAATTTCTTAGATAAAACTCCTCAAAACGTCATACAAAATGATCAAATGACGAGAAATAGTGATATAAACATTTTACATTTGTTAACGAAGTAAAAAAAAGAACACATAAGTAATTACAATTACAAACTATTTGGTATCAATAACTCATGGAAATCCACAATTTCTTATGCCTGGAATTAATACCACCTACCTAGTGTTTCAGCAAAATTGTTCATATTAAATGCTTTATTAATCAGAAAAACTTTTATTACTCATGTTAAATAGAATTGCTCGATTAATCACTATCACTTTCCTTCGCTTTCATGCACGTGCATAAAATCGATAAGAATTTGCAAACTCACACACGTGAAAACAACTGTAAATAATAATAACAATAATTAAGTTTTATGGCACTAAATTGTTATCGTATATACTATATGAGAGATATGATAACCGCATGGAAATTTATAATTTTGTTTGTGCACTTAAATGAAATGAGTTCATAAGAATTATGAATAGTACAATTGTATATGTTATACACGATCGATAATCTTAATAAATGTGTTGCATTCAACACAAAAACAGAAACAAGTACGGAGAGAGAAACAATGTTCTACGATTGTTGGGAAAGCATGAGAGCACAAAATTTTCACCGTGTTCAATTCGACAGCACTGACACTTCATGTGCCACCGCATACCATATAGTGGTGTGCGTGCGTTCGGTTGTGCCTACCACTGCTCTAAATTATACAGCAGTGTTTAGAAAATCAGTGCGCTGTGAAAAATGTTTTTCTTGAATTTCGAACAACATGTGTGCATCATAAAAACTTCTGAAACACCACATTCAACCCATTGTGAGGAGACCATTGTGCTGAAGATTGCAACTAATCAATTCGATGCCCCGCACAACATTTTAGTCACTCGTATGCAATAATTTAGCGAGATGTACGCTAGGTTCTTGCTTTCGTTGCCTAAAATTGTAGACCGTGATTTCGACTACAGGTTTTAGGTTTTAGCAAGATGTCGCTATAGCACACAAATCCCTCAAAAAATGTCTTTATTACAAAGCTTATTTGGTGTTTATCCGATTTTAGACCTTTCAACTGGCCACTTAGATCGAGTGACATCACACCTCTGGTTTTTTTTTAATATCAGAGATATTTATTACAGTTCATTACAAAAATTTCAACATCCAATTTTATCTTAACTGTTTTATAATATCCCAAGTTTTGATTAATTATGCTCGAGGTCAGTGCTTTGTTTTTATCTAATATATTTATACCATCACCCTTAGGGATGAGGGTATATATCATTTGATACGAAAAAAGTGTAACGCATTAAAGGAGACGAGTTAGACCCCAAGTATCTTAAGACCAAATTCGTTTCAGAACTTTTTAAGAAGAATGAGCTATGTCCGTCTGTCTGGCTGGATGGCTGGTCAGCAGGATAACTCGAGTAAACCTTAACGGATCGGTATGAAAATTTACCAGTATTAATATTTTTCGAAACGAACTTATGGGATTGTAAAAAGGCAGAATAGACCGCTTCTGGTACCTCCCATACAAAATTACCTATTTTTGGATAATTAATATTTCTTCCATAGCTGCCAAACAGACCATCGGACGATATCTAAATTTGGTCAGATTATTTATCTTGCAATAGTAGACAAACCCTAAGAAATCCGAAACCTTTGCCACATCCCTTCTGGTACCTCCCATACAAATGACCGAATTGACCCTTATAGTTTTACATACATATCTTTTTTGTAAGTGAACTGAGATCACTCAAATTTTGCGTGTGATGTTCGCTTATGAAAATTAGACTCAGGTATGAATATGGACTATATCGGTTCATACCTTCTGGTACCTCCCAGACAAAATGACCTATTTTTGGCAAATTAATATTTCTCCTATAACTTCCAAACGGACACTTGGGGGGTTATGAAAATTGGTCGATAAATTAATGTTGTGATAGGAGGCGAAACCTCAGAGAGCCTTACTAGTTGACACACCCCTTCTGGTACCTCCCATACAAATGACGGAACTCACCCCCGTAATCTTACATATTAATCATTTTTGTAAGTAAATTGAATTCATTCAAATTTTGCGTATGATGTTTGCTTATAAAAATTAGACTCAGGAATGAATATGGACTATATCGGTTCACGCCTTCTGGTACCTCCCATACAAATTACCTATTTTTGGAAAATTAATATTTCTCCCATAACTTCTAAACGGATACTTGTGGGGTAATGAAAATTGGTCGGTTAATTTATCTTGTAATAGGAGGCAAAACCTCAGAGAGCCTAACTATTTGATAAACCCCTTCTGCAACCTCCCATACAAATGACCGAACCCACCCCCATAATCTCACATACATATCTTTTTTTAAATTACACTGAATTCAGTAAAATTTTGCGTAAGGTGTAAGGTTATGAAGATTTAAATCAGGAATGAACATGGACTATATCGGTTTACGCCTTCTGGTACCTCCCATACAAAATGACCTATTTTTGGAAAACTAATATTTCTCCCATAACTTCCAAACGAACACTTGGGAAGTAATGAAAATTGGTCGGCTACTTTATATAGTGATAGGAGGCTAAACCTCAGAAAATCTAACTATTTGACAAACCCCTTCAGGTACCTCCCATACAAATGACCGAATTTATTCTCATAGTTTTACATACACATCTTTTTTGTAAGTCTCAGAAATGAATATGGACTAAGTCTGTTGACCCCTGCTGGTACCACCCATACAAAATAACATATTTAAAAAAAAAACTAAGATTTTTCCCATTACTTCCAAACAGGCACCTGGGTTAATTTAATTTGTAATAGGAGGCAAAACCTCAGAAATCCTAACTTCTTGACACACCCCTTCTGGTAACTCCCATATAAATAACTGACCAAAAGTCCTATCTACAACCTTTAACGCTCCACAAGCAGGCATATCGGTGAATTTTAATAACTTAAGACTTCAACAATATCTTATATTGGGTGATGGTATTTATCAGTCAGTTTATCTGACTGAAATTTCTGTACTGGTTTAATATTTCGTCTTTCATCGAAAGACATCATCAGGATTCTGTGACAGATTACAACAATAATAACATATCATATGTATAGAACGATACACACGTATATAAAACTTAAACATAAATATCACACAACCTCACTTACGAAAAAAGTTTGAGTTACAACACAATATCAAAGCTAAGAAGTTTAGCGACCATCAAATTAAAAAAAAAATTTTAAAGTGAATCACGCTTTATAAAAACAGTTATGAAAAATACATTCCATGGTGGGAAATCTAATGGGAAAAGATAAATTGCTGTAAATACTGTGATGAAAAAAAATAAAGCTATGTGAACTTTTACACTAAGATATCCAATTAACGTATCACTCATCAGCCAACGATATCATTTGATCCCAGCGCATAAAAATAAGTTGCAAAAGTTTATTGATATTAATGGAGAGTGTTGCGAAAATAAAATAAAAAACATTTGCAATGGTTAAACATTTGTAATTGCTTAATTCACTTTACAACTTATTTATTATATGCAGTGCAAAAAACATCGCCTCTATTTGTGATAAAGCGCGTTGAAAACACTACAGTAAATTTTACACTTTTTTATGCGCTAATAAATAACTGTAGCGCCACCAGTTCATATAAGTATTCTATTACTCAGGTTATCCTTAACTCTCTTCTCTCCTTTCGAATGGCAAGCTTGCAGTGACTTTGCATTTTTGAAAGAGCAACACAAGCCGAATGTTATATTTAGATAAGAACAACAAGACCAGTAGCGGCGGCGAATCTCATTCTATAAACATTACTTTGCATTTTATTTTATTTCGATTCACTTACTTTATTCAGTTTATAAAATGCTTTGAAAAATGTCAACAACATTTATTTCTACTAGAATTTATTCATACGAATTATTTCCGCTTGCTAATAGAAACCAACGGAGCGAAGATTAAACAATGACTGAGCTACTATTTTGTTAGATGAATTGACAAAAGTATGAATTCTGAAATCTAATATTCTATACTTACAGACACATTCAAGCGTTTATTTATAAGTATTCACAATCTTATCGGTTTTCTGTAGAATTTGAGATATATTTTACCGATAGAGAGAGAGAGAGAGAGGGTATAGTACGTTAAAGTGTTGTTTATGTTAAGTTGTTTTCATTGGAGGTCTTAGGGTATTCTTATCGATTTTTGATCCGCTTTTTTTGGTATTGCAGTTAAGTGATACAGTTTCATTTGCTGACATAATGTACAGCTATGCGTGCTAATTTAGCAGTGTCAATAATTCTTATGATATTGCGTCATAAACGCAGCTAGAACAATAAAAGTAGAGTACCTGGATATATGGTGGAACTAGTAGAGTGATTTTCCAATAGCACTAGTAAAATGTGTCTTCAGATGTTTAACAGCCAGTATGAAAGAATTGTTTTAGAGAAAATTTAAATTTGTCAAAAAATACTTACTAAAGGTTTTTTTCTTAGAGAGAACTTATGTATAGGGTAAGTTGCCAAACGAACTGTTATACTGAGCTTACTTTTTGTTATTTATGAACAGCGTTCTATGATAAATCATAACAAATACATTTACGTATGAACAACAATTTAGTAAATTATCCAAATTTACTTTGAAATCAGTCATCGAGTTGCGCAACTTGTTGACGACGTTTTATCGCTAAATTCTGCAGTTTTCTCAAGAAATCGCTTATGTCACTTTTGATTTAATGATGGCAAATTTCAATATTCTGGACAGTCTTTCTTAAAAAGTGTACCTGTGTCTTAAAAAGCAAAAGGAGTCGCACTTACACTCTCTGATATTGTCAAACACCTTGGGCTAATATTAGACAGTAAACTGAATTGGAGTCTGATTACTTAGGCCAGGATTAGCAAGTTGGCAACGGTCCTATAATGGCATTCGGTCTCAATTGGGAAATTAGCCCCAAAAACGTGAACTGGTTATATGACTCTGTTCTTAAACCCTATCTGGTGGCCGCCGCTAGATAGAGTAATCTTGATACCTGGAACACTTAGAACTAATCCAACTAAGGCACTGTTTACGATCCTAAACTGGTTACCTCCGGACCTTGAGGCGAGGAAAATAGCAGCGAACACTGCAATGCGTTTAGACGCCACAAAAGCATAGATGCCATGCCAAAATTCTAGACCTAATCAATGTGAGCTGTCACACGGATTACACCATACCAGAACCTGTCTTCGATCCGGGTTTTATAAGGAACATCTCGGATAGGTCTTACTATGATGATAATGATAATGCCTTAAACTTTGGAGAGGATGTCATCCTAAATTTCACGCAGTTGAAATTGCAACTATCAATCAGACTACCGGAACACAGTATCATAGTTCAGGCCAAAATAGCGGCCATTAGAATAGCCATAGCGAAAATTCAGTATCGTGGGATATTCATATTCTTACTGATAATAAAGCGGCTATCAGATTCCTGGAGGACGTGAACACCACTTCGAGAAATGTTCGAAAATGCCGGTCGTCTCTTGGGAAGATAGCGAGACATTCGACGGTAACCCTTACATGGGTTCCAGGACATGGGGATATATAAGGTACCCAAAGAGCCGATACATTGGCCAGGGCCGTCACAACCGTGAACTCGGGTGAAGTGTATGGTCTCATGGGATCTTATTGTGGGGAAATTGAATCTCATTGCCAAGGAGAGATGGGTGAGAGAACCCACTTGGCCTACAATGGATACACAGAGGACACGATTTGTGTTGAACCTGTCCAGAGTCCACCTGTGGACCATCATATCTGTAACAACCGGTCACTGGCCAGTTGGTAAACAAGAGGTTGAAACTACCCTTTAACGATTTTTGTGAAGCTGCAATGATGAGGAAGAAGTGGAGACCACGGAGCATCTTCTATGTCACTGCCCTGCTTTTGGTGACTTGAGATATGAAAAGCTTGGTCATCGGACACTTCTAGATAATACCAACCTATCAGTAGGCGATTTGCGGAACATCAAAATGGCTTGATAGCGACGTTGACCGAACAGAATAAGAATATTTGGTGCGAAAATTTGAAAAAGGTGTGTTGAACGTGGCTGCCGAATTAACCTAACATTGGTTATCCATATGTGATTTGGACAGAATGTGGTCTAAGGCATGCTAGTTAACTACATGTAAACGGTCAAATCTGAAGGCCTGGAAGACTAGTTTTTTAAATTTTATTAATGCTGTTTATTTTTCCATCCTCCAAAAACATATTCGATTAGTTAAAATACAATTTCCCAGTAGGGAAGTTCCGTCATACACGACTTTGTCGTCAACACTGTCCTCAAGACCAAATGTGAAAAATTTATGTACTTGTCGTCGAAACACTCGGTTGACGACAAGCTGACCGACAAAATACTAATGTTGTCGTGTATCAAACACCTTCTACAAAATCAAAGTAAAAAAATGTGTTGCTATGATAATGGAAACAAAACAATGAAATCAGACGTAAAAAATTTTTAGTTTATTAAACGGGCGAGTAAACAGCAGTTTTATAGTTTGAAATCTCGAATGAAGATGAATGCCTTATAAAAGATTATATCCTTTACTTCCCTCTTGGTCAGCATTTTTCCAAAAGTATTAACAATTCGTCATACAGCTAAAAATGTCACTTATATGGCTTGAATGACAATTCCAGACATACATAGGCTTCAACGACAATTTAACCGACATTGTCACCCATCATGTCGTGCATGATTGTGTGGGCGACATGTCGCTTGTAAAATCATCAACGAAAATTTGACCGACATTGTCGCTCATCAGGTCATGCATGACAAAGCGGACACTTATATGAAAATTTCGTCGACGATTTCTATGAACGGTCCCCTAAATTTCATCAACGATTTACTATGGTCATGCACCTATCCTTGAGGATGTCTTGCAGACACTTCCTACTGGGTTGTCGGTCATGATTATAGTGTTCAAATACTTGAATTTAAAAAAAACCGGTTTCGGTTTTATTCGAAAAATACCTTTTACCAACTATTCGATTTTCGAATAACTGATTAAGTAAACACCGGTTTTGTCAACGAATTCCAACCCATTTCAAGACGGAGGAAACAGTCATCTAGCAGAATTTTTCAAACCACTTTTGGTATTGCTTAAGAATATCGTATAAGCATAAAAAACATTGTAATGACCTATTTTCCCAAAACTGTCTTTACAATGTGCTGTGGTAATGTTTTGTGGAGTTACAAGATTTTATCCCCTATTTAAAAAAACCGGTTAACCGAGATCATAATCCTTTTAAACCGGTTACTCGAGAATATCAATTGGAAAAACAGGCATACTATTCCGGTGAAAAAAAAACGGTTAGGCGGTTTTCGGTTGTGAACACTCTTGTCGTGATCATGTTTTACTTTTAATTTTTTTTGGCACGCTAATTGTTTTCAATCTGTTACATTTTCTCTTTTATTCATTCAAAATTTCTTAGATTTTACCTTATTTGTTCACTAAAACAACTACATTTTTACTTTTAAACAACACTAATATAGACGGCTTGCTTTGAATCAAAAATATCTTCTCATACGTGTGAATAGCCGATAGAGTGTTTGTGAAAAAGAGAACTTTGTCAGTCCCGCAAGGCTATGGGGTGCCAAAGGTAATCACCATTCACTCGCTGCCAAAGAAAATATTTTTAATAAATTGATTAAGTTTTACTTAAAGGCCTAAATGTTTATTAGCATTATTTCACTAACGGCGTGGAGAAACATTTGTGTAGCCAACACGTTCTTTTTATATATTTATTTATATTTTTTTTATCAATTTTTGAATCAATGTTATATATTGTTACCTTTTAATTTGGACATCTATTACGTTCTGCATCAGCAACATCTCTATCAACACTTTTTAAACCAGGACACGTTTTAATATTAATTCTGATAAAGCGAAGTTCGCTTAAAACTTTTTCAAGCCAAAGCTTCGCTTTAAGGAGCACTGTAAAATTTTAACACGTAATTGTTTTTAAATAATTTTTTTGAAAATAACTAAAGTAGCGTCACTCTTTGCACAATAACTCACATACTATGGGACAGATTGTTCTATGAAGAATTAACAAAATAAAACAAAAATAGTTAAATATTTGTTAGGCTTGGGACCCATCATTCCATGTGATGCTTTCCCAGAATTTTCTGTATTCCTTTTAAACACTAATACATACTAGTTTTGAAATTTTTCCAAAAAATAAATAAATTTCTGTAGAACATAACTTCCAATATATACGCTCGTATTATCATGCCACGGTTGGTCATGATCTCTACCTGAAATAATGTTTGGCTTAATATCTGAGAAAACGTCGACAGAATGAGAGAACCCATTTCTTCATGTTTGTCTAAATCTTATACAAAGGGGAAAACGTATTTATGTTCATCTCATAACATTTCATTTTCGACTCTCGTACAGTAAACTTGTGCTGTTCGTTGGAAGTTTTTATTGTGTGCGTGGTTTTCTTTTTGTTTTTTTATATTTTTTTTTGTAAACAAATGCAGAATAATAGTTAAATTGGTTTTTTGGCTGTATTTTTATTTCACAAGAATTTCATTTTCAATGATGGCGTCTTTTTATTGTTATGACTAGCTGACCCGGCAAACGTTGTTCTGCCATAAAACATCGGACCCGACGAATTTCGTCTCGAATACGACGAATAACGCCATCATATAAGCTCCAGGGTAATATTAAAACACAGATAGTTCAAATATTAATGTAATTTATTTAAATTTAATTGAAATCAGTGAAGAGCGATCTGATAAACAATGTTTTTCGATTTGTTTTCCGACGCATAAACAAACAATGAAGACGGTTTGCGAACAGGCAACGTACAGTTGATAGTGCGAAAAAGCAGGGAAATTAGAAATTGATCCTACAAACTTGCAACGATTGGCCTTGCGATTTATTGATTGTCATCACCAAAGCCGATCAAATGGGGAATTGAATTCGCTTGAGGAAAGATCGGATTTAATCACATCGTTCATCAGTTTTTTGACGGACAACCGCGTACAGTAGCACAATTTTGGATGATTCAGATTACGCAACATGATTATGATGGATCCCACCTTCAGCTGTAAATTATGCGGCGGAGTTCTTGGCACATCTAGAGAGTTCAAAAATGGTTTCGGATAGTTGGTCGCCTCATTATCATCGGTCACGCTGTCAACGGATTTGTATAAATGCAGTTCTTCAACGATTCAACTTTGAATAAAAACATTCAAGCTATTGACGTCCTTATTCCTCGCTGCAGGTATGGCCTGTTCACTAATCCTATCTATAATCCGGGGAAAACTTTGGTGATGAGTTTGTCCTTCGACGATGTAAACTCGCAAAAAATTGTCGGGAACATCATCAATCCATTTGAAACATCAACCGGAAATTGGCCATTACCAAGCGCCCGTAGCTGCCTTGAAAATTCAGTAGCCGATGGGTCGTTTTGCAATGTCACTCTCATGTTCGTAGCAAATTTCAACTTCTTGACATGCCGCCACAAATACGACGATTTTAGGCATACATTAATTTCATCAGCAGCAGTAAATTTCGGGATGACGGAAAGTGTTTGACGAAAATCTCCGGACACTAATGTCATAGCCTCCCCAAATCGTCTCGAATCACCTCGTAAAACCAAAAATGTGGCATCGATTCCTGAGGATGCAACAGCTAACGCAATTTGCGATCTTTGCCGAATTGTTGACAGAATCAAAGAAACGACGACTGTCTTGCCTGTCCCACCGGGAGCATCGAGAAAGTAAATGCCTTACGTTCCATCGTCAACAAACTTCATCAGCAAATCCTACATGTTCCTTTGATCGGCATTCAACAGCAGCATATTTGTTCGGTCTTCCAAAAATGTGGCATCGATTCCTGAGGATGCAACAGCTAACGCAATTTGCGATCTAGACCGAATTGTTGACAGAATCAAAGAAACGACGACTGTCTTGCCTGTCCCACCGGGAGCATCGAGAAAGTAAATGCCTTACGTTCCATCGTCAACAAACTTCATCAGCGAATCCTACATGTTCCTTTGATCGGCATTCAACAGCAGCATATTTCTTCGGACTATTTCAGCCATCTTATCTAGATCATAGTCTTAACGTTTCAGTTCACGATTGATTGCATCGTGCATCGAGCGATTTGGCGCTGATATTTCCAATTTTGACAGTAGACTGCCACACATGAGCACGCACATGTGTTCGATCAGAATAAACGCTTCGTTGCGCGTCTCGTCCTTAATATCAAGATCGAAATTCTAAGTTGTCGTGCGAACCCTGTGTAGCCATCTCGTCCTTGTATTTTTCCCACAATGCGCTCGGGTTCTACCAATGACACACGGCTATAATGATCGCAAACAATGTATGAATGCATTGTATCTAATGCGGTTTTGAACAATCTGACCAATGCGTTTTGTTCCTGCAGAAGTTCAATTGCCGTTGAAATAGATCTGTAGGAAATTATTATCTTCGTTTGATGGTGGTAACAAAGCGCCCGCTAGATAGTGTATTTGCCCTTAAATCTGAACGTTTGGAAGCAATTTCGAAAAAAAATTGGAAGAATTGTTCACTTTTTTTAATTACAACACTACGACACAAAATCAGACTTTTTCGAAAACACCCGAACGTTGAGTGGACCCTATCTCAGATAATACTTTGCTAATGATATTCCTAGAATAGTTAATTTCAAAAATTATGCCTTCGATTTTTTTCAAAAGGCCAATTTGCAATAAAATATAAAAATGCTAAGAGAACATCTGTCAAATCGCGCAAAGCATAAGTCAACGTATAGCGGCATCTATCAGGTCGCTTCATTGATCCCAGCACAGCGCCATCTATTATCTATCTCATTTACTTCTCCACCAAAAATTCACGCAAAATGTTTTTTAACATAATAAATTTTACAATAATCCGAAATTTTCCAAGCATAATACAAATTTTCCACTTCTACGTCGTCTTAAATCATCAAATCAAGCGATACAATGCAAAATTTCGTCGAAAAATCCAAATTTTTCGAGTTTTTCCGAGTTTTCCACCAAAAGTTTTTCTATTTTTCCATTTGAATAGTCATTTCGGAATAATTATCCGAAATTTCACATTCACATTAACATAGTATAAAATTATCAAATCATGCGATAAAATGGTAAATTTCATCGAAAAAGAAAATCCAAATTTTTGGCATTTTTCCGCTATTTTTCATTCGAAAAGCCAATATGATGGAACAATTAAATAAAGTTTTATACAAAAATTCGGTATGCGATTTTTAGCAAATCAAGCGATACATTGCAAAATTTCGTCGAAAAAGTCAAAGTTTTTCGAGTTTTTCGGGAATTTTCCGAGTTTTCCATCAAGAATTGTTTTTATTTTTTCATTTGATAAGTCATTTCCAAATAATTATCCGAAATTTTCGCAGTTACATCGTTCAAAACTATCAAATCATACGAAAAAAAGCTAAATTTCGTGGAAAAATAGAATTAAATTTTTTCAAATTTTTCCGAAATTTTCCACCAAAATTTTTTTATTTTTCCATTCGAAAAATCATTTGTAACAATTGCACACAAATTTTCGGTTTTTCCAATTTTCTGGCTTTTCCGGAGGATTTTCCCAAAATTTTCTTTTACATAAACCTTCTCCTGGCAATTATGAACAACTGAAAAAAAATTTCACCAAAATCGGTCCAGCCGTTCTCAATTGATGAATTACTATACATTTTTGCCACCATTTTTATATATATAAGATTGTGTGTGCTGTTTTTGACAGCCCATATTATAACATAGTTGTTACGACAATTGTCGTAACAACTGTATCTTGACATTTATTAAAATACAAACGCTTACACTATTTAAGAGTCCACACGTAACATAATACTCTGCGATTGAATTTTGCTAATATAAAAATTTTATATCTTATCTCTGGTGTAGACCCCATGTAAAATTCCATTGATGAATTGTTGCCACATCAACATTGTGACTGTATTACCGACTCGTTGTGCATAGCAAAAGTATAAACCAAATATAAACCGCTGAGGTTGCTATAGTTTCCGTTAGGTTTTGTATGTGCTATATATTTATCAAACAATAGATGGCGCTGCGGGACGTCGTGGACTATTTCACATATTCTTGGATGCTTGCACTATATAGTAGCTTGTAGTGAAAACGTTGTATGTAATATGTATGTATTTTAATACAAGTATTTGGGTTATTGTTATCCAAAGTACAAAAGGTTATTTCAAGTCGTTAGAAAGCTGAAAGATCTTGCCTCATTTATAAGATTTTGAAATTTTAAAATTTTGTTAAATATTTCCAAGACCGTCCACAGCATTGCAACCGTTCTTTTAGAGAGGAATATGCGGAAGGCTGCAATAAACACGACTGTTATCATCTTAAATAAAGGGGTTTTCAATAAGAGGTGTTATTTTGGTATTCAAAGAAAAATTAAATTTGTTTGAGATAAATGATCGGATGTTTGTTTCATAATAAAGAGAAAGGTATGCCGTTAAGATAAAAAAAACATCAGCCAAATGGCCACCACGAGCACGATATGGTCCTATCCTTTTCATGACATTTTCCATAACCAAATCGCAAAGTTTCTGCCCTATGTTCTCGATAGCCTCACGAATTTTATCTTCGAGGTCTTGAATCGACGCTGGGCTGTTGGCGTAGACCTTATCTTTCACGTAGTCCCAAAGGAAGAAGTCGCAAGGTGTTAAATCACAAGATCTCGGTGGCCAATTGTGATCACGTCTTCGAGAGATAACACGCTCCGGAAACTTTTCCCGTAAATGATCAATGGATCGTTGCTTGTGTGTCTTGTTGAAAGTAAACGTTGTCCAGATCTCTCGATAGCGCAATTCATTCACCGTAACTGTTGATCCAACCTCATTTTCGAGGAAGTAAGGTCCAATGACCCCGCCGGACCACAAGCCGCTACAAACAGTCCCACCTTGAGGATGGAGAGGCTTCTCCACAATAACCCTAGCCACAGATTCGACAATTTTGCTTGTTGACGTAGCCACAGAGGAGGAAATGGGCCTCATCAGTCAAGATGATTTCTGATGGAATTCCGGGTCATTTTCATGCATTTCAAGGACCCAATCAGCAAAGACACAACGTTGTTGAGGAATGGACAAACCTGGGGTTTCTTCAACACTTTGAGCTACAGCAGCAATATTCTCTTGTTTTTGACCGATGTGCACGGGTTTTATTCTTCACATCACTAACTTGTCCCAACAGCTCGAATTTTTTCCACCAATTTCTGTATTGCGGTCCGACAAGGTGCTTCACGACGACATAAAAATGCTTTAGTTTTACGAACTGTGACCGCAAGATTTTCACCATTTTTTAGTGAATTTTAAAAATTTCAATGCGTTGTTGAAGCGTGTATCGTTCCATTTTTAGTAATGTCATAGTTTCTACTCGTCAAATGTCAGAGAATAAAAGCTTCAAAAGTGACAGCTACCGAAATAGCGGACCATTCAGATAAACTCCTTTCATTGGAAAACCGTATCACTGCTCGAGGCCTGTGGACTGTTACTGCGCCCATTTTTAGCATTGAAAAACCGTCGGCAGAAGTGTGTCAGCTAATAAATGAGGACAAAAGCAAGTTCGTTACACGTTTAAACTTACACTTCAATGCCCAAGCTTGCACACCGGCAAAGGCAGTCAGAAGCTTCACCCTACAAATGAAACTCTCATTTTAAATTAACATAGGGCGCTAAAGGCAGGCAAGACCGGTGCCCGGACATAACCCCCACGGACATAATCCCCAAAACGATTTTGGGGCATATGTCCGCCACGCTCTGCGGACATAACCCTCAATTTGCATTTGGGATTATGTCCGCGGGGCATAGTGGACATAAGCCCCAACAAATATAACGGACATAACACCCAAACTAATTTTGCGACTTAAAGTAATGGAAAAGCTAAATGAAGTGGGGGTGGGCGGATGGGGCGTGCCCCCCACCGCCTTCGTCTCGTGCTGCATAGATACATATTAAGTATGCTACGAGACTTACTACGGCGGATGCGGCGCATTCGTCCCTCGCTACAATAACAATATTTCAAATTGTTCTCTTCATATGTTGAAATACTAAAAACAACAAAAAATTCGGTCATAATCCCCATTGGGGCTTATGTTCGCAGATCAGTATTGGGGATTATGTCCGGCAAGTTGTCCGGACATAAGCCCCAAAATCGTTTTGGGGATTATGTCCGTGTAGGGTTATGTCACGGCACCGGCAAGGCCTGCACATTCCCTTTCTCATTGAAGGCGTTTCAGTATCCATGCCTATTAAGTTCTTCTATGAGGCATTGCTATTGCAGACCAGCTTACATTTAATGATTTCGTACTTTTTATTCATCATTTATACATATTTTATTCATCGATACCTATTCGGCTATCTCATGATTTAGTTGATGTACGATAAATAACATACATGTGGTTCTCGTAAACAACATCACCTGTCATACTTTCCCTTAAAAGGCCTATCAACAGGTCTAATGGGGGAGGTGATGAGTGTACGGCTATGAGCGTCAATTCAATCTTCTACTAATAGGCCTATCAACAGGCCTGTTTGAAAGTTTGCTCTTTGTGCACATCTATGGAATTATTGTGGGGTACATAGTAGGACTGCTCACAGGTTTGTTTTATGAAGGGAAAGAAAATGTCTGACGGATCAACTCTCATTGCAGGTCTTATTTAAGTAGCGAAATGTACATGGGTTTGGAATTTTTTCTTAGCCTAAGTGAAGGACTAACTTTAGTCTTTATATATACTAGGAATGCCAAACGGGAAATCCCGAAATCCCGGGATTTTTCGGGATTGATGAATCCCGAATCCCGGGGTTTTGATAAATAGATCCCGGGATTTTTCGGCAAAGCTGCATATAGCTATCTAGATACAATTTTAGCTACAAGAGTGGATTGTGAAAGATGCTTTTGAGCGGCTACGTTGGAAATAAAATTCGTTCAAGATTATCAGATGATGCTTAAATCTTTTTAAGAAACTACTTAAAATAATAAATAACGCTCTTGTTTTGTATTGTTGATCTATATGTGTAAATAATGAATGTGTTTTCATCGTTCGGTTCAAGATATATTCAATTATTGCTAATAGAATTTGTTTTACAAGAGTTGTGTGAAATGGATTATGTTGACAGCTGGCAGGGCGGATAGCTATTTCGACAGTTGCCAAACTACCATCGCAGTTGCCAAGCACCCTTCGTTGTGCCTTCTACACTCATTATCACAACCTTAAGTGTTAAAAGCTTCAAGAAACCATCGTGAAGCCCAAACACATCGGTGCGAAAATGGTATCAACGAAGACCACACGTCAACATAATCCACACAACTCTTGTAAAACAAATTCTATTAGCAATAATAGAATAGATCTTGAACCGAACGATGAAAACACATTCAATAATAAATAACAGTAATAATTTACGCTTTATTAATCAGTTATTAAAAAGATATAAATAACATTTTATGTATTTATTACAGAAAACCATATATGTATTTATTACAACACAATATTTTTAATTAGTTTAAAAAAACGATTCACATTAAAAATTTAAATGAATTTTATTTTTTGTTACTTAGGTTTAATTACACAAAATTTATTTGTTAGTTTGTTTTTTATTTTTAATACTAGTGGGCCCGGCAATGCTTCGCTATTGCATATTAACTTGTAATATATTTCACATTTAGGTCTACAAAGTACTTTAAAACGGTACTTAAGCTCGACAATAATATGTTGAGTTAATTAACTGATGCAACTAATTTCAAGTAACTCCTTAACATGGAAGTTAACTAATTAAGTTTTATTGTTTTAAATTCAAAATATGATAAGCTCTATGACGATAGTAAAAATTTCATCATCAAAGTCATATCTATAGTTTCGACATGTAGATAAAGTTTTGTCTGTATGTAGCGAGAAATTCTTCACAAATCGGAAACAGAAATTCCTCTAGAGATCAAAATTTAATTTTTATATTTATCTGTAGTAGCGGGAACCGCCTTCTCCTCCTATTGACAGCAAATGAAAATTTCGTTTGAAGCTTCATGCCTTTAGCCATAAAAATTTCCTTTGCCATGTCTTCTTCTCATACGGACCAAGAATATACCCGAATACTCTCTATATATTAAAAAAGTGATGATCTCACGCGCTGCTAGGCATATTACGCCGTCGTATTGGAACCATTTCTTCTTCAAATAATGTGCAATGACATGATAAATAAAAAAAAAATCAATTGATCGTCCACTTGCTCTAATTCCTCTACCAGTTGGAATGTAGACCAAGCTCTTTCCTCAGTATTTGCAGAGACCGAGTTGCCGAGCACGGCGTCGTTTCGATAAATTCGAGTCCCCTGTCACACTTACGTCTACAGCGTCGATGGCTTCTATTAGCTGCTCAGATGAATGATTATATGCACCCTAAACTTCACAAAGGGCGCCATAAGTTTGGCGAACAGAACGCGCATTTTATCTAAAGGATTTATTACCGATTCGCTGTCCTGAAAAGTAAATTAAAAATACATATCTGTAAAGTAAATTGAAAACAAATCACTGTTTTAGTCTGCGCAGCTGCCATGTGTCCTAAATTGCCTGGTGTACGGACCATTATTTGATACAGTTAAAAAGTTAAATATTGTAGTGCCTGGGCAGAGCCTCGGCACTTTTTACTTATTAAGTTCCAAATAGCCTGCTCATTAGGGCGGGTAAATTTTTTCGCGTCGAAAGAAACGTTGTAATCGTATACCAATATGGGAACCTACGATGAATTCTTAGAAAATTTCACTAAGAAACAATATGTATAAAATCAATTACACAAGGGAACAAGGTATTTGTTGTTTAAGAACTGAATATTGTTTTAAAGGTAATTTGGGACGCTGAATCCAAATCTGCACTTGGTTTTTTTTGTATCAGCTCGACTTTTCGAGATATACCGTTATGTCCATAACTAAGGCACTTCCACTACAAATATTTAAATAACTTGAAAACGGTTCACCATATTCAATTAAAAAAAAAAACTTAAACTCGTCAACAAAATTATCTTTAATCCGTGCCTACAATGTTTTTAATTTGGCTTAGTAGTTTCAGAGATATCGTTGTAGTTTTAAAAAATAAAACAAAAAATTTACAAAAAAAAAAATTATTGTTTTTTAAAAATTCATAAAAAAAAATTATTGCCACAAGAATCACAGTGTTTGTCTTAAAACATTTAGTTTAATATAGTGTCATTAAAATATCTGCACAACTTTTGATTTTGTCAACAATTAACTGAGATAACTAAATTTACAAAAATCACGATTTCCATACAAAAATAACATTTATTAATATGTTTGTGAAAGTGTAACTCGAGCAAACCTTAACGGATCGTTATGAAAATTTATCAGTATTAATATTTTTCGAAACGAACTTATGGGATTGTAAATGGGCGGAATAGCTCCGCCCTTTCTGGTACCTCCAATACAAAATTACCTATTTTTGGATAATTAATATATCTTCGATAGCTGCCAAACAGACTACCGGAGGATATTGAAATTTGGTCAGTTTATTTATCTTGCAAAAGTAGACAAACCCTAGAAAAACCGAAAGCGTTGCCATACCCCTTCTGGTACCTCCCATACAAATGACCGAACTCACCCCAATAGTCTTACATACATATCTTTTTTGTAAGTACACTGAATTCAGTCAAACTATGCGGAAGTTTTACGGTTATGAAAATATAAATCAGGAATGAATTTGCACTATATCGGATCACCCCTTCTGGTACCTCCCATACAAAATTACCTATTTTTGGAAAATTAATATTTCTTCCTTAACTTCCAAATTGAAACCTGTCGATTAATTAAATTTGGTCTGTTAATTAATATTGTAATAGGAGGCAAAACTAAAAATTAAACTATAAATAAATTTGCAAATTTGTCATGATTTTTAAAAATACAAAATTTTAATTTTTTTTGGGTGAAAACAAAAAATTGCGAAAAATCTGTTATCACCGAATTTAGCATACCTCATTCAATTTTCAATCGATTATTATGTACATACATGTTTTAGAAAGCTATCTTAATATGATATTCAATAAAGCTAATAAAAATAACAATTTGCCCCCAACCGATTAACTTTCAGCGTGATGTGTTAAAAAAATGTGTAATTTTTTGTGTAATTTTTTTTTTTTTTTGAACAAAACCACCGTTACTCAGTCTTTTTTTTTGTAATATTAAAAAATTTTATTTTTTTCAAAGGTAACAACGATATCTTTAATAAAAAAATAAAATTTTAAAATCCGGCTTATGAAAAAAAAATTATGATTTTTTGAACTATAATTTTTTGGAAAAAAGTCGAAAATACGATTAGTACCTGTAACTTAAAAATTCGAGCTGATGGAGAAAAATGGAGATTAGATTTGAAATCAGCGACCCCAAATTAGTAAAAAACAGCTATCGAATTCCAAACAACACTCAAAAAGTTCAATTTTGTTCCCTTGTGTTATAAGTGCGCGATGAGAAGCATGAAGATTTCAGGACCTTCAGACCTATATGCCCCGGCCCTAATTTTTACCTACTATTCCGATGCTTGGAGACCAAGACGAAGAGAATGGTATATTTTTGACATTGTTTTCTATATGCTATCATTCAGAGGCCATAACTTTTTAACCAATACATAGATTTGCTTCTGTAATACTTAATTTAGTTTGTTGGGAAGTCAGTTTTACGCAGAAGTTTTCGGTTTGTGCTCATTTAAAAACAAACAAAAAATCTCTATCTGAAATCTTCCTGCTTCCCAGCGCGAGCTAGAAACAGATTTTAGATACAAATTTTATTGGTGAAATTTTCTAACAATACATCGTAGATTCCGATTTTGGTTACGATTTTTGCGAATAAAAAAATTGGCCCACCTTACTATTCATATTTCTGGGCGAACTGTAATATACTGTGGAATTTTGACAGTTATAACTACTTATTTTAAAAGGGTGTAGCACAGCCCACTTCCACCCTTACTATAATTCATACTGCAGCAATAACATACGTAACAAATTACATCTTCATACCTCTGATAGTTCATGAGAATATAGCCTTTTTTACTTTCAAGTTGTATGGGCGGTGCCACGCTCCTTTATCCAATCACAACCAATTATAGCCAGGGACTATCTACAGGTCAACAGTACCACTTGGTAAAATTTTCGTATCAATCGGTCTATTAGAAAAGCCGTTAGAACGATTTTTGAAAAAGGGGCGAGGGACCGCCTTCTTCCTACCTGGCAGTAATTAATACTGCTCCAACAACGTATATACCAAATCTCATATTCATACCCCTGATAGTTCATGAGATATTGCCCTTTTTATTTCGAAGTTGTATGGGCGGTGCCACGCCCCTTTAATCAATCACAACCTATTATAGCCAGGGACTATCTTCAGGTCAACAGTACCACTTGATAAAATTTCCGTATCAATCTGTCTATTGGGCGTGGGCGTGGCACCGCCCACTTCCACTCGGTTGAAATTAATACGGCTCCAACAACATATGTATATACCAAATCTCATATTCATACCTCTGATAGTTCATGAGCCCTTTTGATTTTCAAGTTGTATGGGCGGTGCCACGCTCCTTTATCCAATCACAGCGTATTATAGCCAGGGACTATCAACAGGTCAAAAGAACCACTTGGTAAAATTTTCGTATCAATCGGTCTATTAGAAAAGCCGTTAGAGCGATTTTTGAAAAGGGGCGTGGCACCGCCCACTTCCACCTTGGCTGAAATTAATACTGCTTCAACAACATATATACCAAATCTCATCTTCATACCTCTGATAGTTCATGAGATAAAAATGTAGTACAGAAAAATATTAAAAAAGAATCCCGGAAAATCCCCAAAAAGTCTGGAAATCCCGGGATCCCAACAAATTTCGGGATCCCGAAAAATGCCGAGATCGGGATTTATCAAAATCAATCCCGTTTAGCATCCCTAATATATACCTAGTAAAGGAAGGCGTACTTGAACATCAAAAAAATGCCGTTGAATGTATCTTTGTAGGCCTATATTTACAATGTCTCGGCTTTTTCGCTGCTAGGATGGTATTTGATTTTGTCTACCTCTGCTCCGTCTGGAAATCAGGAGATGAATATTTGTCATAAACCGCTGCTTCTATGAACCTATCTGTCTTGCTCTACTACGCAGAGTCTTAAGTAGAGTGTTCAAATACCTCCTTTTTTAAAAAACCCGGTTTCCGAGTTATTCGAAAAATTGTTTTTTTTTAGAAAAATCGGATTTCGAATACAGCATTTGAAAGAAAACCGGTTTAACCGGTTTTTTCGTTTTTTTTTACTAAAAAGTTTAAAACAAAAATAAAAAGATTATTTGTTTTAAAAAAATTCATTTATTTGCAAAAAATAAGAAATGTTTTCGTTATATTTTGTGTTTTTACTTTTTAGTAAATTTTTGAAATCTCTTTCATTTTATTTTTTAAAGTAGCATTTTTGGAAAGGAATACATTTTTAATTTTGTTTTTTAGAATAGTATTTAAGAAATAGTATGCAATTTAAATCTTCAATTTCGAGTCTATTCTTCTGTTTCGTTTTTATAAAGCTTGATACAGAAAATACGCGCTCACTAATTGTGGAAGTAGGATTTATTGACAAAAACGCGTTTAGAAGGATGTTGAGCTCTTCTGTCCTTTTATTAAATCTAACGAAATAGTTGATATCATCATATAGGCTTGTGTCATTGCAATTTATTTTCACTGGTGGACTTTGGATGTTATTTGTTGTCCTGTTTAAATCGTTGCAAAGACTACCATTAGGAGATTCCTCCATCCCACAATCTGAACTGTTACTAGAGTCTGCCGTTGTTGGGGAAATTGCAGGATAAAGTCTTTTAAATAGTTCGTTCGCATATTCCATCGTTCCCGCCATTTTAGAATACTTTACACAGGATGATTCTTTAGGATATTTTCCGGAGCTAATATATATAATTAGGGTATCCAATGTTTGTATTCTTTTTTCCCTAAATCTTGATATATTTTTGTCTTGCAGCGCCCGAGCATATGCGGAATCCATATTTTTGATATTTTTCAATATAAACGCATATATTCCTTCAGCGTCGATTAGAGCCGCTGAATCATTTGACAATCTTTTGATTGCGAGCGCTAAACGCTGAAGTGCCAATCTTAAATCTCTCAAAATTCTTATTTCTTTTGAGCTGAATGGAGTTTCCCCTAAATACATAAGCGCATGGTTAACACATGGGTAAATTCTTAGACTGTTCAATCATTGCAGATTAGGAGCTCCACCGGTGTTTCACATCGACAATGATCCTTAGTTTTTTGTTGTGCTCCTGGAAAACATAGCTCTGCAATTTTCTTTGTTTTTCGCTCGACTTGTTCTATGAATTAACAAGCTTCCGCAATTTTTCGATAATTTGAGACAAGTTTTTAATGAGCTGGTATGATTTTTCGACTATTACTATTTCACCGCATTCATCAACGTCACTATCATCGTCGGCGAGATCCACTTCGACTTGTTGATACACTTTTTTGGCATAAATAACGTACACAACTCAAAGATGTATCGCGTGATTTAAGCACAATTATATTCCGGTAGTATGTAAGCCCCACATTTCTTCATTGTGTGGAAGCTACTATATCTTTGTCAAAGATAATTCCAAATTCTTTAAGCTTGTTGTCTATCAAATTTTGAATGTGGGTTACAGTTCCGGCATGTTTTAATTCTTCCAATCCAAGATTAAAAAGCTCGTGATTCTGTTTTTTCGGATAATAACATCTCAGGGTGACATTTACGTATTTGGATTTGATATGTCGTTCCACTCATCAACTACTAGCGAAAAACGGCCCTTCTTTTCTATTATTGACTGCAGCTTGTTTATCACTCGCTTTTTTATCCATATAAAAGTCATCTACTAAAGCCTGGGAGCATTTTGTAACAAAACAATTTAAAAAACCGAGTACTCGAAGGAAAAAACTCGGTTCAACCGGGTATTCGAAAATGGCACTTTTGCGGCATACGGTTTTAAATAAAAAAAACCAGTTTACGGTTTTTCGGTTTCGGTTTTGAACACCCTAGTCTTAAGTTATGTTTGGAGCCGATCAATCTATTCTGACAGTCTTCGGCAGAAAAATACTTTGGAAAATATTTAGACCCATCATCGTTAAAGGCTAGTACCGTCGTCGAATGATCAATGATGTGTATGAGCTGTATAATATACGGAACGCAAAATACAGAAGAGCTACGATTTTTCTTCTACATCCGGCAGCTGACGGATGAATATCTATTGTTCTTGCTAAATAAGAAATAGAAGATTTTCTCTTTCCATGCCATAAATAATATGTGGGAGAGTTTCGTGCACTTGAGTGATTCGTTCGTTGTAAACATTAACATTTGTGAAAGTAAATTATACCAGGGATTATACTAAAGCCTTTAGAAAAAAACTTTAATATTTACATAACGGTAAAGATTTTACTGATGTTTATAAAATGTTAATAATAATTCTATTTTTTACTTGAAATGTAAATAAATCAACGATAAAAATCAAATTAACTACCGCAATGGCAATTAATACTAAATCTCGGCACTCATGCCATGATTAAAAAAGAAAAACTAAAAATTATCTCTTTTTTTTCACATTCAAGTGTATGCACATAAATATGTACATTAATTGTGCACACACACGAAGAAAAAGTGAAATCAATGTTAAATAAATAAGTGTATGTATTTAAATTCAAACCAGACAATTTGTAAATAATCACATCAACAAATAATGTCTAAATGTATAATTAATATATGAAATGACAACAATATGCAATGAAATAGCTTACGAAGGCTTATGATGACGAATACTTGATGTGGGCAACAGACATTTGTTTATTATTGTGGTGTACAAAAGTATTAGGGCGACAGCGTAGCGTATTGAGATAAATTGTTTCTACTCTTGACTGTTTGCGCATTTTTAATCGACCTGCTGGTTTATTAGTTTACTATATTTAAGTTGTCACCATATATAATTTCAGCAATCCACCTTAAACTTCACTAAATTTCCCTTTACACCCCATGAATAAGGTATGGGATAGCTTCTCTCGTTGTTGTGAATTAATACGCTGTCTATTTTATATTAACAACAAACTGCACCTACTTGTTAAGCGACGAATACGTACATCACTGTTTAAGAAGCTTTACTAGACATGCCGATTGACTCAACACTATACTGCGACATTGCTGGCGACAACATCGAAGGGACCGGCAATGAAAGAAATATGTAGATGACAGGAGCCGATAATCAACCCACGGATCTCCCGCATGGTAGTCGCGTGTTGTAACCACTATGCCATGGCCCGTCCGACCTACTAAACAAAATAAGCTAAACTGTTACCCGTTGACCTGTCTTGTTTCCGCGTGTTTATTTTGAGTATGTTCTTGCCAAAGTAAAAGCCATTAACAGTTGTTTGTTTAAAAGACAACATACGTTGTAAGAAAAAGCTGCTAGATAGTCGTCTTGATATGAAAATTATATTAAGACAGTCAACAATGTATCGATACCTTTACCATATTTTCAATTAAAAAGAGTTCTCAAATTCAGATTTTGTAATTTGTATCGTATTTAAATCTCTGGTTGTTCAGGCAATCCAAAAAGAAATTTAAACGAAACGTATACTTGACATAAAACTGGAATCTTTATAACACAGTGCAACACATTTTTTGGGGGGTGAACCAAATCAATATCAAACGATAGCATTTGACCTCAGTAACAAAACCCTATACTCCATTTTGCTCCAATACGTCACAATTTTTTTTTACAGTGGTTTGAAGTTTGAATTTTTTGGTCAAAAGTCGATTCAAAGAATATGAAAAATGATCTATAAAAGTACATTTGGGTTATTTCATGTCTTCGGAGACCTATACTAAAACATTTAGGGGAATATTTCCTCGGAACATTTTTTGGTCAAAAGTTAAATAAAAGAAAATGAAAGATCATGTGTAAAAACAGATTTGGGTAAGTTCATGTCTTCAGAGACCTACATTAAAACCTTTTTTTAAAATTCATCCTAAGATGTCCCTTACGGGTGGGAGCTAGAGGGTTCCAATGTTCTGATGAAATATTCACCAGAAAATTTTAATGTATGTCTCCGAAGACATGAACTATTCCAAATGTATATTTACACATGATTATTCAAATTCGTTGATTCGACTTTTTACCAAAAAAAATCAAACTTCAAACCACTGTAAAAAAATATTGTGACGTAGTGGAACAAAATGGAGTTTAGGGTTTTGTTACTGAGGTCAAATGCTACCGTTTGATATTAGTTTGATTCACTCCCAAAAAAGCTTGTTGCAATCTTTGCTCAAAAGTAGACTTCTTAATATTTAATTTTGATTTTATTTTATAACCTTTGACTCGTAGAGGCTATTTGTCTTCGGTGACTCTTAGTAAAATTTTTCGGAGAATATTTCTATCGAAGATTCTAAGCCTTGACCTCCCTCCAAGGTTGACATCTAAACTGTTTTTTAAAATTGGGCAAAAATGTCCCACACGGGTGGCAGCTAGAGAGTTAAAATGTTCCGAGGAAAAATTTCTCTGAATGTTTTAGTATAGGTTTCCGAAGACATGAAATACCCCAAATGTGCTTTTATAGATGATTTTTCATATTCTTTGAATCGACTTTTGACAAAAAGATTCAAACTTGCGACGTAGTGGAGCAAAATGGAGTTAGTTTTGTTACTGAGGTCAAATGCTATCGCTTGAACTTGGTTTGGTTCTCCCCCGAGACAATGACCCACAAATTGTGTCATAGTGTAATTCATAAACTATGCACCAGTTACATATAAAATTTACATTTTATACTTATCATAGTTTAGAATTATGGTAACGATTTACTCTTATAACGATAACCAATAGTAACTGGTACCGAATAATCAACAACAATCACCCTATTGTCCACTATTTATATATAATGTATAATTAACAATTCAAATTTGTGATAAAATCGCAAAATATATTAATGAAACAATTTCCGCTTAATTTATTATAATAAAACCGGAAATGTCAACAACTATGATGGTCCATAATAATCGACATACATACACGTACAATTACATAATCAATCAAATGCCACAATGAGTGTCAAGAGATTTAAACAACAAGGGATAGAAAAAAAATCAAACAATTCCCTTTGCATCCCATTAATGAGTTATGGGAGTGCTTCTGGCATTAAGTTAGCAGCATGCATTTCTGTTTTAGACTTACTACTGTAATCATATAATAATATAATCCTTTTTATTATGGGCATTTTAGCAGTATTTTCACAGTAATATCAGAAAATATTAATAATTAAAAATTTTAAATTTCAAAAAATACAAACATAACATTTATAGATGTCGATTTTGGCCAACATACGAAGAAACCTTAATATATACATGCCATTTTGAAATGTTACATATGCAATTATTAGACTATTTGAACACAACTCAATTCAATTCAATGTCGTAGTCCCACTTCATTTGCCCCATTTGTTGTCAAAAAAAAAAAATAATTTTAAAATATATTTAATTAAATGAATTTTATTTAATAATTATTTTCAATTGAAAGTCGTAACTATTGATCTTTTTGACCGCTTATATTTGCTGTGATTTTGTTTATTGTTTATGTATTATATTTTATAATAAAACAATTTATAATTGAATAAATGTAGTCAAATCGAAAATAATTTGCTGGAAAAAAGATTCATTTCATGTTAAATTGGAAATATTATACAGAAAATTATTATATGAATGATATACTGAAATTGTTAAATGAAATGTAAGTAAATATCTATTGCTGCCACGACACATAGGCGACACGACATTTATGCTGACATTATGCTGTGGACATAATTGTAGCACAAGGAAACCGCGTGTATACAAAAAAGTGCAACTGAAAATATTCGGCATAGGGAATAGGAAAACTTATATAAGAAAAGTAAATATAATTGTAAATTTATTTTAATGGAGGCAATTTTTATTAATGGGTAAATGGGCTATTAAAGACATTTCTATATGGTATTATTGAAACCAGGCATCGATAAAGAGATATTTATATATCGAATCGTCTTTAATTCACTTTCATATAAAAATTTGTAATTTTTCAAACTTTCATATTAAAAAGTGTTTCAAAGAAGTATCAATCCTGTATTAAATGTGTACTTTTTATATAACAACACACATTTAATTAAATATAGGTAATTAATCACAAGAATCATAAAAATTAACTGGAAAATAGAAAATTTTGTGTATTCGTGAAGCATTAGAAAGTTAAGTTAAGGAGTTTTTTTTAACATGTGAGAGTAATTGTAGAGTAGTGTAGACACTTAAAATTCATTTAGTGTAGTATAGTTCCAAATCAGTGTGAAGTTATTGGGCCAATGTACTAAAACACCCAAAGGTTTTGACATTCTCAGGCCAAACATTTTTTGCATGTCTTTATGCTTGTTCGCAGAATATGAGGCCGGAGCGCAAAAACAAAACAAAAATATGCCACGCCAATTACGCCCCAAAACGCAAAAATCAAGATCAAAGTTGGCGCTGGGGTAAAAAGGCGCTTCTTGGGTTCTACGATGACCTCCCATGTACGCGTACTCAAATAGGTGATAATTGCGAGAGGAATCTAATGGTGTAAATTACAAGACCCTAAAGGCTCTACTACGCCTATTTTTAAACCAAAAATATATAAAAACTAGTACAGAAAATTCTGTCAGGTGTATAGACAAATAGATACTACACCCAATGTCTCTTCTTTGAAATTTT
Organism: Muscina levida; assembly: GCA_964034835.1. Classification (NCBI taxonomy): domain Eukaryota; kingdom Metazoa; phylum Arthropoda; class Insecta; order Diptera; family Muscidae; genus Muscina; species Muscina levida. Next base: position 81,295,009 of record OZ035882.1, read on the forward strand.
AGTCCAAATTGTTAAAAACTTGGATTAAATTTATATTATACTAGCTGACCCGGCAAACGTTGTTCTGCCATACAACTTTGGACCTGGCAAACTTCGTCTCGCTCCTAAGGTAACGCCTTTATATAATAGTAAAACACAGATTGTTCAAGTTTTAATCTGATTTACTTGAATTTAATCAAAATCTGCGAAGAGCGATCTGATATACAATGTTTTTCGATTTGTTTCCGGCGTAAAAACAAACAATGAAGACTGTTTGCCAACACGCAAACAGACAACGCACAGCTGATCGTGTGAAAAGCAGGGAAATTCGAGGTTGATACCACAAATTTCCAATGATTGGCCTTACGATTTATTGATTGTTATCGCAAAAGCCAATCGAATGGGGAGTTGAATTGGAAGGGAAGATCGGTTGGAATAATAGATTCGAGGGTGTAACGACTTATGACGCATCAGAACCACCTATGAGGAACCATGCTACCTATTGTTCCGGCCGTGCTCAGGGAAATTGGGGTGGTGATCTTGTTCCTGGTCAGATTGATGCAAGCCTGCTACAGTAAACATTAAATTATTAGGTAGCTAAGACAATAATTTCTAATTACCAGAAAACAAATGTCAACGAGAATAAAAAAAAACTAAAAACCAATGTCAAATTATGAGCGGAAGAGGTAATGATGTTAGCCCTCTTCAATCTTAACCCGCCTCTTACCATTGCTATCAATCAATATCTGAACATTTGATAGCCCATATTTCGATATTTAGAACTTCATTTTACAAAATCTTAGTAAGTTAGACATTTTTATTTGCACAAATTAATATTATACTCATAATAATAATTAAAAATTTTGCTATTCAAAAAAAAAAAAAAATTAAAAAAAATAACTGATGAAAATCTAACCAAAATTCGTTATTAAATACATTATGGAGACACAATATATATGTAATTACTTCTTACTGAATAAAATTAATATTGACCTTATATTTTTTAAATGTTCATGTATTAATTAACCAACCAAAAAGTTTGAGTGAAATATTATAAGCCATATAGTATGTGTTTTTTCCTTTTTTTCAAGTTTTCAAAGTCTAACAAAATTGAACGCTTCGGAAACACAGGTCGTATGAGTTTTCCCATCACGAATAATATTTTTCTGTTGTATTGCGGGTACGCAATACAATAATGCCCGCGAAGGCCATATCGAAAGTATCGATGAATAATTATTGCACAGAGATTTGCTCTTCAAATTGCGGTTGGCAGTTGGGAGTACAATTTTCGAAGCGGACTTTAAGTCCAAAAAAGTAGGCTTTTCCCAGCAGAAGTCTTTTCGTCGGAAGCAAATATCACACAAGAATCCTTGAATTTCTTTAAACAAAATATCACAAATTGATTGAAAAAAAATAATGTACGTGTGTACAACTCGAATTCAACTTCAATAATGAAAAATTCTGAAAATTTTCTGGCAACAAAAATTCCAAAGCTATCAAATATTTAAATGAAACAAAAAAAATAAAGTAGAAAACAGCACGCACTCACAAGGGATAAGGACTTTCTCTCCTTTGCATATGCCCCTGATGATCGTCGCTTTTATTACAATTTCGGATAATTCAGATTCCGCAAAATTATCATGATCGATCTCACCTTCAGCTGTAAATTATGCACAACTGGCACATCTAGAGAGTTCAAAAATTCTGTCGAATAGTTGGTCGCCTCATTCTCGTTAAATGACCTCGAAAATTATTCATCGTTCGGACATCTGCACGTTTATGCGCCATCGTACATTCATTCCAAATAATGATTTAGCATTCTCGCAACAATTTTGCTACACGTTGTCTTGTCAACCGTGAGAAGAAAGCAGAATGTGCAGTTCGACCGCCTTTCACCAATGTGGAAGCAATACCAGAGGATGCAACAGCTAACTCAATTGCGATCTTGACCGAATTGTTGCCAGAATCAAAGAAATTACGAATGTCTTGCCTGTCCCACCGGGATCATCGAGACAGTAAATGCTTCCGTTCCATCGTCAGCAACCTTCATCATCGAATCGTACACGTTCGTTTGCTCGATTGAATGCATCATGCATCGAACGATTTGGCGCTGGTATTCCCAATTTTGACAGTAGATTGCGCATATTAGCAAGCACATATCTTTAATCAGAAGATAATTTCAAGATCGAAATTGGATGTTGTCGTGCGAACTCTTTGCAAATGTCGTCAGCCATCTCGTCCAACTTGTCTACCATCCCGAATCTTGAGAACAATATCGCGTGATTCCACATTCTCCGCAACAATCACCAATCTTTATTTATAGTGGGAGCATTGAATTGTCTTACATGGCATCCAGAGGGTCTCTTGTCTGCTCTGATAATGATTTTGTGGACGTCATAATGCATTGTATTCAATGCGGTTTTGAACAATAGGACTAATGCATTATGCTTATGCAGAAGATGTTAAAATTGTTCGACCATTTTGCATTTAATCTTTTAACATAACAAATTTCACAATATTCCGAAATTTTTCAAGCATCATAACGAATTTTTCATCTTTACGTCG